>OX336388.2:899632903-900299466 GCA_946902985.2 Meconema thalassinum
CGGGCATGATTTTTCCTACCACAGCAGGCTCTAGCTTGGATTTCATGTCTTTGTGACTTGCTGGCTTTTCTTTCTTCGCAATTGTCCTATTGTAGAAGCTCCATGAGCTAATCCCTGAGGGGCACTTGAAGTGACGAGGATTGTCATCAGTGCCCGTGTAGTGGTATAATGAAGCATACACTGCCGATTAAATTTCCTGCACATTTGGAATGTTATTTTTCAGGGCATTCGTGTAGTAGGAAGTCAATTTCTTTATGGTAAGAGCACTCAAACTCCCAATCAGTAATGGCTGTTTGCTCATAAGCTGTTGCCAAGCAACACAACAATAACATTTCATTCAAAAGAGAGAAACTATAGCATAAAACAACAACGCTACCATAGTATTGTTTCATAATGTAAATACAACATCTGAGACAAAATAATATATCATGATATTGCATAAAGAAGAGCACTAATTAATAATTTGTCACAACGGAGGCTCCAAGCCCACTTTTCAAGGCGACTTAAAAAATGGCGCTCAAAGACCTTTAAACATTCCAAATGTCAAAAATAACAGCATCATGTGAACAACAAGTGTTGTGAATTCGTTAAGATTTTTTTAAATCACTTTTTTCATCATTTTTTCTTATTTTCACCAGACTCTCCCCTTAACGTATTTATCACTAATTCAACAAAGTAAATTGTCAGGTATATCTAATTTCTCTGATAATGAAGTTGATGATGATGATTGATATTTGAAGGGGTGGAACAGTGAAGTCATTTTCCCCTAAATGTAATTCCTCTTCATTTCCAAAACATATACACTAATTTCATAAGATGTTTAGATAGTCAATATTCATTCTGGCATTGAAACTCAGAATAATTCGAGGGGTGATATCAATCGCTTAACACCCTAAGAACTTTAATGGCGGTGATGGTTATCCTATGAGCGGTTCATGATTTTCCGCCATAATTAAATTACCAAGAATATATATGACTTAAGTCAATATTCCAAGTTTTCCCGTATTGATTATGATATGTTACACAAATATCCACTTTACAATACAATTTTTTTATATCACTCGATGTCAATTTACACTTTGAGAAATGTTTCGGCTCTTTGAGCCTTCTTCAGTCAAATATACTAAAAATTCTCCTAAACAGCCTATGGTTTGATCTCTCAATAAAAATTTGTTAAAATTTTTACATCGTCATGATGATTAAAACAAATCATATATATTATTTCAGTAGTATAGATCCCTCCTGTGGCACTCACAAGCGACCGATCGTGAAAAATGAGCGTTCAAATGAAAGAGAATATACATTACCAGTGACGCATTGCACTCAATTTCTTAAATCTCTATAATTTCTATAAGAAATGACGTTTAAAAAACTGTACGAACTGTGCGATTTGCAAATACTGTTGCTGTCTGAAAATACGTGACACCATTGCTGGTCAGTTCGTATTTTGGCCGTAGGGACGCCTAAAACGTAAATAGTGTTCTATAATTATTCGGTTCAAATAAAAACACAACTACCTTTCTCCTTAAGTCTCTTATTATAAACCTATGGGGAAAGTGTGGCTCATGAGCATGCGAGATTTCTCGCACGGGTCCGCTAGTGAATATTAAATGCTTAAAGAATTCAATGTTAATTTGTTTTAATCATCATGACGATGTAAAAATATTAACAAATTTTTATTGAGAGATCCAACCATAGACTGTTTTATGAGATTTTTTAGTGTGTTTGACTGAAGAAAGCTCACAGAGCCGAATCATCTCTCAAAGTGTATATTGACATCAAAAACAAAACAAAAAACCCTGACACTATAGAGCCCATGAAGGGCCTAGGCTGACCAAGCGACCGCTGCCCAGCCATTTGGCCTGCAGATATTGGGGTGACGCGTGATCAGCGCATCAGGTCCCCTGGGCCGTTAATCTTGGTTTTCGTGATCGGGGCGCTGCCTCACTGTCAGGCAGCTACTCAATTGTCCTTACGAGGCTGAGTGCACCCCGTTCCAACCCTCACGCCAGTTTTAAAATCCCTGACGGAGCTGGGAATCGAACCCGGGGCCTCCGGGTGAGAGGCAGGCGCGCTACCCCAACACCACAGGGCCGGCTGTATATTGACATCGAGTGATATAAAAAAGTATTGTAAAGTGGATATTTGTGTAACATATTAAATTACCATGTTCTCTACGAATCATCAGTCGGTCATCACGAATATAAGCCCAGTTAAATTGGGACAATGTGATAACACGTCAAACATGTTTACATCGGATTAAATACCATTTACGCAGATTACTAAGTGGACCGACAGCGGTAGCTATGCTCGCTAAAGCGCAGTGCTAGGGCATAGGGCCAAGGTCTCTGCGGATTCGGTAGACGTGAATTCGAGCTCCGCCGTCGGCCGCCCATGAAATGGTTTTCCGTGGTTTACCCATTTTCAACTCCAGGTAAATGCTGGGACGGTACCTTCTGACAGGCCACGGCCGCTTCCTTCCACATACTTGCCTAGTTTCATTCACCATCATTCATTTCATCTCGCATTGACTCCTCTCGTGTGGTTAGCGTCAGGAAGGGCATCCGACCGAAAAAACCATCCGCCACACCAAGTCTTTCATCGCATCTCATCTCTGATCCCGTTGGAAAACGGGAATAATAAGGGACAAACAAACAACAACGGCACGCATATTACTAAGTGGGGAGAGGAGACGGTTAAAGGATGACATGTTTCACTCATCAAACAGCATCATCAGGTCAACGATAAAAGAACAGACATACACAACAAAATTGCTCTCTAAGAAACAGACGCGTCCCTCCAACACTAACCAGTACTGCGCAGTACTCTTTTTTTTTTGTTGTTAGCGTATGGCTTTTAGTGCCAGGAGTGTCCGAGGACATGTTCGGCTCGCCAGAGTTTGTAGCCGCTTCTATGCGGAAAACCATGGGGTGAGCTACAAGTACCGTCGCATGTGGAGTGTTGTGTGGGGAGGAAAGTTTGAATGTAAGGACGAGGAGTTGGAAGGTAGTGGCTGTGGCCTATAGTTAGGGACCAACCCCGGCATTTGCCTGGAAGAAAGATGGGAAACCACAGAAGACCATCTTCAAGGTTGCCGGTGAGGGGGAGGGGGGAGTCAAACCTCCTCGCCTCCCGGATGTGAGCGACTGCCTGCAGCCACGCCACGGCTAACTCACCCGGTTGCGCAGTACTAACCGCACTTTATTAAGATTTTACCGCGCCTAATAGCTCAGTGGTCAAAGCACCAGCATACGTAGCCGAAGGTCGTGGGTTCGAGTCCCGCTGGGCTCAGACATATTAATTCTCTAACTTCCATCTACACAGTCTTTTACACGACCTAATAGCTGAAAGCCTTCGTTTATCATCATTGCAATTGTGAAGATATAATTGAAGGGCCTCCCACGGGAGGGGAAATCTCCCTTTTACCAGTTTGATTCAGGACAGACATAAAATTGATTAATATATTTCTTATAGCTTGAATAGTTCTGAGAGATATATTTTGAAGTATCTAATCCAAGGCGGTAATATATGTCTACAAAGTTCAGGGCGTTTAATACTACGAGGACTGTTTTCTTTTTCAAGTTCCGTTGGACTGTATAAAAATAATAGATTGACATACCAAACTGATTTTACTACTAAATGTTTGCTTGTTTTATTCTTATGTCTCAACATAATCGCCAAAACGATTGAAACATTTGTCGCATCGTTACACCAGCTTTCCAATGCCCTCGGCAAAACATTCTGCCGCCACTGAGGTGGGTACGTCTGGAGAGTCTCCTGAAGTTTTTCCCTTTTTGGCGAGGCGTTGCCGCCCAACCATACCTTCAATTCTCGAAAAACGTGAAAATCATTCACCACCGCACTGTGCCAAGGTTACGATAGACTTTTTCAAAGAATTCAAGTGTGAAGTTTTGGACCATCTGTCGTTTAGTCCAAACCAGCCCTGAATTATTTTGCTAGGCACTACTCCTCGACTCGAACACAATCCAGAGCGGTTACATCTCTTAGCAGACGGGTACTTTCCTTTATCAAGGTCATTCAGTAATTCGAAGACGAAGGAATTACGAGAAGTAAGGTCACAATAGCAAGGCCATAAATAATTACCCATACTCCAGCCCCTTGGTGCGTGACTTCCTGCAGGACTTGGAGAATAAAGGTCAGTAGTTCAATCTCAACTCGAATTGTACATTTTTGACATGCAATTCAACCGAAAGAATAGAAAAGGGAATTATTCCTTAGCTCGCAGTGAAATCTCATAAAAAATGATATGTTAAAGGTCACTATTATCGTTCCAATCTTACCGTCAATAAATGAATAGTTCACTACATTGCAGTTCTCGTTATTAAGACTGTTTACAAAAATAATGGCTAAATGCCCTGTTCAAGAAATCTCGCATGTATATTTACCACACGCCCAGCTTATCTGTTATGTGGGTTGTACGCGACACAGTTCTGACAGGGTCTATAGACACACCTTTGAAACATATTGTTCAATATTTATGAAATCAGAGTGCAAATCGTCACTGCTGCGGATAATTCTCTTTCTTTTGAATGTTCATTTGTTACGATCGGTTACATGTATACGCCCTTTTGAATATACCACCCTCCCGGCTTTACTGTTACGCGGGCTCGACACAATACAGTTCTGAAAGGGGTTATCTCCTTGTTCATTTGTTTAAACGCACTTTATGAACTAATGTATTTCCGTTAACTTTTCAAAAAATGCAAGATGTTTTCTGTAATATTGAAACGATTTGGAAGATTTTGGCACAAACCGCACCTTCGAACTCCCTCTGGTTTAAGGGCTTGAGTTTTCTGAAACATGCATCTTAGCGTTTTATTTAGTCTTTATAAAATAAACTTGGCTGAATATAGATCGATTTACTGGAGTAATGAAAACAATCTGAAGAGTTCTTTCGTAGGTTGTTCCAAAATTATTCCAACTACGAGATATGAGGTTTAACGCTCGATTCAAACAGTGAAAGCAATTGCCTGATGATCCGCTCGTGTTTACTCTGGCTAATGAATTGGACTATCTCTCCACCTGAGGTACTCATTCTTGTAATGGGGAAATCGATAAGTAATTATCCTCAATCTCATCACAGTAAGAGATCAAATAGTGCAGCCCTTGCCACATATAGGGAAAGTGTTTTCGAAGCTACCTTCATGATCGTGCGTAGTGTTCAACCAAGCTTCTCACAGGGAAGAGGGAGCTTTCCCTCTCACTTGTAGCCATTGATCCAAGCCTGGGAATAACAGGAAAGGAATATGTTCTCGATATTAGTGGTTCAATCCCTATTTTGACAGTAGCCATTCTGAGTTCTCTTTTTGGCCTTACTCCATACACACTCTACGAGAAATTATGCTATGGTACATGACATCATTATTTAGAGATAAATATATTTGTATCTAATGTAGTTCAATTGTATTAAAAATTCAAGATGGCAGCTGTACAAAAATTTTAAAACTATGTTTCTGTTTATTCAAGAGATCCAAGTGAAACTTCTTTTAAAGGATGACTAATATAATCCATGGCTTAAATATAGTGATTCAATAATTTGAATTTTTTTAAATGTCATGCATGTCAATTCTCAAGGGATAAATCCCTCTGACCTTCATGGAATGATCTGACCTCTACGAATTAGAGCATAGTGAGCTACCATTGCAATCTAAATAGTAAATATGAACGCACATGCACCTATTGCATCCCTTTCAAAAATTACAGATGGCGTATGTGAAATCCAGAGGGAAGAATTCTTCCAACTCGTCAGATATGATATTACCACGGTGGAACTTGTTACAGCGGAGCAAACGTGCAAGATATAAGGCGACAGCACGCCGGCCTCTCACCGCTGGGTCCGTGGTTCAAATCCCGGTCACTCCATGTGAGATCTGTGCTGGACTAAACGGAGGCAGGCAGGTTTTTCTCCGGGTACTCCGGTTTTCCCGGTCAAAATGTCATTCCAGCAACACTCTCCACTATCATTTCATTTCATCTGTCATTCATTTAATCATTGCCCCGGAGGAGTGCGTCAGGCCTCAGCAACCGGCACAGTTCATATCCTCGCCGCTAGATGGGAGCTTCATTCATTCCATTCCTGACCCGGTCGGAGACTGGAAGCAGGCTGTGGATTTTCATTTCACTTGGCATATATAATAGATGGCGCACATATCAATTCTTCTTATATGGATTCAACTAACTCAAGCACTGTAACATCTGACATAGTGAACCTCTGCCAGCATCTTAACCTATAATTACATAAATCAATAGCTTATTTTTCGTAAACTACCAAATCAGGCGTTGCAGCGCAGATAAAGGAAAATTTTAATAGTTCCTAATTTTTGATGTAGAACACAGAATTTAATATTTTAGTGATATTAAAATTTGGTGCAAAACATTTTATACAATCGTAATTGAAATTAAGAAGGCTGATTTTCGAGATTTTTAATTTTACCGTTTATTTTTGGCTTACAACCTACCTGCAAGTCAATTTCCAAGATTCTATCCACATTGGATGTACCAGAGGTAGATTTTCTTAAAATGTCACCAAAAGAGAATAGCCTATCTGTGTGGAACAGCCTTCCACTGATAAATTGTATTTCATGAACAGGTGTCTGTGTTCCTGACGGGTTGGCTGCAGGTACACGGCAGGCCTGTCACTGACGTAAGGTACGAGCCGCGTCTGGAGCACTCTATTATACAAGCATGAAAACTGAAATAAGCAGTTTCATCTGACACTCACACACTGAATAGAAAATGAAGGTAATAAAAGTTACAATGGTAATAATATATGTACTATGAAGAACCAAGCCACAAGTTACAATTTCCGAAGATTCATGGTTACGTCGGGAGGCAGATCTTCCACCTACTATGTACGAAATTGAAAAATCACTTCAAACTCAAAGCCAGCGGAGAAGACTCCATTATAACAGAACTTGGAAAATGGTCTCAACCAAGAAAATCTTCAAATTATGTTTTAAGGCATCAGTAAAAGGTAAAATATCACGAAAACGTTCTCCTTTACATCCGTAACATAATAAATAATGTATGTATTGCAGGTAATTGACAGTATTGTTACGTGCCACCCCCTAGTGGCACTTTTGTTAACTGGATTACGGTGGGGGTACAAAGCACAACACCAATTACTGCTTAAAGAAATATAATTTATTACAGGCCAGAAAATTACACTAATCAGCAAATACAAGCAATTAGGAGCCTTACTCAGTTTCCTTAAGTCTCTTCCTTATGCGCTCTTGGCCTTCCACTTGTAAACAGACCACAGAAGTTAATCCGTCCTAATGAGTACGGTGGCCTTGACAGAAACTACCTGTCCCTCTCCCTTATGTTCACCGACCACAATTACTTACGATCACTTGCTGCAGGCTATTTCGCTGTCCACAAGCTGAAGAAACAATGCCACTGGATTTCGTAACTCGCACAGCACTTCGTCACCACACTTCTGTCGCACAAGATAATCGCTCGCACTAGCTCGTAAAACACAACAACCACTGCTGCGTGACAGGTCGCTCTTATATAGCAGGCCGGTGACTCAATAAATGCTTCTAGATCCATCCAGAGTTCACGGCTTCGCGCGGTTTCCATCGCTGGTCCAGTCACGAACATTCTGGACTATCCCTTTGTCCTAGTAGCCCTGTTGCATAAGGCGCGCGCAATACAGGAGGCAGGGCACAGCCCAGCCCTGGGGCAGTTGTGACTCATGCGGCGAGTGATGACACAAGCTCACAGCCGTAACACCACCCCCTTCCTAAAAAGGCTGATCGTCCCGATCAATCATTGGTCCGTCTGTGTCCCTCCGTAGGCTGCCAAGCGATCTCGATGCACGATCTTCATCTTCGCCCTCGGGCTCCGCTGGATCCTGTAGACGACATCGTTGATCCGTTTCACGACTCGGTACGGGCCCTCCCAGGACTTCTGCAGTTTGGGTGACAGGCCTTTCTTCCGTAATGGGTTGAAGAGCCAGACCAGGTCGTCCTCGTGGAATCCGCCGGCATCCGTCTGCTGGTCGTATCGGGTCTTCATTCGGTCGGTCTCGATCCGCAGTTTCCTCCTCGCGAACGCGTGTACGTCCTCCAGTTGGTCGACCAGTTCTTGACAATACTGGCTTATCGGGATCGGATCATTCCCAGGTCGGCCGAAGGCAAGATCGACAGGTAGACGGAGCTCCCTCCCAAACATGGCCCGGGCTGGTGTGCACCCGGTGGCTTCATGCACGGCGGCGCGGTAGGCCAGGAGAAATAGTGGAAGATGCTTGTCCCAATCCCTCTGGTGCTCGCTGACGACTATTCGGAGATGGTTCTCGATGGTGCGATTGAATCGCTCTACCATCCCGTCGGACTGAGGGTGTAGCGGCGTTGTCCTTGTCTTCCGGATTCCCAGCAGCTGGCATAGGTTCTGGAACACCTGCGACTCGAAGTTCCTCCCTTGGTCGGAGTGCAGCTCCAGGGGTACTCCGTACCGGCTGACGAATTCCTTCACCAGGGTCTCTGCAATCGTCGCGGCTTCTTGGTTAGGGAGCGCATACGCCTCCGGCCATTTGGTAAAGTAGTCGCTGACGACTAATATGTAGCGGTTCCCTGCCTCGCTTAACGGGAATGGCCCAGCAACATCGATGGCCACTCTCTCCATGGGGCCGCCCACGTTGTAGGTCTTCAGTGGACCCCGTCGTCTTCGTCCTGGGCCCTTGCTGGCTGCGCAATCGTGGCACCTCGCGCAGTGGTTCTCCACGTCTGTTCGGCATCCGATCCAGTAGAACCGCTCTCTCAGCTTCTCCAGGGTCTTCTTTATCCCTAGGTGTCCACCAGATGATCCTCCATGAACTTCCTTCAGGACTTCCTCCGTCATAGCCTTTGGAACGACGACTTGTTCCCGAGATGTCTTCCCGTCGGTGCTCTCCCAGGTACGGCAGATGAGGCCATCCCTTACAATCAGCGAGTCCCACTGTGCCCAGTAGGACTTAAACTTTGGGCTGCAGTCACTCACAATGTTCCACCCGGGTCTGGGGACACAGGCCTTCTTCCATTCGGCTATCGGTCCCAGGTCATCATCTTCTGCTTGTGCCCGCGTGAAAGATTCGCGGCTCCAGTTCCCTTGAAGTTCCACAGTAGTCCGTCGGCACAGTATCCCGGTGTTCTCCTCCCTCCTAGTACAGAAGGTGCAGTCTTCGGGGCACGGTCTTCGTGACAGGGCGTCGGCGTTAGAATGCAGTTGGCCTTTCCTGTGCTGAATCTCAAAGTTGTATTGTTGAAGCCTCTCTAACCACCGCGCGAGTTGACCCTCGGGCTGCTTGAAGTTCAGGAGCCACCGCAGGGATGCATGGTCGGTCCTGATGAGAAATTCTTGCCCGTACAGGTACTTGTGGAAGTGTTCAATGGTCTTCACGATGGCGAGCAGCTCCTTCCTGGTGACGCAGTAGTTCCTTTCTGGCTTTGACAAGGCCTTGCTGAAGTAGGCCACTACTCTTTCCTCGCCGTCCACTACTTGCGACAGGATTCCCCCTATGCCAAAGTCGCTGGCATCGGTATCGACGATGAACCTTGTTCCAGGTCTGGGGTAGGCCAAAATAGGCGCGGTGCACAGAGCCTGCTTGAGTTGTTCGAAGGCACTGTGGCATTCTGCTGTCCACGTGAAGAGTTGGTCCTTCTCAGTCAGTCGATGTAAAGGTTTGGCGATGTCGGCGAATCCCCTCACGAAGCGACGGTAATAAGTGCAGAGTCCCAGGAAGCTTCGTAGTTGGGACTTGTCCTTCGGAACTGGCCACTCCCTCACAGCTGCGGTCTTCTCTGGGTCGGTGCGCACCCCTTCCTCGGAGACGATATGCCCAAGGTACTGGACCCGCTTCTGGAAGAGCTGACACTTCTTGGGGCTCAACTTCAGCTGGGCAGCCCGTAGCTTCAACAAGATCTCCTTCAGGTTGCTGTAGTGCTCCTCGAAGCTTCTCCCCAGAACGATGACGTCGTCTAGGTAGACCAGGCAGGTCTTCCAGTGTAGTCCCCTCAGAATGGACTCCATTAGCCTTTCGAAGGTCGCAGGGGCGTTGCACAGACCGAATGGCATGACGGTGAACTGCCAGAGCCCGCTGCCCACAGAGAACGCCGTTTTCTCGCGGTCCTTAGGGTGGACCTCCACCTGCCAGTAGCCACTCTTCAAATCCAAGGTGGAGAACCATCTCGACCCTGATATGGTGTCCAGGGTATCGTCGATCCGGGGTAGAGGGTAGCTGTCCTTCTTCGTGACGTCATTCACCCGCCTGTAATCCACGCAGAACCTGGTGGAACCGTCCTTCTTCTTCACTAGCACGACCGGAGAAGTCCAAGGACTATGTGATGGCTCGATCACCCCTTGCTCCTTCATCTCTTCTACCATCCGGTCGACTTCGGCTTGCTTGGCGAGCGGGACTCGTCGGAATGGGGCCCTAATCGGTGCGCTGTCCCCAACGTCGATTCTGTGCTGGACCAAGCTTGTCCTGCCGAAGTCTTTGCTCCCCACGGAGAAGACGTCCTGGAATTCGCGTAACAGGTCCTGAAGTTGGCGTGATTGTTCCTCGTCTAAATGGTCCTGGGATCCTTGGTACAGCTTCTGTAGTTCTTCTGGCAGTGTGCGTCTTCTTCGGTTGTCCGTCTGCAGGTGTCCGTCCGTCGTGTCGGTGATGCGGGCAATCCAGGTAACGGGCTCGCAGACTCCTAGGTTGGTGTCCCGGTGAACCGTAATGTCGTAGTCGTTCAGGTTGGACAGGCGGACGTACGGTCGAGACGTCGTGTTGATGAGGGTCTTGGCTACTAGCAATCCTTTTGTCTGGATGTCCTCATATTTTGGCTCGATGACAGCCGCCACTCCCTCAGCAGTTCCGTCGACAATTACGGCGGCGCTGACCTCCGTCCTGGCAGGAACGATGACGTCCTCTCTCAGCCTTACTCGTCGTGCGGTGACGGCCTCATGTGCTGGTTGCAAAGCAAGTTCCTCACCTCCGAAGTGCAGAGTGTTGGTACTCAGGTCCAAGATGATGTTGTTCTGGTCCAGGAAGTCCAGTCCGATGATCACTTCGTTTGATACGTCAGCCACAAGCACTGGATGCTTTATCACCCGTCGACCAATGACGAACTCCAGTGGTGCTTCGCCATGTACCGGTGCGGTCTCTCCGGTCGCGGTTATTAGCTGGAGGTTCCTTTGTGTGGGTTGCACTCTCCACTTCGGGATCACAGTGGGATTGACGATGGTCCTCGATGCTCCCGTGTCGATCAGCATGGGCCAGCTCACTCCGTTGATGACTCCGTCGACCATCAGGCTGCTATTGTCCCTCCGTAACTTCGTCACACGCACTTGGACTGCCGGGGCTTGACGACTGTCACAAGCCAACCTTTGCCCCCCAAGGCTGGCTAATACTCGTTTCCCTGGGCCGCGCGGTTTTCAGACGACTGATTTCCCGTCGGATACCCTCGGCGGCGGCGATCACCGCAGTCCTTGCTCAGGTGGCCTTTCTTACCGCAGGTCCAGCAGGTCGGTAGTCCTCTTCCGGGCCGCCTCTCCGGTTGCCTTCCGGCTGTGTCGTTGCTGGTGGTGCCGCGACTATCGAAGAAACGGCTTAGCGCCTCCATTAATTCGTCGGCCAGGGGCTTGGTCTCGTTGGTTTTTACTGGTTCGTCGACGTCCACTTGACGCACCCGCGCGTGCATTCTGGATGCCTGTTTTGCCGTCTCGAACTCAAGTGCGTGGCTCAGCGCATCTGTCAGGGTCTTATGGCGCGCGAGTCGCAGCGCCTGTTGAGTGTCCGAGTCCCGTAGCCCGTCGGTGAAAGTCTGCGTCGCTATCTGCTCCAGAAAGTCGGCCGGCGCTGTTGGGTAGGCGAGCCTTACGAGACGTGCGATGTCCATCTCGAACTCCTGCAGGGTTTCCGCGTTCTTCTGTACCCGGGTCCGGAGCTGAATCTGATAGACCTGCTGAAGATGGCTATCTCCATATCGGGACTCCATATGGGCGATCAGGGAAGCGTAGTCCTGGGATCCAGTCGGGATGGCCTGAAGGACGTTAAGGGCGTCACCTCTCAGCGCTACAATTAGAGCTGTAGCCTTTTCTGTGTTGTTCCAGTTATTTATGGAACAGGCCGCCTCGAACTGACGTAAGTAGGTGCTCCACGGGACCTTTCCGTCGAAGGTTGGGGGCGTCACTCTGCTATGTCCCGTTCCTGATATTCCCGGTGTAACGGTGGGTGGGCGTTGGCGCAGCTCGGCAACTTCCTCTCGTAGAGCGTTGAATTCCTCTTTCACCCCCGTCAGTGGGCGTTGGCGCAGCTCGGCAACTTCCTTTTGTAAGGCGTTGAATTTCTCCTCCACCCCCATCAGCGGGCGTTGGCACAGCTCGGCAACTTCCACTTGTAAGGCGTTGAATTTCTCCTCCACCCCCATCAGCGGGCGTTGGCGCAGCTCGGCAACTTCCACTTGTAAGGCGTCGAACTTCTTTTCCACTGCCGTGACTTCCTCACGCAGACCCAGTTCTAATTTCTTCAGGTCCTCCGCTAGCTTATTTTGACCGTCTTCCATCTTCTTCTGGCCGTCTTCTAGTTTGGCAGTTAGGTCCTCGGCTAACTTCTTCTGGCCGTCTTCTAGTTTGGCAGTTAGGTCCTCGGCTAACTTCTTCTGGCCGTCCTCCATCTTCTTCTGGCCGTCCTCTAGCTTCTTCTGGCCGTCTTCTAATTTGGCTGTTAGCTCCTTGGTTAAATTCTTCTGGCCGTCCTCCATCTTGGTTTCCATGCCATTTAACTTTTCTAGCAATGCTGCCAATTTCTCCTCCATTTTAGTTGTTTGTCTTGTAAAGGGCATGCACTCACAGGAAAATTAGAGAAAATGACCTGCTCGGGGTTTGAAACCAGGACCGTCAGGTGTTGTGCTTGAGTTCGTAATCCCGCTTCTGACACCAGTTGTTACGTGCCACCCCCTAGTGGCACTTTTGTTAACTGGATTACGGTGGGGGTACAAAGCACAACACCAATTACTGCTTAAAGAAATATAATTTATTACAGGCCACAAAATTACACTAATCAGCAAATACAAGCAATTAGGAGCCTTACTCAGTTTCCTTAAGTCTCTTCCTTATGCGCTCTTGGCCTTCCACTTGTAAACAGACCACAGAAGTTAATCCGTCCTAATGAGTACGGTGGCCTTGACAGAAACTACCTGTCCCTCTCCCTTATGTTCACCGACCACAATTACTTACGATCACTTGCTGCAGGCTATTTCGCTGTCCACAAGCTGAAGAAACAATGCCACTGGATTTCGTAACTCGCACAGCACTTCGTCACCACACTTCTGTCGCACAAGATAATCGCTCGCACTAGCTCGTAAAACACAACAACCACTGCTGCGTGACAGGTCGCTCTTATATAGCAGGCCGGTGACTCAATAAATGCTTCTAGATCCATCCAGAGTTCACGGCTTCGCGCGGTTTCCATCGCTGGTCCAGTCACGAACATTCTGGACTATCCATTTGTCCTAGTAGCCCTGTTGCATAAGGCGCGCGCAATACAGGAGGCAGGGCACAGCCCAGCCCTGGGGCAGTTGTGACTCATGCGGCGAGTGATGACACAAGCTCACAGCCGTAACAGTATGAAAAGATATACATTAATTTTCCTCACTATAATTCACAATGGATCTTGTTCTTTGGAACAATGGATCAGATGATACCTATGACACTTAACACCACAAAGTTCCCAAACGTTCTTGTCATTCGGTAAGTGAAAGTTTTGTTTTACATATCTGGTGGTGGAATCCGTGGACCACAAACCGCGTCACTGTGTGTCTGAGTATGTAATAAATGTATTGAGCAAGATGTCAGTAATTACAGTATACATATATATATATTTCTTTTACCAGTGGCTCATAAAATATTTTCAACAATGTGACTAAGCCGAGTAGAAACAACGCTTGATCATGAATTGGGTGAATATCAGAGAAGATTTATAACGGTCAGGTATTCAACCTGAGGTTCATAATCCGTCATAGACTAATAAACTCCAAAGGGTATTCAATTTTTTAATTGGTTCTCCCAAATATTTGAACTAATTTTTTCTTCTTTATTTGACCGATTTCTGTTAGTAGAATTTCAGGAGCATATTTTGCATTTATCACAAATTTTGTTTTACCTACAAAAATAATTCATAAACTCAGTTCTTTAGGTTAATTCTTCCTAGAGATTAACTAGTTTTGCTGCATTAGCTCTTAATTACGTAGTATGTTGGTATGGAAACTTAAAATAAAATAATCCTACAACCTGGAATTAAATCTACAATAAATTGGCAAACCTAATCCATGAAACCTTGACAGGCGCCTTGTCAAAAGTGAAGTTTATGGGTGAAATATCTAAAATATTCAAAATAAATGGTAAAGCAATTGTTTATCTCTACTCACTTTTAACTACGTCCTGGAGAAAATATTAAGAATTCGGACAAAAGAAACTCAAAGAACAGACGATATCACCAATGAAACTAAGGAGAGGGAACAGAGGTATTGCAGTAGACAGTCTAGCATTCGCAGAAGGTTTTGCCAGACTTTTTGAAAACCTGTCCATTGCAGCAAAAATAGTCAATTTCTAGGAAGAGTTAGCTCACAGAACTGGATTTAAGAATTTATGTAGACAAAACAAAATTTGTGGCAATATACAAATGGTCCAGAAATTCGAAAAACAAAAACAGGTCAAATAAAAAGTGTAATAAAAATTACGAGCCTTACAGTAGTCCCATATGATGTGTAACATCTGACATAGAAGAAACCTCACGTGTGAAATTGTTGATACGCCGGTATTTATACTATTATTGGCACAAATATTAATCTATTGTAAAATGCAGTGTTTTACAGATATTGTCGTTTATAATACGGAACTCATTTTATTAGATGATTTGTAGCTTCCACCGGCACTAGCCTAAATAAAGAATACGATATGGATCAACTAGATTAATAGACGCGACACCGCTCATAACCTTAAATTCCTTATAAACGGGTCCTCTTCATTCACAGACCAATACGTAATTTCGAATGGATTCTGTAAAAATGAGTCATATTGATATGATAAATATCGTTTAAAATGATAATCTGGTAGCAAAAATATCTACACCGTCTGGGATTCGTACCCAAGATCACTAGATTCACAGTCATAAGCACTAACCCCACGGCTATTTCGTTTACGCGAAATTTGTGCACAAGATGGTAACTTATGTCCACGTTCCAATAATACTGCATTACGGAATTAAGTTTCATTTATATTTTGCTTGTTTCGATAATGTTCCTGCGTGAAATTGAGTTTAAAATGCCTTATGAATAGGCCCTCTTGTGAGTAAATAGAATATATTCAGTAATAGTTCATGAAGGCTTGCTCAATTCTCGTATAACCACAACGATTATATTATATTGATGACTGCATTACCGTTATGTGGGTTAATATTTGAATAGCCATTGTGCAGAAACATAATACCGGCAAGGCCGACTACTTACAATGTTTGATATTAATGCATTTTACCATTTAAATACTGATACGAAGACTTTGATTCAATCACTTGACACGAGAGTTCGCATGAGCGTTTTCCGTTCAGTATGTCATATACATTCCACATGGCCGAGAGTACGTCATGGTATCAATTTTCGACACCACGCGCTTATTGTTTCTCGAACCACTGCCAGCTGGGTCTTACCACTGTCCGCTAGATCGATCGATCCAGTTGGCAGTGCATCTTATACTTCCGTTCGTTCCACCACTGCCAGCTAGTACACTTCCATTCGATTGATCGAGCGGGCTGTGCATACTTCCGTTTTCCACCACTGCCAGCTAGTAGGCTACACTTCCGTCCGATCGATCGAGTGGGCAGTGCATACTTCCGTTTTCCACTACTGCCACTAGTACACTTCCGTTCGATCAATCGAGCGGGCAGTGCATACTTCCGTTCGATCCACCACTGCCAGCTTAATCGTTCCGATCCACTTCCGTCCCCAATTTTCAAAATGACCCCCACAAAACTATCCAGCAACCGAGCGGAAAGATGTTACATATCAAAAAGTACAAATATTTTAGAGATCCAATTCATGAAAACGGGTTTAGAATAATCCACTGCAGTTGAAAGGTTATCCAAGATGATAAGAGCGTATGGTACTGTATATCCAGGATTCTTCTTCTAGGATGCCTATCCATTAATGAATGTTAGCGACCACATGATGCATCTTTTGCTTATGAACTGCGATGTGGAATAATTTATCGATGCTGGGTAATCCTGTCTACCGTTTTATGTTATCCACCCAGGAAATCCTTCTTCGGCCCCTTCTTCTTTGACCTTCGATCTTTCCTTCCAATATCAACTTGAGAAGTCGATATTTGGTGCTCTGCAAGATATGTCCCAAGTATGCAGTCTTTCCAGGATTACGTAAAATATAAGAAAGTGTTTTTCTAAAGCCCTTAAAATACATTACAATACAATTGAAGAATTATTTTGCATGACGTTCCGGGAACCTTGTGTTGGAGAACTGCTGGTGGCCGAAGCTATTCAGAGCATTCACCCTTTTCTCCGACGTTTATTAATTCCGCTTCTGGTCCACATTCCTCCCCTTTGGTTCTCAGAATGCAGTGCTATGCTCGATCCTGGCTGATATGACTTGTCGATTAAGGGACAGTAAAATGCATGTCCCGTATTATCGTCCCTGGTGACCTACAGACCGAATTACGTTCTATCCCCGGCATATTTCTCCGTCCAGCTAATGTAGTCGGTTTCACAGCAAGGATGCAGAGGAAACGGATCTTGATATTGATGCGTCGATCTCCAATGACCAAGATAGTTCAAATAATAAAGGTTATGATTCCGAGAGTGATGCGCAAGGGGCTGGGTAAGTATGTCGTAACGTGAACTCACATGTCGCAGTCCATATACCAGCGCACACTAGGACAAAGATATAGGCTAAGGCACGTCACACACCTCTATTATTCTTAACATCGAATGACGTTGATAGCTTGGCCATATGATGATGATGATGATGATGATGATAATAACGATATTCTTCTCTACTAGTAGGCCTATTAACATCAACATCAGGATCACGGACTGTTAGTTACTGTATTGGAGTCTTAAGGGGCGGAACAGCGAGGTCATCAGCCCCTGATAACGGACTGTGGTAGCTAAGGCACAGAACGAGGCAATGAGTCAGTTGTAACTCTTCAGTCGGTCAACCTGAATTTGCTCCATTGGGCGGGGTACAATATATAGCCTACCTAGATATATGAATAAAAAGTAAATAACTCTTCTGCAAAAGATTACATGTGTTAGTTAAGATCACTATTATAATGGGGCAATTTCTAAGATCATAACGTGAAGGAAAACAATGTTGAGTGGAATTACCTATTCAAAATCGGTTATGATCCTAAAGTGTTCAATCTTAAGGTTTGTGGTACGTGCATTTGAGATCTGCCTCTTACGTCGACCGTGAAGGGGTTCGTATATGGAGGGGACAACTATGTCACACGCTTCCAGTTCATGTGCATTCGACAAATTCGCCATTTCCAAGGCTCGAAGAAACTGTGTGAACAAGTCTGAAACGTTCCCGTCTATGTAGACACGAAGGTGTGCGTGTCGCCTCGCTCTTTGGGCTATAATAATAATAATAATAATAATAACGTATGGCCTCGGGTGCCGGGTGCAAACTTTTTTTATTTGACGCCCAGATGGCAGCTTGCAAGTCGAATGTTGTTGTTCCTTGGAACGCTATGAAAGTCAAGGAGGTCAGATATCTAAGCTCCTTGACACTATAGCGCTTTCTAGTAGAGAGAGGGGAAACTTTTGTGTTGGCGGGAAAACCCGTGATTAATTTTGCCATTCCGAACACGGCCTACTGAATTCAAATGGGTTCTTTAGCATGCCAACATCGCATTACATGTGTGTTATGATTTTTGTCACCTTTCAAAAATTACTTACCACGGCCAGGAGCAAACCTGCAAGCTTTGGGTTGGTAGTCCGACACGATAACCACTCACCCACCGTGGTGATCATTGATGTAAACTTTATTATTTATTTTCATTTTTGTTATCCTAAGACCCTAATTCCAAAGTCATATTTTCAACATTAATTTTCTAGCCTAAAGGCTGTGAATTTTTCACTGTTTAAACCTTGAGTGCATAGGCAGAGCCTTTGAGGCCCTGAGTCTATTTATTAATCACTTATGGTAAAAGTGTTCGGACCTCCAGTTTTAAATTCCCAATATTCCTCTCACAGTTAAAGAGAAAAGCAATAATAGAACCAATCAAACATTATTGCTTACTAAGGGACCTGTGCGACAAAACTTGCATGTTCATTAACCACCCGCCCGGATTTACTGTTATGCGGGCTTCTATAAATAAGTGTATTTGTTTAAACGCACTTTTTAAACAAATTGTCGATATATAAGAAATCAGAGTGTAATTCATCACTGTTGCGAGTATTTCTGTTTGTTTGAATAATCTTTTCAATGCACAATGGGTTGTGTGCGCCCCATGTGTACAGACTACCCGCCCGGCCCTAGTACAATGCCGGCTGGAAGTGACACAGTTCTGCCAGGGGCAATCGTCTTGTTTATTTGTTTAAACACACTTTTATAAACAAATAAATATATTTCCGTTGACTTTTCAAGAAAAGCAAGATTTTTCCTGTACTATTGAGACGAGCCGGCCCCCTGGTGTAGGGGTAGCGCGCCTGCCTCTCACCCGGAGGCCCCGGGTTCGATCCCCGGCTCCGTCAGGGATTTTAAAACTGACGTGAGGGTTGGAATGGGGTGCACTCAGCCTCGTGAGGACAATTGAGTAGCTGTCTGACAGTGAGACAGCGCCCCGATCACGAAAACCAAGATTAACGGCCGAGGGGACCCGACGCGCTGATCACGCGTCACCCCAATATCTGCAGGCCGAATGGCTGGGCAGCGGTCGCTTGGTCGGCCTTAGCCCGTCATGGGCTGGATAGTGCCAGGGGTTGACTTTTTTATTTGTTGACTATTGAGACGATTTGGATGATTTAGGCGCAAAACGCACCGTCTAAATCCTTCTGGTTCAGGAGCGTATTATGTATATATAGATAGTTGAGTAACAACGTTGCTTAATTGTAATTTACCACACATGTTTTAAAATCATTCAGTTACTTATTCATTTTATGATAGGCTACATGATGTGTGGGTGTTAACAGAAATCTTGGCAAAAACCATAGTTTGTTAATTTAGTGATGACATACTGTGAGGACGTCATGGTTTCGTGCTGTGTAATAGTGTTTTAAAATCACACTTTCGTATATATTTTCACATTTGATTCAATTATTTCCTCATTTAGATATTAAATTTCCATTTTAGAATCTAAACGAACGTAGTTATATATTCACATTTCATTCGTATCATTACTATTGACCTCACACCAGTTATTGTTATTATTTGAGGTATAGTCCATATCCGAGCTTCGCAGACCCAGCTTATGTAAATCTGTACAAGAAAGGCATATGCACTCTACGTGTTTCGATTTCTAATCATTGACAACTCACCCAAACACTCAACTGAACATATTCAGCTGTATTATCAGATAAGAGAAGACACTGATTTTGCAATTTCTCCCCTCATTTTAACCTTTATAGTTCGCTATTATTCTCTCGGAATCGGCTATTTATAGAAGACATTACAACACGTGATGACAGTGTTAGTATTTTTAGACCACCATTAGCGCCACACACGGGGGCGGTTATCACGATCCATAACGCTAAAAACAGTGGCTTTGTGTCCCATCAGTCACATCCATCACCTCTGTAATGGGTGAACCATGTACGTGTGTGCACCTCACCCTTAAAACCGTGCACGGCACACCATGAGCTTTGGTAGAATATAATTCGTACAAAATTTTGAAAATGGGTGTTCAGGTGGTCTTAACATAAATACTTTTAGTCACCAATAACGAAGAAACATTGTTTAAAGTATTGCTCTGTTCTCTCCCTTTATGTTCTAATGTTCTCGCATGCTGTTCCCAAGGTTACAGGATCAAATCCATCGAATCCTGGTGCAGTGAGTTGACATTCGAGGGTGCTCAAATGTGAGGGAACCATGTCAGTAGATTTGCTGGCATGTTAAAGATCCCCTTCGGGTTTTTCTTTTCTTGTGGCCTCTTGAGAAGCCGAGTGCAGGTATTTCTAGTCGACAGCCGTGGGCGACCTGCGCGTCGTAGTGAGAGATTTATTTATTTACTCGAGTCAAAGGCATCAGACTATTTAACATACAAAAAATACATAGATATGTACATATACATAATAAGAATAACACAATTACTATTTGAAATTGAAAGTAATATTACATTAAGAAATGTTAAATGAAGTAGGAAAACAAAACAAAGATGACAGTCTAAGCAACTTTAGCCCAGTATTTGGCAATTTCTATGGCTTCAGATCTTGCGGACATCAGATCACCGATGGTGCATCTTGCAGGACATAATCTGCACTGGTATAGGCGGTCCATAGTTTGTTGAGCCCCGCATTCGCAGAGGGTTTATGATGTGGAATAACCCCATTTCCTCAAGGTGTCTTTTGACCTTGCAATCCCTGTTCTGAGCCTGTTCAGAGTTTTCCACACTGGCCATTCTTCAGTGAAACCAGCAACTAGATGTTCCGATGGCGTCATCCAATGGTGTTCATATCTCATCTTCCACACAGATAACCGGGAATGTATCCGTTGACCAATGTTAACTGTTGTCCTCATGAAACTTTCTCTGGACTTCAGTCTTGGAGGAGGAGGATGATGATTATGTAGGGGATGTTTATCGGAGGTAGATGCCTTATACCTATCTCTGTGTGCAGCTACTTCGCGCCTGATGTCTGGAGGGGCAATTCCAGCTAAGTAGTGGAGCTTATCCCGCGGTGTAGTCAGACATCCGGTAATGAGTCTACAAGACTCATTTAGGGCGATATCAACTTGTTTAGCATGTGCAGAATTATACCACACTGGGCTAGCATATTCACCTGCCGCGTAACACAAAGATAAAGCTGTAGTTTTGACTGTTTTTGCTGCTGCACCCCAGGATGATCCAGTGACTTTGCGCAATATGTTGTTCCTTGCAGATACTTTTTGGATGAACGTGGGCAAGGATGTGGAAATAAACGGGCGTGACCTGTCAGAAGCTACCGTCGCAGCATTTGCCTAGAGTTGAAAATGGGGAAACCACGGAAAACCATTTCAAGGACGGTGGGGTTCGAACCCACGTCTTCCGAATTCGCAGATAGCTTGGCCTCATGGCCTAGCACTGCGCTTTATTGAGCGTAGCTACTGTTGTAATATGGTGATAATTAATGTGGGTTGTTGATTCCTTCAGGGCCTTTGCGACAGGGTGGTCATGTAGCCTAGTGTACTTGGTTGTGAGTAAGATTTTTCTGAAAACCCGTATCGTTGGGTATAAACTGTATCACTGTGATGTCAGCTTGCCACGGTGGGTGAGTGGTCAACGTGTCGGTCTACTAACCCCAAGCTTGCAGGTTCGCTCCTGGCCGTGGTAAGTGATTTTTGAAAGGCGGCAAAAATTACGACACCATGTCATATGAGGTTGGCGTGTCAAAGAACCCATTTGAATTCAGTAGGCCGTGTTCGTAATGGCAAAACTAATCTCGGGATTTACCGCCAACACAAAGTTCCCCATTTTCTACTAGAAAGCACTATAGTGTTCAAGGAGCTTAGATATAAAACCTCCTTGAATTTCATAGCCCTTCAAGGAACAACGAAATTCGACATGCAAGCTACCCTATGGGTGTCAAATAACAAAGCTTGCACCCGGCACCCGAGGCCATACGATATTATTATTACTGTGATGTCTGCACTAGTGCGTGCATTTGTAATTGAGGTAGGATTTGGGTAGGAAGCGGCCGTGGCCATAAATTAGGTCTGGAGTGGAAGTGGGAAAAGATGGAAAACAACTTCCAGAATGGCTGAGGTAGGAATCGAACCCACCTCTTCGCAGTGTACTCCGTTCCAGATTTCAGACCAGAATTTAATATCTTGACAGCCAACAATGCTAATTACTGCGCAACGAGACGGACCATCTTAAGGTGCGTATACACTTGCGCGCCGCGCCGCTCACGCGCAGCAAATTCGCTAGATTAGTACGGGGTTTCGAAGCTGCGCGCGCGCGGCGCACGACGATCCATCTCCTGTCGGTTTTTTCCACGCGCACTTTGAGTGTTCGCAGTTCAGATTTGGACGGGATTGTGAGAAGTTCGTTGTTTCTCGCGCGCATCTGATTGCAATATTTGTGCGTTTTGAGTGGTGATAATGGAGTGGTCTGACGAATCTGTGATAAAATTTTCGATGCTTATCGCAAAAAGCCTCTTTTGTGGGATCCTCAACATAAGGATCATTTTAAGAAACCAATAGACTAAAAGCAGATGCCTGGAGGGAAATAGGAGCTGAGATGGATATATCTGCGGACCAATGCAAGAAGAAGGTGATATCTCTGCTGTCTTCCTACCGGCGTGAGAAAGTAAAATAAATCGCAGGGCGGAAATACGTATCTTCTTTGGAAATGTGGGGTCCAATCTTCTGCAGCAGATTCTCAAAGTCAGAAGGTGACATTCGAGTAAAATTCTTATACTGGCCGCTTATTTCTTGTGACTTCAAGTCCATCATTAGCTCCGCACCATTCCTTTTTTTAAACATGTCAGTGTGCCACCAACGTCGTCGTCGTTTCTTTTTCTTTTTGCACAAACATGCCTTTAAAACAGCAGCACCACTCATCACCGCAATCGCGAGGTTTTCCTCGTGCGGCGGAGACATGATTATATTTACCACACTCCAGACTGACTATTGAATGTTCGTGAGTTTCCTATGGATCGCGGGAGGTTCGTTTAAATAATAATTCTTGTCGAGCAACACACGCGCCGCGCATGCACCGCGCGCAGTGCGCGGCGCGCAAGTGTATACCCACCTTTAAACTGCTGTGGCTTTAGCGATACCGGGAAACCGTAATGCTTCCCTTAAGGGGATATAAATGTACTGACACGAGGCTGTCCACTCAAATATCCCTGAACACAGCGACTTCGGTGGCTTAGTCGGTAACATGCTGAGCTTCTATGCCCAAGGTCGCGGGTTCAAACCTGGCCGAAGTCGTCGTTTTTTTAAGAGCGTTAAGAATCCCTCAGTATGCGTTCTGTCAGTAAAGCCGCCGGGCCCTTGTCATAGATTTATAGCATGTAAAAGAACCTTTCACTAACTTAACTTGTGTGAAGCAAAATTTGTATGTTATGTTTCATTAATGCTATTGAGTTCCAACGTTCGTCACCAGGCGCTGGTTGCGATGGCATCTAGTAGTAGTCATGTTCACAGCTAGGTGTTGTTTACGGTAGCATTTCGTAGCAAAAGTAGGAATTACTTGAAAATTGATCGTCTTCAGTCCTTACCTGAATTACAGATAACACACACTAATACAGCCATCACAATCAACACCGGTTATCAGACAGATTCTACACACACACAAAGTATACGGGGCTACATGAGTGCGTTGTTGCAGCCCCTAAACTAAGGAACCAACCATCCTTGAACACCATCAGACTGAGTCGTGATCGAACCCGTAATACTGGGTTCCGAAGTACCACTACTAAGTATGTCACTCAGTCTCACATGTAACTGTTATTACTGGGGAATTGAAATAATAGTACATTATGCAACGAGCCTATAATGGCAATAATTAAGACACGAGTATGTTTATAAAACGACCGTACGCTCGTTTTATAATTTCCATACGAGTGTCTTAATTACCATTATAGGCGAGTTGCATACGACTGTTTATGTTCGACGATAATTATAACAATTTTGGGTTCGAACATAAATATTCATAAATATCTGTAGAGATTTCGCCAGTTTTATGTACTGAACAGAGCGCATGAGACGCAGAGAATGCCTTGTATTTGACCATAGCCTCCTCGATTACCCTACTATGACACTAGGCCACGCAGTGAAATTTAAATTAGAAGGCCTTGGAACTCAGCGCAGGAGCGATGCGATCCTTATCTAATTGGTCAAACAACTGTTTCTTGAGCTCTGATTGGTGGTTGAAACTGTTTCATAATGAAAAATAGTGTTATAATGAGCCTCATTTTAGTACAGTTTTCTGTCATATAATAGTCAGGGTCGAACATAAAGAAACATTTCATCATTTATCTGCTGAAAGATTCTTTTGCAAGTCCGGGGAAGATCCTCACTATCAAAGGACGGTTGCGTCCAGTTCCAAACCTTCTAGGGATCACTGTGCGCCGCAGTGATTCAGTTCTCTGCTTGAGCGTGCCTCACACGCCAACGTGAACTCTCTGTAATATTGATTAAACTTGGCACACGTGTAAGTTGGAGCACTTCTATTATAGTATTTCATATAAACTGAAAATTAATATATTATGTACTTTTATGTTCGACGATGTCGATATGTAAATATTATATGTCAGAAAAATTTATCATAATGGGGGTCATTAAGTTACTACCGTTCATGGTCTAATTTAGTGACACTCGCTGTCCACCTTAACATATTGGTTTCCATAACACCTAAACGACGTTCTGCTTTAGTCGTAGCTAGTTAGCACTCGCATCCATATAATGCGACAGGCCGAATGACAGTGCGATAGATTAGGAAGAACAAGTAGTTCCGTGATGAGCTTAAGAGCCTACTTTTCTTAAACTTTAAGATTCATGCTAATTATTAATCCATATACAGTAGATCTATCTAGAATAATGACGAATTTATGTTGGTAATACTACATTTTCAATTAGTTCAAAATGTACCTGAAATAGTGCACTACAGTTGGCAGCCATGGTGACTGAATATATTCTTAGTTCCATCTCTTACGGTACAGAATGCACATAAAAAATTTAGTTGGAGTCTAATGGATATTATTGACGTTACATGGAGTTAGACATTGGATCTATCAGCGCGCATAAAATCATGTTGGCAACACTGTCATGTATGTGTTGCTTAGAATTAATCTGAAATATTATGATCTATTATTGTGCCAATTTTGAATAAAATCCATTTGTTAGCTTAGACGTTACATGTATTTACAAATTGGATCTATCGGCAGGCTTAGAATCATGTTGGTAGCAATGACATGTATCAGCTACTCCAATCTAATCTGGAATGTCAAGTACTAAACGTATGCAAAGTTTAGAGCTATTGGCTTGCATACTTTCTGCTATATTGGATTTTAAAAATGAAAGAGAGCATTTATTAATAGTTCGCAACGCTGATGCCTCTCAAGAATGCGCATAGTCATACCTATTATGGTACACAAAACACATACGAAATTTGGTTGAAATTCATTTGTTAGTATAGAAGTTACATGCATTTAAATATTGGACTTATCAGCAAACTTAGAGTCATTTTGGCACCACTGTCATATATGGGCTACTGAAAATTAATCTGGAATATTATTATCACGATGAGTGCCAATTTTCGAACTTTTCGCATGCCTTACTTCTGATATATCCAACATAGAACTCAAATTTCAATTGTGATTTTTCAGCAGTTGGAAGCACTGATGTCATATTACAATATGGCCGTGAGATATTCAGGTATAGATATTTACTCATACCAACTTTGGTTTAGATAGCTGCAGCCGTTTAGGAGTTGAGAGGGGGTGGGGACACACTCACGGACAGACAGAAGAACAGACACACATTTGCCCGGATTGATCTCATTAGTCTACTTTTCCCTCATTTTTTGCAAAATGTGAAACGTAGTCTAAAAACTAAGGGACGGCAGCTTGGTGTCCTAGGCGAAACCCCACACAAGACATGGCACAAAACTAGAAGAATTGCTGAGTTTTAATCCTGAGTATTAAGTATTAATTGTTTTAAAACACAGAAGCATTATCGCTGAGCCGCTGCGATACCAGTCTCGGTGAAGGCTCTTGTGAAGAGATGAAGTCAGCCTGTTAATTAGGCAGTAAGACAAACACTCCCTGTGGACCTTCTTGTCTGCCCGACCCTAATGAGGGAAGCACAAGCCTGGCAGTCCCGTGGGACCAGTAACTCCTGCTTCCTGCTTTTAAATGGATTATCCCTGTACTCGGTAACTTGAGATGGCACACAGTGGTTGGCCTAGCCACAGAGTGCACCACTTGCAAGGGAACATGAACGTGAACTCACGGATCTCTCAGAAAATTTGCACGCATGTTGGTCGGTCTACAAGGCGGTGGCGGCCATTCTATGGAGTGAATTGAGTGACTCCTTACTTAGTCTTCTCGAATTTCAATGTGGCTGCAGTATTTACAAGCTGGTGTGTTCAACCCTTGAGAACTGGCGTGAAACAAGAAGTACCGTGACGAAATAAAGACCCTACTTTTCATAAAATTTAAGATTCAAGCCAATGATTAATCTATATGGATCTACAGGGCCATCCAGACAGCGCTCCCCGAGCGCTAGCACTCCGGCCGCACTCTCAGCCAGTGCTCAGAGCGCTTTGTTGGAATGTAGTTTCAGAAGTGGTGGGACGAGCTTGGCTGGCTGAGCGCGCTGAAGTGTGCAGCCGATCCATCAGTCGGTAGTCTAGTCCAATGCGCTTTGTTGACAGCGTGTAAGTAAATCAGTTTCGCAGTGGTCATGACCGAACAGCATACAAAAAATTCCTCTCGGCACGCCGGAAGGCGGAGGTAGATTTCACCGGGCAAACTAGGGGATAGGCTATAATAGGCAAAATATGCAGGTTTTCGTAGGAGGATCAGACCTCATTTATTGCGAGAAAGTATTTTACAATTGGAGGTTAGTTAACATTTTCTCGTCTTTCTATGCATATTTTTAACATTTTACTGTCTTACGGGGATGGTAACCTTCTTGTCATTTGGGGTTAATTTTTATACTTGTGATCACACTGTCCTTATGCAAGGTTTGGAACTAATGCGTAACTATCTAACAGTCTGTTACTTCTTCACGCAAAATTTTATCTCCCGCAGAGATGTTGGTTAGTTCCTCAGTTTAGGGGCTGCGACAAGGTGGTCATGTAACCCCGTGTACATTGGGTGTGTGTGTAGAATCTGTCTGATAAACGGTGTTATTTGTGATGACTGTATTAGTCTGTAATTCAGGTAAGGTCTGCAGACGGTCAATTTTAAGTAGTAGTACCTAATTTTGTACCAAATACTAACGTCAACGACACCTAGCTGTGAACTTGGCTGTTAGATGCCACCGCAACCAGCAACTTGCAAAGAACGTTGTAACTTCCCCTCCGAAGGAAAGCATGCTGACGGATTTTTAGCGCTCTTAGAAAATCCGGCGACTTTGGCCGGATTTGAACCAGCGACCTTAGGCATAGAAGTTCAGCTTGCTACCAGTTAGCCGCTTCCCTCATAGTCAGATGGAACAAGAAGTTCCGTGACGAACTAAAGAGCCTACTTTTCTTAAAATTAAGATTCATGCCATAGATTAATCTACAGTATATGAACCTATCTAGAATAATGACGAAATTAAGTGGGTAATATCGAAATGTCTTAATTAGTTCGAAATAAGGTATACTAGGCATAATGTAGCCTAATAGAGCAATACAGTTGGCAGCTCTGGTGACTAAATATATTCTTACTTCCATCTCCTAAGGTACAGAATACAAAATGTGGTTGAAGTTCAAAGGACGTTACATGGATTTAGACATTGGATCTATTAGTACACGTAAAAGCATGTTGGCAACAATGTCATGCGAGTGCTGGTCAGAAATAATCTGAAATATTATATATTTTTGTGCCAATTTTGGATGAAATCCATTTGTTGGTATAGAAGTTACATGTATTTAAAAATTGGTCCTATCAGCAGGCTTAGAATCATGTTGGTAGAACTGACGTATATAAGTTACTCCAAATTAATGTAAAATGTCAGGTAATTTACGTGTGCATAGTTTAAAGCTGTCGGCTTGCATACTTTCTGATATATTTGGATACAAAATAGAGAGCAATTATTAACAGTTGGCAGCCCTGGTGGCTCTTAAGAATACACTCAGTCATATCTGTTTATGTACACATATTACATACAAAATTTGGTTGAAATCCAATTGATAGTGTAGAAGTTATATGAATTTAGAAATTGGACTTATCAGAAGGCTTAAAAATATTTTGGCAACGCTGTCATGTACGGCCACCTGGAAATTAAACTGAAATAGTATTATCTACATGTGTGCCAATTTTAGAATAGCTCCCATGTATTCCTTCCAAGATATCCAACATGGAGCTCAAATTTCTAGTGCGTTTTTAGCAGTTGGTAGCACTGGCATCTTTTTCAAATATGGGCCTGAGATATTCCGGTATACAACTTTACTCATACTAAATTTGGTTTCGATTGCTGCAGCCGTTTAGGAGTGGATAGTGGGGGACACACACACACACACACACACAGCCAGACAGACAGGACTGACAGACAGACAGAAGGACAGACACATTTTCCCGGATCGATCTCATAAGTCTACTTTTTCCTCATTTTTGAACAGTGTGAAAAGTAGGCTAAAAACAAGATGTTCAGTAAAGAACATATAGCCTACTTTCTCCTAAATGCATGGGTATTGTTATAACTCTTTGTCCTTTTCAAGGAGTATGATTGAATGTTGGTTGTAGGAGCTTGTTGAAATACAACGTGCTATAGGGATATTAAACATGAATATGAGGTGCCCTTTGCTAGTGCTACCTCTGTACCAAATTTCGTTCAATTCGGTTTCACCGTGTTTGAATTGATAGGGGGAATCGATTTGCACACATACTTGGCCACCATCTGCAAACTATTGGGCTGATGTTCTTGCAGTTTGGTCAGAATATGTTTCCCACATAAAGATATGGTGTTGCAAAATTAGGTAGAGACTAGATTATTAGGTTGGTCGTAATTACATTTTAGCTTTTAACATTTGGGTGGCCGCGATTACGTTTCCATCAAGATAGCGGTGATATAAAACATGACACTGAGGTGCCCTTTGCTAGTGCTACCTCTGTACCAAATTTCGTTCATTCGGTTCCACCGTGTTCGAAATAATAGGGGGAATCAATTTTGACATAAAGATGGCCGCCATCCGCAAACTACTTGGCTAATGACCTATTAGATTGGTCAAAGGATGCTCCCTCCATAAAGGTATGTTGTTGCAAAGTTTGGTAGAGTTCGGATGGTTATGTTAGTCGTAATTTGATTTAAGCTTTAAACATTCGTGTGGCCGCCATTACGTTTCTGTCAATATGGTGGCAATATTAATCATGACACTGAGATGCTCTTTGTTAGTGCTATCTCTGTACCTAATTTCGTTCCATTCGGTTTCAGCGTGTTTGAATTAATAGGAGGAATCAATTCTGACACAAAGATGGCCGCCATCCGCAAACTATTAGGCGAATGACCTATTAGATTGGTCAAAGGATGCTCCCTCCATAAAGGTATGTAGATGCAAAATTTGGTAGAGATCGGATGATTAGGTTAATCGTAATTTGATTTAAGCTTTGAACATTCGTGTGGCCGCCATTACGTTTCAGTCAAGATGGCGGCGATATAAAACATGACACTGAGGTGCCCTTTGCTAGTGCTACCTCTGTACCAAATTTCGTTCCATTCGGTTCCACCGTGTTCGAATTAATAGGGGGAATCAATTTTGACATAAAGATGGCCGCCATCCGCAAACTATCAGGTGAATGACCTATTAGATTGGTCAAAGGATGCTCCCTCCATAAAGGTATGTAGTTGCAAAATTTGGTAGAGATCGGATGATTAGGTTAATCGTAATTTGATTTATGCTTTGAACATTTGTGTGGCCGCCATTACGTTTCCGTCAAGATGGCGGCGATATAAAACATGACACTGAGGTGCCTTTTGTCAGTACTACCTCTGTACCAAATTTCGTTCCATTCGGTTGCACCGTGTTCGAATCAATAGGGGGAATCGATTTTCATACAAAGATGGCCGCCATCCGCAAACTATTACGCTGATGACCTATTGGTTTGGTCAAAGGATGCTCCCCCCATAAAGGTATGTTGTTGCAAAATTTGGTAGAGATCGGATGATTAGGTTGGTCGTAATTTGATTTAAGCTTTGAACATTTGTGTGGCCGCCATTACGTTTCCGTCAAGATGGCGGCAATATAAAACATGACACTGAGGTGCCTTTTGTTAGTACTACCTCTGTACCAAATTTCGTTCCATTCGGTTGCACCGTGTTCGAATTAATAGGGGGAATCGATTTTCACACAAAGATGGCCGCCATCCGCAAACTATTACACTGATGACCTATTGGTTTGGTCAAAGGATGCTCCCGCCATAAAGGTATGTCGTTGCAAAATTTGGTAGAGATCGGATGATTAGGTTAGTCGTAATTTGATTTAAGCTTTGAACATTTGTGTGGCCGCCATTACGTTTCCGTCAAGATGGCGGCGATATAAAACATGACACTGAGGTGTCCTTTGCTAGTGCTACCTTTGTACCAAATTTCGTTCAATTCGCATTCACCGTGTTCGAATTGATAGGGGGGGACAGACATTCAGAGTACACACACTCACACACACACACACACACAGACACACACACACAGACTCACACACACACATACACACACACAGACAGACACACTTTTTTCGCCCTGTGTTGATCTCATAAGTCTACTTTCATTTTTTGCAAAAATCGAAAGTAGGCTAATGAATGTGATCTCGTCAATGGCGTTGTCTTGGCAACCTCTGATAGATCATCCCTTATCAATTTAAAAGCGTTGTTATGGTAACCTCTGATGGCACTTTGCATTTTTTTAAATTCCGAAATCATTTTTCTCATCCCTTGGCGTAATGGTGGGTCATATCAAAAATTATTTCAGACAAGAGTTGTAGGTAATTATTAGGGGAATATTTTCCATTTTGTACGGTTTTGATATTATGCCTATTAAGAGAGATATGACTAATGTTTCCCGAAAAACCCACTTTTTTCCACCCCTTTGGTCAATGGTTGGTGCTATCAAAAAACTTATTTGACATAAATTTTTGACACCTATCCGACACATATTATGAACTTTAAATGGATTCGATATTTCACGTATTAAGAGAGTTATAGCGAAATTTCACTTTTTCGAAAAAAGCCCCCCATTTTCACCCCCTTCGACCGATTTTTCCCATTAACGAACTCGACCGAGATTTTATAGGGATACATATTATGTAAAAAAATCAAAGTGATTGGTACAAAATTACGGCAGTTATCGTGTCCACAAGAAACTGATATATATATATATATATATATAGATACATATATACATATATACATAAATTATATATAAACTTTTGAACTGACGGTGGTTTTGGGGTCTGGGGGATGTAAAACGCGAAGATATGTCGAAATTTTCCGGAAGTCGAAACATGGTACCCATTGCAATAGTTAGCTTTCTAATGAAATCTACCTAAAAGGAGTGGCGAAGCAGCAGTCTTTAGAGCAGAATTGGAAATATTTTTTTTTATGTACAGCTTATAAAGGGCATGCCAAATGTTAAGTGTGCCACAGAGATGTAATGTGTTAAAAAGAACACAATTTGTTGTTGAATATTCCTCTGTAATATGTTCAATTTCAGTTTGGAATAAATTACAGTATTCTTCACTTAAGGGGACTTATGAGTGAGTTTCCAAAATCCGAAACTACTGGACAGATCAATTTGATATTTTAACCACGTGTGCCTCTAATTAGAGGATATTCTGAATTTCAAATTTATTACTCGTACCGTTTCTGAAATAATAATAAAAATATTTTCAAAACATAGGGTCATAAAAAAGTTCCTTGCGATGGAGTTTTCACTTATTTTCATCCATACTTGGTAAACAGTAGCACAATACATGTACAAATCGAAATTGCTCTGGAATTTTATGTACCTTTTATATGAGAGTCAGAAATGATAGTCAAAGTGATAATATTCATGTTTTGCCCTAAAAATAAAAATAATTTATTTTTGAAAGCAAAAAAAAAATACAGTTAATTTTCACTGACATAAAAATCCAGAGCAAATTGTAATGTTCATACATATTTTAATATGCAAACCAACTTTGAACCAAATATCTTCAAAACTGCAATACAAGGAGCATTTTTAGCCTATTTTCAATTTTGAAAAAATAGGCTTATGAGATCACCATTTGTCCGTGTGTGTGTGCGTGTGTGTGTGTGTGTGTGTGTGTGTGTGTGTGTGATTCGTGTGTGTGTCCCCCCCTAATAAAATCGAAACGGCTGGAGCGATTTCAATGAAACTCGGGAAGTTCATAGCACTACTCCCGGCGACCTCGACCGTGCCCTTCAAATTTTGTTACGTCTCTCCAATCCAACATGGCGGCTGTGCGAAATATTTCACTAGCATTCAATATCTCCGAGACTATCGCCGATATCGCCCTGAAATTGTGTACGGTGATAAAGGGCACTACTAGAAGTTCACCTATGAGTCTTTCAAAAACCTGGTGACTACAAAACCAACATGGCGGCCAAGCGAAGTTGAGACATTTAAATAGACTTTTCTCGCGATTTAACTATCTAAATGTAATGAAACTTGGTACAGCAAATGTTTATACACATTGTAATGCACTGGAGTCTAATTTAGTTTAATTGTTTACATAACCTCAAAATGGCGGCTGTGCGAAATATTTCACTGACATTCTATATCTCCGAAACTATTACAGATATCACCCTGCAATTTTGTACGGTGATAAAGGGTACTGATACAGGTATACCTATGTATATTTCATAAACCTGTAAAGTACGAAACGAACATGGCGACCAAGCGAATTTAAAATATTTTAATACACTTTTCTCGTGATTTAACTCTCTGAGCGCAGTGAAATGTGATACAGTAATTGATTTTGCAGATTGTAATGCACTGCCATCTAATTTAATTCAATTGCTTACATAACCTCAAGATGGCGGCTGTGCGAAATTTTAAAATTAAGTTTTAATTTCTTGTGTCGTAATCATGCGATCGAAGTGAAAGTTTGAATAATGAACCTAGGCAATAATTGTCCTTGAATGGTACATAACTCTATGGCCTATACTCATAACACTCCTAAATGGTGAGCTCCCGAAATATTTAGATGGTTCTCAATATCTATGAATCTTTTACAGCAACCAAACTGAATTTTTGTATGTTCATAGAGACTATGAACATATGTTCACCTATAGGACTTTCAGGAACCTGGTGAGCACAAATCCAACATGGCGGCGACGCGAAGTATAAATATTTAAATGGACGTTTCTCGCGAATTAACTATCCGAGTGCCGTGAAACGTTGCACGTTAAATGCTTATACAAATGTTGATCCACTGGCATCTAATTTATTTCAATGGTTTGCATTATCACAAGATGGCTGCTGTGCGTAATTTTAAAATCTCGTTTTTACTTCTTGTGTTCTTATCATGCGATTGAAGTTTGAATACCACACGTACACAATAATCTTAATGTAATAGTACAATAATAAAAATCCAACCTGGCGACCATCTGAAATATTTAGACGGTTCTCAATATCTACGAATCTGTTACAGCAATTAAACTGAAATTTCGTATGTTGATTGTGGCAGTTAACATAAGTAGGATATATGAAAATAGGCTGTATAGTTCTTCACGGAACTACTTGTTTATGATATTACATGTAACAAAAATCACTTCATGAGAAAACAGCAATTGAAGTTGGAGGTTAGTTACTTACGTCAGAACTGCCCTGCACCATATGTACAGCCCTCAGACTTCTTCATCCTGTCTTCTAGGGACAAGTTCAGCAGTTTTCTCTTTTTTCTTGCAGTTTTCTTTCCTGGGGTGGTCCTTTTTCTGCTCTGTCGAAGACGTATGTGGTCACGTTCCTCACTGATCTTCACTGAAGGTCTTGTCTTAATAATGATGCGCATCCATCTTTAAATCACCGCCTGGGCTTTAAAAATGGCGCCACGGGAAAAAAAAATCCAACACTCCTTGATTCTGAAAAGGTGTGGGCTCCAATTTTCGGTAAAATCCAAATTTCCGTATTTTGGTCCATATTTCATGAAAACTCACTCATAAGTCCCCTTAACACTTGTGTTCGTTTCCTGCACATTCCATACATCGGAGTACCATTCGATTTGTGTATGCGGTATATTTGTTATGGCAAAACAGCCCTATTAATGTGTCAACAATCCCACAAGAGCCGTCACCGCACGACTGTACGTACGTATCTAGTCAACGTGGTCTGAATAACGCCCGTCTCCTCGCTGCCACAGTGTAGTGGTGGTAGGGGAAGGAGCGCTACTCTGACTGCCCAGTGCTCCCCGAGCGCGGTCGCGCTCCCGGAGCGCAATGACCGGATGGCCCTAATCTAGAATAATGACGAAATTTAGTTGGTAATATAGAAATTCCAATTAGTTCGAAATAGTGTATACCTGGCATAATGTAGCCTAATAGAGCACTACAGTTGGCAGCCCTGGTGACTGAATATATTCTTAGTTCCATCTACTAAGGTACAGAATAAAATTTGGTTGAAGTCCAATGGATAGCATGGACGTTACATGCAATTAAACATTGGATCTAACAGCGCGCGTAAAATCATATTGGCAACATTGTCATGAATGCATTGGTGAGAAATAATTTGAAATAATACGATCTATTGTTGTACCAATTTGGAATGAAATCCATTAGTTAGTATAGAAGTTTCATGCATTTTAAAATTGGACCTATCAGTAGGCTCAGAAACATGTTGGCAGCACTGACGTATATTAGTTACTTCAAATTAATCTAGAATGCCAGGTACTATATGTGTGCAAAGTTTAGAGCTATTGGCTTGCATACTTTCTGATATATTGATATTAGGGTAACAAAAATAGAGAGAGCATTTATCAACAGTTGGCAGCCCTGGTTGCTCATAAGAATACGCATGTTCATATCTGTTATGGTACACATAGCACATAAGAAATGTGGTTGAAATCCAAATGATAGTATATAAGTTACATGTATTTAAAGTTGGACCTCTCAGCAGGCTTAGAATGTTGTTGGTAGCACTGACGTATATAAGTCACTCCAAATTAATATAGAATGTCAGGTACTATACGTGTGCATAGTTTAAAGCTATCAGCTTGCATACTTTCTGATATATTGGTATTTGGATAAAATAAATTGAGAGCATTTATTAACAGTTGGCAGCCCTGGTGTCTCTTAAGAATACGCTCAGTCATATCTGTTTACAAAGTGAAAAGTATGCTAAAAATATAACACAAGGACTCGCGCCGGGTCATTTTGACCCATTGTGTGTTACTCCCTTTTTGTCGTAGTCGTACGTAGTTAAAAGAAGTAATTTTGCACCAGGTGGTTTCCTGTGAACTATTCTCAATATAAAAAGAGGTTTATTTATATTTTTCAAATTTAACATGCAGAAAAATGACAATAATTTCATAACAGTATGATTGGCCATGATAGTGACGACAAAGCCATTATATTAATTTTTTGAACAAAGGAGCTGATGATCTAGGTGTCCCTAGACCCTAAACATGGATGAACAATATCGTGAGCTATGTGATTGTGCTGTACCAAAATAGGTGGATTTCCCCCCTAATTTTTTACAAATTGTCCCGGCTAACGTAAGCCGAAAATAGTCACGCGAGGACTGGCGCCATGGGTAAATCTGACCCGACCTTAAACAATATACGAGGGATGTTTTTAAGTAAGGTCCGTTTTTTTTAACCGAACATATTAATTTTGAAACCACATTTATTTTTAGGTTGTATATACCTTCCTCTATTTTTCTATATAGTTGCCTTGTTTATTTAGGCACTTGCCATACCTTAAAACTGAGTTCTGAAATCCCTCCGCATAAAAGTTTGCCGCCTGCTCTGACAACCAAGAATTCACACTTGAGGAAAATCCATCGATAGAGCGGTTATCATGAATCTTCCGTCCTCGTGAATTTTTGTGTCAATTGCAGTCACCAAGTCATCTGTGATCACAGACCTGAGCGTTCATCGTCATGAACATTTTCACGGCCACTTTTGAACTCGCGTACCAATTTTCGCACTTAACCTTCCGTCATTGCATTATCACCATACACCTCACAAAGTTGACGATGAATGTCTGCAGCCGACATGTTTCTTGCACTCAAAAAACGTATCTCAGATCGTACCTCACACGCGGCGGGCGAATCAATAATCTTGAACATTGTAAAGATGCACAGTTCAGCGTACAGGTTAGCTACACAGCTGCAATTGACGCCTGCTTGTTCGCAAACGATGCCGCGAGGTAGCGCGCGCGCTTGTTGCGGCGTGAGCATTAACTACGGGCTTAAAAAAAATGGCCATTACTTAAAAACAGCCCTCGTCGAAATAACTTGATTGTTCAAAAAACTATGAGCATGTTTCTTTTGCAGGGTGAAGTTCAAGGCTAGCAAGGAAGGTACTGTAAGCGACAGGAAATAAGGGCTGACCAAAACGAAAATATAGAACATTATTTAATCCTGGGGTCAATAATAATCATGCGCCAGTCCTCGCTGGTTAAAGACATCAACTCATTTCAGATGTGGAGTTGTAGAAGATCCCTCCCCGATGTTTGCACACCATTCCTTGCCCGAGAGTTCATTCTTACGAGCTGAATATTAGAACAGGCAAATTATCCTCAAAACTGTTTCCACTACTTAGCCAAGGCCGCACTCGGGGAGCACTGGGCAGTCAGACTAGCGCTCTTTCCCCTACCACCACTACACTGTGGCAGCGAGGAGACGGGCGTTATTCAGACCACGTTGACTAGATGCGTACGTACAGTCGTGCGGCCGACGGCTCTTGTGGGATTGTTGACATATTAATAGGGCTGTTTTGCCATAACAAATATACCGCATATACAAATCGAATGGTACTCCAATGTATGGAATGTGCAGGAAACGAACACAAGTGTTCAGTAAAGAATATTGTGATTTATTCCAAACTGAAATGTGAACATATTAGAGAGGAAAATTCAACAAGAAATTGTGTTCTTTTTAACACATTACATCTCTGTTGCACACTAAACATTTGGCATGTCCTTTATAAGCTGTACAGAAAAAAGGAAATTTCCCATTCTGCTTTAAAGACTGCTGCTTCACCACTCCTTCTTTTGTATGCTGTTCAGGCATAACCACTGCGAAACTGATTTATTACACGCTGTCAACTAAGCACATTGGACTCGACTAGCGATTGATGGATCGGCTGCACACTTAAGCGTGCTCAGCCAGCCAAGTTCCTCCCACCACTTCTGAAACTACCTTCCACCAAAGCGCTCTGAGCACTAGCTTAGAGCGCGACCGGAGCACTGTCTGGATGGCCCTGACTTAGACACATCATTTGATGCCGTGAGGAAACCCTGTAGGGAATATGTTTGAGAAGAGATAGCGCTTTCTTGCTGGACAGATTTTTCAGAAAAACAAATAAGTAGTATTTGTCTACGAACACAGTGTATAAATTCTGTCATAACTTATGTTAACTTACATGGTTGTGTTCTGTTTCTGGACACTGCACTGTCCGAAGTATGTTAGAGACTAAAATCGTGCTCGTCTGTGTTGCTGGTTACCCGCAAAGTACTTTAAGAAGATAAATTGTTTCAATATCAAATGCTGATGTGCGTTTGACCATACAAATTTGTTTGTCTTTTACAATATAATATGATTGATTTGAGTGACATGTATCCGATGATGTTCGTTTGATGAACGAAGCATGTTGTCCTTTTTATCAAGTAGGGACATATATTTTCCACCTAATATAATTGTACATAGATACGTTTTCAACGACTGAAAGTCATATATCAATTATTGTTAACTAGACAATACTGAAAATAACTGCAAACCTTCATGTAGGCTAGTACTTGTTTGCAAGTGTTAAATCTGAAGTTGTCATAATGCAAATTTGTGCTTAATTATTTCAAATGCAATATTGTATTTTAATTCCTTATTAAACAGTAGTATAATACAACCTGTGACAATAAAGTTCGGTGAATAGTCCTGTACTATCAACATAGATGAACAATGCACGACAGTGACCCTATTGTCCTTCGAAATAGTCCCCTCCAGTAACTATGCAATGGGGAGATCGGCGATACATGTCCTGGAAATTTTGCAAGAAGTCGTCCTTTGGGATGGTGTTCAAAAGGCTCGTCACGTGACCGAAAAGTTCGGTGACTGAGTTTATATTACGAACGGATTGTTAGCTTACCTGAAACAGCAGTTGCTGTCCTTCGAAGTAATCCCCGTGGATCGTTATGCACTTCTGATAATGTCTGTGCAAGTCCTGGAAACTCCTTAGGGATAGCCTTCAGTTGAGTCGTCATATTACGTTGGATGACCAAAATGTTCGAAAACCTCTGGCCCTTCTGGACCTGGACCCCACCACTCCACACTTTGACGCATGACTTTGGGGTCGTACCTCTGACACCAGGTCTCGTCGCCCGTGACGATGGTTTTCAGATAAGCCATTCCATTCCATAGAACATTCACTCTTCTCACTGCCACCCGCCAAAAAGATGTGCATGGTAGGTTGCATAAATTCATCCTTCCCACTGCAACCCGCCGAACAGGTGTGCATGGTAGGTTGCATAAATTCATCCTTCTAAACACGCACTGTGTCAAACAGGTCTTACACGTTGCGTTGAGTGTCGTCAATGTTGCCAGGTCGACCATTCTGACTTTATTCACCGTACGCAACGTGACGAGCCTTTTGAACAGTTTCCAGGACATGTATCGCCGATCTCAGCATTGCACAGTTACGGGAGGGGACTATTTCGAAGGACAGTAGGGTCACTGTCGTGCATTGTTCATCTATGTTGATAGTATAGGACTATTCACTGAACTTTATTGTCACAGGTTGTATAATCTGAAAATTAATACCAGAACTCAATAATATGTATTTTTAATTATAGTTATAAGTACAGCCCCGGATTCTTAGCTTCTGCCCTATGTTATTCCTTTTAATGTTTTACTCTGCATAACAACGTGTATAAACTTGAAGGAATCATTCCAAGAACGAGACAAGTCCAAAAATTAAATTTTTCGGAAACTAAAAAATGAAAACCAGCGTAGCTTCATTTGTGCTGAATGGAATAAAACTTGCTTTTAGGCCTACTATTGTCTCGCTAACAGATTTACATTGCACATAAAGGAAATATAATTTTATGAGGATAGTTGAGAAAACCTTTAAAAAAATACTTTGGACTAGTCTAGTTTTTGCCAAATTCTTAGTTGAATACAAAAGACCATGGACAGATTCGAAGAGTCAAGAAGTTTAAATACCTGGGTGAAGTAATCCAAGAGAATGGGCTAGAACAAGAAGCGATCAATATCCGCATCCTGAAACTAGAGCGAGCGTTCCAACTGACTAAAAACATCTACAATAAGAAGATGCTGAGTATAGGAGCCAAACTAAGGCATTACAGCACTGTTGTCAGCCCAGAAGTTGTATATGCTTCGGAGACCCTGTGTATGAACCAAACAGGACAAGCCAATCAGCTACTTAAAAGAGAACGCAGAGAAGATCTTGGGCAACAGATGGATTCAGGGAAGGGTTCGACTGAAATCAAATAAATAAGTATACAGAAAGATGGAACCTATAACAACAACAATTAGAACACGAAGATTGCTGTTTTATGGACACATCTTCCGTATGAATAATGACCGGCACACAAAGAAAATCTGGAATTTTCTTAAACCGAAGATCTCCAAATTGAAATGGTTCCAAGAGTGAGATAAATATGAGACAGGTGGGCATTACGGAGGATAAAATCAAAGACAGGAATAGTTTCAGAAGGATGGTGAAAAGCTATCAGGATTTTATGGTGGTGGCAGAACCCAGAAGACTGAGAGGCCCTTTAACAGAGGAGCGGAAGAACAAGCTGATAGATGAGCTCAAGAGATACTGGCACGATGTCAAAGCCGGAAATAGAACAAGACACAGACACTGACATGAGAGTGGTTGTTAACACGCAGTCCATAAAGGCTCAAATCGACTGTAAAAAAAAAGAAAAATATTTTAATCCACAAATACGATTATTTTGTATGTAAATCCTACGAAAGTACAAATCATTATTGAATGTCAAATATTCCAGGTAATTAGTTATCTTGAAAAACATTTGAAAAGCTTGGACTTGTCTTATTTTTGTAGAATCCCAATATTTCACACTCGTGTATAACCCGACCTGCCTGCTTTTTGGAGACATCAATAATATCTAAACGTAGAGCTGACCTTGAAGAGGAAGAATATGTACTTATCTCAAAAAGTCATTTCATTTTACTTCATTGTGTACAATAATTGTCAAATTGATTTCTTCTGTTTATTTTATATCTTAGATTGTTGCTGTTGTTGCTGTTTCATTTGAAGGGATAGGACGTCGTGGTCATTTATCCCCGTGTATTTGAGTGTGTGTTTCTCTCTCTCTCAAATTTGTTTGAAAACCTGTGTTATTTTGATATCCGTAGTAGGACGGTAGTAGGTAGATTCAGCTTCAGACATCTTTACCGAATATCAGACGTAGTTTATGGATCTTTGGCGGCAAATAACCGCCAGTAGACGCTATTTTATTTTAAATTGTGCTTATTTGTTGTAGAGTTGATCTTGCAAAATTCATGCTAGATGTATTTCATAACTTCACCTTTTCTTAAAACTGCTACGGCCCTGAGAATAACAGTCTTGTGCTGGAACTAGTTCAAATGCATGTCAAAGAAGTCTGTGTGGTTTGTATGTGATGGTATCTCACGGCAGTTGATTTCAGCCTCCCAGTCCCATTGTATCCCGTAGCAAATGGGCACAGTACGTGATTATATGGTGAGGATCCTGTTGTCAGGGTTTCAGTTAGGACTAGTCTTGGTGGAGTATCGAAGTAATTAAACATTATTTTCTGTATTTAAGATGGTAACATGAACCTACAGTAGAAATGCCAAAATAAAATCTAAACATATGATTCCTAGAACGATTTAATTTCATTTCATATAATCATATTTTATTTTACATTTTTATATTATTTTATTGCACTTAATTGAAGGTAATTTAAATTAATTTCATTTAATTTAATTTCATTTCATTTCATTCCATTTCATTTAATTTAAAATTTAATTTAAATTAATTAAATTTCATTTACTTTTCGTTAATTTACGTTAATTTAATATTTTAAAAATTAATTAATTTCATTTCATCCAGTTCAATTCAATTCAGTTAGTTAGTTATTCTTCTATTAAGGGGCGGAACAGCGAGGGCATCTGCCCCTTCAATTCAATATAATTTAATTTACATTAATGTAATGTTTAAAATTTAATTCCATTTCATATGATCTATTTTAATTTTCGCTTCGCTGTTATCCTGTATGGATGGAAATAAAATATTTTACCAGACTTTTTAATATAGCCTGTGTGAAATTGCGAGTATTACACGGAGAATAAATCAAAGGCCGCGCTGTAGGAGAGGAAGCTAAGGTCATTCCTAATGAATGTGGAGCACGTGAGGCTCATGAACAGCCCTCCGGGGACAAAGGGCACGAGCTCTAATTAGGGCAATCGAAATGCAGGGCACATCAGTGGGATATAGCACCAGCTTGATGCATGGCAGCCAGGGGTCTAGGATGGGCTTAATTGATCTCCCCACGTTACTGGTCCACAGCACTAAAACTGACAAAGATTACAAGACTCTAAGTGATGGACGGTTTCACTTGACTCCATATACAATGGTCGAGTCATAAGTCATGGCAGTTATTTTTTCTCGCGAACAGGAGACAACACGGAAAATCTACGATATGCATTTGGAAATATAGGGCATGTACGTATGCATAGTGCCTGAAGATAAATTCTGACGTCTGGAGATGCTCGTAGGTAAGTGACAGAACACAGGCCATTGGTAAACATTGTTTTATTATGGTATTGACAGCAAATACACAAGATTACGTACAAAATACAGGTCTCCACTGGTTACAGACCTTCGAAATAATCACCCAAGGTGTCTACTGTGCATGGGGCAGGCGCTGAATACCGTTCGCTGCATGTGTATCCCTCCGAAATGCTGTTACGATGTCTTCTTTGTTAGCGAACGGTCGTCCACGTAGTGGCTTCTTGACTTTGGGAATTAGATCATAGTCAGATGGGGTCAGATCAGGCGAATAAAGCGCGAAAACTGCGATTTTAATATACGATCGTTGCTCCTGCTTGTTGACTTCCACTCTGTGACGCTCTCAGTCACACACTGAACTCGGGGGCATGCTCAGACCCACACTGTTGTTCACGCACACCATCTAGTGGCATCCTACGCAAGTACATACCGTACGTTTCCAAATGCATATCGTAGATTTTTCGTGTTGTCTCCTGTTCGCGAGAAGAAAAAAAAGTTGCCATGACTTATGACTCGACCTTCGTATAGGGCTGTTTCTTAAGTAAGGACTGTTTTTCTAAGCCCGTAGTTAGTGTGCACGCCGCAACCATCGTGCGCCCTAGCTCCCGACATCCTTTGCGAACAAGCAGGCGTCAGTTGCTGCTGTGTAGCTAACCTGTACGCTGAACTGTGCATCTTTACAATGTTCAAGATTATTGATTCGCCCGCCGCGTGTGAGGTACGATCTGTGATACGTTTTTTGAGTGCAAGAAACATGGCGGCTGCAGACATTCATCGTCAGCTTTGTGAGGTGTATGGTGATTATGCAATGACGGAAGGTAAAGTGCAAAAATGGGTACGCGAGTTCAAAAGTGGCCGTGAAAATGTTCATGACGATGAACGCTCAGGTCGACCATCTGTGATCACAGATTCCCACCTCTTTTCGCAGCTGAAACGTAATCTTGGTGGGAAGCGCTTCGCCGACGACGAAGAAGTGAAAACAGCCATGAATTCTTGGTTGTCAGAGCAGGCGGCAAACTTTTATGAAAAGGGATTTCATAACTTAGTTTTAAGGTATGACGAGTGCCTATATAAACAAGGCAACTATGTATAAAAATAGAGGAAGGTATGTAAAACCTAAAAATAAATCTGGTTTCAAACTGAAATGTTCGGTTAATTTAAAACAAAAAAGGCCCTTACTTTAAAAAAAAGCCCTCGTATGTTTCACACTCAATAACCGAGTACTTATTCACAGTTTCTCAAACAGTTTTAGATATATACGTTTACTTAATTACACGTAATTTTCCGTTGTTGGTTGAAAATCACTAACATGTGAAAAATAACATTTTAAATGAAGAAAGTAGTCCTGTATTTAATTCAGGAGATGTCACGTTATGCCACGAAGGTCAGTGTGAAGTGTAAATGTTTGGAGATAGGAACAATGATAAATTAGCACTGCCGGAAGTGCAGGCTCGAATTCCGTAATTAGCCCCGGGGTGGAAGCGGAGAGTCGCGCATCATTAGGTTAACATGGTGATCGCCGACCTTGTCCAGTACTAACATTGTTACAGTAATTGGCTGCGGCTGACGTCATCGCACTCCCCACGCACGTCTCTCAGGTGCTCGAACAGAATATTATCTACAGAGACTTCAGTTGTTGTTGTTTGAGTCTTCAGTATTTTGACTGGTGTGATACAGCGCTCCATGCCTCCCTGGCCTGAGCTAATCGTTTCATCTCTACATAGCTACCACAGCCTATGTCCGAGGCAATCTGTTTAACATATTCTAATCTTGGTCTACCCCTACAGTTCTTGTCCTCGACCCTTCCTTCCATAACTAAGCTTGCTATTCCTGGGTGTCTTAGTATGTGTCCTACCAACCTATCTCTTCTCTTCATTAGCAGTCGCCAGAAACGTCTCTCCTCTCCCACTAGTCTTAATACCTCTTCGTTTGTAACCCTATCTACCCATCAGATCTTCATCATTATCCTGTAACACCACATTTCAAACGCTTCAATTCTCCTCTTTTCTGCTGCACCAATAGTCCAAGTTCCACTTCCATAGAGCGCCACGCTCCAGACAAAAGCCTTCAAAAATGACTTCCTAACACCTAAATCTATATTCGATGTCAACAGATTCCTTTTCTGTAGAAATACTTTCCTTGCCTGATCTAACCTACTGTTTATATCCTCTTTGCTTGGTCCATCACTGGTTATTTTGCATCCTAAGTAACAGAAGTCTCCTACTTCCTTTTTTCACCTGCTAATTTGATGTCCATAGAGGATTCTGATTCATTTCGGCTGCATTCCAATATTTTTGTTTTACATTTATTAATTTTCATCATGAATATTTTCCTCAAGACGGAGTCCATACCATTCAAAAACTCATTCAAATCCTCAGGCGTGTCGGCCAAGATGACTATGTCATCGGCAAATCTTAGAGTTGAAATTATTTCTCCTTGAATCTTCACTCCCACTTCAAAAATTATGCATATGTTATCCTAACCTTCTACCAAGCTTTAAACATTTCTTTACAGCAAAGAGTTTCTCTTAAAATCGTGTTATTTCAATGATTAACCCTTTTCATGCCAAGCTACCGCTCGCTGTCTTGTAGGAATTCTGAAAGAATTCATGGTTGATTACAAGTTCAAGCCTGTGTATTTAAAACTATTTACATTTTGTAGAGGGTTTTGTTTGTTCTTGAGCTATCCACCCACTATTCCTGAAGATCATGCAAACCGTCTTGTCTGTGTTGACTTGTAAGTTTTTTGGTAAGTGGGATTTTTGAATCTAAAGTAACTTAATAAGTTGAACACTTATTCCCAGATGAAATCGACTTTTAACAGTTTTTCTGAATAACTGAGGTTGGGGAATTTAAAAACTTTGTTTTCTGAAGGAAATTGTCACTGATGATACTCATCAGTTTTTGAAAAGTTCAAATAGATTCCTTTTATTTACTAGTTTATAAACGTAAAGAGCCAATTTTGTCGCTTTGGCTGTCCCAATACGAGGTAAAGATTACAATTTTGGACTTGCAGAGTAGACAAATTTATGATTGTGAGTTACATGGTTGGCCTGTTCTTTGAGGAACATTTCTTCCAAAAGACAGCAATAACTCAGTATTGTTTGATGACCATTACCTCTTCAGCAAGGCACTATTATTTCGGTTGATTAGTTCTTTCCGAATAAACTCTATGCTGGGCAATATTGCATGCCAAATAGTCACGTACTAAACCTCGCCGGAAACTGAGGAGGAATACAAAACAGCAATGTTTCCGATCTTTATTTCCCAATAATGCAGACACTGTGTGCGTCAGTTGATTACGTGATCGACTCTTCTGTTCACCATTGCGAGATTAAATCCTCACACAGATGGTTTACATTGAAGATGCTTAAATTCCAGACACCTGTATCATTAACTTTACTCGAAAATTAATTAATTAACGTATTTATTCATTACTTTATTTATTTATTTATTATTATTATTATTACATCTTTTTTGCCCTTATGGACAGTGTTTGAACTTAAATATCTCATGATGACATAATTTTCACTTCTCTCCCTTCTTCCTCTTCTCTTCCCAAAATCTCTTCATCCTTTAACTGTGCTGCTGTTTTCGTTGTTCTGTCTACAAAATTCCCGACTTCTTCATTTCATTTGCTTTAAATTTTGAATTCTTAATTTTGTTTCTGAATTCTCCTCTGTCACCAATTATTTATTTATTATTATTTTTATTTTTTATGTATTTAATTATGTATTTATTTATGTATTTATTTATTTATTTATTTATTTATTTATTTATTTATTTATTTATTTATTTATTTGTCGACAGTGTTCTGCAAGAGAAAAGTTAGTGTAGTGACGAAACTTTCCCTACATTGCTCAGTATTTAGACCGACCTTGCTGTATGGAAGTGAGAGCTGAGTAGATTCAGGATATCTGATGCATAAGCTAGAGGTAACTGATATCAGGGTAGCACGAATGATTTCTGGGACAAATAGATGGGAGGAATGGAAGAAAGGTGCTCGTAATGATGAGACAAAGGCTAAGTTAGAAATGAACATTCTACATGAAGCTGTTTGTATGAGCCGACTCAGATGGTGGAGTCATGTTAAGAGAATGGGAGAGGAGAGATTACCTAAGAGGTTAATGAGTTCGGTTGTATAGGATAAGGGAAGTAGAGGTAGACCTACAGTAGGAGGCGATGGCTAGATTCACTGCTAGGTGTAGAAGCAGAGGAGGCGGCAGTGCTAACTGCTAATAGGGCATCATGGAGGTGACTTGTTCGTAAACAGAGGCTTGCAGACTAGACTGGACGCTGAAAGGCAATACAGTCTCAATTGAAAATCTATATTTAATTATTTATTTATTTATTCTTCTTCTTTCTTCGTTTTTCCCACTTAGGGAGCGCGTTTGAACTTGTTGACTCGGGTTGATGGAGCTTTCCTCTTCTTCTCCTCCCAAAATCTCCTCATGAACTCGCTATGCCCCTTCTTACGTTCCTCCGTCCATTTTTTCCAGTGGTCTTTTTGAACTTTTCGGTGAAAGAGTGATTTGTAACTAGAGTTCCAAAAGTCTTGAGATTCATGATGATATCTTCCGTAATGTTTATTTCCTTTAAGTCCTGTTTGGTTTCTTCTAACCAACTGATTTTGACTTTCTTCGAATTAATTATATCAAGCAGTATTCTTGCATATCTGGTGTTGTCCATTCTGCAGATGTGACCATAAAATTGCAATCGTCTCTTACTCACGGTATCAGTGAACTTATTATTTATTTATTTATTTATCTATTTATTTATTTATTTACTTATTTAGTTGTTTTATTTTATTTTATTTTTTACATCGTTATGCCCTACTCAGGAGCACGGTTGAACCTGCTTAGCTGATGTGTTGGCCTTCTTTTCCTCCCAAAATCTCTTCATCCCCTCCCTAGGATTCTTCCTTCGTTCTTTTGTCCAAGTTATAGTGGCTCTGGTGTTGGGTTTGTCTCCAAATTGGTGATTGTCGATTTTAGTTCTGAAATTACATATGTCCTGTACAATGTCTTCTGAGATGTTGATTTCCCGGAGATCTGTTTCAATTTCACGAAGCCAACTGTTCTTGTTTATTACTGAAAGGGTTGGGTTGAGAATTCTTTTAGTTAGTCTGTTATTGTCCATTCTAATAATGTGTCCGGAAAATTTCAATCATCTTTTCCGAAAAGTGTGAGAGTTTTTTTCAGATTGACTATATTTATTAATTTATTTATTTATATTAAGGAATATTGGTTTTCAAGGTCAAGTATTGCACTCCTGAAAATCTTCCAAGTTAATGCCGTGCCTGTAGCCAGGAGGATGACAGATCATAGGGAGCGCGTGGGTCGCGGTAAAGCTCGGTACCAGATGTTCTGCCAACCAATGAAGAATTAATTTTAGTACTAAGGTTCCGTAGTTGGTCTGTTTTGATTCATTTTCCTCGTGTTGTTGGTTATTTTGTTCGCCGGTATTTTGATTATTTATTTGAATGGAATTGAGAATCAATCATGCCACAGCAAGGGAGGAAGAAATGCCAAGCACAGGGATGTAAGAATTATAATGAAATGGAAAGGTGTACGAGTATCGTGTTGCAATCGAGAATAACAAGTGCCTTAATACAATATGCAATCCATATGTACTCCAATAAGTCTTCCATTCATCTTAAGAATGACACTGAAATTATGTTTCAAAATTGTGTGTGTGTTCTATATTTGTGTACGCAGATTTGATGGAAAGGACCATTAGGAAGAACATTATACTCGAAAACGAATTACAGCCAACGCTGAAATTTGTGCGACAAAATAACATGCAATGTGAACTAACTTACCAGCATGTTTGAAAAAGGGATGCTATAAAACAGGAATGCATTAATGTACTGTGCACTGTTATTGGAATATTTCCTTTACTTTTTGTGCGAATTATCCTTGACCTGGTGTGTTGACCTGTGTAAAATGAGTTGGCAATATGGACTAATCTCAAATAAATGTTTTGTTCATTGTGATTTTAAAAAATATAGAATAAATATGTGCATTTCATCTCTTCTTTGTTTTCTTACCCATTCTCCTTTGCATTGAAATGAAATTTGAGGTTTAGGGTGACGGGGGAAGGGTGTGGGGGCAGCTGGTATGATACACGAAAAGTGAGGTTATGGCAATATAGTACGTTCATTTGGACAGTCTTTTTATATTCATCTAACATCCCAACCATTCTGTAGAGTAGGAGAGCAATGTTTAATTAGCCTAAAGGCGAATTAAGCTCTAGAACGGTATAATGCTGTCCTACGTAACAAATCTATTGCCAACATTGATATATATCAAAACGTATTATTTTCCTATCTGGACGTATATTTCTGCGCCTAGCGAAAGGCGCAGTTATGTTTGTGTCATTTTCATCAATAATCAGTAACTCATCGCTGATCATAATGTTCAATTACGTGTAATAAAGGCTACATTTATATGGCTTTTTACTTTTAATGTTGCCAGACTTGCTGGTACAGTACATTACATAGCCTCAGGCGGTGCTCTCTCTCGGAAATTCTATAACCAAAAGTGACGAATCTCTTATATTACATGATCCTTGCCTGTAGCGGAGATTTGGCCAGGTGTACCGCTATAGGGAGCTAATGTTCTGGTGGTCAGTTTTCTATGGAACGGCACCAATAAGACCTACGTCAATAGCCGAGTGGTTGAAAACACGCTCTACGACTGGAATGAGCACCTGCAAATTCGGACATGATAATACCACCACTGTCAACAGTTATCCTAAGTGTGGTACTCCAAAAGTCTCCTCACAGTTACTGCAAGCAAATGCTGGGATGGTACCCAGAACACTGTCACCATTCGCTTGCCAACTGATGGCACTGATCGACATCTTTTGCATCGATTGTTGTTTCGTTTGTGGCTCATGGTAATGGAGTCATGTCTCTTCACCAGTCACAAGCCTAGCCCTGAAGTCAGCTATGTCGAGTATATTCGTTGGCCCCTGTGCGTGTGCTGCTACCAAACGGTGCAACAAGACACTACTGTCGACCAAAGAATTATGTGCACTCGAGTTTGAAGGTTGTTTGTTAGGTAACCAATGGACCTACATAAAATCCAATAACATCATCATTTTCATAGTTCTATTTTACGTTAGTTCATGTAGGTTTGTAATTTTTAATGTATATTTTAATATTTTTTATCGCAGTTTGAACACAAAAAGTGCCCGTTTTTAAGCGTGTTTCAACCATGCGTCACATTTAAGAATTATTATCTCAAAAACCCGTCATCAGATCGAATCCAAATTTTAACATAATATACATTGGAATGTTGTATAACGGGTTTATTAATTCCAAAATTATGTATGTCCAAGAAACAGAGTTGTTATCATTTTTTTCTCGGCTCGGGGTGGTTGGAAAATGTAGTTCTTGGTCGCGTTGTAATCCTTATACATCAAAAAGTTATGCTGTATGACTGTGAAATACGTAAATTAATTCACTTCTTTTATATTGGTTTGTATTTGTTCGGGGAAATAAGGCATGGTTCACCAGCTAGCCGCTCCGGGAAAAGCTGTACAGCGTTGCCGAGATGGAGCCCATCACGCGCCATGGCGCGCCTATCTCGGAACAAATAAATAAATGTTACATCATTTTAAAACAGGTTATGGGACAAATTACACATTCTTAACAACAAGCTAATTTTTTCGGGATTACTAGGAAGGTTACAGCGGTGAATAGTTTGAAATCCCAAGTAGGGTCATGAAATATTAACACCTCATGTAACTTGACCTTCAGGAACTAAAGCTACAACATTCCAGTTGAATTCTCTTGTTCGAAGTCCACTAAAAGTTGTTGAGGTAACACCATCTATTATAATGTCTGCTCAGCGGTCTCTACGGACTGCAGTAATACGATAAATCTCAAGGCGTGTGCTAAAGATGTCACTTAACTATGATTCAATGCCGACAAAACCCTTATGTCAATATCAGCGGATTAATAAAGCGATGGAAGAGGGATCTTCCCTATTTAGTCACCCCTCCATGTCGAGCCCTCGGAAGTGCCGATCCTCTTCTGTTAGCTCATGACGCACTGCTACCAGGTAGGAGGGAGGGTAGACAATCGGGACCCTCCTTGTCTTCCAGGACGTATAAAGGTTACCTACCACATGTTTGGGAATGACCGGTACAATATCAAAATTGATCCCTGTGTCCAGTATCCCGGCTTATATAATCTGAGTAATCTTACTTAGCGCTATATATCATTATATGCAGGGTGTTCGTAAAGTCACCGGACTCTAACTTTGAAAAATAGCAGCTCACGTATCTGACGGAATAAGTTGGCAAGGATGGCTGTGAGATGTTATCAGACATGGTAGAATCAGTTGTAGTCGTGTCAGAACAGTGCGGCTATTGCCTTGCGCAGAGTGAGTCTTACAAGGTCAAGCGGGCGACAATATATTTTACGCGCGCACAACGGGTCACTTTATTGGAGCGATAAAATCCTTCAGTATGCCTTCCTTCGGAGGGGAAGTAAAGCCGGCGCGGCGGTCCCATGTCATAGATTTATGGCATGTAAAAATCCTTCCACAGACTTAACTTGTGTGAAGCTAAATGTTTAGGTTATATTTCGTTGGAACGCTCTATCAAAGTTCCAACGTTCATCTCTAGGTATCAGGGACATTTCGTAGCGAAAGTTGGAACTACTTGAAATTGACCGGAACTTGTAGATCACCCTATGGGTGTCCACTTGAAGCAGATACAGACTCTGGCGAGCCGAACATGTCCTCTGACACTCCCGGCACCAAAAGCCATGAGACAAATAGTAATAATAATAATAAATTGGAGGCTTATTTTGAGTGCAAATGTTATGAGAGATGTATGGAAAAATGGAGACATCGATTTGCTCTTGAACTCTCAACAGGTAAATCTTCTTTGTATGATCTTGTACGCAGACACAGACTTCGTGCGTGATAGAGAACAATGTGGGAAACCTAAATTTATAACTGAAACTTTACTTCGCGATGTTCGGCAGCCCATTGAGAGATATAATGTTATGTCTGAACATTTATTACACTCAGCACTTCCAGAATACTTCCACCGGAGTTTAGAAATATTGTTATTCGCTTGATGGTATGTGAAACTATTGCGTGTAATCACTAGATTTGTATGTGTAGTACAACGTCAGAAAAAAATCCGAAATATTGAGTCCGGTAGCTATATGAACATCCAGTCAGCAAGGCTCTGTTCTCCCCCATAACACACTCCCTTGCATCTACACCTCCCATCTTTAAATCGTTGAACATTGAATCTAAGCATCACCTCCTCAATCAACCTCTGCTTCTTCTACCCTCTATGAAAGAGTTCATTAGCATCGTAGGTAATCCAGTAGTCTGCTCATCCGTGCAGCTTCACTGAAAGGAAATTTAAAAATTAAATTTACAGTAAAGATTCAAGAAGAAACAATCTCAACTCTGATATTTCCTGATAACAGTGTCATCCTAGCATATTCACCAGTGGATTTGAATGAATTTTGTGTTCCGTCTTTAGGAAGGAATTCATGATGGAAACTAAAATATAAAACAAAAATAATGAAATTAAGCCGAAAGAAATCAGATACTCATATTGAAGTCCAATTGGCAGGTGAAAAGCTGAATGAAGTAGGAGAGTTAGGATGCAAAATAACCAGTGATGGACGAAGCAAAGAGGATGTAAAAAGTAGTTTGGCTCTGGCAAGGAAAGCATTTCTACAGAAAAGAAATCTATTGGCATAAAATATAGATTAAGTATTAAAAAGTCATTTTTGAAAGCCTCTCTAAAAGTGAAACTGTTGGCGCAACAGAAAAAAGGAGAATAGAAGCAATTGAAATGTGGTGTTACAGGATGAAGATCGGATGGGTAGATGGAGTAACAAATGAAGAGGTATTAAGATGAGTTGGCTAGGAGAGATGTTTGGAGACTGCTAATGAAGAGAAGAGATTTATTTTTTGTCGTGTGGCCTCTTGAGAAGCCGGGTGCAGGTCTTTCTAGTTGACGCCCGTGGGCGATCTGCACGCTGGGATGAGAGATGGAATGGATGAAAATGAATTTAACTTGGCAAGGCTGTGGAAGAAAGGAGAATAATAAATAGTGGGGCTAGAACCCACGCGTCTACCGAGTCAGCAGAGAGCTTGACCCCATGGCCTAACACTGCACTTTAGAGAGCGTAGCCACCGCTGTCGGTAAAATCGAAGAGATAAGTCGGTAGGACACATAGGCTACTAAGACACCCAGGAATAGCAAACTTAGTTATAGAAGGAAGTGTCGAGGATAAGAACTGTAGGGGTGGATCAAGGTTAGGATATGTTAAACAGATTGCCACGGTTGTAGGTTGTGGTAGCTACAGAATGTACAGATGAAACGCTTAGCTGAGGACAGGGAGGCATGGATAGCTGCATCGAACCAAAGGTTGAAGATTTAAACAACAACAACAACAACAACTTGACCTTTTCATTACGAGTACCCTCCTGTGATTGCTCCCATCTATTTGTTCCAGCAATCACGAATTTATGATCTACTTTAATATGTCTACGTTCTTTTTATCATCTGAAGTTTGGTTGGTTGGTTTCTACGTTTAGGGGCTGCAACAACTCGGTTATGTAGCCCCGTGTACTTTGGGTGTGTGTAGAATCTGTCTGATAACCGGTGTTAATTGTGATGGCTGTATTAGCGTCTGTTATCTGTTTTTAATTCAAGTAAGGACTGCAGACATTCGATTTTCAAGTAGTTTCAACCTTTGCTATCAAACACCACCGTCAACGTCCAACTTGTTCTGTACTTGGTTACTATATGCCACCGCAGTCAGCTCCTGGCGACGAACGTTGGAACCTAAGAGCGTTAGTCAAATCTAACCTATAATTTAGCTTCACACATGTGTAATTAGTGGAAGGTTCTTTATCATGCCATAAATCTTTGACATGGGCCCGTAGGCTTTACTTCCCCTCCGTAGGAAGGCATACTGATAGGGTTTTAACGCTCTTAAAAAATACGACGACTTTGGCCGGGTTGGAACCCGCGGTAGCAACTTTTAATTCGATACTCCACCAAGATTGGTGCTGAGTACCTGACTACAGGACCCTTACCACATGCACACACATATATAAACGGCGAAGCCTCGTCCCATGATGGAATTCGTCGAAGCGTTTCCAACTTAAATGGTCTGCAATGTAACGAACCGTAAACTGTGTTTAAGCATTTAGCGTGGTCCGCAACTTGTAATACAGCGCAAGTACGCTAGGTTTGATCTTTGCGGGGAAACTAATTCCCACCCACAAACTGCAGCGTAATGGAATACTGAGCTGTGCCTTTGAAGGGCAACCACAATTACAGGATACGCGAGCTCCACCATTCCCTGGGGAAAAAGACTCACAAATATGAAATATATTGGACTTCAAAGAGAAGGCATTCCCTGCACATCACAAAGAAAGTCTAACGAACCAACACATGCAATCATTTATTTGTTTATTTGTTTATTTACTCATTTATTATTTGTTGATGTGTAACATCTTTCCGCTCGGTTGCTGGATAGTTTTGTGGGAGTGATTTTGAAAAATGGGACGGAAGCGGATCTGAACGATCGAGGTGGCACCAGCTGGCACACTTCCGTTCGATCGAACGGAAGTGTGCTCGAACGGAAGTGTAAGACGCTCTGCCAACTTGATCGATCGATCCAGCTGGCAGTGGTAAGAGAAACAATGAGCGCGCAGTGTCGGAAATTGATACCATGACGTACTCTCGGCCATGTGGAATGTATATGACATACTGAACGGTAAACGCTCATGCGAACTCTGGTGTCAAGTGATTGAAACAAAACACATCAAGAGGTCCTGTTTATAAGGAATTTAAGGTTATGAGCGGTGTCGCGTCTATTAATCTGGTTGATCCTTATCGTATTCTTTATTTAGGCTAGTGCTGGTGGAAGCTACAAATCATCTAATAAAATGAGTTCCGTATTATAAACTACAGAAGCCTCCGTGGCTTAGGCGGCAGCACGCCGGCCTCTCACCGCTGGGTCCGTGGTTCAAATCCCGGTCACTCCATGTGAGATCTGTGCTGGACAAAACGGAGGCAGACAGGTTTTTCTCCGGGTACTCCGGTTTTCCCTGTCAAAATTTCATTCCAGCAACACTCTCCACCATCATTTCATTTCATCTGTCATTCATTTAATCATTGCCCCAGAGGAGTGCGTCAGGCCTCGGCAGCCGGCACAGTTCATATCCTCGCCGCTAGATGGGGGCTTCATTCATTCCATTCCTGACCCAGTCGGAGACTGGAAGCAGGCTGTGGATTTTTCATTATAAACTACAATATCTGTAAAACACCCCCTTTTACAATAGATTAATATTTGTGCCAATAATAGTATAAAATACCGGTGTATCAACAATTACGTCGCCTCCGTAGCGTAGCGGTCAGCATGGTTAGCTGCCTCCCCGGAGGTCCTGGGTTCAATTCCCGGTTCTGCCACGAAATTTGAAAAGTGGTATGAGGACTGGAACGGGGTCTACTCAGCCTCGGGTGGCCCAAATGAGTAGAGGGGGTTCGATTCCCACCTCAGCCATCCTCGAAGTGGTTTTCCGTGGTTTCCCACTTCGTCTTCGGGCAAATGCCGGGATGGTACCTACTGTAAGGCCACGGCCGCCTCCTTCCCCCTTCCTAGCCTATCCATACCAATCTTCCATCCCATCCAATCCCTCATGAGGCCCCTGTTCGCTTTGCAGGTGAGGTCGCCTGGGCGAAGTGTGATCACACCTCCCCAGTTGTATCCCTCCCGACCAGATGTTCCAAGCTCCAGGACACTGCCCATAGAGGCGGTAGTGGTGAGTTCCCTCGCTGAGTCCGTGGGAACCACCAACCTAGAGGGTAAACTGACTAAATAAAAACATAAAAAAGACAACAATTACACGTGAGGTTTCTTCTATGTCAGATGTTACACATCATATGCGACTACTGTAAGGCTCGTAATTCGAAGTCATCGTATCAGTATTTAAATGGTAAAATGGCTTAATATCAGACATTGTAAGTAGTCGGCATTGCCGGTATTATGTTTCTTCACAATGGCTATTCAAATATTAACCCACATAACGGTAATGCATTCATCAATATAATATAATATAATCGTTGCGGTTATACGAGAATTGAGCAAGCCTTCATGAACTATTGCTGAATACATTCTCTTTACTCACAAGAGGCCAATTCATAAGGCATTTTAAACTCAATTTCACGCAGGAACATTATCGAAACAAGCAAAATATAAATGAGACTTAATTCCGTAATGCAGTATTATTGGGACGTGGAAAAAGTCACAATATTTGCGTAGTCTAAACTGCCACGGGGTTAGCGCTTATGCCTGTGAATCTAGAGATCTAGGGTTCGAATCGCGGACGGGGTGGATATTATTGCTACCAGATTAGCATTTTAAACGATATTTATCATATCAATATGACTGATTTTAACAGAATCCATATGAAATTACGTGTTGGTCTGTGAATCAAGAGGTCCTGTTTGTAAGGAATTTCAGGTTATGAGCGGTGTCGCGTCTATTAATCTGGTTGATCCTTATCGTATTCTTTATTTAGGCTAGTGCTGGTGGAAGCTACAAATCATCTAATAAAATGAGTTCCGTATTATAAACTACAATATCTGTAAAACACCCCCTTTTACAATAGATTAATATTTGGGCCAATAATAGTATAAAATACCGGTGTATCAACAATTTTACGTGAGGTTTCTTCTATGTCAGATGTTACACTTCATATGCGACTACTGTAAGGCTCGTAATTTTATTTATTTATTTATTTATTTAGCCTATTTATTTTTAATTTTTAAAATCTTTTTTCTTCTATATATTTTTATATCTTTCTTCTTCTTCTTTCGTTTCACCCTCTTTGGGGTACGTTAAATCAATCATTTCCCTGTACGCTGTTCTTTCCGTAGAGCCCAGTACTTCTTCAGTCTTTCCTATCTTCTTTTCCTCTCTTCTTCCGAGATAATGGGTTTCAGTTTTAGTGTAGCTCTGTCTTAGAACCTTATATTTTCGTCTTTCGTAATTAATTTGGCTGTTCGATCGAGTAATGACGTTTCTGTAATTTTTAATTCTAATAGGTCTTTATCAATTTCTTTAAACCAGTTGGGTTTTGTTTTACGATTACGGAAAAAGTCAAAGATTTGTATCGTTAATCTATTAGAATCCATTCTCACAAGATGACCGTAAAAAAATTTCCTCCTTTTGCGCATGGTATCTGAGATTTTTTCAATTTTCTGGTAGAGAATTTCATACCTAATGTATATAATCTTGTTACCCTGAAATTTCGGTCCTATCATTTTTCTTAAAATTTTCCTTTCCTTTAGCTCAAGTTTTTCCATTTGGCCCTTAACATTTATAGTTAGTGTTTCTGCTGCGTGCAGTGCTTCTGGCTTAATCACTGTCATTATTAATTAATTAATTAATTCATTCATTTATTTATTTATTTATTTATTTATTAGGCCTATTCATTTATTTATAATTTTAAAAAATCTTCTTTTACTTATTTGTATTATTATTGAAAAAAAAACTGAGTAACCAGCTGTACATTATTCCAATCCCAATTGGGTTATTGATGTATGTCTTTGTCGGCAATATTTTGCATGATATCGTGTACAGCATTCACACACAGATTCTTCAGTTGGCTGGTGGAATCTCTTGTTTTTGCAGAACTTGTAGTGAAAGCCATGTGTAGCGTATCGTGTCATTACGTGTCGGAGTTCGTAGTTTGCCTGTTTCCATTCGTCAGTCATTATGGCGTCGGTAGAGAAGAAATCATCCCAGATAGCGTTTTGCTTTTCTTTTAGTATTTGAAGGGCATTCTCATAGGCCCCGGTGCACGGTAGTAACATCTGCAGTCTAATGTCTTGTACGAAGAAAATTTCTTTTGTGAAGACATAAGTGTAAGTCTTGACAGCGCTGTCTTCCCGATACCCAAGACTCTTTTCATATAGCGGGCTTTGACTTTCTCTAATGTTAATAGGTCGTTTTCTTTTAGTATTACCATATACTATTTTCTTCTTTTACTTATTTGTATTACCATATAATACAGGAACAAGAAGTTCCGTGAAGAACTAAAGAGCCTACTTTTCTTAAAATTAAGATTCATGCCAATGATTAATCTACAGTATATGAACCTATCTAGAATAACGACGAAATTAAGTTGGTAATATCGAAATGACTAATTCGTTCGAAATATACCTGGTATAATGTAGCCTAATAGAGCACTACAGTTGGCAGCCCTGGTGACGGAATATATTCTTAGTTCCTTCTCTTAAGGTACAGAATAAAAAATTTGTTTGAAGTCCAATGGACGTTACATGCAGTTAGACATTTGATCTATCAGCACGCGTAAAAGCATGTTGGCAACAATGTCATGCGTGTGCTGGTCAGAAATAATCTGAAATATTATGATATCCGGTTTGCCAATTTTGGATGAATTCAATTTGATAGAATAGAAGTTACATATATTTTAAAATTGGACCTATCAGCAGGCATAGAATCATGTTGGCAGCACTGACATATATTAATTACTCCAAGTTAATCTAGAATGTTAGGTGCTATACGTGTGCAAAATATAGAGCTGTTGGCTTGCATACTTTCTGATATATTGATATTAGGGTAAAAAAAATATAGACAGCGTTTATTAACAGTTGGCAGCCCTGATTGCTCTTATGACTACTTATAGTCATATATGTTATGTTACACATAGCACATACGAAATTTGGTTGTAATCCAACTGATAGTAGAGAAGTTACATGTATTTAAAAATTGGTCCGATCAGCTGGGTTAGAATCATGTTGGTAGAAATGGCGTATATAAGTTACTCCAAATTAATCTAAAATGTCAGGTACTATACGTGTGCATAGTTTATAGCTGTCGCATTGTATACTTTCTGATATATTGGTATTTGGATTTTTAAAAAATAAGGAGAGCCATTATTAACAGTTGGCAGCCCTGGTGGCTCTTAAGAATACGCTCAGTCATATCTGTTTATGTACACATATTACATACAAAATGTGGTTGGTATCCAATTGATAGTGTAGAAGTTATGTGCATTTAAAGATTGGACATATCAGAAGGCTTAACATTATTTTGGCAACACTGTCATGTATGGCCTCAAGGAAATTAAACCGAAATAGTGTTATCTACATGTGTGCCAATTTTGGAATAGCTCCCATGCATACCTTCCGAGATATCCAACATAGAGCTCAAATTTATAGTGCGTTTTTTCAGCAGTTGGTAGCACTGACATCATTTTCAAATATGGACGTGAGATATTCCGGTATACATCTTTACTCATACTAAATTTGGTTTCGATTTCTGCAGCCGTTTAGGAGTTGATAGGGGGGGGGGGACACAGACAGACAGACAGACAGAAGGAGAGACAGACAGACATACATTTTCCCGGATCGATCTCATAAGTCTACTTTTCCTCATTTTTGCAAAATGTGAAAAGTAGGCTAAAAATGGAAGGGCAGAAAGGAGTGGAGGAGGCTTGTTAACCACACCCTGGTGACTGGAGTGGGACTTCGATGATAATGATGATGACTTATTTGTATATCTATATTGATTTGTTTTCCGCTAAAGCGCAGCGTTAGGTCATGGGGCCAAGCTCTCTGCTGACTCGGTAGACGCGTGGGTATGTGCCCCACCGTCGGCCATCCTTGAAATGGTTTCCCGTGGCTTCCCCATTTTCAACTCCATGCAAATGCTGGGATGGTACCTTCTGACAGGCCACGGCCGCTTTCTCCCACATCCTTGCCCAGTTTCATTCATCATCATTCATTTCATCTATCATTAACTCCTCTCAAGAGGTAGGCGTCAGGAAGGGCATACGGCCGTAAAAACCATTCGCCACAAATACTTCCATCACCTCTCATCCCCAACCTCGTTGGAAAACGGGAATAATAAGGGGTAGACATACATTTATTTATTTATTTATTTATTTATTTATTTATTTATTTATTTATTTATTTATTTATTTATTTATTAAAACCTCCGTGGCTTAAGCGGCAGCACGCCGGCCTCTCACCACTGGGTCCGTGGTTCAAATCCCGGTCACTCCATGTGAGATCTGTGCTGGACAAAACGGAGGCAGACAGGTTTTTCTCCGGGTACTCCGGTTTTCCCTGTCAAAATTTCATTCCGGCAAAACTCTCCACTATCATTTCATTTCATCTGTCATTCATTTAATCATTTGCCCCAGAGGAGTGCGTCAGGTCTCGGCAGCCGGCACAGTTCATATCCTCGCCGCTAGATGGGGACTTCATTCATTCCATTCCTGACCCGGTCGGAGACTGGAAGCAAGCTGTGGATTTTCATTTTCATTTATTTATTTATTATTTATTATGGCCTGTTGACAAAATGTTGAAATTACTGGTTACTACGGGTAGGCCTACATTTACTCGTACTGTAAATATAATGGGAGGGGCGAGGAAAGAACGATGAAATGGAGAAAGAAAGGTGATTGTTGTTGTTGGTGATTCATTTAGGGGCAGTGGAACATCGTGGTCATGTACCCCCGTATGCATGGGTTTGTGTGGAATCTGACTGATTACCTGTGTCACTGTTATGACTGTTAGTGCATTTATAACTGAGACTAAGATTTGGAATGAGGCAGCCGTGGCTTTGATTTAGGAACCATTATGGCATTTGCATGGAGTAGAACTGGGAAACCATGGAAAATTACCTTTAGGACTTCCAAACCCGTTCCAACCCGGAGACACGAATTAGATATGTAAGCAGAGTCGAGAGGTGAATCGAGGACCTATGGATCCACAGTATCTATACGTACTAGGAGATCACAGATTATAGTCGATGGTAAAAAAGGAAGTAAGGAAGGTAGGAAGGAAGGAAGGAAGGAAGATGGAACGGAATGTAGGTAGGAAGGAAGATAGAAAGGAATGTAGGTAGGAAGGAAGATAGGAATGTAGGTAAGAAGGAAGATAGGAATGTACGTAGGAAGGAAGATAGATAGGAATGTTGGTAGGAAGGAAGATAGATAGGAATGTAGGTAGGAAGGAAGATAGCAAGGAATATAGGTAAGAAGGAAGATGGAAAGTAATGTAGGTAGGAAGGAAGATGGAACGGAATCTAGGTAGGAAGGAAGATAGATAGGAATGTTGGTAGGAAGGAAGATAGATAGGAATGTAGGTAGGAAGGAAGATAGCAAGGAATGTAAGTAGGAAGGAAGATAGCAAGGAATGTAGGTAAGAAGGAAGATAGAAAGGAATGTAGGTAAGAAGGATGATAGAAAGGAATATAGGTAAGAAGGAAGATGGAAAGGAATGTAGGTAGGAAGGAAGATGGAACGGAATGTAGGTAGGAAGGAAGATAGATAGGAATGTTGGTAAGAAGGAAGATAGGAATGTAGGTAGGAAGGAAGATAGAAAGGAATGTAGGTAGGAAGGAAGATAGAAAGGAATGTAGGTAGGAAGGAAGATAGAAAGGAATGTAGGTAGTGAACCCTTCAGAAGGGCAGTGTTTAATGTAAGAAATCTTAATCAAGGGGTCGCGCTCAGTTCCTATGTGATGTTTACGTTCGCCAAACAACATGCTCTACTGAGGTAAGGGTCATAGGATATAAACTATAAATTAGAAAGAAAGGTGACAAGATGTAAAATAATAACATGATTTAATGACTAATAGTGCATAAAAAGAAATAAACAACAATAAAATATAAAACAATCCTCCCTGAATTTCCCATGACAGGAATATCTATCAATTCTGAGGAGTCAGACGGATCTCCCCTTTATTTAAAATGTGGATCCTGGTTCCACTACCTTGCAATTTGGGTTTTATGTGCGCGTAATGACTAACTACGAGGAATGAGTACTTTGGATGACTGTTCGTTTACAACGGGTTAACAGCCACGATGCTTGCGAACAATCATCTCGTAAATCAACGTTTACGGATATGGAACATGATATTAATAAAAACCCTTAAAACGTAATGCTGACACACGCACTAAATCTACTATTTACAGGAATCTCTCCCGGGACCCTCATTAGCGCGAAGACGCACTTGACTTTGAGCTGCCAACACTGGCCAAATTGCTCAACACAAACAAGGAAATACAGCATAGCACCTGACTCACGGGTCACTGAATGGAATATAAACATGGAATAAACCAACAACAACAAAAGCCTGACTGGCTGATATTACTTTATATGAACAAAACTGCATGTTAAGCTAACGCTTCGGAGATTATTGTGATTCGTAGGCAACTCCCATTTATTAAAACAATTTTTATCATTGATCAGTTCTTAATTCTGTATAACAAGTTATTACTGAGCCACACAGGCACTCTCCCTAATGACCTGGCTGGCAACCCTCAGTTCATCTTGTGAAACATCTCCCCTCTTCCTCAATTACCTGTCATCGTCCCACTCCAGTGTGTATAAATATAACTGACCAGCTGTGCCGTTATCTCAAGGAATCAACAGCAACAAACTCAACCACTATGGTCAGACATTAATCAAAATATCCAGAATTGCCCTCGCGAGGTCACAATATGGATTTGTCATCAAGCTGCCAGAAATCAGTCTACGCTGAAATTCCCGCTTGTAATGACATGAATACACACACTCACATACACATATCTGGGAATGACAATACTTTTTTCACACAGATCGGCTGAATGGATGCTCACCAACAATTTAAAAAAATTAAAACCTACGATAGAGCTGACTGCTCTTCGTCACAAATCACATTGCTCCAAAGGCAATAATTTCACTGAATCTGATCAATAATAAAACAAAAGAAATTAATTACCCTCCAATCTACTGTATAATTATATTACTTCAGTCCTACTTCTGAAACACAACATATCTCCGAGAGACGTTTTTTAACCGCATTGCGTGGCGTATGCAAACACGGCCGTCCACATAGCTACGTTAGTTAAAACAACAAACAAGAAAAGAACCTTCTACTAATAATATATGCGAGCTGTTTCCATGCAAAAGGTGTGTCAGACCAAAACTAAATCGACTACGTTAATCACACAAGCAAATTATTTCCAAAACAAAATATGTCCCATACACCATAAGTTAATTTATCAGATAATAATAAATATTATTCAGTACTCATCCTCAGTCAGCCACCCGTCAAAGAACATCCGCAGCCATCTCCCAACTGGATCCTTCTTATCTCATCTCAACCATCTTGACGGAGTCTTGATATTTCCAGGCTTCCTCCATGGTCAATGATGTCATCTCTCGTGCTGATTCAAAAATTAAATTATTATACACTTGATGTCTGACTACTAAATTCGCCGTTCGGGTACTTCTTTCCCCAAAACAGTCTGTTGGCGAATTATCGAAGATACTGCCCCTACAAATATAGTACTGTGACTATCTAACACTGAATTTAACCCTTTTAGTAATAATTTCTGTGTCCTTCATGACACGCAAAGTATAAATGTCAACGTCCTTAGACGAACCAAAGTAAAATATGCAACCTGTGTCCACGACACACAAAATAATAAGCCTACGTCCGTAGACGCACAAAATAATAGTCAATGTCTTGGCTCTTCACACCACTTATAAATGAACCAGCCCTAGGTGTAGATAGAGGGGGAAATTAGATAAAAATTTTACAAAATAATAGTGATACAGGAATGAAATAAATATCACTAAACTCGAAAAATAGCGCAGGTCAAGAATATGCCCATTAATCCTAGAATCGATCGTAGAGATGTTGTCTAGGCGATCTCCCGCGTGAATGCTAGCCGAGCGTGCCCACGCTAGACCTGCCGCACTAAATAGGCATTCTTCTCCCATTGGTTCCCACATTTTCTGTATCTTGGCGGTTTTTATCAGCCCTTGGCTTAGTAGGAGTGTCCAGCATGTACATCAGCCACTCACGTTACTGCATCATATTTCTTCTAGGCGCGAATATTACAATGAACATACCAGAACCATGTCTCACTGCGCGTCGCTTCTATTTTTGAGGTGGCCAACACCTGTCCTTCTGACACATCGCTAGGCTATTTCCTTTCACAGCTAAAGTATTTAGCCTTTTGTCAAACAGCTTCAGGTATGTACCCGCTGTCTCCAACAAATGCTTGAAATTTCCTCATCTCCGTCTGGCTACTTTCATGATGCTGGTGGAAATATTTATTAATTGAAGAAATAAAACATAGAATCATTTATCCAACAGAGGATAAAGGGTTCAGTAGGAAGGAAGATAGCAAGGAATGTAGGTAGGAAGGAAGATAGAAAGGAATGTAGGTAGGAAGGAAGATAGAAAGGAATGTAGGTAGGAAGATAGAAAGGAATGTAGGTAGGAAGGAAGATAGAAAGGAATGTAGGTAGGAAGGAAGGAGAAGAAAGGAAGCTTGTAGTTTTATGTTACCGTTAATCTCGCGATCATAAGCCATACTCCTTACGTGGAATCCAAACAACAGGGCGTGACATTTCACTTCGATAATTTCGCGTGCATTATCTGGGACTCGAACCCAGTCCGCTGAAGGTAACAGAAACAATTTGCCTTTCATTCGCATCCCAAACCTGGTAGTGTTTTACTTCTATTTTCAATTTCTACTAGACTGGGGTATTGTCAAACTTAAAACTACAATCACCTGCATTCCCCTTAGTCTTACCCCAATCACAGCTACAAGGCCTCCAAGTGAAACATCATACTCTTCTAACTTCACTATCCCAATACATTACATGACCTTGTTCTGTCGGTGCAGGAGATGGCAAAAACAAAAGGAGAATAGAAAGTAAATTCCATGCTAAGAGGAGATTTAAGCATGAAAACTTGTGACATTCGGAATGGAGTTCATCTCTCCACTGGCTGGTGACTGCTTTGAGAGCTACACACGCTGAGCTTCAGTCAGGCAGGGGAGTACTCTAACCCCAAGCAAGCCCTTGTTAAATCAATAGGCTCTGCCGAGTCGACGTGACACAGTATCGGTTCCTGGAAGCAGACAGCACAAGTCGAGCAAGATCGATGTGCAGACAGACAGACGAACGTAATTCTAGTGACAGCAAATAACTAAAAAAAACGTATTTTTCCAGTATACAGAATTAACTGTCTAAGAATTGAGAACTTATCAGTTGGCCAACACGTGTTGAGAGGGAAATGTAAGACTCTGCCTGAAACAAATATTACCTGTGATAAGGGCTGAAAGGGCTCCGCCCACCCAGGGCCGTTAGGTCGTATTGCACAAAATTTGTTTAATTAATGTCATTCAAAATAACTTTAAATTACAGATAGCCTACTCTACTTAAAATAAGTGGTCTTCCCTTCGAGAATCTCTAAAAGGAATTCAGTATATATAATTCATCCCTAACTTAAGTTCCTGGCAGTTCCGTACGGTGTATTGTCAGAGCTTTCCATGTAAAGCAAATGGGGTGAATGACCGGGTGAGAAAACACAGAAGACATAGCACTCTCTTGCACGCGAATTCTCTGCGCTATAAAAGGATTTTCTTTTCTCTACAAGGGCCTGGGGAATTGGCCAATAACAATGCATTGGAGAGAAATAGAAGATCTCTCCATTTCATTTTCTGCTTCTGTCTCTGTTTGAAGGTCAACCCGGATTTCGGGAGATCATTAGTATATTTGTAAGTTTTTGTTATTTTAAATTTAACATTATTTTGTAAAGATATCCGTTTTCTTGATAGTGTTAACTAGTTATTTTAAGGTCTAATATTTTTTCACGCTGAGGCTGGAATCATTGTTATTCCGAAACATGTACGACGTTTAATATTTTATTAAACAACTTCTCATAGTATTGATCAGGTGGTTTTCAAGTTATTCAATTCTATCAATCAATACGGATATTAATTATTCTTTCGATTTTTGCAAAAAAGATGAAAGTAGACTTATGAGATCTACACAGGGCCAAAAAATGTGTGTCTGTCTGTGTGTGAGTCTGTGTGTGTGTGCGTACTCTGAATGTCTGTCCCCTCCCTATCAATTCGAACACGGTGAAACCGAATTGAACGAAATTTGGTACAGAGATAGAACTAGCAAAGGGCACCTCAGTGTCATATTTTATACTGCCACCATCTTGACGGAAACGTAATGGCGGCCACCCAAATGTTCAAAGCTTAAATCTAATTACGACTAACCTAGCCATCTACCAAATTTGGCAAAAACATATATTTATACTACTAGGTCATCAGTCAAATAGTTTGCAGATGGCGGCCATGTATATGAGCAAATCGATTCCCCCTATCTATTCAAACACGGTTAAACCGAATTTAACGAAATTTGGTACAGAGGTAGCACTATTAAAGGACACCTCAGTGGCATGTATTATATCTCCGCCATCTTGACGGCAACGTAATGGCGGTCTCCCAAATGTTCAAATCTTAAATCAAATTACGACCAACCTAATCATCTGATCTCTACTTTTGCAACATTATACCTTTATGTATGAAGATTCCTTTGACCAAACTACAAGGTCATCAGCCCAAAATTTTGCGGATGGCGGCCATGTATGTGTACAAATCGATTCCCCCTATCTTTTCAAACACGGTGAAAACGAATTGAATAAAATCTTTTACAGAGTTAACACTAGCAAAGGGCACCTCATATTCATGTTTAATATCCGTATAGCACGTTGCATTTCAACAAGCTACTATAACCAACATTCAATTATACTCCTTCAAAAGGACAAAGAGTTGTAACAATACGCATGGATTTAGAGTAAGTAGGCTATATGTTCTTTAATGAACGTCTTGTTAAAATGGTTAATGTGTACGCATTCGCTTAATCATTTACAAGTCAATTAAAAATATCCACGAACAAATAATTCCGGCTTGCAGTTGATTTTTCTTCCCTTGTGGACAATATCAGTTGAACCACACTAATGGGCTAACTAGTCATGTATGTGTAGATAATGACAAAATATCCGTTGCAATGTCAACTTTGTTGGGTTGATAAAGCTAACAGAAGGATAGTAAGTACACAGATACAAACAGTGTACATGACGAGATCGTGTTAGCTGTCCCACAAATGTAAACATCACTGAAACTGGCAAACTGTTCACTAAGCAACATGGCCACTGCTTGCTATAAAAGTGGTTACAAACTGCGCGGCTCAGGTAAGAAAAGCATTTCTACAGAAAATAATTTTGTTGATATCAAATATAGATTTACGTATTAGAAAGTCATTTTTGAAAGCCTTTGTCTGGAACGTGGCGCTCAATGGAAGTGAAATATGGACTGTTGGTGCAGCTCACAAGAGAAGAATAGAAGCGTTTCAAATGTGGTGATACAGGATAATGATGAACATCAGATCGACAGATGTGAAGACGTATTCAGACGAGTGGTAAATCTAGGAGAGGAAAAAGGGCAAAGTTTCAACCTTAAAAAAAGCGATTTTTAGCCTATTTTCATTTATGAAAAAAAATAGGCTTATGAGATCACCATTTGTCCGTGTGTCTGTCTGTGTGTGCGTGTGCGTGTGTGTGTGTGTGTCCCTCTAATAACTTATAAATGGCTGGAGCGATTTCAATGAAACTCGGAAAGTTCATAGCACTATTCCGGTACACCCCGACCGTGCCCTTCAAATTTTGTTACGTCTCACCAATCCAACATGGCGGCTGTACGAAATATTTCACCAGCATTCAATATCTCCGAAACTATTACCGATATCAACCTGGAATTTTTAAGGTGATAAAGGAAACTACTAGAAGTTCACCTATATGACTTTTGAATACCTGGCAACTACAAAACCAACATGGCGGCTAAGCAAAATTGTGACTTTTAAATAGACGTTTCTTGCGATTTAACCAAACAAAAGCAATAAAACTTGGTACAGTATATGTTTATACACATTGTAAGGCACCGACATCTATCTTCGTTCAATTGTTTACATAACCTCAAGATGGCGGATGTGAGAAATATTTCACCGGCTTCTATATCTCTGAAACTATTAACGGTATCACCTTGAAATTCTGTATGGAGATAAAAAGCACTACTGGAAGTTCATCTATGAGACTTTTAAAAACCGTTTAACTACAAAACGAACATGGCGGCCAAGCGAAGTTGAAAATTTTAAATATAACTTTCTCGCGATTAAATGATCCAAACGCAATGAAACTTGGTACAGAAAATGTTTATTCACATTGTTTTTTTTTTCACATTGTAATGCACTGGTATCCAATTTTGTTCAATTGTTTACATAACCTCAAGATGGCGGCTGTGCGAATTTTAAAATTAAGTTTTTATTTCTCGTGTCGTAATCATGCGATCGAAGTGAACGTTTGAATAATGAACCTACGCAATAATGTTCCTTTAATGGTACATGAATCTGTAGCCTATACATATAACAATCCAACATGCCGACCATCCGAAATATTTAGACGGCTCTGAATATCTACGAATTGCTACAAACTGATGTTTTTATGTTCATAGGGGCTATGAACATAAGTTCACCTATAGGACTTTCAATAACCTGGTGATCACAAATCCAACATGGCGGCGACGCGAAATATAAATATTATCATGGACGTTTTTCGCAATTTAACCATCCGAGTGCAGTGAAACTTGGTACAGTATATCCTTATACAAATGTTAATCCACTGGCATCAAATTTATTTCAATTGTATCCATAGCCACAAGATGGCAGCTGCGCGAAATTTTAAACACTTGTGTTTACTTCTTGTGTCGGTAATCATGCGATTGAAGTTTGAATACTACACGTACACAATAATCTTCATGTAACAGTACATAACTCTAGGACGTACATATATAAAAATCCAGCATGGCGACCATCCGAAATATTTAGTCGGTTCTCAATATCTACGAATTTAATACAACAATCAAACTGAAATTTTATATGTTGATAGTGGCAATTAACATAAGTAGGTTATATGAAAATAGGCTGTATAGTTCTTCACAGAACTACTTGTTTTTCACAGCATATTCAGTCAGCAGGTGGAACATTTGAAGTACATGGACTGTGTATTCTCTCTGAATAGTAACTTAGTGTGGGGAATAAAATAGAGTGCAGGTGTATAAAAGTCAATGCAGTGAGCTCTCAGTTGCGATCTCTAGTATTCTGCAGGAAATAAGATAGTGTAGTCACGAAACTCTCCCTATATTGATCAGTATTTAGACAGAACTTGCTGCATGGAAGTGAAAGCTGGGTAGATTCAGGATATCTGATACATAAGCTAGAGGTAACTGATATGAGGGTACCACGAATGATTGCTGGGACAATGGCAGGAGTGTACTCGTAATGAAGAGAAAATATTTAAGTTAGAAATGAACTCGCTCGATGAGCTGACTCAGATGATGGGGTCATGTGTTGAGAATGAGGGAGTAGAAAATACCTAAGAGGTAAATGAGTTCGGCTGTAGAGGGTAAGAGAAACAGAAGGCGATGGTTACATTCAGTGTTGAACGATTTCAAAGTAAGAGGTGTAGAAGCAGAGGAGGCCGCATTGCTAACTGCTAATAGGGCATCATGGAGGTGACTTGTTCGAAAACAGAGGCTTGCAGACTGGACTAGACACTGAAAGGCAAAACAGTCTCAAAAATTAAATCATCCACTCTTCATCGTGGATAACAACAAAGATTCGTAAATATAAACAATAACATTATGTTGTAGGGTTTGCTAAACTATAAGAGTTCCGTAATACATAAACACCTAATGTAACAATACACTTCTTTTTTTTTTTTTTTTTTTATTATTTAAGCGAAAATTCCCCTACAGGAGAGCGATTAAACTTGATAACATGATGTCATTTGGAGGCGTGTCTCCTCCGCTCCTCCCAAAATCTCTTCATTCGCGCGGAATGCTCCCTTTTCCTCTCATCCGTCCACTTTTTTCCAGGTTGTCGTAATGATCTTGGTTCAAACTTAACATTCGCGATTTTCGCCTGGCACTCAGTTCACTCAACCTCAGTTGCTTCTGGAAGAATAACTGTTTTATAATGTCGTAATTTGGCGTTCGTCAAAATGCATTTCTTGTTGGAATGGGCCCACGTTAGCCTGTAGGCCTTCTGGAGCTTGGTGATTCTGTCTTCATTGGCGATTCGTTTCGGTCTTCTATGGACCACGTTATTTCAACTGCCTTTTCACTCGTTCTTTCACATTGGCCCAGTATTCGCGCATTCTTCTTCGGTGAGCTTCCTTTCGTTCTTCGGACCACTTTTTGCCGGTTTTCAAAATGGGTTTTGACTGAAAACTCTGTATTTCTCCAAGTTTCTTCTTCAAAGAGTCACGTTCCAAGATGTCCTCATGTGATATCCCCAGTTCTTGTAGGTCTTTTTCCACCTCTGTAAACCAGATCCCTTTGGTTTTCTTTTCCACAAAGTAGGCACAGATTCGATTGGACAATCTTCCGGAGTTCATTCGTGTTAAATGGATTATATTATTATTATTAATATTATTTTCGTTTCGGTCGTCTAGGGACCACGAGCCAATATTATTTGAAGGAATAATATAGTTACGCCAATACGGACCTTAATAATCGACATTTTGAACCATGAGCAAATTCCAATCGTTTGTCCTTTGCTGTTCCTTCTTCTTCCTCCAGTATTCCTTCATCATCTCACTATGTTTCCTCTTCCTTTCCTCGGACCATTTCGAGCCAGATATTTTCCCTTCCACCTTTGGAATCCTTCCATCCTTGGAATCCTTCCATTTTAGCACTTCTTGCCTAAAAATATATTTCTGTGGTGTATCTTCTTCTCTGATGTTGTTTCTTTCCAAATCGTTTTTGACTTCTTGTACCCAAGTTGTTTTTGAAACTGGAGGAAAATATCAGGAGTGCTCTGTGACCGCAGGATCAAGCCTAAGGTTAAGGGGAAAATATATAAAACTGTCGTAAGACCTGCATTGCTGTATGGCTCTGAAACATGGCCTGCACGCAAAACGCACACAAACAGGCTTGACGTCACGGAAATGAAAATGCTCAGGTAGATGAGTGTAGTGACTAAGCGTGATAGAGTGGAAAATGTCAAAATAAGAGGAACATTGAAGGTAGTAGAAATATCTAAGAAGATACAAGAAAAGCGACTTCAATGGTACGGGCATGTGAGAAGAAGGGAGGAATCCTACGTGGGGAGGAAGATGCTAGACATGCAAATACAGGGAGTGAGAATGCGAGGCAGACCTAAACGAAGATGGATGGGTTGTGTACAGGAGGACCTCAGAGAAAAAAAAAGTTGTCAGAAGAGGATGTGCATGACCGGGTTAAATGGAGGAGAGCTGTCAGAATCATCGACCCCACATAGGAGTGGGAATGACGTAAAGAGGAAGAATAAGAAGAAGAAGAAGAACCCAGGTTGGTGTTGATTTCTTGTTCCACAGGAATGTGAAGATCTGCTTGGTTAACCTAATGTCAACCATCCTGTACAAATGTCCGTATTGTTTCTGATATGCTTTCTATTCTTCGATATATTTCATCATTACTTCTTAATTTCCGGAATTCTGCAGTGTTTAAAGGATCGAGTATTTCGCGTATAATGCTTCCTTACTGATATACTTTTAAAAGAATCACCACGATAAAATGAATAGATATTCGATCTTTTATTCTACCTACACCAGTGTTTCTATCATGGCGCAACAACAAAAAGACTATGTATTCTCATGGAGTAAATATGTCACAGAGTAAAACACACGTCATTATCTCCGTGACACACTATGTAAACACGCTGATATGAAGTATATCATGCCTCATAGACGTTATCCGTATTGACATCTCTTATATAAAAACAAGTGTCCTGACTGACTGACTGACTGACTGACTCATCATCGCCCAGCCAAAACTATTGAAGTTAGAATCATGAAATTTTGGGGATATGTTCGCGGTAAGTCGAAAACGCGCACTAAGGAAGGATTTTAGGATATTCAGGTTCTAAAGGGGTGTTAAGGGGATAGAACTGCATTTCATTGAATAACAATATCTCCCGATTGGTTTCATTGGGAGATGTGATACTCGGCATATACACTCATCATTAAAAATAAGAAGACACGTGTCTGAGGGTTTTTCGATGTGAAGTATATTATGAGGTGAAAGGGGTGAAAAGTGGGGGTTGAAGGATTCCTAACGGAGCGTGTATCTCTTAAACGACATAGGCGGAGGAGTTTGAAACTCAGTGGAAAAAAATCAGCTTAAAAATAAGTAAATGCCAATAGGGAGGGGTGAAATTCTGGGGGGGAAAAACAGGAAAGAAAGTGTCCTAACTGATTGACTGACAGACTCACTTATCAAACTCAGGGGAAAAAAACTGCTTAAAAATAAGTAAATAGGTGTTCGACAGTCTTTTTCATAAACCCAATTTAAGGGGTTCTTGGGGAGGGGTGAAATTCTGAAAAAAGAAAATTGAGAGAAAAAGTCCTGACTCACCATCGCCCAGCCAAAATTATTGAAGTTAGACACATGACATTTCGGGGAATATGATCATTGTATGTCGGAACCGTCCACTAAGGGAGGATTTTCGGATATTCAGGGGGTCTTAAGAGGGTTAAACCTGCATTTCATTGAATAACAATAACTCCCGATTGGTTTCATTGGGGGATGTGTTACTCGGCATATGAACACATAAAAAATAAGAAGACATGTGTCTGAGGGGTTTTCGATGTGGTGTATATTATGAGGTGAAAGGGGTGAAAAGTGGGGGTTAAAGGATTCCTAACGGAGCGTGTATCTCTTAAACGACATAGGCGAGGAGTTTGAAACTCAGTGGAAAAAATCAGCTTAAGAGATAAGTAAATAGATGTTCAATCGTTTTTTTTTCCTAAATTCAATTTACGGGGCTCATGGGGAGGGGTGAAATTCTGGGGGAGGGGGGCGGAAAGAAAGTGTCCTAACTGATTGACTCTCTCACTCACTCTTCAAACTCAGGGAGAGAAAACTGCTTAAATATAAGTAAATAAGTGTTTGACAGTTTATTTTTCATAAATCAAATTTAAGGGGTTCATTGTGAGGGGACAAATTCTGAAAAAAAATGAATGAAAATGTCCTGACTCACTCACTCACTCACTCACTCACTCATCATCGTCCAGCCAAAATTATTGAAGTTAGAAACATGAAATTTTTGGGATATGTTCGTTGTATGTCAAAACCGTACAGTAAGGGAGGATTTTCGGATATTCAGGTTCTAAAGGTGTCTTAATGGGGTTAAACCTGCATTTTATTGAATAACAATATCTCGTGAGTGGTTGCATTTGTGGATGTGATACTCGGCATATAAACTAATCATTAAAAATAAGCAGACATGTGTCTAAGGGTTTTTCGATGTGGTGTATATTATAAGGTGAAAGGGGTGAAAAGTGAGGGTTGAAGGATTCCTAACGGAGCGTGTATCTCTTCAACGACATACGCGAGAAGTTTGAAACTCAGCGAAAAAAAAACAGCTTAAAAATAAGTACATCGGTGTTCCACCGTTTTTTCATAAATTCAATTTAAGGGGCCAATGGGGTGGGGTGAAATTCTAGAAACAAAAAGGAGAGAAAGTGTCCTTACTGACTGACTAACTCACTCACTCATCAAACTCAGGGGAAAAAGACAGCTTCAAATATAAGTTAATAGGTGTTCGAGCGATTCTTCATAAATCCATTTTAAGGGGCGCATGGGGGGGGGGGGGGGGGCGTAAAATTCAGGTAAAATAATTGAAAGAAAATGACCTGACTGACTCACTCACTCATCATCGCCCAGCGAAAACTATTGAAGTACGAAAAATTAAATGTTGGGAATATTTTCACTCTATGTCGCAAACGTCAACTAATGAAGGAATTTTGGTTATTCGGGTTCTTAAGAGGTGTTAAGGGGGTAAACGTGTATTTCATTCATTAACGATATCTCACGAGTTGTTTCTTTGGGGATGTGATATTCGGCATATAAACTAATCATTAAAATTAAGCAGACATATGTCTAAGGGTTTATCGATGTGGTGTATATTATGAGGTGAAAGGAGTGAAAATTGGGGGTTGAAGGATTTTTAACGGAGCGTGTATCTCTTAAACGACATAGGCAAGAAGTTTGACATTCAGCGAAAAAAAAACAGCTAAAAATATAAGTATATAGGTGTTCAACCTTTTTTTCATAAATTCAATTTAAGGGGCCCTTGGAGAGGGGTGAAATTTTGGGGGGAAAAAAACAGGAAAGATAGTGTTCTAACTGATTAACTCACTCACTCATCAAACTCAGGGGGGAAGAACAGCTTAAAAAGAAGAAAATAGGTCTTTGACCGTTTTTTTAATCATAAATCCAATATAAGGGATTCATGAGAGGGGTGAAATTCTGAAAAATAAATGAAAGAAAATGTCCTGACTTACTCACTCACTCATCATCGCCCAGCCAAAATTATTGAAGTTAGAAACATGAAATTTTGGGGTTGTGTTCGTTGTATGTCGAAAACGTCCACCAAGGGAGGATTTTTGGATATTCAGGTTCTAAAGGGGTGTTAAGGGGGTAGACCTGCATTCAATTGAATAGCAATATCTCCCGATTGGTTTCCTTGGGGGATGCGATACTCGGCATATAAACTCATCATTAAGAATAAGAAGACACATGTCTGAGGGTTTTTCGATGAACTGTATATTATGATGTGTATGTGTGAAAAGTGGGGGTTGAAGGATTCCTAACGGAGCAAGTACCTCTTAAAAGACAGAGACATAAAGTATGAAACTCAGGGGGAAGAATCAGCTTGAAAAATAAGTAAAAAGGTGGTCGATCGCTTTTTCATGAATCCAATTTAAGGGGCCCATGGGGAGGGCTGAAATTCTGGAAGAAAAAGTCCACTAAGGAGGGATTTTTGGATATTCACTCTCATTGACCAACCAAAACTATTAAAGTTAGAAGAATGATATTTTGGGGATATGTTTGTTGTGTGTCGAAAACGTCTACTAAGGAGGGATTTTTGGATATTCACTCTCATTGACCAACCAAAACTATTAAAGTTAGAAGAATGATATTTTGGGGATATGTTTGTTGTGTGTCAAAAACGTCTACTAAGGAGGGATTTTTGGATATTCAGGTTCTAAAAGGGTGTTAACGGGGTTAAACCTGCATTTCATTGAATAAAAATATGACACAACTATGACGCGAGCGAAGCCGCGGGTACCTGCTAGTCATATATATAAACAAGAAGTTCAGTGACGAACTAAAGAGCCTACTTTTCTTAAAATTTAAGATTCATGCCAATGATTAATCTAAATGGATCTATCTAGAATAATGACGAATTTAAGTTGATAATATCGACATTTCTAATTAGTTCGAAATACAGTATACCTGGCATTATGTAGCCTAATAGAGCACTACAGTTGGCAGCCCTGGGGACTAAATATATTCTTAGTTCTATCTTTTAAGGTGCAGAATACAAAATTTGGTTGGAGTCCAATGAATAGCATGGACGTTACATGCAGTTAAAAATTGGATATAACAGCGCACGTAAAATATGCTGGCATCAATGTAAAGCATGTGTTGGTCAGTAATGATCTGAAATAATATGATCTATTGTTGTGCCAATTTTGAATGAAATCCATTAGTTAGTATAGAAGTTACATGCATTTAAAAATTGGACCTACCAGCAGTCTTAAAATCATGTTGGCAGCAATGACGTATATTAGTTACTCCAAATTAATCTACAATTGCAGTTTAAAGCTGTCGGCTTGCATACTTTCTGATATATTGGTATTTTGATAATAGAAATTGAGAGCATTCATTAACAGTTGGCAGCCCTGGTGGCTCTTAAGAATACGCTCAGTCATATCTGTTGATGTACACATAGTACATACGAAGTTTGGTTGAATTCTAATTGATAGTGTATAAGTTATATGCATTTAAAAATTGGACCTATCAGCAGACATAGAATCATTTTGGCAACACTGCCAAATATGCCCTCCTGGAAATCAAACTGAAATATTATTATCTATACGTGTGCCAATTTTGAAATAGCTCCCATGCATACCTTCCAGGATATCCAACATGGAGCTTAAATTTCAATTGCGATTTTTCTGCAGTTGGTAGCACTGATATCATTTTCAAATATGGCATTGAGATATTCAGGTATAGATCTTTACTCATACGAAATTTTGTTTCGATAGCTGCAGCCGTTTAGGAGTTGATAGTGGACACACACACACTCACACACAGCCAGACAGACAGACAGAAAGACAGACAGACAGAAAGACAGACAGACAGACATTTGCCCGGATCGATCTCATAAGTCTACCTTTTCCTCATTTTTGCAAAATGTGATAAGTAGGCTAAAAATGGAAATGTATATATGTCCGAGATTAATGGACTGCGACACCGTTTAACCGATTGCATTGATATTTTGTAGGGTTGTAGTGCACACCCCAAGGAAGGTTTTTGGCAACAATGATTTTAGATAGCCCTCTCCATTCCCTTCATTTATGTTCTTTGGCACAAATCTACACCGTTTCACTAATCTGAACCGAATTTTACGTACTTACCATCTGGAACAAGACGAGTAACACTATCTGCTTGAAATTTGGTACAGCCCTATCCATTCCCTTCATTTAGGCCCTTTGGCACAAATACTGAATTTGCTTGCCCCACAAGCTTTATTATTTTACTTAAGGGCGTCATCACGGGGATGGAGACTTACATCATTGGTGAGGTTTCATTATTTTACAGTAGCCTATGAGCGGAAAAAGAATTATTTTTCATGCTTATATGCATACTTTATTTGATATTTTTCTGTTTTGCCGACAGAATCCACACCATTTTTAGGGCCTTTTTATACAGGTGGTGACACTGTTCGTACGGAAGATCTCGACACTGGCATCTATCTATTTAACAGTATGTTATTCCTTCATGTAAATATAATCTCTTACAGAGACAGAATGAAAGCAGAATGGGACCTCATGATATGGCGTTGCCATGGTAACGTTCATCAATTTCGCAGTCCGGGAATAGGTGTCTGGCAATATCTCGAAATCCGTTCGTTTTAGGGACACCTCAGCAACACTCATACTTTATGCAGATGATATGGTAATAGGCTCAGAAGATAAAGAAGAGCTACAAACGGTACTAAACAGTCTCACCTCATGGGCTCTGGAAAATGACTTCCAAATAAATCACAACAAAACTAAACAAATGATTTTCAGAAGAGGTGGAAAATTCTCCCCAAAGGACACACTGACCCTTCAAAATAATCACCTAGAAGTAGTTTCAAAATTCAAATATCTTGGAGTTACTCTCCAAACAACACTGACATCATTCAACATCCATGTGAAGGAAAGAGCAACAGCAGCAATGAGAGCAATTTACCACATTCAACAGCCTCAAAAACTCTCAATAAAAACGGCTATGACATTATTTAAAACGGCCATAGCACCAATAGCGACTTATGGAATTCACATAATTTGGGACAAACTAAAAGAGAACGACCTATTAACATTAGAGAAAGTCAAAGCCCGTTAAATGAAAAGAGTCTTGGGTATCGGGAAGACAGCGCTGTCAAGACGTACTTATGTTTTCACAAAAGAAATTTACTTCGTACAAGACATTAGACTGCAGATGTTACTACCGCGCACCGAAGCCTTCAAATACTCAAAGAAAAGCAAAACGCTATCTGGAATGATTTCTTCGCTACTGACGCCATAATGACTGACGAATGGAAACAGACAAACTACGAACTACGACACGTAATGACACGATACGCTACACATGGCTTTCACTACAAGTTCTGCAAAAACAAGAGATTCCACCAGCCAACTGAAGAATCTGTGTGTGAATGCTGTACACGATATCATGCAAAATATTGCCGCCAAAGACATACATCAATAACCCAATTGGGATTGGAATAATGTACAGCTGGTTACTCAGTTTTGTATTTTGCACATTGCGCCCTTTTTTAATAATAATAATAAAACGTGGGGTTGTGTTTCTGTTACAAAAAATTAGTTGATAAAGCATTAAAAAGTCTTGATAAAACAGCGTTGAATTGAAGAGATGTGTGTGTGAAGATATATATGCTGAATAAGTTAGGTTATAAATGATGGTTGATGTGTGTTTGCCAGGTAGAGGGATATTGTAGAGAGAACTGGTTTTTGGTTTTTGAAATTTTACTCTGTGAGCTTTTGGAACAAAAGTATTTATAGTATCCTCTATTATGAAAAAAAGTTTATTAATGTGCATGCTACTGCACTTTTTCTTATCCTATATCACGCTGAAGATGTTCACAATGTCACCGAAACCTGTACGGTTTAAATGTACTAAATATTGACTTTAGGTAAAGAAAATATAATGTTTGTAATTCCTAGTGCTCTCATGGAATTCAAATGTGCTTGCCTTTTGAAACAAGACCATTCAGATGAAATCATTGCAATACTGTTGATTTTGACAAGAGACTGACGATGTAATATTTTAGCAATACATGCACCTGTATATCTGGAGCTCAACAACAGAGGCAGGAATCGGCAGCCAGCAGGCTCGGCTCTTCGAACACGTATTATGAAAGAAAACACCGGTGTGTTGAGGAGCTATATCGATTGGAGCGAGGCGGCAACATAGAATATATTAACATACGCATACAATGGCGCAGCTTGTTACTGCGCTTCCAGAACTAGACAATGTTCAAAATCAATCTTGTATATATTTGAAACACTAAGCTGATTATTGTTACCGCGAAATTGAGATAAGATCTAAACCGAATGACGTCTTAATGCATTCTAACGAGAGCTATTGGCATGTAGATTTGCAGAGTGTCCTTTAAAGGAAACTATATGTTAGGGTATATCTTTAAATTATTAAAGAAAAATGTAACATTTGTCGCTCCCGCGCCTGCGCACAATGGCTCTATTCCACCAGAGAAATGGCGGATCCCGCCGCGTCTTACTAACAATAAGATCTTAAATAATGATAATTTAAAAGAGGGGAAATATTGTTGTGGCTCTATGGCTCAAACTTTTAGAATAAGTATATGTGGAGGCAAATCACTTAATGGGTAGAGAGCTATAATCCTTAGACTTGATTTAACATCTTCCGATAAAACACTTCAATTTTCCAATCTCCAATTCGCTTGGCGTACTTTATCACAATCAATGAATCTCAAGGGGAAACTCTGGAGCGTGTAGGTCTCTATTTGTCTCATCAAGTTTTCAGTCACGGCCAGTTATGTGTTGCGAAGTCGATCTTTCGACGGCCTTAAAGTTGCAACAGTGTCAAAAAGTAATCGTACAAAAAATGCATACTGTGTACAAAACCATCAGAAAATATTTCCCAATGACCGACATGTTTTACGGGTATCAACTAGTTTAATAATAAAGTTACATTTCCGGAGAGACGACCAACATTCCCACCAGGTTCCAGCCTGAAATAAACGGATACATAAGATACTATAATCTTCATAGAAAATATACTGTTATTCTTAGAAAGCAAATAGTTTATTTAAAACCGCCTGATGAATGCTATTTACATTAAGAAACAGAGGCGGATGACTTTACAGGGGAAGATCTCGTTGAAAATTACTGATATGAAACTCAAATATCTCTTTCAATCTTTAGCCTAATTTTCATTTGTAACAGTAGTTCCGTGAAGAACTATACAGCCTATTTTCATAAATCCTACTTATGGTAATTGCCTCTATCAACTTACAATATTTCAGTTTGATTACTGTAATAGATTCGTAGATATTGAGAGCCGTCTAAATATTTCGGATGGTCGCCATGTTGGTTTTTTATATATGTAGGTCTTAGAGTTATGTACTATTATATGAAGATTATTGTGCAGGTGTAGTATTCAAACTTCAATCGCATGATTAGGACACAAGAAATAAAAAAGAGATTTTAAAATTTCGCGCTGCTGCTATCTTGTGGCTATGAAAACAATTGAACTAACTTATAAGAAATTGCATGCCAGAGGATTATAATTTGTATTAGCATTTACCGTACCAAGTTTCACTGCGCTCGGATGGTTAAATCGCGGGAAACGTCCATTTAAATATTTATATACCTCGTCGCCACCATGTTGAATTTGTGCTCATCAGATTATTCAAAGTCCCATACATGAACTTATGTTCATAGCTTCTATCAACATACAAAATTTCAGATTGATTGCTGTCATGGATTAATAGATATTGAGAACATTCTACATATTTCAGATGGTCACCATATTGGATTTTTATATGCATGTATGTCGGCCATGGAGTTATTTGAGCTAAAGGAGGGTATACTATATGCGAAACATGTTCACAATTCATCATTAATAGGAGGTGGACGACAATGTAGGGGAAGATCTTGTTCCTTAGGTTCATTATTCAAAGTTCAAACGTTCACTTTGGTCGCATGATTAATACACAAGAAATAAAAACTTAATTTTGAAATTTCGCACAGCCGCGGTCTTGAGGTTATGTAAAGAATTGAACTAACTTATATGAAATTGCATTACAATGTGTATAAACATTCACTGTACCATATTTCACTGCGCTCAGATGGTTAAATCGCGAGAAAGGTCTATTTAAAAGTTTCTAATTCGCTTGGCCGCCATTTTCGTTTTGTAGTTAACAGGTTTTTGAAAGTCTCATAGGTGAACTTCTAGTAGTGCCCTTTATCACTGTAAAAAATTCAGGGTAATATCGGTAATAGTTTCGGAGGTATGGAATGACGGTGAAATATTTCGCACAGCCACCATGTTGGATTGGTGAGACATAATAAAATGTGAGTAGCTGTCTGCCAATAAGGCAACGCTCCGGTCAAGAAGACCAAGATTAACAGCCGAAGGGACCTGATGCGCTGGCCACGCGTCACCTCAATTTATACAGGCTAAATGGCTGGGCAGCAGTCGCTTGGTAGGCCTAGGCCTTTCATGGGTTGTAGTCCACGGGGCCCAGCTCTCCACCTTTAATTTCTAGAAATATATTAGGTTTTAAATAACATAAAATTAAGAAGAATTGTTAGTTTACCAAATGTGAGAATTTAGAAGATGTGTTACAAAACTTAAGCGAGATATTTGAGTCCAATAACTGACATTTTTAACAAGATTTTCCCATAAAATGTCGTCCGCCTCCTCTTAATGATGAATTGTGAACATGTTTCGCGTATAGTGTAGCCGTCTTCAGCACAAATGAGAAAACAGCGACTTAAAATAAAATATCCAACAACGGAAAACCACTCTCAGTTTTGCCTCATGAGTCTGGCAGAGACTGGAATCGAACCCAGAGCTCCGGGCCGACAGACAAGAATACCACCAGCTACACCTTGAGGTGGTCTGGTTGTCCTAAATTGCCCCAGACTAATATATGACCATACAAGGGCGTATATAATGGGGGGGGGGCTGTGGGGTCTCCAGCCCCCCACCCGAAAAAAGCCAACAAAAATTAAGAAAGTGTCCCTTTGTTAAAAGTATAAAATAATTGTAAATTTGGTTGTACCCTAATCTTAACTTATTGGCTAAGTTATAAACAATATTAATATTGAAATTAGACTACCTTGTGGTTTAGTGGTTAGCATTCTTTGCTGCCGCCCCGGAGGTCCGAATTCGATTCCCGGCTCTGCCAAGAACTTTTAATTCTGGTCTGAGGGCTGGAACGGGGAACACTCAGCCTTGTGTGGCAAAACGGAGAATTCCACAGTATGGTACTTTTGAGAAATAAATTATCAATTTGTAAAAAAAAAAGAAAAAAAAATTAACTTTCTGCGTAATAAACTGACAAATATTCAGATATTTGCCATTCATACTCCACAGGCCATAATAGAAAATTCATTAAGTATAAAATTTTATTTGTTTGTTGTGTTGTATTTTACACCTTTTTTGTATTGCACCTATTGTAAGCTATATAAACTAAGAGTTTTACAATTAACTATTATCTAAAATAATTGCAAAAAGTTACATGCTCTAAGATTTTGGTTGATATTTCTGGGTATTTTGCGGTGGCAATCCCCTGAAAATACTCACAATTTTCCAGGATAGTCAGACCCCCCGATAAAAGTTGTAAATACGCCCCTGTGACCAGATGCTGTACCTATGAGAATTTTCCGCAATTAAGAATGAAACGGTGAGACATCTCAATTGCATAGTTTATACTGTACATGAAGATCCACTCTAATCTACTTCATGGCACTAGTAAGTTAAATCTCACGTCAGATTGGAGCCCATTCGGGCACTTGGAATACAACTTGCAGCAGCAGTCAGCTCCATCACATCGACAAGCATGACAAAGCTCTTCCCCGATTGGCTGCCGCATTATTTATTTACCACCATGCCAGACGGGTGACGTAGTTGACATGTGAAAGGAATGTTAAATTATCATCACCACCAGTGCAGTTGATCCATAACCCTTAATCCACTCTCCTCGTCCTATGTTATGCACCCATACACCTATATATAGGCTTGCCACGGTGGGTGAGTGGTTATCGTGTCGGATTACCAACCCCAAGGTTCGCCCCTGGCCGTGGTAAGTGATTTTTGAAAGGCGACAAAAATCACGACATGGATGCCATACGTTTTTGGCATGTTAAAGAACCCATTTGAATTCAGTAGGTCGTGTTCAATGGCAAAATTAATCTCGGGATTTTCCGCCAACACTAAGTTCCTCCATTCTCTACTAGAAAGCGCTTAGTGTCAAAGAGCTTAGATATCTAACCTCCTTGACTTTCATATCGTTCCAAGGAACGACGAAATTCGACATGCAAGCTGTCCTATGGATGTCAATTAACAAAGCTTGCACCCGGCACCCGAAGCCATACTATATTATTATTATTATTATTATTATTATTATTATTATTATTATTATTACCTATATATAAATAAACCCGCGGATATCCGCAAACTTTTTCGCCATGCGGATAGAGTTTGCATGACTTGAGGATAGCGGAAAATCTGCGGATAATTTTTAGCCTATTTTCAATTTTGAAAAAATAGGCTTATGAGATCACCATTTGTCCGTGTGTGTGTGCGTGTGTGTGTGTGTGTGTGTGTGTGTGCGTGTGTGTGATTCGTGTGTGTGTCCCCCCCTAATAAAATCTAAACGGCTGGAGCGATTTCAATGAAACTCGGAAAGTTCATAGCACTATCCCCGGCGACCTCGACCGTGCCCTTCAAATTTTGTTAGGACTCACCAATCCAACATGGCGGTTGTGCGAAATATTCCACCAGCATTCAATATCTCCGAAACTATTACCGATATTACCCTGACATTTTCTATGGTGATAGAGGGAACTACTATAAGTTCACTTATGTGACTTTTGAAAACCTGGTAACTATAAAACCAACATGGCGGCCAAGCGAATTTGCGACTTTTAAATAGACGTTTCTCGCGATTTGACCAACCAAACGCAATGAAACTTGGTACAGTATATGTTTATATACATTGTAATGCACCGACATCTAACTTCGTTCAATTGTTTACATAATCACAAGATGGCGGATGTGCGAAATATTTCACCTGCATTCTATATCTCTGAAACTATTAGCGGTTAAACCCTGAAATTTTGTACGGAGATAAAAGGCACTACTGGAAGTCCATCTATAAGACTTTCAAAAACCGGTTAACTACAAAACGAACATGGCGGCCAAGCGTATTTGAAAATTTTAAAAAGACCTTTCTCGCGATTTAATGTTCCAAGCGCACTGAAACCTGGCACAGGAAATATTTATACACATTGTAATCCACTGGTATCTAATTTAGTTCAATTGTTTACATAACCTCAAGGTGGCGGCAGTGCGAATTTTAAAATTAAGATTTTATTTATTGTGATATAGTCATGCGATCGAAGTGAAAGTTTGAATAATGAACCTACGCAATAATTTTCCTTTAATGGTACAAGACTCTATGGCCTATACATTTAACAATCCAACATGGCGACCATCCGAAATATTTAGACGATACTGAATATCTACGAATCTATTTTAGTAATCAAACTGCATTTTTTAATGTTCATAGGGGCGATGAACTTAAGTTCACCTATAGGACTTTAAATAACCTGGTGATCCCAAATCCAAAATGGCGGTGACGGGAATTATAAATATTCACATGGACGTTTCTCGCAATTTAACCATCCGCGTGCAGTGAAACTTGGTACAGTTAATCCTTATACGAATGTTAATCCACTGGCATCTAATTTATTTCAATTGTTTCCATAGCCTCAAGATGGCAGCTGTGAAAAAATTTAAAATCTCCTTGTTTTTTCATGTGTCCTAATTATGCGATTGGAGTTTGAATACTACACGTTCACAATAATCTGCATGTAACAGTACATAACTCTAGGACCTACATATATAAAATCCAACATGGCGACCATCCGAAATATTTAGTCGGTTCTCAATATCTACGAATCTATTACAGCAATCAAACTGAAATTGTATATGTTGATAGGGGCAATTAACATAAGTAGGATATATGAAAATAGGCTGTATAGTTCTTCACGGAACTACTTGTTAGAGTTTAGAATACAATGTTGAACTGGATGTTTATTTTTTGATTATTTTAGTTTTTGCAAAGATCTCCGTCTTTCACGTTTCGTGTTATTTCCCTATTTGCTTTCGCTTGGATTGTATGAGAATAATTGCGAAGAGAGAGAAGCCAATCATGGAAATACCCTCAAATAGTGTTGACTTATACCCCAAAATAGTCCTTTATACCTAGGCGTTAATAATCCCTCAGTATGCCTTCCATCGGAAGGGAAGTAAAGCTGGCGGGCCCATGTCATAGATTTATGGCATGATAAAGATCCTTCCACTAATTACACTTGTGTGAAGCTAAATTATAGGTTATATTTGACTATCGCTCTGTGGTTCCAACATTCATCGCCAGGAGCTGACTGCGGTGGCATCTAGTAACAAAGTTCAGAACTAGTTGGTCATTGACGGTGGAGTTTGGTAGCAAAAGTTGGAACTACTTGAAAGTCGAATGTCTGCAATCCTTACTTGAATTTAAAGCAGATAACACACACTAATACAGTCATCACAATTAACACAAATTAACAGACAGATTCTACACACACAAGTACACGGGGCTACATGACCGCGTTTGCGCAGCCCATAAACTGAGGAACCAACCAACCATACCTGTGCTTGCCTGCGTGGGTATATCCGACAACTAAGTAAGTGTTATAATTAGCCACTCGCTATTTCGACTGCCGCAACTCAGAGGGACAAAACTCAGTCAACATTGTCTTGCGATTTACACATAGGCTAGGACGGGGAACGAAATTCACCTCAAATGTCTAAATGTGTTGCTTCAGGACTTTACGCTTTATCTAATAAATTAAAACAAGTAGTGCCGTGAAGAACTACAGCCTATTTTCATATATCCTACTTAAGTTAATTGCCACTATCAACATACAAAATTTCAGTTTGATTCCTGTAAAAGATTCCTAGATATTGAAAACCGAGTAAATATTTCGGATGGTCGCCATGTTGGATTTTTATATATGTAGGTCCTAGAGTTATGTAAAGTTACATGAAGATTATTGTGTACGTGTAGCATTCAAACTTCAATCGCATGATTAGGACACAAGAAGTAAACACGAGATGTTAAAATTTCGCACAGCTGCCATCTTGTGGTTATGGAAACAATTGAAATAAATTTTATGCCAGTGGATTAATATTTGTATAAGGATTTACTGTACCAAGTTTCACTGCACTCGGATGGTTAAATTGCGAGAAATGTCCATGTGAATATTTATACTTCGCGTCGCCGCCATGTTGGATTTGTGATCACCAGGTTATTAAAAGTCCTATAGGTGAACTTATGTGCATAGCCCCTATGAACATTAAAAGATTCAGTTTGATTGCTATAATAGATTCGTAGATATTCAGGGCCGTCTAAAAGTTTCGGATGGTCTCCATGTTGGATTGTTAAATGTATAGGCCATAGAGCCATGTACCATTAAAGGAAAATTATTGCGTAGATTCATTATTGAAACTTTCACTTCGATCGCATGATTAAGACACAAGAAATTAAAACTTAATTTCAAATTTCGCACAGCCGCCATCTTGAGGTTATGCAAACAATTGAACTAAATTAGATACCAGTACATTACAATGTGTATAAAAATTTCCTGTACCAAGTTTCATTGCGTTTGGAACATTAAATCGCGAGAAATGTCTATTTAAAATTTTCAAATTTGCTTGGCCGCCATGTTCGTTTTGTAGTTAACCAGTTTTTAAAAGTCTTATAGGTGAAATTCCAGTAGTGCCCTCTATCTCCGTACAAAATGTCAGTGTGATAGCGCTAATAGTTTCAGAGATATAGAATGCTGGTGAAATATTTCGCACAGCCGCCATCTTGTGGTTATGTAAACAATTGAAATAAATTTGATGCCAGTGGATTAACATTCGTATAAGGATTTCCTGTACCAAGTTTCACTGCGCTCGGATGGTTAAATTGCGAGAAACGTCCATGTGTATATTTATATTCGCGTCGCCGCCATGTTGGATTTGTGATCACCAGGTTATTGAAAGTCCATTAGGTGAACTTATGTTCATAGCCCCTATGAACATAAAAAAAATCAGTTTGATTGCTATAATAGATTCGTAGATATTCAGAGCCGTCTAAATATTTTGGATGGTCGCCATGTTGGATGGTTAAATGTATAGGCCATAGAGTCATGTACCATTAAAGGAAAATTATTGCGTAGGTTCATTATTCAAACTTTCACTTCGATCGCATGATTACGACACAAGAAATACAAACTTAATTTTAAAATTCGCACAGCCGCCATCTTGAGATTATGTTAACAATTGAACTAAATTGGATACCAGTGCATTACATTTCCTGTACCAAGTTTCACTGCGTTTGGATCATTAAATCGCGAGAATGGTGTAATTAAAATTTTCAAATTCGCTTGGCCGCCTTACTTATTTTGTAGTTAACCGGCTTTTGAAAGTCTTATAGATGAACCTCCAGTAGTGCCCTTTATATCCGTACAAAATTGCAGGCTGATACCACTAATAGTTTCAGAGATATAAAATGCCGGTGAAATATTTCGCACAGCCGCCATCTTGTGGTTATGTAAACAATTGAACGAAGTTAGATGTCGGTGCATTACAATGTGTATAAACATATACTGTACCAAGTTTTCTTGCGTTTGGTTGGTTAAATTGCGATAAACGTCTATTTAAATGTCGCAACTTCGCTTGGCCCCCATGTTGGTTTTGTAGTAACCAGTTTTTCAAAAGTCACATAGGTGAACTTCTGGTAGTTTCCTTTATCACCATAAAAAATCCAGGGTGATATCGGTAATAGTTTCAGAGATATTGAATGCTGGTGAAATATTTCGCACAGCCGTCATGTTGGATTGGTGAGACGAAACAAAATTTGAAGGGCACGGTCGGGGTCATCCGGAATAGTGCTATGAACTTACCGAGTTTCATCGAAATCGCTTCAGCCGTTTAGAAGTTATTAGGGGACACACACTCACACACCATCACACACACGCACACACAGACACACGGACAAAAGGTGATCTCATAAGCCTATTTTTTCCAAATTGAAAATAGGCTAATGAGTAAAGAAACAGGCGTTTTAGGCTATTTCTTTGGAGCTGTATTTAGTCCGGAAGTGATTTTCGAAATTTTGGTGTTTAAGTTTGATAGAACTCTTCAAAGCTCACAATTAACAAGAAGTTCCGTGACGAACTAAAGAGCCTACTTTAATTAAAATCAAGTATCATGCCAATGATTAATCCACAGTATACGAACCTATCTAGAATAATCACGAAATTAAGTTGGTAATATCGAAATGTCTAATTAGTTCGAAATATATCTGGTATAATGTAGCCTAATAGAACATTACAGTTGGCAGCCCTGGTGACTGAATATATTCTTAGTTCCATCTCTTAAGGTACAAAATAAAACAAGATGTTCAGTAAAGAACATATAGCCTACTTTCTCCTAAATGTATGAGTATAGTTATAACTCGTTGTTATTATAAAAGAGTATAATAGAATCATTTCTTGGTTGAAGACCTTAGAAACTATTTACCTCTACCAAACGCCACAACCTAGAAAAAAACTACTACCATCATTGAAGAAAGATAGATAAGAAGTATCTCAAGAATGTTATGGATCTGGAGACATAATCGACCGGACTGGCTGCGTGGCTCTGCGGTAACGTTCTCGCTTGCTGGGCCCTAGGTTGCAGGTTCGTATCCTGGCGCAGTCAGGGTGCACAAATGCGAGGGAGCCGTGTCAGTAGATTTACTGGCACGTTAAAGATCCCCTTCGGGCCAAAATTCCTGCACCCCGGCGTATCTAAAAGCAGCAGTAGTTAAAAGGGTCGTAAAACAAATAACATTATTATTATTGTTATTATTACATAATCGACCTGCCGTGGGCAACATCCAACTTTGAGTTGAGGCATGTCTTTACACGTCTGGTTGTGCATGGCTTTCACAACCCTAATTGAATTAACAAATCTTTCCGTGTCCCTACAGAGACGTGTGTATACAAACTATGTGGATATTTTCGATTGCTATTTGCCTGAAATAAAAGTATTAATAACCTGAACTAGTACCAGCGGCTAGAATTCAGTTACTATGTGAAATCGTTTTGTTCTTTACTTCAAATAACATTTTCAAATAACGCACAATAGGATGTAACAAACCCTTTAAAATAAGAAGTAAAAATGTATCATAGTATCATCCTGTCATTCTTCAAATTCGATGCGCATAGAATGCCAATGGTATACTATCAATGGAGTCCGATGTAGACCAGTCGTGAAATCTAGTGGAGAAATATCGAACAATATAATCCTAACAGGGTGAGTGCATTCTAGCGGCCATAAGAAGAAACTTTTCAATAAAATCTAGAAGTTAATAAGTAGGCCGGCGTGCAGTTACCTTTTTGGCTGCTAGATGTCTCGAGCAAATCTGCTGGCGAATTATATTTTAATTAAATATATGTTTTGCACCGTAATATGCACAATATAAGGCTTAATTTTAAAATGTCTGAGTCATTACAAAGCAACAAATATGTAAAATTTCAAGCAAAAAACCAAACTCTGATGGGGTTTGAACCATACGCATATGAATGACAGACTAACGCTTTACCACGGAGCCATTTATGCCAACGAACATTGATCTATATAAAATGACTTACATAGAACTTGTTAGCAAATAATGATTTAGACCTAACGATTTCATCAGTGGAGTATATTATTTATGTATAAAGCATTTCATACTAAGTTTATTTATTTTGTATCAGTACGCTATATTGCATGCAATACTCAAATTAGTGAAATATAAGTCAGGCACAAGATATCCGCTTCCAACTTGTCTTCTTACCGAGGCGGCTCATTTTTTAAAATCACTTCTGCACTATAGTATTACAAAATAAACTTTTAATTTCGAACGTGCCTCTTCCTTTAGAACAGTTAAATCGATTCTCGGCTCGATAATCGGAACTGATGGATCCCATGATATGGATTATAAAGTTTGCATAATTCGCACGGCCGCCATCCTGAAATGGTACGGCAGATGACCTTGTAGTTTGGTCACAAGACGCGTCCTATATGAAGGTATGTTATTACCAAATTTGGTAGAGATCGGATAATTTGGTTAGTCGCTATTTGATTTTACGTTTTGAACGTTTGAGTGGCCGCCATTCAGATTTGGTAAAGATGGCGGCGATATAAAACATGACACTGAGGTGCCCTTTGCTTGTTCTACCTCTGTACCAAATTTCGTTCAATTCGGTTTCACCGTGTTCGAATTGATAGGGGGGACAGACATTCAGAGTACACACTCACACACACACACACACAGACTCACACACACACATACACACACACAGACAGACACACAATTTTTGGCCCTGTAGTGATCTCATAAGTCTACTTTCATTTTTTGCAAAAATCGAAAGTAGGCTAAAAATTGGTTGAAGTCCAATGGACGTTACATGCAGTTACACATTGGATCTAACAGCATGCGTAAAAGCATGTTGGCAACAATGTCATGCGTGTGCTGGTCAGAAATAGTAAAATCTGAAATATTATGATATCATGTTGTGACAATTTTGGACGAAATCCATTTGTTAGTATAGAAGTTACATGTATTTTAAAATTGGACCTATCAGCAGGCATAGAATCATGTCGGCAGCACTGACATATTAATTATTCCAAATTAATCTAGAATGGCAGGTGCTATGCGTGTGCAAAGTATAGGGCTGTTGGCTTGCATACTTCCTGATATAGGCTATTGATATAAGGTTAAAAAAATATGGACAACATTTATTAACAGTTGGTAGCCCTGATTGCTCTTAAGAATACTTATAGTCATATCTGTTATGTTACACATAGCACATACGAAATCCGGCTGAAATCCAACTGATAGTATAGAAGTTATATGTATTTAACAATTGGCCCTATCAGCAGGCTTAGAATCATGTTGGTAGAACTGAAGTATATAAGTTACTCCAAAATTAATCTAAAATGTCAGATACTACACGTGTGCATAGTTTAAAGCTGTCGGCTTGCACACTTTCTGATATATTGGTATTTGGATAAAAGAATAGAGAGAGCAAATATTAACAGTTGGCAGCCCTGGCAGCTCTTAAGAATACGCTCAGTCATATCTGTTTATGCACACATATCACATACAAAATTTGGTTGAAATCTAATTGATAGTGTAGTAGTTATAGGTATTTCAAAATTGGACCTATCAGAAGGCTTAAAATTATTTTGGCAACACTGTCATGTATGGCCTCCTGGCAGTTAAACTGAAATAGTGTTATCTACACGTGTGCCAATTTTGGAATAGCTCCAATGCATACCTTCCAAGATATCCAACATGGAGCTCAAATTTCTAGTGCGTTTTTTCAGCAGTTGGTAGCACAGACATCATTTTCAAATATGGATGTGAGATATTCCGGTATACATCTTTTCTCATACTAAATTTGGTTTCGATTTCTGCAGCCGTTTAGGAGTTGATAGGGGGGACACACACACAGCCAGACAGACAGAAGGACAGACAGACAGACACACATTTTTCCGGATCGATCTCATAGGTCTACATTTTCCTAATTTTTGCAAAATGTGAAAAGTAGGCTAAAAACCTTTCCGGGTCCTTTAACCCTTCAACGTTTCGCACATGAGGAAATTGCTTAATTTTACGTTTTTGCCAACTAGGGGACAACTACTTTGTCTGCTGAGAAATGTTTTCTACATTAATAGAAAACAAGGAAGAAGAGAAATTTTGTCTTTTGTGTGCTTTTTGAACTTTATATCGAGTGTTCTTTAAAAAGATAATTACATGGAGATTTGATATAGTAAAAAATCCTCTCACGTTATATCAACCATCGAAATTTGTAATTCGTCTCTGTACCTCGCTTGTTATACCTACTTTCCCTATAAAATTACCTCGTAGCGACACAGTTTCAACTCTCTCGCTACACAATATTCTCATTTACTGACGCAAAATGTAAAAAGTAATTCAGTTCGACAAATTTCAATAGAAAAGTTCCACGAAATTGCTCGAGGCAAATGTTCTTCTTTTGCTGCACGACGAGGAAAAAACGAACAAAATGAGATTTAGAACTTTCTCGAGCGCGCATAAATGTAAATGAATGCTTTGTGAAGGTTGGCAGTACTGCACTGTACCGTAATTTTGGTAATGGATGGAGCCAGCGAGAGAGAGCTGGCAGACAAACAGTACATCGCTACTGTCAACACTTGGCCAAAGTGCTTGCTCAAGAGACGTAATGATGTTATCTTATTAAACAGAGGAGTTCTTTGGAACATTCAAATAGTTAAGCTTTCAATCTGTTTTACCATGTTCCCTGCTTGTGATATATTGGCCAACGGAAAGGTTATGAAGCATGTAGATGAGAATACAGTGTGTTAATAAATTCATCTAAGGGGCTACATGACCGCGTTGTCGCAGCCCCTAAACTTAAGAACCAACCAACCAACCAAATTCATCTACCCAAAGGTCAAGGGGTAAAAAGAAGAGACCAAAGTTTGTTTAATGACTGTGAACTGTAAACTAATTTGTGATTTTAATCAACCAAAGCAGTTAAAAGAGATTATTATTATTATTATTATTATTATTATTATTATTATTAGCTTGCCACGGTGGGCGAGTGGTGAACGTGTCGGTCTACTAACCCCAAGCTTGCATGTTCGCTCCAGACCGTGGTAAGTGATTTTTGAAAGGCGGCAAAAATTACGACACCATGCCATACGATGTTGGCATGTCGAAGAACCCATTTGAATTCAGTAGGCCGTGTTCATAATGGCAAAATTAATCTCGGGAGTTTTTCGCCAACACAAAGTTCCTCATTTCTCTACTAGAAAGCGCTCTAGTGTTCAAGGAGCTTAGATATCTAACCTCCTTGACTTTCATAGTGCTTCAAGGAACAACAAAATTTGACATGCAAGCTACCCTTTGGGTGTCAAATAACAAAGCTTGCAACCGGCATCCGAGGCCATACGATATTATTATTATTATTATTATTATTATTATTAATAATATTATACAAGTACATACATTATAGCACATTGCTGGTACATCACAACATAACTACACGGGTTTCAGGAAACCAAAGTACTGTATAGTTACTGAAACAGACACTTTTTAGCTGGAAAGTCAAAATTGCTACCCATGAACTTCTGGAAGATTCAGGTTGTTGGGAGAATTACTACTTTCTGCATTAGTTTGTACAGTTGAGTATCTAGATCCAGTTCTTAAAAGCCTTGCAGCAAGGTACTTGGGATCACGCCCGTACTCGAGACAATGACAGGTATGGTCTTTACCCGTTCTACTTGCCATTGCCCTTTGATAGCGCCAACCAACTCACTATATTTGCTGATCTTCCCTATGTGCATTGATTGGAGATTCTTGCTGTTGGAGATCGCAATATCAATCATGGTAGTTTGCTTCATTTTTTTGCTAACAACCATAAGATGGCCTGTTGTGTGATAGCGATTGATCAGTCAAAATAGTTCGGTCTCAATACCAACTTGTATTCATTGTTTTCAAGAACACTCTCTGGCTGATATTGGTAATGCGAAACTTTCTTTCCTTTAAGAAGCTGAAACTTATCAGCCAACTCCTGATGCAAGATTTTAGGAACTGCATCAATAATTTATTATAACTGGGTATTTAATGTCAGTGCGCCATCCCCTCCTTTTATTATTCTTGTTTTTTCTTGATCGTGAATGAGTAGAGATAAGTCTCTACGAGGGAATAATTCCAGAGGTTAAGTCGCTCTTCTTGACTTTAATTTCGCCAGGTAAGTAAAATTTCGAGCTGAAATTAATCAATATTAATAATGCGGGACAAGGTGTGAGAAGGAAATGGCGGTTTCTATTAGTTGAAAATAAGTTAAATAGACATTTATTAAGAACAATTATCAACAGTTGGCAGCCGTGGTTGGTGTGTTTGTGTGGTGCATATTAGTTTTGTTTTGTTTATACTTTTAAATATTATTGTTAACTATTATATGGGCTCAGTAACGAGGTAGCATTATGAACTGCTATGCTCAAGATCGCGGGTTAAAACCCGGCCGAAGTCGTTGGATTTTTAAGAGTGTTAAAATCCCTCAGTATACCTTCCTTCGGAAGGGAAGTAAAGCCGGTGGTAGTGTGTAGCCAAATGTTTAGGTTATATATGGTTGGTTAAAAGCGCTCTATCAAGTTCCAACGTTCGTCGCTAGGTGTCAATAACAGTGGCCTCTGGTAGCCAAAGTTGGAACTATTTGAAGTTGAACTTGCTGGGAGCCTGCTATGGCTATTGGCTGCAATTCATATATAATTAATTATTATATTGTCACACGTGGATTCTATCTATTTGGCAATAAACTACGGGGGTGGGGATCAATCGCTTCCCAGAGTCAAATATCACATTTGATGAAGTATTTAATTTTGGTTGATTTTGATTGATGACAAATGATTTGATTTGATTTGATTTGATTGTGTTTGAAAGCATTTCTTTACACTCGTGTAACATTTTAGTGTTACTCTAACTTAACACTCACCCAATGAGCAAAATGATGATGATGATGATGATGATAATTGTTGTTCTAAGGGGCCTAACATCTAGGTTATCGGCCCCTAATGGTTTGGATGATCGTGAAGATGATAATGAATGTAAACTATAACTAAAACTAACTACTAACTTATATACTAGAAGAAGAAATGGAAAACAAAAGAAGAAAAAGCCAAATAAAGGTCAGGAGGAAAAGAAATGCCCTTAACCCTCGAAGAATGCGCATTGAGGGTCTTGGAAGGAAGGAGAGCCATAAAAGGCAGATAGGAAAGTGAAAGAGGAAAGGGTCCGCCCCCACAGGTAATGGATAAAAGGGGGAAAACTGGATCCAGCTCAGGAATCCCCCGGGGTCGCCAACTCCTGAACTCACCAGCCGTGAGCCCCTGAGGGTGTAGCAATATCTAGGGTGCACCAGAAGTGGTGGGGCTACATACACCCTGCCTCCTTGAGGGCCTTGAGCAGAAGGCAGGAGATAACAGGGAAAGAAAAAGAAGGCTGACCCCTCGCAGAAGGAGGGTATCAGAAAAGATGAGACAAGGGCCAATTAAGGCGAGAAAGGAAGAGACTCCCTAGGCCTCAGATACCCTAATACCGCCGGGGTCGGAAGAGAACAAGAGTTGACCAAGTGAGGTCGACAGGAAAGAAGACGGAGAGGAGCCCGGCGCAAGTAAGTGGAAGCAATGCCGGACTCAGCTGGGGCCCCATGTTCGCCAACCCACGTCCCACTAAAAGTGAGCCTCTGGGGGGGGGATGAGCAAAATAGTCAGCCGTTCAGTTAGTCTGGGATGGGTATGGCAGTAGTTTCCTCATCCATTTCCTAAAATACACCACTTGTCAGTTGCTGTTCTGTTAGTATCCGAGTGTGAGTCCCATTGCGGAAAGTGAATATTATTGTGTTAAGCTGTTTCACGGGGACAAGGAACGAAAAATCATATGACAATTCCATTTTTAGCCTATTTTCAATTTTGAAAAAATAGGCTTATGAGATCACTTTTTGTCCGTGTGTGTGTGGGTGTGCGCGCGCGTGTGTGTGTGTGTGTGTGTGTGTGAGGTGTGTGTGTGTCCCCCTAATAAAATCTAAACGGCTGGAGCGATTTCAATGAAACTCGGTAAGTTCATAGCACTATTCCCGGCGACCTCGACCGTGCCCTTCAAATTTTGTTACGTCTCACCAATCCAACATGGCGGCTGTGCAAACTATTTCACTAGCATTCAATATCTCCGAAACTATTAACGATATCGCCCTGAAATTGTGTACGGTGATAAAGGACACTACTAGAAGTTCACCTATGAGACTTTCAAAAACCTGGTGAGTGAGACTTTTAAATAGACTTTCCTCGCGATTTAACTATCCAAATGTAATGAAACTTGGTACAGCAAATGTTTATACACATTGTAATGCACTGGAGTCTAATTTAGTTCAATTATTTACATAACCTCAAAATGGCGGCTGTGCGAAATATTTCACTGACATTCTATATCTCCGAAACTATTGCAGATATCACCCTGCAATTTTGTACGGTGATAAAGGGTACTGATACACGTTTACCTATGTATATTTCATAAACCTGTAAAGTACAAAACAAATATGGCGACCAAGCGAATTTAAAATATTTGAATAGGCTTTTCTCGTGATTTAACTCTCTCAGCACAGTGAAATGTGGTACAGTAAATGATTTTGCAGCTTGTAATGCTCTGCCATCTAATTTAATTCAATTGTTTACATAACCTCAAGATGGCGGCTGTGCGAAATTTTAAAATTAAGTTTTAATTTCTTGTGTCGTAATCATGCGATCGAAGTGAAAGTTTGAATAATGAACCTAGGCAATAATTGTCCTTGAATGGTACATAACTCTATGGCCTATACATATAACAATCCTAAATGGCGAGCTTTCGAAATATTTAGACGGTTCTCAATATCTGTGAATCTTTTACAGCAACCAAACTGATTTTTTTTTATGTTCATAGAGACTATAGGACTTTCAGTAACCTGGTGAGCACAAATCCAACATGGCGGCGACGCGAAGTATAAATATTTAAATGGACGTTTCTCGCGAATTAACTATCCGAGTGCCGTGAAACGTTGCACGTTAAATGCTTATACAAATGTTGATCCACTGGCATGTAATTTATTTCAATTGTTTGCATAATCACAAGATGGCTGGTGTGCGTACTTTTAAAATCTCGTTTTTACTTCTTGTGTTCTAATCATGCGATTGAAGTTTGAATACCACACGTACACAATAATATTAATGTAATAGTACAAAAAAATCCATCCTGGCGACCATATGAAATATTTAGACGGTTCTCAATATCTACGAATCTGTTACACAAATTAAGCTGAAATTTTGTATGTTGATAGAGACAATTAACATGAGCAGGATATATGAAAATAGGCTGTATAGTTCTTCACGGAACTACTTGTTTAAATTTTATATTCTGTATCTGTGATCATTTCCCTACCCAATTGTGTATAAATTATGATAATCCTCCTCTCGGAAGTATTTCTAATTCATTTTTTGTAAGATGATACATAGGCTCAAATGCTCTCGCAAGACATGTTCTTTATGGTTGGTTGGTTCTTAAGTTTAGGGGCTGTGACAACGCGGTCATGTAGCCCCGTGTACTTTGGATGTGTGTAGAATCTGTCTGATAACCGGTATTAATTGTGATGACTGTATTATTGTGTGTTATCTGTTTTTTAATTTAAGTACAGACTGCAAATTAGAATTTTTCAAATAGTTCCTACTTTTGCCGCCAAGCGCCACCGTCAACGACTACTAGGCCAAGTTCAGAACTTAGCTACTAGACGCCACCACAGTCGGCTCTTGGCAACGAACGTAGAAACCTAAGAGCGTTGTTTACATTCTAAACCTATCTAATTTAGCTTCAAACAGGTGTAATTAGTGGAAGGTTTTTTAACATGCCATAAATCTATGACATGGGACCGCCGGCTTTACTTCCCATCCGAAGGAAGGCATACTGAGGGATTTTTAACGCTCTTAAAAAATCCGACGGCTTCGGCCGGGTTTGAACCCGCTATCTTGGGCATACAGTAGAAGCTCAGCATGCTACCGACTACGCCACCGAAGCCGCTTGTGTTCTTTATAATATACAGTAAATTATGTGCCACGAGTAAACTTGTAACCACGTCAATCATAAACAAGGCAAACAAATGACAGTCAATAATCGAATCCATGACAATGCTTCCACAAAGGAATTCCACAACAATATACTTCCCTCCTCAATTTAAATTTACACCCTCTCCAGCCAAAAACTGTGTTTGTGCTAATAAGGACCCTTCATTTTGGTGTATATGACGGTGTGGCATCATTTAACCAGGGAAACATCACAAAATGTCAATTGCTACAAAGACTGGGGCTGAGCATTGCCTCTCATACTCGGGACGACATGCTGTGACTCGACTTAGAAAGATTCATATATGCCGAAATAGCTGTCAAGACGTTGTATCAGAAGGCCAGGCAAGTAAGGAGAGCTAGTAAGAGAAGGCTAGGAGACGAAATGGAAGAGGACATCGATACTCCAAGCTATGGAGCAGGCATGCACTAGTGCAGTGACTTTAAAGGCCATTTCCCGAAAGTTAGTTTCTTACATAAGGAACATTTTCTCAGGTTGTGTGAGAGAGAATTCAAACTTTCAGGGATCCTTTCCAATCTTGTTGTGTGCATGTTGAAAGAACTATAAGGTGCGTTCAAAAAGTAACGAGCCGGAGGCTGTAATGCGCAAACCGGTGACTACATCGGCTAATCGTGACGTGTGTAACGAGGTGTGGTTCCGACCAGAGCGTGGAAGGTCACAGCTCATCGCTAGAGGGCACGCGTGCACGTCACTTGACGATACAAAAGCGAGCAGCAGCGTGCATCAATCGTCCAACGCTGCCAGTCGCATTACAAACAGTGACATGGAGGCGTCAAACGAAGAGCAAAGAGGTGTTTTCGGTTTCTGACAGCGAAAGGAGTAGGGGGAACGGACATTCATCGCCGAATGTCACAAGTGTACGGCGAACACTGCATGTCCCTTGCAAGGGTCAAGGCGTGGCACAAGCGCTTCAGGGAAGGACGGGTGTCGTTAGACGATGATGCCCGGTCTGGGGCACCCCCCTGCATTACCGATGACAACGTCCAGCTGGTTGATGCCCTCATTACCCAGGACCGCCGAGTGACAGTGAACGTCACAGCCGCCGTGGTCGGATTGAGCGTCGGACGTGTGCACACCATCATGAAGGAACGACTGCACTTGCGGAAAGAGTGTGCCCAATGGGTGCCCCACAGTCTTCAACCACACTAGGAAGCATGTCGAATGGCCTACTGTCTTGGTCTTGGTTGGACGATTATTGCATGCTGCTGCTCGCTTTGTATCGTGCCCTCTTCCACGCTTTGGTCGGAACCACACCTCGTTACACACGCCACGATTAGCCGATGTAGTCACCGGTTTGCGCATTACAGCCTCCAGCCCGTTACTTTTTGAACGCACCTTATATAATTGCTGTAGGTCAGATATTAAGTATTTTATTAGAGTATGTAGTGGCAAAAGTATGCCAAAATTTGTAACCTCAAAATAATAATGCAAAAATCAAAACGTATTACATATAACTCACAACTTATTATTCCAGTACCAAGCCAAAATATGTAGATACATGCTGTATAATTTTCAAGTTTATATCTCTAATAGGTTTTGAGAAATATGTACCTTTGTGAAGAATTATCAGCATAGGGAGTTCCGTGTCCCCTTAAGTTAGACTTTAGTTGTAAATTGTAGTTTATTGATGTTTATGCAATGTCTGGGAATAGAAAGGACCAGATGATTTGGTAAAGACTAGATTTTATAATTTAATATCAACAAAACTGTTATATTTCAAGCATTGGTAAGTGCAAATACAAAGGAAATATTATTTTCTTCAAATAAAGATAGGGGGTTTTGACATTTCGGGATCGTATATTGCCTTCATTTATTATGTCACTCCCGCCCCTCTCCCCACAAGATCACGAGGTAGGCTATACCTCTACTTAGTATAAAACAAAGTCCCCGATTCTTGGATGTCACGGGTAATCTTGAGAATCAGTGGATGGATTTTGATGCGGTTTTCACCATTCTATAAAGGATATCTCGAGGAAGGTTTCTGTACAAAATTATTTATTTATGATCAAAGGAAGCCAAGCAGTAACAATTTCAGTGAAAAAGTCGAAAAAGAAAACCTGGCGTCCATGCGCTTTTTAAGCTTACGCTGGGCAAACCATTAAAAATATAAATATACTATGAGTATAAGAATTGATCAGCATGAAAAGTTCTAAAAAACGTCCACGATAGCATATCTCTACCTTCAATACATCGCCCACAATACGTGTTTTTACGTTTTAAATTCTTCCAACAATCTCCATTCAGTGGTGTAGTCGGTAGCATGCTGAGCTTCTATGTCCGAGATAGCGGGTTCAAACCCGGCCGAAGCCGTCGGATTTTTAAGAGCGTTAAAATCCCTCAGTATGCCTTCCTTCGGATAGGAAGTAAAGCCGGCGGTCCCATGTCATAGATTTATGGCATGTTAAAGAACCTTCCACTAATTGCACCTGTGTGAAGCTAAATTGGATAGGTTAATAATGTAAACAACGCTCTTAGGTTTCTACGTTCGTTGCCAAGAGCCGACTGTGGTGGCGTCTAGTAGCTAAGTTCTGAACTTGGCGTAGTAGTCGTTGACGGTGGCGCTTGGCGGCAAAAGTAGGAACTATTTGAAAAAATTCTAAGTTGCAGTACTTAAATTAAAAAAACAGATAACACACACTAATACAGTCATCACAATTAATACCGGTTATGAGACAGATTCTACACACACCCAAAGAACACGGGCTACATGACCGCGTTGTCGCAGCCCCTAAACTGAGGAACCAACCAACCAATCTCCATTCAATTACTGAGGCGACAGTTTACGAGCTAGTTAGGGGCGAGCCTATCACCCCAGTTACAGCCTTGCTAGCGGGCGAGCCTATTACCCCAGATACAGCTAGCAGCAAACTGTCGAGTCGTGTTGAGTTAAGACTTCAGAGTAGAGTGGTTGTGTTTGGAGTTTCCCTGGATGTGCAACTCGGCTTTTCTTCATTTCGCCTGTGAACTTTTCGTTCCGCAAAATACAAAGTCAAGTTTAGATTGGACTCAAGAGGGATTTGTGTTTCATGCACCTCGTCAATCTTAAATTACGTCTGACAAGAATTCGTTGCACATTAATCTCCATGATAATATATTTAATAGTCCAGTCAGTGACATTAACCCATCAATCCGAGACGTAAAACGAATATAGGTCGTAGTTCATTGACATCGAAAAAAAAGCGCTTATAATGTAATGCATTCACAAATGTTCCCGGGCGAAGCCGGGGCAGGTTGCTTGTTCTTTACAATTTGACACTTGGCACGTCATTCTCGAGATGTCAACTAGTGTCACATAACCCAGTAGCACACAAATTGAAAATCGTTCCTCGTCCTAAATTGCATAACTGACGTGAGTAATTATTATTCCAGCAGTAGATGAAATCTAGCAACAAATGGGCCTGTTATATTGCGTTAATTAATCTGGGTTATAACTGCCACTCGCAATTTTATTATAACCCTCCTATGGCAATCACTCCTATTGTGATAATCGTGTCATAACGTGTCGAAGTAGATATTGATTACACTGTACATATCCGGCTGGACAGACACAAAAGGACTAGTTTTCCCTACACGTGCTATCTTACTGTGATTTAATTACTTCCTTTGTCTGTCACAAAACAAAATATACAAACATAAACTTGCAAAAAAGTACATGAACTTAAGTTAATTACAAACAAATGACAAAAAATAGCAATGCTACGAAATAATTCATAAGAAAAGTGATTGACTACCTCGCATTCTTGGTTACCAAGTTCAGCAACAAATGTAACTCTGATCATGGAGAAAACAAAAAAAGAGGTCCTCCTTGGTCATTCTAGAAGTGTTTTTCCCTTTCTGCTCCAGGAAAATGACGGAAAGGTTCCTGAATTAAGGCTACTGGCGTCTCCTTCCCAGTCATAGACTGAATTACAAATATGCACACTATTTCAGACATATTGCCAAATTCCACACGCATACATATGTACACAGGGCAGACGACCACTTAGTGAACTAAGTGAAAATCAATGGCAACAACAACAAAGTAATTATAATTCAATAATTAGATTTATACAGTATAACAAAGAAAGAGAGCATTTAAGATAGCAGTCTACGATAAAACAAGATCTAAAAGGAATACATTTCACATAGCTATAGGATTAAATGAAATACAAAATGGTATTTAATAATTAATTGTATTACTCCTTATGTCAATTAATTGAATTAATATGCATTAATTAATTATACTAGTTTCGGACCCTTTATGGCCTTCCTCAGTAATTGGCTTTTTTTTTTTTTAAGAATCTATTGTGATTGCGAGAAAAGTTTGAATATATATTACACATGGTCTCCCAGGTAAAGTCAGACCGTCAGGCGGTGCTTTCACTCACCGCTACGGCAGCTGCCCCAGCCGAGCTTATGTCGCGGCCTCGGCCGGGCTTGTGTCGCGCGTATACAATCTTATATGAAATCTTATCTTATAAAGGATGCTGGAAGTGTTGTCATTCCTGGGTTATACAGGTATTGTATCTGGTAACCACATTCTGGGTGACGTGAGTAAGTTTTGCCTTGTTTAAAACCTATAACTGGGGACGTGAGGTCATCTAGACTCCCCAGAAATTTAAAAAAGCATCTGTGCTTCTTTAATTAAATCTTGCAGGAAGCTGTTGTTTATATTACCTTATTATCTGTGTGCTGACACTTCACATCCTTGTTGATGAAATTTTAGTCGCTTGCTATTCAGACTTGTAAGAACACAGCAACAACACAGCTTGTAGGAGAAACTGGCGGAATTTAATGACAACAATGCAAACTCTTGTTTTTGGCGTTGAAATTGTTATTCGGTAACTCGATAATGCTTCGTATGCTTGAATAATCTACGGTAGTTCAGTTTCAGTAAGAAATGTAAGTAAAATTGTAAATGCGCGACACAAGCCCGGGCGAGGCAGCTGCCGTGGCGGAGAGTGAAAAATGAAAATGTTGCCTGACGGTCTGACTTTACCTGGGAGACCCTGTACTTGGTTTTTATCCTTTGAAAAATATATCAAAATTGTTTTAAAAAATTAGAACTGTTACAATTATGGGCTTTAAATTGATGATAATTATTCATAAGATTTTTTAACTATTTTAATATATCTTTTATTAATTTTTCGAAGGAAAAATCCAAGTATAATATTAATTCCAACTTTTCTCCCAAATATAATTGTTTCTTTAAAAGAAATACTGAGGAGGGCCATACTGTGTCCGTAACTAGTAGGCTATAATTAATTCATGTATATTAATTCAATTTATTGTCATAAGGTGGAAAAAAATTACTTACTACCATTTGGTAGTTTTAGTTTAAACAGAATAAGGAAGATCTTAAAATGGTAAAGTTCATATCATTACGTAGCTATATGATTGTGTGAATTTTGTGACAAAGGCGTATAGAGTTGAGTTCTTAATTAAATAATTCCTTGGTCTTTAGATCATTTTCTAGGGGAAGAAATTATTGTTAATATATTTCGGCCATAAATATATGTTCACGTAAAAAATTACAATTTACTTTGACTCTACTTTCCCTACTGAGCTACTAATACAATACAATAGATATAGAGGTGTACAAATTATTAGACTCGATGCTAATTTTCCAATATTTCATTTATTATTATTATTATTATTATTATTATTATTCTCCGTGGCTTAGGCGGCAGCACGCCGGCCTCTCACCGCTGGGTCCGTGGTTCAAATCCCGGTCACTCCATGTGAGATCTGTGCTGGACAGAACGGAGGCAGACAGGTTTTTCTCCAGGTACTCCGGTTTTCCCTGTCAAAATTTCATTCCAGCAACACTCTCCACTATCATTTCATTTCATATGTCATTCATTTAATCATTGCCCCAGGGGAGTGCGTCAGGCCTCGGCAGCCGGCACAGTTCATATCCTCGCCGCTAGATGGGGGCTTCATTCATTCCATTCCTGACCCGGTCGGAGACTGGAAGCAGGCTGTGGATTTTCATTTTCATTATTATTATTATTATTATTATTATTATTATTCTTGCATCGTTATGCCCGACTCAGGAGCACGGTTGAACATGTTTAGCTGATGTGTTGGCCTTCTTTTCCTTCCAAAATCTCTTCATCCTCTCGCTGAGCGCCTTTCTTCGGTCTTCTGTCCAAGTTATGGTGGCCCTGGTGTTGGGTTTGTCTTCAAATTGGTGATTGTCGATTAGGGTTCTGAATTTGCATCTGTCCTGTATAATATTGTCTGAAATGTTGATTTCCTGGAGATCTGTTTCAATTTCTTGGTTTTTAGTGAGAGGGCCAAGTTGAGAATTCTTTTAGTCAATCTGCCATTGTTCATTCTGATAATGTGCCCGTAAAATTTCAATCGTCTTTTCCGAAAAGTATGAGACATTTTTTCACATTGGCGATATATTTCCTGGGATGACTTTTTCTTCCAGATTCCCTCTATAAAAACTGGGCCAAAAATTTTTCGTAAAATTTTCCTTTCTTGTTTTTCAATCTCTTTGGTTAAAGATTTGCCACCAATGATTAAGGTTTCTGATGCATATAACGCTTCCGGTTTGATTACTGTATTATAATGTCTAAGTTTTGCTTTCCGAGATATTGATTTTTTGTTATACCTATTCCAAGTGATTCTGTAAGCTTTCTGTAATTTGGAAATTCTCTCTTTATTTGCTTCACGGTTTAAACCAGAGCGCTGAATAATTTCTCCCAGATATTTGAATTCGTTCACTTGAAAGATTTTGCCGAATTTAGTTCTCATAGGTTGTCCGTCTAAGTATCGTGAGGCTCCTTCCATGTACTGAGTTTTCTCATAAGAAATTTTGAAGTCCCGTTTTGTTGGCAATTTCATGTAATTTTTCAATGGAATGAATTGCTTCTTGTCTGTTATTAGAAAGGATTGCTATGTCATCAGCAAAGGCCAAACAATGTACATGAATTCTATCTTTGAGTAGTCTGCCAAGGGTTATTCCCTTAGTTTCCTTTTCCCAGGTCCTGATTATCTTCTCAAGTACGAGGTTGAACAGTAACGGAGATAATCCGTCTCCTTGGCGGACCCCAGTGTCAATTGCAAAAGGCTCAGATATTTCGCCGAGGAATTTAACTTTTGACGTAGTGCCAGTTAGTGTTTGTCTGATTAATTCTCTTGTTTTTCTATCCACTTGAAATTCTTCTAGAGTATTGAAAAGTGTTTGACGATCTATAGAGTCATATGCTTTTCTGAAATCTACAAAGGTAATGACTGTCTGTCTGGTTTTGCGCATTTGTAGGATAGTTTTGAGATTAAGAATTTGTTTCGTACATGATCTTCCTTTTCGGAAACCTGCCTGGTATTCTCCAATCAGACGGTCTGTTTGTTTCTCAAGTCTAGTGAGCAGGGCTTTGGAGAAAATTTTATAAATAACTGGTATCAAGGAAATTCCTCTATAATTATTGATGTTGGTTTTATCCCCTTTCTTGTGCAGTGGATGGATTAGCGCACATTTCCAATCCTCGGGTATTTCTTCGGTGATCCATATGTTCTCAAGAATTGAGTGGATTTTCCGGGCTACGTTCTCACCACCTATCTTCAGCATTTCGGCAATTATACCATCTTCCCCTGGGGCTTTATTATTTTTGAGTCCATGGATTATTTCTTTAATTTCTTCCAATGTTGGGGGTTCTGAATCTTGGTTGGATGTTTTTTTATTTTTTTCAAAGATGAGTTGTTCTTTAGGGGATTCACAGTTTAAAAGATCCTTGAAATAATCTGCTAGAAGTTTGCAATTTTCTTGATTATTTGTTTCCAATGTCCCATCCGGTCGTTTGAAGCAAAGACTGGGTGCCTGATAATTTGATAATTCTTCTCTGAAAGTTTTGTAGAAGTTTCGTGTATTGTTTTTAGTAAAATCTTGTTCAATTTCAGCCAATCTGTAGTGATCGTACTTGCGTTTTTCAGATCTGATGATTTTAGAGGGTTGTTTCTGTACTTTGGTGAATTCGTGCCAATTTTGTTCCGTTTTGTGAGAATTCCAATTCTGCCAGGCTTTAATTCTGAAGTTTATAGCCTTGTCACAGGTTTCGTTCCACCACCTATGCTTGCGTTTCCTGGGCGGTGTGCCAATGTTTTGAGAAGCTTTCGAAAGTATATCTTTGAGTTCTAACCAGCCAGAAGAATCGTGAGTAGGGATACTTTCTTGGAAAGTACTGGCGTTCTGTTTAAGAAATTCTGGATCGAGGCGCAGATTTTTTGTTATTTTTGGTTTGGATCTGTTTGGTTGAAATTTTACCTTGATTAAGGAAAGATGGTGGTCAGAGTCAATGACTCCTTTCTTGACTTTGACATTCATAATTTCTTTTTGATTCTTTTTGGAAATAGCCACATGATCTATTTGAAATTCTCCTAAGTGAAAATTAGGGGATCTCCAGGTCTTTTTCTTGTGTGAAAGTGCCAGGAAATGTGTTGACATTAGTTTGAGATCAAAAGTTTTGCAAAAATCAAGTAATCTTTCTCCATTTTTATTAGTTCTATTGTGTGCTGGATATAGTCCTACAATGGTCCTGAATTTCCTTTCTCTACCAATTTGGGCATTAAAATCTCCCAATAGGATTTTTATGTGATGATTTGGAATGATGGCTGTAGTTTCTTCCAGCAGTTCCCAGAAGTCTTCCACCTTTTGTGGATCTTTACGATTGTAGTTGTTGGTGGGTCCATGCGCATTAATAAGCGTATAAGCTTTGTTTCCTGATTTAACGGCTAGTGTTGAAATTCTTTCAGAAGGCGAGGAAAAGTTAAGCACTGAGTTTATAATGTTTTTTCTGACAGCAAATCCAGTGCCAAATTGTAGTGGCTTCATATGGAGAGATATTGCTGGCTTGCCTTTATAAATTCTATAATTTCCTGATTCAAAATGATTTTCATCCGTGTATCTGGTTTCCTGTAGTGCTAAAATTTGGATGTTGAAGTTATCCAACATGTCTGTTAATTGTTTTAACTTGCCAGTTTTCCGAAGTGTGTTGATGTTTAAGCTACCAATGAAAGTTTTGCATTTTGGGCGAAGAGATTTGGGAAGCTCCGATACATTCCCGCATGATGTTTTCGGTCCCCCAGAATCCGATGACCGAGAAAAATAACTAGTATGTCTAGTAGGGCCTGGGGTAGTTATATTGTAGGTTGTTTCCTTCATGCTAACAAGTTGAAAGTAGTGGGGACATCGATCTATGTCGGTGTCATGGTTACAACTGAAGTAGTGAGCTTCAGAGGTTGCTGAAGATGTTGTCAAGCTGTGCCTGTTTTTGGTCCGCGAGAGGTATTTTATTTCCCTCAAACCCTCCGGACAAGTCCGGCGAGCCTCCCTATCCGCCACCTGGGACGCGCCCGATAGGGGAACAGGCAGAAACCCCCACGGGATTATTATTATTATTATTATTATTATTATTTCGAATAGGCCATCTAAGGACCAAGACATTCAGCTATTGCATTTGGAGTGGGCTTTGATGTTTACCCAGTAGTTACGCATTCTCTGTCTGTGTTTTTCCCTCCCTCCTGTGTCCACAGGGCACCTATCTTCTTTCTTGGTGGTTTGTCCTGGAACCTCATTTGCTGGAGCAACTTCCTGAGATATGTTCAGTCTTTTAAGTCTCTTTCCGTCCCTCCAAGTTCTTGTAGATCTTTGCTCACTTCCCACAACCATGGTGACTTGGTGTTCCGCTTTTGCCAGTAACTTAGTATAAAACAAAGTCCACGATTCTTGGTTGTTCCGGATAATCTCGAGAACCCCCGGATTGAATGTGATGCGGTTTTCACCATTATGTAAAGGATTTCTTGAGGAGGGTTTCTGTAGAAAATAATTCATTCATAATTCATTGATGACGATTTCAGTAAATCGAGTCGAAAATAAAACTTACCGTCCGGGCAACTTTTAGGCTTACGCTGAGTAAACCGTTAGAGAATTGTTCAGCATGGAAAGATCCACAAGAAAGTCCGTGACAACATACCTCTATCTTCAATACATCGCCCACTAAGTATATTTAGCCTGCTATCGATTTTTGCAAAAAATGAAGGTAGACTTATGAGATCTACACAGGGCCAAAAATTGTGTGTCTGTCTGTGTGTGTGTGTGTGAGTGTGTGTGTGTGTGAGTGAGTGTGTGTGTGTGTGTGTGTACTCTGAATGTCTGTCCCCCCCCCTATCAATTCGAACACAGTGAAACCGAATTGAACGAAATTTGGTACAGAGGTAGAACTAGCAAAGGCCACCTCAGTGTCCTGCTTTATATCGCCGCCATCTTGACGGAAACGTAATAGCGGCCACCCAAATGTTCAAAGCTTAAATCAAATTACGACTAACCTGATCATCCGATCTCTACCAAATTTTGCAACAACATATATTTATCTGGCGGGCGTCTTGTGATTAAACTACAGGGTCATCAGCCCAATAGTATGCAGATGGCGGCCGTGTATGTATGCAAATCGATTCCCCCTATCAATTCAAACACGGTGAAACTGAATTAAACGAAATTTGGTACTGTGGTAGCACTAGCAAAGAAAACCTCAATGTCATGCTTTATATCGCCGCCATCTTGACGAAAACGTAATGACGGCCACCCAAATGTTAAAAGCTTAAATCAAATTACGACCAACCTAATCATCTGATCTCTACCAAATTTTGGAACGTTATATCTTTATGTATTAAGAATCTTTTGACCAACCCACAAGGTCATCAGCCCAATACTTTGCGGATGGTGGCCATGTATGTGTGCAAATCGATTCCCCCTATATTTTCAAACACGGTGAAACTGAATTGAACAAAATTTGGTATAGAAGTAGCACTAGCAAAGGTCACATCAGTGTCATGTTTTGTATTGCCGCCATCTTGACGAAAAAGTAATGGCGGCCACAAAAATGTTCAAAGTTTAAATCAAATTAAGACTAACCTAATCATCCGATCTCTACTAAATTTTGCAACAACATATATTCATATGGTGAGCGTCTTTTAACTAAACTACAAGGTCATCAGCCCAATAGTTCTCAGATGGCGGCCATGTATGTGTGCAAATCGATTCCCCCTATCAATTCAAACATGATAAAACTGAATTGAACGAAATTTGGTACTGAGGTAGCACTAACAAAGGGCACCTCTGTGTCATGCTTTATATCGCCACAATCTTGACGGTAACGGAATGGCGGCCACCCAGATGTTAAAAGCTTAAATCAAATTACGACCAATCTAATCATTTGATCTCTACCAAATTTTGCAACAACATGCCTTTTTGTGGGAAGCATCCCTTGACTGAACTACAAGGTCATCAGCATAATAGTTTGCAGATAGCAGCCATGTGTGTGTGCAAATCGATTCCTCATAACCATTCAAACACGGTGAAACTGAATTGAATGTTTTTTTTTTTACAGAGGTAGCACTAGCAATGATGTTTAATATCCGTATAGCACGTTATATTTCAACAAGCTACTACAACCAACATTCAATTATACTCGTTGACAAGGACAAAGAGTTATAACAATACCCATGCATTTAGGAGATAGTAGGCTATATGTTCTTACTGAATATCTTGTTACGTTTCCATTTCTTCCAACAATCTCCATTCAATTACTGGCTTCGGAGACAGTTTACGAGCTAGCTAGCAAGCGAGCCTATCTCCCAAGTTGCATCCTTCGTTTCGCATAAAACACAGTCAAGTTTAGATTGGATGGACGGGAGATTTGTGTTTCATGCACCTCACCATTTTTAAATTACATCTGAGAAAAATTCGTTCCTCATGCTATCTCCATGATAATATAATTAATAGTCCAGTAAGTGATTTTAACCCATCAAGCCGAGACGGAAGACGGATATAGGTCGTAGTTCATTGAAAACTAAAAAGATACGCCTTTAATCTTACGCTGGGTACACCGTTTAAGATACCGGGCGAAGCCGGGGCGGGTTGCTAGTCTTTAGATATGGCCTTAATTCATGAGATTGTTGCAATCCGCTCCCCCTCCTTTTACCCCTCAGTAATAAGAAGTAACTTAATTACCACAAGCAATTTATCTCCTGGATTTATTCGATTTTTAAATGGAAGAAGGAATCAAATCATTTTAGCGTTTCTTGCAATATAATGATCTAGTTGGCGTCTTCTGATGCAAGGGCACCCTCTGTCTGGTGCCATCCAGCGCTATCGCGCAAGGAAGGGGAAGAAAATGACACATATTAAGGGGGAGTGGTCGAGACGTCTTGATGGTCTATTTGCCTGTGAATCACTCTGCTGATAAGGACTCATTCATTGGAAATCGATTTTGCAGCTTACCTTTTCATACAAGATAGCAAGCAACTCTCCTTCCTCCGTTTATGGGGATAATTTCCTGAGGAGGTCCTTTGTGAGCGATGAGCACAATGCAGCCAAGCTGCCGTGCTGCCCCAAAGTGTTTCTCTCGCCAAGGTTACAAAGGAATTTATAACGCATTCCAATTGAATTATGGTTTCTAGATATCCATTCAACAGATAAAATGCTTGAGTAGTATTGGACATTTTTAGCCTACTTTTCACATTTTGCAAAAAAAAAGAGGAAAAAGTAGACATGAGATCGGGCAAATGTGTGTGTGTGTGTGTGTGTGTGTGTGTCTGTCTGTCCGTCTGTCTGTCTGTTTGTCTGGCTGTGTGTGTGTCCCCCCCATATCAACTCTTAAACGGCTGCAGCAATCGAAACAAAATTTGGTAGGAGTAAAGATCTATACCTGAATATCTCACGGCCATATTTGAAAATGATGTCAGTGCTACCAACTGCTGAAAAATCGCAATTGAAATTTGTGCTCAATGTTGGATATCTTGGAAGATATGAATGGGAGCTATTTCAAAATTGGCACACATATAGATAATAATATTGCAGTTTAATTTCCAGGAGGCCATACATGTCGGTGTTGCGAAAATGATTCTAAGCCTGCTGATAGGTCCAATTTTTTAATGCATATAACTTCTATACTATCAATTTGATATCAACCAAATTTTGTATGTAAAATGTGTACATAAACCGATATGACTAAACGTATTCTTAATAGCCACCAGGGCTGCCAACTGTCAATAAATGTTCTCTCTATTCTTCTATCCATATACCAATATATCAGGAAGTTTGCAAGCCTACAGCTTTAAACTATGCACACGTATAGTACCTGACATTCTAGATTAATTTGGAGTAACTTATGTACCTCAGTGCTACCAACATGATTCTAAGACTGCTGATAGGACCAAATTTTAAATACATGTAACTTCTATACTATCAATTGGATTTCAACCAAATTTCGTAGGCCTATGTGCTATGTGTAGTCTACCATAACAGATGCATCCAGGGCTGCCAACTGTTAATAAATGCTGTCTCTATTCTTTTTACCCAAATCTTAATATATCAGAAAATATGTAAGCCAACAGCTTTAAAATTTGCACACGTATAGTACCTATCATTCTAGATTAATTAGGAGAAACTAATATACGTCAGTGCTGCCAACATGACTCTAAGCCTGCTGGTAGGTCCAATTTTAAAATACATGGAACTTCTATACTAACAAATGGATTTCATCCAAAATTGGCACAACCAGAGATCATAATATTTCAGATTATTTCTGACCAACGCATGCATGACATTGTTACCAACATGATTTTACGCGCGCTGATAGATCCAATGTCTAACTGCATGTAACGTCCATGCTATCCATTGGACTTCAACCAAATATTGTATTCTGTACCTTAAGACAGGGAACTAACAATATATTCAGTCACCAGGGCTGCCAACTGTAGTGCTCTATTAGGCTACAGGTATATTTCGAACTAATTAGAAATTTCGATATTACCAAATTAATTTCGCTATTTTTCTAAATAGGTCTGTATAGATTGGCATGAATCTTAAATTTTAAGAAAAGTAGGCTCTTTAGTTCGCCACGGAACTACTTGTTAGCCTACTTTTCACATTTTGCAAAAATGAGGAAAAGTAGACTTATGAGATCGGGCAAATGTGTGTCTACATGTCTGCCCTTCTGTCTGTCTGTCTGTCCGTCCGTCTGTCCTTCTGTCTGTCTGTCTGTCTGTCTGGCTGGCTGGCTGGCGGGCTGGCTGGCTGGCTGGCTGTGTGTGTGTCCCCCCCCCCCCTATCAACTCCTAAACGGCTGCAGAAATCGAAAGAAAATTTGGTAGGAATAAAGATCTATACCTGAATATCTCACGGCCATAGTTGAAAATTATGTCAGTGCTACCAATTGCTGGAAAATCGCAATTGAAATTTGAGCTCCATGTTGGATATCTTGGAAGGTATGAATGGAAGCTATTTGAAAATTGGCACACGTATATATAATAATATTTCAGTTTAATTTCCAGGAGGCCATACATGGCAGTGTTGCCAAAATGATTATAAGCCTGCTGATATGTCCAAATTTTAAATGCATATAACTTCTACACTATCAATTGGATTTCTACCAAATTTCGTATGTGCTATGTGTACATAAATACATATGACTGAGCGTATTCTTAGGAGTCACCAACGCTGCCAACTGTTAACAAATGCTCTCAATTTTCGTTATCCAAATACCCATATATCAGAAAGTACGCAAGCCGCCAGCTTTAAACTATGCACACGTATAGTACCTGACATTCTGTATTAATTTGGAGTAACTTATATACGTCAGTGCTACCAACATGATTCTAAGCCTGCTGAGAGTTCCAACTTTAAATACATGTATATTCTATACTATCATTTGGAATTCAACCAAATTTCGTGTGTGCTATGTGTACCATAACAGATATGTATATGCCGATTCTTAAGAGTAAGCAGGGCTGCCAACTGTTAGTAAATACTGTCTCTATTTTTGTTTCCCTAATATCAATATATCAGAAAGTATGCAAGCCAATAGCTCTAAACTTTGAACACGTATAGTACCTGGCATTCTAGATTAATTTGGAGTAAGTAATATACGTCAGTGCTACCAACATGATTCTAAGCCTGCTGATAGATCCAATTTTAAAATGCATGTAACTTCTTAACTAACTAATGGATTTTATTCAAAATTGACACAACAATATATCATATTATTTCAGATTATATCTCACCAATATATGTATGTCATTGTTGCCAAATGATTTTACGCGCGCTGTTAGATCCAGTGTTTAACTACATGTAACGTCCATGCTATCTATTGGACTTCAACCAAATTTTGTATTCTGTACCTTAAGGGATGGAATTAAGAATATATTCAGTCACCAGGGCTGCCAACTGTAGTTCTTTATTGGGCTACATTATGCCAGGTATACAGTATTTCGGACTAATTAGAAGTTTCTATATTACCAACTTAATTTCGTCATTATTCTAGATAGATCCAAATAGATTAATCATTGGCATGAATCTTAAATTTTAAGAAAAGTAGGCTCTTTAGTTCGTCACGGAACTTCTTGTTTTAATAATTGTTCTGATGGTTCTTCTGTCTGCTTTCTGCAGTTTGTCAGTTGTTGATTTGATGTTCAACTTGATGATTGTTTCACTATATACATTATTACAAATGAACAATAATTATCAATGACCTCAACTACAAACGAACATCTTGACCTTTTATATACTCAATACATTTGTGGGTTGCCAACAAGAAGTCTTCAAATCGCCCTCCGTATGTTCTGATGCTGCAGACCTCCATAATGTGCTCGACAGTCTGTCGCGGCACACCATAGTCGCATACTGGTGAGGACAACATTCGCCATTTAAAAAGTGAATCCCCGCATCTTTCATGTCCCGTTCTAAGGTGGATGAGCATTGGTCATACCTTGCGAGGTTGATCAAACCCAGGAACTGTCTCACTGATACATGGCATTGCCTGGCATGTAGCTGGAGCAATTTGGGTCAATTCTCTCCTCCAGGAGAGATGAGGTTGATGACAAGTGCAAGAGGTGGATGTCTCGAACGGAGTCTGCTGATCCTGAGGTCTGAGATGTCAGAGTGTACCGGTAGTCCAGGGTTCACTAAGATCTTGTTATACTCTCTGATCAAAGCTACTTTCCTTCGCAGATTATGGGGTGGTATGTTACTTAGGACAGGCAGCCAGATGGTGAGTGTAGATCTGATATGATGATAAGGTGGAGGAGGAGGTGGTTAGTGATAATGGAAATTATTATTATTAGACTAATATTATTATTATTTTTAAAATCGTTATGCCCAACTACGGAGCGCACTTGAACTTATTTTGCACAATGTTCCTTCTTTTTTCTTCCCATTATCGCTTCATTTGTTCACTGTGTTCCTTTCTGCCTGCTTCTGTCCAGCCTGTATTTTTCATTTTAGGTTTCTCTGCAAATTTATATTTGTTTACTAGGTTACTAAATTTTACTCTATCTGGAATGGCTTTCTCAGCAATACCCATTTCTTGTAGATCTACATGTATTTCTGTTAACCAATTGTTGTGGATTTTCTGGGTTTCCGCTAGATTTAGAATTATCTTTGTCAGCCTGTCGTTATCCGTTCTGTGAAGGTGTCCGTAGAATTTTAATCGTCGTTTTCTGATATTATCTGTGGTTTTTTCTGGGGATGAAATATTTCATGTGGTTTCTTTTTCATCCAAGTTCTATTTTCAAACTTTGGTTCTAGGATTTTTCTGAGAATTTTCCTCTCTTTTTTTATCGATGCTTTACATTTGTGGCCTGACCCCAAATATCAGTGTCGTAATTTTGCATTCCTTGAGATACATCTTTTGTTGTATCTGTTTCATGTGATTTTGTAAGCCCTTTGCAATTTAGCAGTTCTTTCTTTGTTAGCTTCCTAATTTAACCCTGCTGGATGAATAATTTCGCCTAGGTACTTGAATTTGTCTACTTGGGAAATCACTCCGTATTTGGTGAATACCATTATTATTATTATTATTATTATTATTATTATTATTATTATTATTATTTCTACATTCATTTCACCACATAAGTGGGACATATCAACATATCGTCGGCTTGTTTGCAAGACGGTATGGCTAATTCTCTTAAGGTGGCACATTGAGAAACGAGCGAACAATGGAACAGGTCTCCAAGATGACGGCCTTCTGCATGGTGATATGTAGACCAGGATGTATTCCCAATATTTGTAGATTGCGAGCCAATAATTTGGGGATGATGCCGGTAGAAGAAATTACTATGGGCAGAACCACTACACTTTCCTGTCTCCACATTTGCCGTATTTCCTCAGCCAAAGGCAGATATTTGGTGATCTTATCACAGCAGGTTTGTTGCAGGTTATGGGAATTGGGCACTGCAATATCAATTAGGAAGGTTCTCTTCTGCACCTTGTCCACAAGAACGATATCTGGCCGGTTTGCTGGTATGGTTTTATCAGTAATAACTGATCGGTCCCATAACAACTTGTGACTGGGATTTTCCAAAACGGCGTCAGGAACATACTGATAGTATTATTATTATTATTATTATTATTATTATTATTATTATTATTATTATTATTATTATTATTATTATTATATCGATTGCACCAATCCGGAAGAAAATGCAGGAAAACCGTCTGAGATGGCTTGCTTGTACATGTGCTGCGTGCAAAGGGCGACACAATGCAAAAGCAGCTTACACACTGGATATGGCTGGAAAGAGGCCCAAGAGTGACCAAGACAACGGTAGGCTGATACACTGCACAGCGACTTAAAGGCTGTTAATCTTCATCCAGACATGGCTCAAAACTGAAGGAAATGGAGACTACAATCCCACATAGTGCACCCTGCCACTAGGCGGGGCAAACGCTAAAGAGGGAAGAAGATTATATTGATAGTTCCCCTTTATGAGAGTGATTGAACTTGAATTCACGACTTCATCTTCGGGCGTTTTCCCTCTTTTCTTCCCAACAATCTCTTCATCATCTCGGAATGCTCCTTCTTCCGCTCAGCAGTACATTTTTTTGCAGGTGGTCTTGATGTTCTTTGATCAAACTTAACATTTGTGATTTTATTCCGGCACTCAGTGTGTTCCTCGAGATTTCCTATGTTGATCTGTTGTGGGACCCTCTGGACCTCTGTCAGCCATTACATGCCGCATTTACTCTTTGTTATGAGGTTGAGTACATTCAACAAATGAGTGATAGAGCGCGAATCGTTTCAACGAAGTCCCATATGCGTTCATATACTCTTCATCCAATTGCTATGAAACTTTGGTGAGTTGTTGTGCAAGCTCTCGTGAATGTTTCTGAATTCGTAAATCTATTGTACAATAGCCGTCCCCGTTGTGTTGGGGTAGCGCACCTGCCTCTCACCCGGAGGCCCCGGGTTCGATCCCCGGCTCCGTCAGGGATTTTAAATCTGACGTGAGGGTTGGAACGGGGTGCACTCAGCCTCGTGAGGACAATTGAGTAGCTGTCTGACAGTGAGACAGCGCCCCGATCACGAATACCAAGATTAACGGCCGAGGGGACCCGACGCGCTGATCACGCGTCACCCCAATATCTGCAGGCCAAATGGCTGGGCAGCGGTCGCTTGGTCGGCCTTAGCCCGTCATGGGCTTGATAGTGCCAGGGGTTGGTTGTATTGTACAATAGTTTAGAGGCAGTTAACGGAAAAAGAATAAAATATTGTGTTTCCAAAAGCTCTTCAAGAAACAAAATTACAACACCTACACTTTCTTTGATTGGCGTTACAACGCATGCCGGGTACAGCTAGTGAGTCATAAATATACCCATACATTTATGAGAAAGTAGGCTGTATGTTCTTTACTGTACATCTTGATTCTTTACATGATGAAAGCCAATATGAAATTCCTTCTTATACTTGCATATTGTGGGGGCTGTACCTAGACAGAGTACGGTTAAAACCCACCAATCAAGACTGCCACATGAGAAAGGAACATTGACGAAGGGCTTATTTTCAAACTGACGTAAATCCATAAAATGCAAAACTTTAGAAATCGCGTTTTTGTTTCTTCGTATATTTAAATTCAGATATGATTATGAATATACAGTAATTTCATTCATTACTTTTATGTACATCGTAGTGCCTCCGTGGCTTAGGCGGCAGCACGCCGGCCTCTCACCGCTGGGTCCGTGGTTCAAATCCCGGTCACTCCATGTGAGATCTGTGCTGGACAGAACGGAGGCAGACAGGTTTTTCTCCGGGTACTCCGGTTTTCCCTGTCACAATTACATTCCAGCAACACTCTCCACTATCATTTCATTTCATGTCATTCATTTAATCATTGCCCCAGAGGAGTGCGTCAGGCCTCGGCAGCCGGCACAGTTCATATCCTCGCCGCTAGCTGGGGGCTTCATTCATTCCATTCCTGACCCGGTCGGAGACTGGAAGCAGGCTGTGGATTTTTCACTTTTATGTACATCGTGACACTGTGTTTTAAAAATCTCCTATCAATAGAAACTGTGGTAATCGTCTCCTGTATGTTGAAGTTAGGATGTTTTGGAAATAAATCATATATTGACATACGCTTTGAGTGACATTTATGAACATCTAAATGGTTTAAAGCTAACAAACACAAACTGATCCTCTATATATTCTCCAAACTTAGCCATGGCCTTGATTTATCACGTGATATCACGTGATGTCCAGAGAGCCATCGGATTGGTCAACATGGCTATAAGACACTTTGGAAATAAATACAAATTGGATTTACGTCAATTTGCAAATAAACTCAGTTTTTAGATCTCTGTTATTATGGGATATACGACGTATTGCGACTCAAAACGTTTGCTATACGTTGTGAAAACCTATAAACTTGCTTATGAAAGAAAAAAAACTGTAATATTGGATTTACGTCACTTTGGGAATAAGCTTTTCAGATGATAAATCCTATAGGAAGCAATTTCTTACCGCCAGAAATAAAATACATTACAAATGATCAATATACCACAAAGTATATTATGGGATACTATTTTGTTAATCATGCTACAAGTCTGTACAGTCAACTTCAGGCCACTTTGACCAAAGGACAAGGAATTACCCCTCTTTTTTTTTTTTTTTTTTCGTTCTACTGCTCGCCTCCATTCAGCCCACTAACGCGTGCATTGTGCGTGTTCACAACTTGAACTTGGCGTTACTAATTCTTTGTCTGATCCACCGCATTGGCCAAGTAAACAAGGCACAGTCCGGCTCACATGTAAATATAGACTACCCGCCATTGTTGTGGCAAAGGAAAGAAATGGAAATGATTGACCTAATGATATATTTTATCATTCTCTTTTATAACATGGATCCACTGGTCAAAATATATCCTGGAAAACAACATATTTATTCCAAACAATTAATTCCATCAATAATATCTACAAACGTCGTATTGGAATAAACTAATTGCACATTAAACATTAACAGGGTAATTTCTCACAGTGTATGTATGCGTATTATGTCCGCTTGAGCCGTTTGTTTGTATTGTAACTATTTATTTTATAGGTTAAGGTTACTTTAAGGTTTGTATCATGGCCACCTCTTGCTGCTGGGTCATGGCAAGGAATCTAGTGCAAGGAGCTATGGGAGTCTTTGTAATGGTCCAGCAGTGAGGTAGGAGGAGGCCATGCTCATTTGAGTTGCATATCTGTAGAGATATTCAATTCATGATGTTCAGTTGTTCAGTTTCTCTTTGTCAAGAATGTAAAGGGGTTATGTTTGAGAATGTAGAGGAGCAGATGATATGGAAATCGATGATATGCTAGGACTATAGAGATGCTAAATGATGGATTGTGAATCAGATATTGAAAGGAGTTTATATGAAAATATATGATTATAAAAAGGTTCCCTGTTGTGCTAAAACAACCACTACCCCTAATTAAATAAAGTACAGTTACAGTAGACTATACGTATTATGGTCACTTAGACTCCTTCTACCAAAGGATTTGACTGATAACACCGCAGAGACGCATACCGCTGTCATTTTCGAAGACTTGCACTGGGCTAATGGGCTACACGAGCTCACATTTAACATCAGTCAGGAATATTCATGAATGATGAGTGGCTGGCTTTAGATATCTCCAACCATTTGTGAGAAACGAAGTTAAAAATCTTATTAGAACCATGCATGCTTCATGTGGTCGACTCACCCTTCACAAATCAACCGTAAGCAATTCAAAAACCAGACATGCACAAGGGCGTAACAAAATCATAAGATCAAACCATGGTCGGCCATAATTTAATGATGAATCATCTAGAAGGATGTTGCGCAATTAGTGGCTTGAGTCATGTTTTTTAATATACACATCCCCTTGGCGAAGTTCCTAAGCACCCATTACTGGGGAGAAGTGGCTGGCAGTTATGTGACTCATTGAAAGCGCCTCACACACCGGCAACCCTATCTACCGTGACGCAAGGCGGAGAATGAACAGCAAGCTGGAGGGTGCCTCGTAATCAGTGCTTCGGAGCACATTTTATCAAGTGCATTTAAAACATTCCCCTAAATGTGTTCTTTCGTTGGTGACAATTATATGTTGTATTCTTCCTCCGCTTCATCTATTCTAAACATTATATTCCCTGCCTCCCCTTGTTTTATAGATTGGATTAGTTAAATTTTTGATATTGTTACTCCTCGGTCTTGTCAATAATAATAATAATAATACTAATATTTTAATTTGCATTTTGAAGAGCGGATCCTTATCGTACCAAAAAATATTGCGACACGTATCTCTCACATCAAGGGAAGTCAGCCCGGGGTCAAAATATGCTACTTTATGATTTTTTGTTTTAAATAATTTGTGCAATTCTCTGAACAGAATGGTGTATTACTTTATCAGTCTATTGTTATTTTAAGACATTAAAAACTGCTTTGAATGCACAGCCCACTTGTCATTTGACTTTATTCTAAGAAAAGTGCACGCTTTTATTAAAAAATAGTACATTATGCAACAAGCCTATAATGGCAATAATTAAGACACGAGTATGTTTATAAAACAAGCGAAGAAAGTTTTGTAATTTCCATCCGAGTGTCTTAATTACCATTATAGGCGAGTTGCATACGACTGTTTATGTTCGACCATAATCATAACTTTATTTTATGTTCGAACATAAATATTCATAAATATCTGTCGATTCCGTTAGTTGCGTTTACTGAACAGAGCGCATGCGCTGGGTTCCCAATTGTGGATCAAAGGCCTTGAGAATGGCATATGTTTCCAAAGCTTTGAAACATTGTTTAATGTAAAATAGGGATATCCTGAACTAGCACCGACAGATAGCGCACAGTTACTATGTGGAATCATTTTGTTCTGTATTTCAAATAACATTCGCAAATAACAAACAAAAGGCTGTTTCAAACGTTTTAGATTGAAAATGTATCTTATTATCAATTTGTAATTCTTTTAATTGTATTTCATAGTATCTTCCTGTTACCGTAAAGGTTCGTGCTGACTTTGTCTCTGTGTTTGGGATTGTAACTACAATGGTTGATCCGATATCATTTACATTGTCAACTCTCAAATCATGTAATTCAAGTCCGCCATGCTTGATTTTGTGAGCGTTGAACGCAGGTGCGATGCTATCCCTACGTAATTGGTCAAACAGCTGTATCTTAATGATAATCTTGAGCTCTGATTGGTGGAGAACCTGTATCCTAATGAAATTTATGTTCGACGATGTCGAAATGTAAATATTATATTTCAAAAACTGTATCATAATGAGGGTCATTATAACACTATTTTTCATTATGAAACAGTTTCTCCCACCAATCAGGGCTCAAGAAACAGTTGTGTGACCAATTAGGTAAAGATAGCATCGCACCTGCGCTGACTACCACGGCCTTCTATTTTAAATTTCACTGCGTGGCTTCTAGTTCAAAGTGGGGTATTCCAGGAGGCCATGGTATTCTCTGCGTCACAATCGCTCTGTTCAGTACATAAAACTGGCAAAATCTCGACAGATATTTATGAATATTTATGTTCGAACAAAAAATAGTTATAATCATCGTCGAACATAAACAGTCGTATGCAACTCGCCTATAATGGTAATCAAGACACTCGCATGGAAATTATAAAACTAGCTTCGCTCGTTTTATAAACATACTCGTGTCTTAATTATTGCCATTATAGGCTCGTTGCATAATGTACTATTGAACTATAATGAGCCTCATTATGATGCAGTTTTCTGGCATTTAATATTTATATTTCGGCATAGTCGAACATAAATACATTTTTTAAACTATTTAGTGTAGAAAGTCGGAGATTTTTTTGTTTTATAGGGAAAACTCCTTTTCGTATGTTGTTATAAAACGAATGGCGCCATTAGAAGCATAAAGACAGAGTACTTGTGTTCGTTAGCATATTTCCGGCCAGGACAGAGTCTTGAATCTCCAATGGTTACATTTCTGAAGAATATACGTATTTGTTCTGAACATATGACCTCGTTTCTCAGGAACAAATTGTGGTAAAAAGTTGAAATTAGAGTATGGTGGATTATTTTATTTGTACTTACTCCTTCTTTAAAGGTTTTTAAGGGGCTCTGGAACACTGAATATCTTCAAAGTTTGCAAGTGTAATTTTTATGTCATATTAAGCTAGGGATCCTTCGCTTTCTAACGGTAATTTTTTTCTGCATTGTTAATTTTTAAGACTACTTTCATTACATTTTCCCAATCCCATGCGTTCTAACAGTGAATCCTCAATTTTTAATTTTTCTCTCTTTAGATTCTTAGTTTTCTCTCTGCTAAACATTAAAAAAATCATTGTAATAAAGGTGTTGCGGTGTCCAAACATCAAATTTGTCGTTGTTTCCTCGACTATCTGAAAAATCATTGATTCCAGTTTCTTGTTGAAATGGATTTCTTATTATAAAAATTCTACCTTTTTTCCGCAAGTTTTCAACACGCAAAGCTGAAAGTTTTGGAAGTAATTCATCCTTTATGTGTGGCTTTGGTGGCGTAGTTGGTAGAATGCCGAACTGCTATGCCCAAGATCACGGGTTCAAACCCGGTCGGAGTCGTTGGCTTTTTAAGAGCGTTAAATATCCCTCAGTATGCATTCCTTCGGAGGGGAAATAAAGCCGGCGGTCCCATGTCACAGATTTATGACATGCAAGAGAACCTACAACTATTGATAATGTGTGGCTAGATTTGTAGGGTATATTTTCCTGGTTGAAAACGCCCTATTAAGTTCCAACTTTCGCCGCACGGTGTTAGTTGCAGTAGCATCTGGTAGCCAAAGATAACACTGCTTGAAATTGAACTTGCTTGAAGCGCACGGGCGTTTAATTAAATACAGGGTCTTTCATATAAAATAAGAGCGCCAAGCGATGGCTTTGTTAACCGCTGCTGCGGTCACCTTGGCCGAGGTTTTGGCGCGCCAAGGCCCCCTGCTGTAGTATTGAAAGCGCGCGCATAGTACATACGATGACTTTTTTTTTCAAGTTCCGATGGACTATATAAAAATAACAGATTGACATTACCAAACTTGACCTTGCAATAAGCGTGCAGTTGCTCAGTCGCCAGTCTAAAACTCAAGTGCTAACATGGTGAGACAGTTATCATTGCAACATCGTGTTTTTTATGTAAAACTTATTTTAAGTACGAGTAGGCTCGGCGGGTACCTGATGCATTTGTTCAACAATTTCCTGATGAAGTGCCACCTTCACTAGCACAGAATCGCGTAATTGCAAGTAAGTTTGACAATACTGGCTCGGTGCTCAATAAAAAACATGCCCGCACACGAACAGTTTTAACAGAGGATGAGCTAGATGACATTGGCGAGAATCTTGAACGGTCTCCGAATAAATCACTCACAAAATTAGCACAAGTAGGGGTTTCGGTTTCATCAACAATAACTAACTAACTAACTAAAGTAAGATTCCAGCATTGCACACACGCTAGCAAGGCCGCTGCATCATACAGGATTGTACACACGCTTAAAGCAGGAAGCCTTGGCGCGCCAAAAGCTCGGTCAAGGTGACCGCAGCAGCGGTTAACAAAGCCGCCGCTTGGCGCTCTTATTTTATATGAAAGACCCTGTATACATAGCTATGGTCATCTCCTGAAATTCATTTATAATATGTGTTTTATTTTATCAGTACCGTTTTTCAAAATTTACTTTTGTTTAATTTTATCTGATTGTCCATGAAACTTTCGTTAAAGTTACGCCATTTTTAAATCAAGAATCAAAATGTTCTTATTTTCCAAAAGCCTATGTTAAACTAAGGCGGAAGTTTCAAGGCATATCCGTGAAAAAATGCAATTAGTTCCTGTTAATATTTTTTGGGAAAATGGTAAGTATAATAAAAACTTAACATGGACTGCCTAGGTCATTCCGGCTCCCCTTATCATGCATTCAAGTCATCACAGATGAATAACTTTAATTTTAATATATTGAGTGGAACCATGTAAATTCATCATTTTTCTATGATTTGCAAACATGGCAACCCCCATCAGAAATTTTGTCACATAATATTTGTTTATGAATTTAAACATTAAAAACGAATATACAGGGCCATTATATGTGTGCGCTCCGATAAATACGGCAAGCTAAGCCGGCTGTGACTGGCGCAGATCACGGACTCGCATATCCGGCTCAGCCGGTGGTTTGCACGCACTTTCACACTTTTACCAAACATATTCAATAACCTACTTACAGTGCTTATAGGCGATGCTGAAAATGTCCTTCCTCTCTTGTAACACTCACCTGACATCTTCTGATGAAAGAATGTATATCGACTTTTTTATTATTTACGGAGTCTGTTTCCTTGAATCGTTTAGCAAGCCTCCTAATCGTACTGGCATTAGGCACAGGAAACTTGATTCGAAATTTTCGTCTCGTTTCAAAACAAGATTTTCTGATTTTCATATACGAATTATAGATATACACACGTTCGCGCAATGTGAATTGGTGTCTAGGCATGACCAACAATCACAGTATTCACAATACCTACTAAACGTGAAACACAAACGTCTAAGCTTTGCAGAAACACGTCCATATGAATGACAAAACACGTGTGAACGAACGATTTAAGTCAGCGTAACGCGCCAACCGCCGACTGAATCGCGTACGCGCGCCCGCGATCTGCGCCAGTCACAGCCGGCTTAGAGTGCCGTGTTTACTCGCGCGCACATAGATAATGACCCTGTACTTATAATACACTATTGTTACTAAGTGACATATGGCAACGTTGCAAAGCGTGGGGACGGTAGCGCAATGTAAACAGTGTGACAATCAGTTTGCTCTGATCTCGTATGTGTAATAATAACATAACCTCTTATTACTCTCCAGTGCCTTCGCTCTTCAGAACTTAACCAAGAACAGCAACAACTGCCCTTGAAGAGTGTGACAAACATTTTTCCCTTATTTTTATACCTTTCTAATTAAATTCGTTTCAACACCCCTCAGTATGCCTTCCTTCGGTGGGGAAGTAAAGCCGGCGGTCCCCTATCATAGATTTACGGCATGAAAAGAACCTTCCACCAATTACACTTGTGGAAGCTCAAATGTGTAGGTTAGTTTGATAACGCTATATTAGTTCCAACGTTCGCCGCCAGGTGCTGACTGCGATGGCACATAGTAGACACGTCCGCAGCTAGGTGTCGTTAACGGTAGCATTTCGCAGAAAAACTAGGATCTACTTGAAAAAATGAATCATCTGCGGTCCTTCTACCTGAATCACAGATAACACACACTAATACAGCCATCACAATTAACACCGGTTATCAGACAAATTCTACACACACGCAAAGTACACGGGGCTGCATGATCGCGTTGTCGCAGCCCCTAAACTGAGGAACCAACCGACCCACCAACCTGTTAATACATAGTATTAAATATTTTCCAGTATGGTAAATGTTTTAGCCTCATATTTTATACCCATATCAAACGTTTGGCAGTTTTGCCTGTCTCTGTAGCCACCGCCAAACGGAGATTTCCGAGTTTGAGCAGGTTGAGAACATACTTAAGAAATTCTACTTCTAAAAACAGACTCAACGGTCTAGCATTATCAATTCACAGAGACATACAAAACACTGATGAAGTTATAATCCAGTTTTGTAATGCTTCAAGGAACCTTGTTTTTATATTATAGTGTAAGTTGTAAATTAAAACAGTTAAGCTAGTTACTTATTGAGGATTGGAGGGTCATAACAGCAAGGTCATGTGCCCCGAATAAAAGCAGTAATGTTCATACGTTCAATCTACTATAAAAGGTGCAAGATAAAAAGTAACATAAAATTGTCTTAGTTTTGTTTGACATAAACCAAACATAAAATATCGCAACAAATTGGTTGAAAAAGTGATGCCAGATAGCCTTAAAACTCATAATTTGGCACCAAATTATACAAAAGTATTCTGGGGAGGAACCCGGACTCCCCTTTTCTTTGGGGACTATTCCATGCAACAAAACCCCCAGATCCCCCTCCCAAAATAGAGCTATATATTGAACCCATGGGCCATAGGGTCCATGACGGTCGAATCCATGTCCTTAAGGAAGAAATGAAAGAAACGTATAGTTTCTTAAAGGAACGGAGAGAGATTTTAAGCCAGGAATATAGCTTAACATTGTGCAAGCGACTAGGGACAGATGTTCCTTAGATGAGATCACCCCACTCGACATTTCAGAGAGGGCTGGTCACGAGTATTAATAACTGAGTGGAAATTTCCACCGTGATAGAAAGAGAAGCCTGAATCGGAATTCGAGCTGACGTTGCTGGAATTTGACAACGTCGCATATGCACCAGAAGAGGAATAATTAAAATTAACACGTTTACGAGCATAATAATGAGTAAACAAGCATAGCACAGTGAATCATTTTGAATGAGAGATTTTTCAGTATAGAGAAACCATGTAATAATTGTGCAGAAATAAACTGCCGACGTAAGACGACGTCATAGGGGAATTACCTAAGCCTCTGTGGAGGGGAGAGAGCAAAAGGAATGTAACACCCACACAATTGAGGACGAGAAATTAATTAATATCTCCGAATTGCACGATCGATTCTTAGGTGCAATAAGATCATTTGACATTGAGAAGATGAGCTTTCGGAAGGTATAATTTTTATAATTGTGGCACCATTATTTTAGAAGTTGACCACAGGAAAGGCTAGAGTCTTATTTTTTTGTAGTAAAACAGTATAAAGCTTCGGGCGTTTCCAAGCCAATCATGCAGTATTTAGACAACCTGAGGGCACGTCACTGTGTCACATCGCATGCAGTCCTACGAGCATTCCGTGAGGGGAAGTGCTGCTCCACGACGTAGAAGTAATCATTCCGACAGTCCGTGAGGGGACGTAACTCTGCGTTACATCGATAACAGCTACCAGTACTCCTTGAGGGGAGAAACGCTGTTTTACACCGCCGAAGCAAGATCTGATAGCCACAGGCGTCACAGTAGTAACGACTTGCTTGCCTCCATAAGGAGCAGCCAAGACGAAATTTTAAAGTATCGCCGTAGTGAAATATTAGGAAAATCCTAATTATAGGATTTAGGCCCGACTGTATACAAGTTAAAGTGAAAATTCGCAAGATATAGTCAGAGTAGGCTGCGAACGTCGGACTTAAAGGCGATAGGTCGTTAAATGTACGAACGAATAGATCATAACGTACGGAAGTATCGTACCAGACAGATAAACTGTTATTTAAATTGAAGAAACCTAAAAAGGAAGAACAGAATAAGGTTCGAACGTAGGAGTGTTAAAACAGTTCAAATAAAGAAGATAGGAGATTATAAACATTAACTCCAGAAAGCAGGCGAACAATTCTAATAGTACTAGAATCGAGAAGTGCTAGCTGCTATAAACTGAATCTATAGGTCTTAGAGGAGACCTCGATCCATATAGACTTTCGTTAGGATCGATAGACAGATCTGCAGAGAAGCCGTTCAAGCTAGATAAATAGCCGGTTATCCAGGATAGGAATAGCAGAATTGAACTCCAGGGAACAGTAGATGTTTCGGGACTTTCGCATTCTTCAGAATAGGAAGCCGACATCGTATAAATTCCACCCTTGGAAACGGGAATTTAAGAAGATCACGTGTGAGAGGCTCAGAAACACGGCCTAGTGATCGTTGTGAAGTGTAAAATAATCCAGATTGTGTGTTAAATAATATTTGTAGTGTTTATTATGTGTTCAAAAGGGACACATCAGAATATAAAAATGTCGTCAATATTAAGTGTTTTAGATATATGTTTATTTGTGTTTTTACGTAAGATGAATACCTTTAATATGGTGTAAAAACTTCAAAGTGGGCCCAAAAATGAAACACCGCACCAGATTTAAGATCATGGGAGGATCTGGAAATATGTAAGTACTAAATTCATTTTTATTTTGGTGTCAGAGATTGATTGTGTACAAAACCCACCGGAGTTTTGGAGTGAAAGGGATGTGTTTTAATAAATAAATGCTGAATAATCAAGAATACGGTCTGAACAATAATAAAATAAATAGAGAAGTTATGAATAATTATGTAAAGAATAAATCCCGTAGAGGAAATAGGTGAATAAAGGGTTAATGTATTTAACAAATGTAATAAGAGCAAGCGAAATATCATTTAATTATCATGAAAGACATTGAAATAAAGTAAAGTTGAGATATGAAAGAAATAGCTTTTGAGCTTGTATAAAGAATAAAGATAATAATAATAATTAAATATGGAAATGTTAAATAAAAATCAAATAAATTGATATGAATATAAGAACGTTAAGCCTTAACGTATGTGTAAGAGATGAGGTTCAATGGAATATTTTAAAACAGGGAGCGATTTATCGACCACGGAAAGATTAATATGTGAATAAAAAATAATATGAATGGTTACTAAAGAGATTTTATCAGTTCTTGGGAAGACATTTTCGGCTTGAAATAATGCATAGCGCATAATGAGCGCAAATATAATATTAAAGTGTCACGCTAGGAAAGCGTAGTGGTTAAATACTTGGTACATTACTTATGGAGGGTAGTTGATTGCAGTGAATTGATAATTGTGTAAGTCCTCTATTTGTGACATTAGTATCACGAGGCATTGTGTATGTATTTAAAAAGGGAGCTAATATATGGTATTATTGAGCGTATGTCATATGGGCCACGGCCGACTCTAAATCGCATTTTGTACAAGCCCTCTGTATGGGATTGGTTCCCGAGGCACCTGAAGAGATTCGAATGCAGGATCTTCTTATGATAAAAGCCCCTGTAATTCTCCGTCGTCGTATGTGTATTTAATCTTCCCAATCAATGAGGACCCTCTCATAATTAATAAATGCCAAGGATATAAAAAGGGTCTTTGAACCAAAGAATAGTTGTTTGAATGTTATGATACAGTAAAGCCCGGTCTCCCCAGAACTGGATAGAATGAGAAGGTTTGTTTTGAAAGCCTTGAAAATAAGCTACTAATGTTGGGTCAGACGGGATGTCTCCGCCACCCTAACAGGTCATAAATCGCACCCCATGTAGTAGAGACTAGCTCTTTTAAAGCGAGGGGGAACAGAGACCGTCTCGTAAGCTGTTGTAAAGAGAAATAAATACACCAGGAGTGTTTAAAGTTGTTAACGACCCGGGCGTTGAACCGAGGTCCTTAAAGATGGATATTTTCGTTTGCCGGTTCAGATCGTAGTTTCTTATATGAGAATGGTATATTAAGACATAAGAGATAAATAACAATCCCTATTGTAATAATGTATGGACGTGGGATTCCACGAGTTGATTGAAGGCAACTGAGTTCGGGAGTAACTATAGTTTTTTGACTGTGTCAAGTACCTTCACGCTCTGGAGTACACAATTGATTTTCTGATCACCTTAATATATTTGTGAAATAAAGAGAGATGATAACAACTGAATGTGTGGACATGCCCAAAATATTGAATTAGATAATTAACATAGATTTTAAATATAATTATATATTTGTTTTTGAGAAATAAGAAAATATAAAAGCTAGTGTTTGAGGTGTACAAGAATGACACCGTAATAATGTAAATGCATGGAGCCAAAGAGCTCGGAGTTATGTAAACTTAATGTTAGTGCTTTATGGAAGTGAGATTAAGTAAGAATTGTTGGTTTATGTGGAAACCACAGGTTTTGAATACAATATTTGTTTATTTTATTTTGTGATCCCTTGTTCATTTGGAACACGCAGTTGATATTTGGGTCAGTAATTAAATTGTTTAAATGTTTGTAGCGCCATTAATTTATTAATTAAATGTGTTTAAAATAGGAGTTGATTTTGTTGTTATTTTTGCAAGGGTATCCTCTAATTAATCCAAATATGTGAGTCACAGAGTGGGGGAACTTACCGCTGCCCCGAAATCCCGAATTGAGCTACGCTGGTATACTGTGATTGGCATATTTCTTGCTAAATGGGCACAGGGGGATATATAAATACTGTGCTAGATTAATAACTAGAGGAACACTTAAGTCGGTCATATCATGTAAAATTAAAGTAATAATAGGGATAGCTACAACGTAAAATATTAACTGACCGCATGGGTCCCTGGAAACTCATACCGAGCAGCCCTAATATTATATTATAAACCCCCTAGCAAATCTTAAGATTTTGGCGCCCAGTACGTAGGGCTGAGTTTTTCTCGAAAAATCAAAATTTTCATTTTTGAAAAAAATGGTTTTTCGAAATTTTGAATTTTAAATACTTCCATAAAGGTTTATGAAATTGAATAAAAGTAGTAAAAGGGTACGTTGTAAGTGAATACCCGTACCAAAGTAATAATTTAAAAGAAATTGGGACACACCGATTCGGAGTATCATCTCTCAAGCATGTACTAGTGCGGTGGCATTAGTGGCCCACTGTATTTTTATATTAGAAAAGATGGTGACGATGATGGAGTTAAAGGAGTGTTTGGATGAACATTTCCAAAAGAATAGGGACGAGATAATAAAAATAAGTACGCAAAGTACGGAAGATGCAAAAAGGGAGAATAGGGAAGAGAGGCAGGAACTTTTGAACGCTTTAAAAGCCGATAGCAATGAGAAGTTGGAGGCCATAAACAATAAATTGGGAACAATAGACAATACATTGGGTCTCCAAAAGGATGAAAATAACAAAGTGTTCGGATCCATAAATGAAAGTTTGGAGTCAATAAAAACTGATAGTGCTAATATGGGAACCAAATTAGAAGCCATCGAAGTTAACTGTGTAAAAATGAACGATGAATTGAAGACTGAGATAGAGGGCAAATTGAATAGTATAAAAACAGAAAATTCAGATCATTTGTCAGCACAATCCAGGGCTTTGGAAGATAAATTAGGAATAATGGAAGGGAAATTTGAAAACGAATTACATTCCTTTCAGGAGAAGATTATAGGTGATAATTTCTTGAAAAGTCAAGCCATGAACACTAAACTAGAGGCCATGGAGACTAAAATACAAAGTAATATAAATGAGAAATTAGAAGGGATAATGAATGACAAATTTCAAGGTTTTGACACTAGGTTGGAGGACAAGTTCACTGAGTTAAAAGGGAAAATCACAAGTGAAATTAAACAGGAAAATAATGTACTTAAGTTAGAATTGCAAGACCAAATAAATGTCTTGAAGGAAAGTACAAAAACATCCCAAGTTAAATGTCAAGAAAATTTTGATAATTTAGAAGGTAATTTTGGGGCTATAAAAACTAAGTTAAATAAGATGGAAAAATCTTGTAAAGAGAATGTAGACAATTGTGAGAAGAAACTTGTAACCCAGATCCAAGGTGTGCAGAAAGAATTGAAAGCTCAGATAAAATCTAACAGCGATATTTGTAAGGCATCCCGGGATGAAATAAAACAAAGCGTGAATAAGCTAGGAGATAGATTTGAAGGGGTTGAAGAGAAAGTAGGGATCCTCGAGAACAAAATCGGTGTAGTTCAGACTGAGGTAACTGAGATGAAAAATCAAAATCTAAAGGATGTTAAGGAGATGAAAGATCAAATTGATCATTTTACCGGGCAGGTAGATGAGAATCTGAAGACATACGAAACGAAAATAGATCAAAGATTAGGTGTGTACGAGGGGCATCTCCAGAGTGAAAGAAAACAACGAGAGAACGAAAGTAAGGAAAGTACCCATAAAATAAATGAAATAAGTCAGGGTATTATTGAGGTTCAGGAAACCATCGGAACATTAAAGGTTCATGTAGGAAAAACCAATAAGGAAATTAATCAGGTCCAAGATGAAATGATGAAGTTGTATAAGAGTCAAGAGAAGACTGAGGGAAGGCTTGAAGGAATGAAAATAGATATGGTCAAAGGACGAAAAGAAGTGGAGAAGCAAATAAAGGAGATACGAGAAGGCCTGGAGACCATAGGTGACGTTAAGCCAGAAATTATAGACCAACATGCTAAGATCATTAAGAAAGAGGTAGAAGACCAAATAAATGGATTTAGGGATAGCTTCAGGGATGAGAAATTCCAACTCAAAAAGATAGAGGAAGATATTAAAATGAATCAAGAAAGAATTCAGAATGAATTAAGATCCCGATTGGAGAGGACGGAACTTAAGAATAGTCAAATGGAAATCCAACTCATGGCAAATGAAGAAAGTGCCCGAAGAGAAAGGAAGTTAGAATTCGAAAATCAGGAGGAGTTTCCAAAGACAGGATGGGTCGATTCCCGTGAACAAGGCACAGATACGGAGAGGGACTTAGGAGGGGAGAGCCCTTATAAGAACCCAGGATATCCAATGGCGATGTCAACCCCGTACACGAATCAGACAAATGGCCAAATAATAAACATTATTAAATCCAATGAGGATAGACCCGTAAAGTTTACGGGTAATAACATGTCTATTACTCCAAAATACTGGCTAAAAGAAGTGGCAGAGTATCTAAATGAAATGAAGGTTCCTCAGGATCGGAGACTGAGAGCTATTGAAAAGCTGTTGGCAGGTGATTGTCTCACCTGGTTCAGAAGCTTCAGATACACTTTTGATACGGTGGAAGGCTTTAGGGAAGCATTTTTAAAGCGATATTGGGCAGCAGATGTCCAAGAAAATTTAAGGCTAGATCTGTACTCTAGGAAGTACAGCACCAATGCACCTACTAAATACTCGGAATTTTTCACCGCTCAGCTGTGTAAATTCCGCGAACTGGATATTGCTCCGGCAGAAAACGACCTGTGTGCCGCCATTGCAAGACAGCTTCCATATGAGATTCAGAGGTTGCTAATCTCATCCAAAGCCAGAAGTGCTGTGGAAGTGGAAAGCGTATTACGTCAGTTAGATATGACGACTTCGCACGTAACACCTCGGCATCAGAGACAAACTGAGCAAGTACACATGGCCAGCAGTCAGGAAACTGGAGAAAAACCAGCGACCAGGAATCAATCCACCAGTACGGATACTCAAGGACGAGATCGAGAGTATGGGCACCAGGAGCCTAGAAGGATACAGCCATATTATAGGGGAGGATATCGAGGAAGAAATCCTAGAACGACGGGTTATAGGCAACAGGAAAGCCGACCCTACAACAATAACCAGCAAAGGCCGGACAATAGAAAGAAATGGGAGAATTATCCCAGGAGAAATGTAAGGCCAGACGATAGGGATGATGAATATCGGGCCGAAATAGAAGAAAGATATCAGGAGAGTCTTCGTTATATGAACGAAAGACCAGATGAACCTGATAGGTAAAAAGTCCGTTGGAGTGAGGCAATCAAGAACAGGAAATCACCCGACCGACTAGACGGAGCTCAAAGCTTGGAGCTACAAGCTCAGCTAAAGAATGAGGGAAAAGGGAGCCCTCAGGATAAAAAAAAAACTCCAAATTTAAATTGTCAAAAGTGGAAACATACCAGGAGCTGGGAGGAAGTAGAAATTGTAAATTGGATAGCCAGACCAGATGAATTAATTAACGAGGATGTGGAAGGAATCCCACCTGTTAAAAGAGAACTACCTATAATTATGCTTAGGATAGAAGGATTACTGGTCAGAGCATTGATTGATACTGGATCCACAATAAGTTTAATTACACAAACCCTTTTAAATGAATTGGAAACAAGGGGCCGAGTACTAAAGATTCCCACATCAAGTGTAAAGATTAAGGGAATTATCCCTGAAAAATCTTTGACATGTAAATTTCAGGTATACATTGATTTAATCATGGGTAACGCTGAAATTTCGCAGTGCTTTTTGCTGGTAAATCAATTACCGTATAATGTCATATTAGGTATTGATTTTATCCGTGAGAACAAGGTCATTATAGACCTAGCGCAAAACTGCATTAGAATTCAAAGAGAGGATGTGGATGAGCAAAACATTAACCTACAGGATCAGGAGGCGAAAATAGCAGAACAGGTATGGCATATGGAAGAAGTGATTGAGGAAGATTATAAGGACATAGAAAAGATATTGGAAGTCCTCAACATAGAACTCGAAGATAATGTGGAAAATGAGTTCGAGACTAACCTGTCAGGGAAAGTGGAGGAAGCTAAAGTCAGCCTCGAAATTAAGGAACATTTAAAGAAATTATTATTGGATTATAGGGACGTATTTGATTCCAAGCCAGGGAAGATTGAAAATTTTAAATACGCGTTCCAAGTCAACGATTGGGCACCGTTCAAACAAAAACCATACCCGGTTGCGGAAAAACATTACCCACAAACCAAGAAGACACTGCAGGAGATGATGAATGCAGGTGTTATAGAAAAGATGGCGACACCATATGTTAGTCCATTAGTGATTGTGAGTAAACCGGATGGCTCAGTAAGGGTGTGTTTAGATGCTAGAAATCTAAATGCAAAAATCATACCAGAAAATGATTCGGCACCACCCATAAAAGAAATACTGAGGAAGTTTAAAGGCAAGAAGATTTTTACGAATATTGACATGACTTCTTCGTATCATCATCTCGAACTGGAAGAGAAAACCAGCTTGTTAACTGGATTTCAGTTCGATCAACAAACATACTGCTTTAGAAGATGTCCGTTTGGATTAAAGACTGCAGGATCCGCATTAATAAGAGCGCTGGATCGAAACCTGTCAGAGGAAGTGAAAGAGTGCACTATCCGATACGTAGATGACATTTTGCTTACCTCGGAGAACATTGAGGAACATTTAGAAAATTTGAAGAAATTATTAGAAGACCTAAGAAGGGCAAATTTTAAGATAAATTTAAAGAAGTCGAACTTCTGTCAAAGGCAAGTGACATTTTTAGGGCATGTGATTGACAAGGATGGTGTTAAACCAAATCCATGCAAATTGGAATCGATAAGGGATTTTCCAAGGCCTTTGAAAGTGAAGAACGTTCGCCAGTTTTTGGGATTGATTGGGTTCTTCTCAGGACATTGTCCATCATACACCAAAACTGTTGCACCACTACAGGACCTTCTGAAGAAGGGGGGCAAGTGGAAATGGACGGAGGAAGCAGAAAAAGCATTCGTGGAGGCCAAGGAAATGCTCTTAAATTATGTGAAGCTAGGATATCCTGATTTTAATCAGAGATTTATCATTCAGACAGACGCATCCCAGATTGGAATAGGGGCAATGCTATATCAGGAGAACCCGGAAAACCCTGATAAGAAGAATTATCTAGCTTTCACAAGTAGGAGACTGAAACCACACGAGAAAAATTATACGATCAGCGAGATCGAGCTGTTAGCGATATTGCACGCGTTGCAATATTGGCGGAAGATCGTATATGGGTTTCAGGTCATTCTAAGGACGGATCATAAAGCTTTAACCTTTCTGATGAAGACTGATTTATCCAGTCAAAGGTTGATGCGTTGGGCTTTATATATTCAACAATTTGATGTCAAGATAGAGTACTGCCCAGGAAAGGAAAATATAGTTCCAGACTACTTAAGTAGACAGCCAGAGTCCATAGAAGAGGAAGTAATGGCTATAGATTTGGAAGACAGGGATCAGCGTACTCTTAATGAGTTAAGAAGCATTAGTCAAAGACAAAGGGAGGATCCATGGATGAACATGCTCATATCATTCCTTGAAGGAAGCTTGATAAGAGGAACACCAGCGTACACGGAAGCTGAGAAGATAGCACAAGACTACACGTTTTATAATGGGTTATTATATAAGTTTGTGGACTCTGACCATACGAAATTAAGGATTGTTGTACCTGCAATTTTGCAGAGGAAAATAGTATGGTTAGCCCATAGATCGTTCGGACATATGGGAGTCGACAAAACAGTCTCGATGCTGAAAGAAGCATTTATATGGCCGAGACTGAGAGAAACTGTAAGGGACACGTTAAAGACATGTGATTTATGTCAAAGGATCAAACCTAATGCATTTTTGATGAGACAGAAGCCTATACCATTGTTGCCCGAAAGGCCCGGCCAAATCATATCTATTGATAATTTTGGACCTTTGCCAAAGGCAAGAAGAGGAAATCGACACATAATGGTGGCTATGGATGTCTTCACTAAAATGGTTGTCCTTGCTCCTATACAGAAGACTAGTACCAAACAGGTGTTAAAACGACTTAAAGAAAAAGTGATACCGATTCTGGGGAAACCTGAGAATTTGTTGTCGGATCACGGCAGTTGTTTCACCAGTGTAGAGTTCAGACGAGAATTAGAAAGACTTGGAATACGTCAAATTTTGTCAAGTATCCGCCATCCTGAGGCAAACCCTGTAGAGAGAGTTATGAGAGAAACGGCCAAGTACTGTAGAATATACTGTGCCGAAGAAAATTGGAAGTGGATAGATATTTTGGATATTATTGAATTTTGTATAAATAATACAATCCATGAATCCACAGGAGAGATACCCATAACGTTACATCGGAATGAGCAACCAGAAAAACCTTGGAATCTGGTAATTCCTAGACCAGCAGACGCTCAGCCGGGAAGAGATGTACGAATTAGGAGAGCCTTTGAGCATCTAAAAGCTCAAGCCGACAGGAGGCAGAGAAGAAATAGGCATAAGAGGTATCATCGACCATTATTAGCAGGAGAAATGGTGTTAGTGAAAAGACCAGCCATTTCGGATCCAGGGAACCGTGTGTACAAGAAGTTCCAGAAAATGTACCACGGACCATATCAGATAATCAGAGATTTGAGGAATAACGCATATAGAATTCGGCACTGTGAAACGGATCACGAAGTGACTATGAATTCAGCAAATTTGAAATTATATTACCCTCCCGAAGATTTTGATGAAGAAAATGAACAAGCCCTGGTCATGGAAACATTTAGAGATGAATCCGCTTTTGACATAAATAAGAACAAGGAAGAAATAGAAAATAGAGCTCAAGCATTCGAGTGCGAATGCGAATTGGAGAAAGTATATTGGGAAATTAAAGAAATAATTGAATTTATTGAAGAAGAAAATTCCAATTTAAGAAAGGAAAATGATGAAATAAGGAAACGGGTAGGGATAGACCAAACCCGTAAGGGAGAATGAGGTTCTGGGAACGTAAAGTCCAGACAAACAAAGAAAGAAAGAAAGGGTAGGGACAGAGCATACCCGACCTACACAATTACCGGATACGACTTAAAAGAAGTAAAAACAACAGTAAATACGGATGACGTTATGATGGATTCGACGATAAAGAAATACAAATTAAATTGAAATAAATTTCCTCAAAATTTTCGAAAATTTATTTACCTAAGGAGGGGAGAGATGAACCCATGGGCCATAGGGTCCATGACGGTCGAATCCATGTCCTTAAGGAAGAAATGAAAGAAACGTATAGTTTCTTAAAGGAACGGAGAGAGATTTTAAGCCAGGAATATAGCTTAACATTGTGCAAGCGACTAGGGACAGATGTTCCTTAGATGAGATCACCCCACTCGACATTTCAGAGAGGGCTGGTCACGAGTATTAATAACTGAGTGGAAATTTCCACCGTGATAGAAAGAGAAGCCTGAATCGGAATTCGAGCTGACGTTGCTGGAATTTGACAACGTCGCATATGCACCAGAAGAGGAATAATTAAAATTAACACGTTTACGAGCATAATAATGAGTAAACAAGCATAGCACAGTGAATCATTTTGAATGAGAGATTTTTCAGTATAGAGAAACCATGTAATAATTGTGCAGAAATAAACTGCCGACGTAAGACGACGTCATAGGGGAATTACCTAAGCCTCTGTGGAGGGGAGAGAGCAAAAGGAATGTAACACCCACACAATTGAGGACGAGAAATTAATTAATATCTCCGAATTGCACGATCGATTCTTAGGTGCAATAAGATCATTTGACATTGAGAAGATGAGCTTTCGGAAGGTATAATTTTTATAATTGTGGCACCATTATTTTAGAAGTTGACCACAGGAAAGGCTAGAGTCTTATTTTTTTGTAGTAAAACAGTATAAAGCTTCGGGCGTTTCCAAGCCAATCATGCAGTATTTAGACAACCTGAGGGCACGTCACTGTGTCACATCGCATGCAGTCCTACGAGCATTCCGTGAGGGGAAGTGCTGCTCCACGACGTAGAAGTAATCATTCCGACAGTCCGTGAGGGGACGTAACTCTGCGTTACATCGATAACAGCTACCAGTACTCCTTGAGGGGAGAAACGCTGTTTTACACCGCCGAAGCAAGATCTGATAGCCACAGGCGTCACAGTAGTAACGACTTGCTTGCCTCCATAAGGAGCAGCCAAGACGAAATTTTAAAGTATCGCCGTAGTGAAATATTAGGAAAATCCTAATTATAGGATTTAGGCCCGACTGTATACAAGTTAAAGTGAAAATTCGCAAGATATAGTCAGAGTAGGCTGCGAACGTCGGACTTAAAGGCGATAGGTCGTTAAATGTACGAACGAATAGATCATAACGTACGGAAGTATCGTACCAGACAGATAAACTGTTATTTAAATTGAAGAAACCTAAAAAGGAAGAACAGAATAAGGTTCGAACGTAGGAGTGTTAAAACAGTTCAAATAAAGAAGATAGGAGATTATAAACATTAACTCCAGAAAGCAGGCGAACAATTCTAATAGTACTAGAATCGAGAAGTGCTAGCTGCTATAAACTGAATCTATAGGTCTTAGAGGAGACCTCGATCCATATAGACTTTCGTTAGGATCGATAGACAGATCTGCAGAGAAGCCGTTCAAGCTAGATAAATAGCCGGTTATCCAGGATAGGAATAGCAGAATTGAACTCCAGGGAACAGTAGATGTTTCGGGACTTTCGCATTCTTCAGAATAGGAAGCCGACATCGGATAAATTCCACCCTTGGAAACGGGAATTTAAGAAGATCACGTGTGAGAGGCTCAGAAACACGGCCTAGTGATCGTTGTGAAGTGTAAAATAATCCAGATTGTGTGTTAAATAATATTTGTAGTGTTTATTATGTGTTCAAAAGGGACACATCAGAATATAAAAATGTCGTCAATATTAAGTGTTTTAGATATATGTTTATTTGTGTTTTTACGTAAGATGAATACCTTTAATATGGTGTAAAAACTTCAAAGTGGGCCCAAAAATGAAACACCGCACCAGATTTAAGATCATGGGAGGATCTGGAAATATGTAAGTACTAAATTCATTTTTATTTTGGTGTCAGAGATTGATTGTGTACAAAACCCACCGGAGTTTTGGAGTGAAAGGGATGTGTTTTAATAAATAAATGCTGAATAATCAAGAATACGGTCTGAACAATAATAAAATAAATAGAGAAGTTATGAATAATTATGTAAAGAATAAATCCCGTAGAGGAAATAGGTGAATAAAGGGTTAATGTATTTAACAAATGTAATAAGAGCAAGCGAAATATCATTTAATTATCATGAAAGACATTGAAATAAAGTAAAGTTGAGATATGAAAGAAATAGCTTTTGAGCTTGTATAAAGAATAAAGATAATAATAATAATTAAATATGGAAATGTTAAATAAAAATCAAATAAATTGATATGAATATAAGAACGTTAAGCCTTAACGTATGTGTAAGAGATGAGGTTCAATGGAATATTTTAAAACAGGGAGCGATTTATCGACCACGGAAAGATTAATATGTGAATAAAAAATAATATGAATGGTTACTAAAGAGATTTTATCAGTTCTTGGGAAGACATTTTCGGCTTGAAATAATGCATAGCGCATAATGAGCGCAAATATAATATTAAAGTGTCACGCTAGGAAAGCGTAGTGGTTAAATACTTGGTACATTACTTATGGAGGGTAGTTGATTGCAGTGAATTGATAATTGTGTAAGTCCTCTATTTGTGACATTAGTATCACGAGGCATTGTGTATGTATTTAAAAAGGGAGCTAATATATGGTATTATTGAGCGTATGTCATATGGGTCACGGCCGACTCTAAATCGCATTTTGTACAAGCCCTCTGTATGGGATTGGTTCCCGAGGCACCTGAAGAGATTCGAATGCAGGATCTTCTTATGATAAAAGCCCCTGTAATTCTCCGTCGTCGTATGTGTATTTAATCTTCCCAATCAATGAGGACCCTCTCATAATTAATAAATGCCAAGGATATAAAAAGGGTCTTTGAACCAAAGAATAGTTGTTTGAATGTTATGATACAGTAAAGCCCGGTCTCCCCAGAACTGGATAGAATGAGAAGGTTTGTTTTGAAAGCCTTGAAAATAAGCTACTAATGTTGGGTCAGACGGGATGTCTCCGCCACCCTAACAGGTCATAAATCGCACCCCATGTAGTAGAGACTAGCTCTTTTAAAGCGAGGGGGAACAGAGACCGTCTCGTAAGCTGTTGTAAAGAGAAATAAATACACCAGGAGTGTTTAAAGTTGTTAACGACCCGGGCGTTGAACCGAGGTCCTTAAAGATGGATATTTTCGTTTGCTGGTTCAGATCGTAGTTTCTTATATGAGAATGGTCTATTAAGACATAAGAGATAAATAACAATCCCTATTGTAATAATGTATGGACGTGGGATTCCACGAGTTGATTGAAGGCAACTGAGTTCGGGAGTAACTATAGTTTTTTGACTGTGTCAAGTACCTTCACGCTCTGGAGTACACAATTGATTTTCTGATCACCTTAATATATTTGTGAAATAAAGAGAGATGATAACAACTGAATGTGTGGACATGCCCAAAATATTGAATTAGATAATTAACATAGATTTTAAATATAATTATATATTTGTTTTTGAGAAATAAGAAAATATAAAAGCTAGTGTTTGAGGTGTACAAGAATGACACCGTAATAATGTAAATGCATGGAGCCAAAGAGCTCGGAGTTATGTAAACTTAATGTTAGTGCTTTATGGAAGTGAGATTAAGTAAGAATTGTTGGTTTATGTGGAAACCACAGGTTTTGAATACAATATTTGTTTATTTTATTTTGTGATCCCTTGTTCATTTGGAACAAGCAGTTGATATTTGGGTCAGTAATTAAATTGTTTAAATGTTTGTAGCGCCATTAATTTATTAATTAAATGTGTTTAAAATAGGAGTTGATTTTGTTGTTATTTTTGCAAGGGTATCCTCTAATTAATCCAAATATGTGAGTCACAGAGTGGGGGAACTTACCGCTGCCCCGAAATCCCGAATTGAGCTACGCTGGTATACTGTGATTGGCATATTTCTTGCTAAATGGGCACAATATGCCCCTGAAACATGGCAATAAAATAAATATTTTCTTCTTTTCAGGTATGCACGCGTCTTCAAATGCTCTCGAATACAGATGATCTATATGGTAATGTACCCAGTTAACTCAGTTAACTTAAGTGTGTAGTATACCCTGTATTACAAACAATTTCATAGCGATAAGTTTCATGTACACCAACTTACGATATTTTGCACACCACTTCATATCGTTTCATTTACCTATGCAGTAGGCTTCATAACTAGTTATGTCACCTTATGAAACGTTCACCTTGCAGTGGACGTTTTTAGCCTACTTTCGATTTTTGCAAAAAATGAAAGTAGACTTATGAGATTTACTCAGGGCCAAAAAATTGTGTGTCTGTCTGTGTGTGTGTGTGTGTGTGTGTGTGTGTGAGCGTGTGTGAGTGTGTGTACTCGGAATCTCTGTCCCCCCTATCAATTCGAACACGGTGAAACCGAATTCAACGAAATTTGGTACAGAGGTAGCACTAGCAAAGGAGACCTCAGTGTCATGTTTTATATCGCCGCAATATTGACGAAAAAGTAATGCCGGCCACCCAAATGTTGAAAGCTTAAATCAAATTACGACCAACCTAAACATCTGATCTCTACCAAATTTTGGAACTTTATACCTTTATGTATGAAGAATCTTTTGACCAAACTACAAGGTTATCAGCTCAATACTTTGCGGATGACGGCCATATATGTGGGCAAATTGATTCCCCCTATCTATTCAAACATGGTTAAACCGAATTGAAGAAAATTTGGTACAGAGTTAGCACTAACAAAGGGCACCTCAATGTCGCGTTTTATATAGACACCATCTTGACGAAAAAATAATGGCGGCCACCCAAATGTTACAAGCTTAAATCAAATTATGAGCAACCTGATAATCTGATCTCTACCAAATTTTGCAACAACATACCTTTATGTGGGAAGCATATTTTGACCAAACTACAATATCATCAGTCTAATGGCTTGCATATGGCTGCCATGTATGTGTGAAAATCGATTCCCCCCTATCAATTCAAACACGGTGAAACAGAATTGAACGAAAGTTGGTACAGAGGTAGCACCAGCAATGAGCACCTCAGTGTCAGTTTTATATCGCCACCTTCTTGACGGAAACGTAATGGTGGCCACCCAAATGTTCAAAGCTTGAATCAAATTACCACTAAGCTAATCATCCGATCTCTACCAAATTTTTCAATAACATATATTTATATGGTGAGCGTATTTTTACTAAACTACAAAGACATCAGCCCAATAGTTTGCAGATAGCGGTCATGTATGAGAGCAAATCGATTCCCCCTATCAATTCAAACACGGTGAAACCGAATTGAACGAAATTTGGTACAGAGGTAGCACTTGCAAAAGGCAACGCAATGGAAACGCAATGACGGCCACCCAGGTGTTAATAGCTTAAATGAAATTACGACCAACCTAATCATCTGATCTCTACTCAATTTTGCAACAACATACCATTATGTGGGAAGCGTTCTTTGCCCAAGCTACAAGGTCATCAGTCTAATAGTTTGCATATGGCGGCCATGTATGTGTGCAAATCGATTCCACCTATCAATTCAAACACGGTAAAACCGAATTTAACGAAATTTGGTACAGAGGTAGCACTAGCAAAGGGCTCCTCAGTGTCATGTTTTATATGGCCGCCATCTTGACGGAAACGGAATTGCGGCCACCCAAATGCTAAAAGCTTAAACCAAATTACGACCAACCTAATCATTTGATCTCTGCCAAATTTTGCAACAACATATCTGTTTGTGGGAAGCATCGTTTGACTGAAATACAAGGTCATCAGGCCAATAGTTTGCAGATAGCGACCATGTATGTGTGCAAATCGATTCCCCATATCAATTCAAACACGGTGAAACCGAATTGAATTAATTTTTTTTACAGAGGCAGCACTAGCAAAGGGCACCTCATATTCATATTTAATATCCGTATAGCACGTTGTATTTCAACAAGCTACTACATCCAAAATGCAATTATACTCCTTGAAAAGGACAAAGAGTTATAACAATATCCATGCATTTAGGAGAAAGTAGGCTATATGTTCTTTACTGAACATCTTGTTTTTCCTGAGGTGGAGAAATGCATTTACGCACATAGCGTCAGGCTCCTGAGTGGCAGACTACCGACTAAAACTCCCTCCGTTACTTCTGAACACTAGTCTGGAACCGTTTATCTCATTACTTCCGGCTAGAGCCATTTTATTTTTGGCGTAGGGCACTCTTCCGTAGTGAATTATCTTCAGTGTATACACAACATGCACGGTTTTACTGCTATGCGGGCTTGACGTGACACAGATCTCGAAAGGGTTGGATTTGGAATTTTCTGGCGGTATCTGCATTAACTTTACAGCTTCGCGCTTCCGCTATTGTTGGGGTGTGAGAATGGCGGTTTGTTGTGACATTGTTGGGCTCTCAGAAAATACCTGTTATTCAGTACTTCCGCTATTATTGGTATGTAAGAATGGTGTTTTTTGTTGTGGCATTGTTGGGCTCTCATGTAATGACTTGTTATTCAGTACATCCTAGAGCATCAAGAAGTTTGGTTGCAGTAAAGACGAGTGAAGACTGAATGTGCAAGGATGTGCTGTGACGTTTTAGTGGCAGTTATTTTGGTTTAAGCACAAAATATTGGAAATAAAGTAGCGACGTCTGTTCACGAAAAATTGTCAAAAATCAAAGAACTTCATTCATACTCATCTGAATGTAAACTTTTAAGTGAAAGATGTTCTTTCCCTTAAAATGAAGTTGCTGTTTACCTTCCTTGCATTTAAGTTTCAAAATAATGCAAGTACTTGTGTTTATTCTTTGAAAATATCCAAGTGTTACGCTTTTTATTGCCGACAGTGTAGTTGTGCATTATACGACCAAATAGCATAAAGCCTTCATTTCTAATAAATTGTTTTGCTCTGCATAATATGCAAAACGTGTGCGTATTTCCCTGATCTGACATATCTTCTTAAATCCATCCTATACAGTGTATCACTCACTTTTATTTTCTCCTGATCTCAGCAAATCTCTTACTCTTTTCCTTGTGAAAATAAGAAGGTACGACGCATTAGAAGAAGACAAAGAAGAATGAATGTCTTCTTTATCTGATGAAGTTCGCGACGAATTGGCTTTCACCATGCAAGAAGTGCGAGTTCTTCCATTCTTATCTCCTATTACAAAAGCTTCCAATCGTTTTAGAGTTTACCAACTTCAATTCTAATTTACATCGCCTGTCTGAAGTCTTCTTTCTGAAGCAAATCACAAGAGTACGGCAATCTGGCTGTTTTAATTCGAGCACAGTGACGGGTGTAGAAGCCAATATAAGAACAACTTCTCCCTTCCGTAATCAGACCAAAGACTTTTCTTTACTCGTAACTTACAATTTCACTTGAATTCACTTTAATGAAGCGCGGATTTAAATACAAATAAAAGTGATCTCCCATTATTCTTAGCGTGAATCAGCGAGCATTTCAAGAGACAAGAAGTACTTTCAACACAAGAGCCTTGATGAGATACTTTGTTTAAAACAACGTGCTGAATACCTACCGTATTAAAATGAATCTATTTAACAGTGGAACGTGAAGAAACTTTACAAAATCTAGCAAGGTTTCTACGTCATTTATCTTTAAAATATTGATAAAAACTTAAGTCAGTCATTCCGGACGTTCTCGCTGGCAGATTTGCTCAATTCGTTTTTTAAATTAAAGGTCTATGCCATTGGGCGTATAAAACCACCTACCTCTCACCTTACTTGAGTTACCGTATATTTATAAAAATAAAAAAATTCACTGATATTTTTCAATTTTGTTTTATTATCAATCGCCCATACCTCACCATTTTTTTGTCTTAAAATACTCCATGAATCAGGATCGCATTTTCACTGTTGATCACTCAATTCAGTTGCATCGTAGAAACGTTCTGAGGAAACAATCAAATCAATGTATGTTTTTTTTCGAGGGTTTCTTCCATTCAAGCAACTACAGCTCCGGTTGTAGTAGCTGTGCACCGTCGGTTTGAGTCTCAAAACAGTTTTAAGGCATTTATCAAATCAACATATCTCTTTGGCGCTATTGACCACTCAAATCTCTTGCGTCTGAGGAACGTTCTGAGGTAACAATCAAATCAACTTTTTCTTTTATTCCTACGACTATATCACAGGTTGTAATTGCTGGGTACCGTTAGTTTCAGTCTTAAAGCATTTAATAAATCAACATATCTCCTTAGCGCTCAAATCTCTTGCCTCTGAGGAAAGTTCTGAGGTAGCATTCAACTTAACCCAATCTATATAGCCTACCCATGCCTCCGCCTGCTGCACCACGTAGCGCTAGCGCTCCACCACAAACCTTAGCAGGCGACTGAGGAACGGACAGAGCGAGAAATTTCAACGTTGCTAGAATATCAACGGATGAACATAGAGCACCGACTTTGTATGAAAGTAAAAAAGGAAAGCGTGAATAGCGCTAGGTTTGTCTAACCTTGTAAGTTCAGTCTTTCCATTTGCATTTTTGTTTAATGTATAAGTAATAATGTTTAACTTAAGAGTTATATAGAATGACAGAACCAGTCACGTCCACAATAAAAAGGAAAATGTTGTTGTTCTATGGATACATTTTCAGAATGTCCAACGATCGTCTAACAAAGAAAATTTGGAATTTCGTGAAAACAAAGAGGAAAAAATTTGCTTGGTTTGAAGAATGTAATAAAGACCTTCTAGAAATTGGTATTCCGGACTGCAAAATTATGAACAGGTGTGAATTCAGACACCTAATCAAAAATTACCAGGGATTTAAGGTAGGGGCAGAACCCAAAAGACGGAGGGGATCTCTTTCAGAAGATCGGAAAAGGCGCTGAGTGATGGGCTCAAGAGATACTGGCAGGACATCAAAGCTGGCAGACGATCTAGAACGAAACGTTAATTTTGATTGTTACTCCGTGCGTAGTCCATAGAGGCTCAATTCGAATGTAAAAAAAATGTTTAACTTATCAGAGAGAGGGGGAAGGGAGGGGCTTAAAATATCTATAGGTTTTGGGTGTTTATTTATTTAAATGTAAATTCAAAATCATAAGCTTATGTAATTTTCTATTTTGAGAGTGATCAAAATTAAAATTATTGCGTCTATTCTTGCATCATCAAGATAAAGGGCCCAAAATAAAATTATTTCCTAAAATCAGTGCGCAAGTAGTACAAACATTGATATTCTTTGACCCGAAATCACAATGCATGTTATTCCGCCATGCTTGCTAACATCTCAGATGAACTCGAGCAGTTGAGGACAGACGTCTACAAAATACTCTGTTACTTCCGGAAGCGAAATTCCAAACTCAAGTAGTACTACATAATGCCCAATAGATGCCAGAACATGTCATAAACCGACTTGGGTCTCGAAAGCGAATTTGGCAACGTTTAAACGGGTTAAAGTATTGTTGTTTGTGAAAGTTAGGATAAGTATGAAGAAAAGATACTGGGGTGTTGTCAATTGTGGGTCTCGGCAGGAAAACCAACCGTTCTCAGCGTTTATGTGAAAATAGACAATACTTTAACGCGTGAAAGTAGCACACGACAACAGCAACTTAATATTGTCTGAAGGAACCGAGCAATATAAGTTACACATCTTTTCTTCTTAATAGTGGATTCGGAACGAATCTCTGCCCGAATCTCCATCGAGAAACAGCGCATTATATATCATCGTTCAAACTTACTTTAAGAACATCCAGTACATCACGAGCAACATTCTTCAAGCTGGTCTGACGTCATCACCTCACCTGACCTCGAGTCTCGTCAGAGTGACTTCGACCACGTGCTGGAGCCTGGCTGCCATTTTGCTGTCGACAAAATATACTACAATCTTCGAGCCCACTTCACTGGTTTTCATCGTTTCTTCGATATCATCGCCTGCAACATTACTTCGCTCAGGCTCTCATCACAGCTTCAGTCGTCACACCAGCCAGGCATACTAGCAACTCCAACTTCACGTTCTACTGCACTGCCTGTGAGCGGGGCTCATACAATACACAGCGTCCGCAGTACCTGGCTACCTTCGTGCTGCATTGAGGTGGTTATCGTACCTGACTACCGCTTGTCATAGCTGTACTTCTCAACTCTATTTCATTCTCTGCCGCGTGACGTCACCATTCGTACTCCATTCTCACACTAATACATCCTTTCTACACTGTTCGTCCGGAGATATTCTCTCCTGACTTTATCATACACTCTTCCAGCTGGTCTGACGTCATCACCTCACCCATTTTACACTGTTCGTCTGGAGATATTCTCTCCTGACTTTCTCATACATTCTACCCACTGCATTCATCACGTTCATTTCATAGTTCATCTCCGGCTTCGCCCGCTCTTTTAAGGAGTGAACCCCATATCATTCATCACGCCGTTTGCCTCGCTTAGTCACCGGCTTCGCCCGCTACGGTACCCACATCATTCCTCATACATCCCCACGCCTGGCCACCGGCTTCGCCCGCTCCTTTATTATTTCCATCTTCCATTGTACATACAGTGAGTCGCATAGCCACTGGCCTTACCCACTATACCAATAAATACCCACATTCTCCTTCGCCATGGGCAGAGGCAAGGGCAAGACCACTCCACCCACCCCTCCTCCCCCTAAGCTACCGCCCACCCGCTCCTCTTCTACCACCAAAGGTGCCATTCCTAAATCAACAACTTCTATTAACCCGGCTACCTCAACCACCCTGGGGACGCATCCGAACCTCCCACCGCTGGTCCCTAAAACTCCCAGCCGCTCCGAGAAACGCCCAGGGTCCGACACCTCAAACACGGAGGGGGGGGGGGGGCTCACCGCTCTCGTCAACGGGTCCATGAGGGCATGGACGAATCTCAAACCGCCTCCAGACGCCATTGTAGCCCTCCGCCCACTACTCCTTTTCTCCCTGCACCCAACGACCCCCGACTCCCCGTCACGGGACCCGTACCCAACTTTACCCCCGCTACAGTTGCACCACCATCCCTTCCCCCGTCGTTACCTACATACGCCTCCAAGGCCTCCGAGCCACCATATAAACATGTATTCCTGTTCCGTGGACACACCTTCTCCACGAAATACCAATTTACGGATGCACTTCGCCGAATACTTGGGCACTCCAACTTCTCCGCCACTGCAGCCACGAACGGTGTCTACGTGAAAACAAACGACGACGCCACCGCCGCCGTGTTTCATAGCCCGGAAGTGGTGCAGCAACTCGGCCCACAGGTGGTTGCGGAACCTCTCCGGGCCAGACAAAATCCCCCTACCCTTCCTCCTCCTCAACGCAACCCGCACTTCTCGTGCGTAATTCGGGGCGTCGATCCCGATCTGACCGAGGAGGCGGTCTTGCAAGAACTCCACCTGGAGCAGATCGATGCACGCAAGGCATTTCGCATCAGGAATGCGGACGGTCCCACGTGGATGGTTCGCATTCTCCTGGTGACCCAAGCGGAAGTGGACAGGCTTCTAACTAATGGCGTCTACCTCTACCAGTACCACCATCGTGTGGAACCTTCCAAAGCTCCCCCCCCCCCCCCCCCCAGTAGCCTTGCGATGCAACCGCTGTTTGGTCTACAATGACCACACCACCGAGCAATGTCGTGCTTCCCCACGCTGTGGCCACTGCTCCCAGCCATCTCACACCACCAACAAATGTCCCAACACCGCCCTCCCACCTCGCTGCCACCAATGTCAGGAGGCGCACCCCACATATTCACACAAATGCAAGTCAAAACCCGCTCCCATTCCCAACCGCCCCGAAACAGTTGCACCCATCAAGTCCATAGATCCCCCCACCCCTCAAGCGCAATCACAGTTCCCTTCCCCCTCCATTGAAGACCTCATCCGCTTCATGGTGGTATCCATCCACAACATCCTTCCCTATCAACGACCCCTCATACTTACCCAACTCCAGATGGCGGCACAGCAGATATTCGGAGTATGCTTCCAGCCATCATTCTCGGGGCCGCTAGCCCACTTCACCTTCTTCCCCCACCCCCGCGTCACCGCCGTATAACCCCCACATGGCAGCGCAACCGACAAGACAACGACCTCCACTGCATATCTCCATACTCTTTCATAATGTCTGCTCCTTTCACGCACGTCGTACCCTACTTAGCCATACCCTCGCCACTCATCACATTGACGTCGCTCTCTTGAATGAGACCTTCCTCCGTGGAGTTGACCACGCGCTCCTCCCGGGCTACACTCTCCTTCGAGCTGATCGCCCCCACAACTTAGGTCGAGGCGGATCCGCCCTAGCTTACTTCCCACGCTATCCCATCAGACACCACATTCCCCCCCCCCCCCCCCTTCATTTTCCGGAAAGCCTTATCGCCACGGTCTACTTCCCATCCCGAGTTCTCCATCTCGCCACAATTTACACCCGTCCTCGCCATCCACTCCCTAAAGTTTTCATAGCACACGTGGCCGAAACCTTCCCTCATTTCCTCATAATGGCAGACTTAAACCTCCACGACCGCTCGGCCCGGGAACTCCGCAGTCTGGATATATATCTCAACCACATTAACGCCTCGCTGGTTCCCCTCCCTAAGCCCACACGTCCCTCCTCCCAAACTACCCCTGACGCCGTAATAGCGCACAACTCGCTACTCCATTTGGTGCATGTCACCGTCCTTCCACTCATCGGGGGTGATCATGCCCCAGTTCTTCTGCAGTTCGAAGTTCCCACTCGTAACACCCCAACACCACCACCTCGGATGGTACAGAACTTTTGTGCGGCCAACTGGCCGGCCTACCGCACTTATATTTCCGAACAGTTGCAGACCAACACTCAGCCCTTGAGCTCGCAATCCTCTGTGGATGCATACACCAAACATCTCCAAGAAACCTTGCAACAGGCGGCACAGCGTCATATTCCTCTTACCCCATACACCCCTTCCCGACCCCCCATCCCCCCTAAGGCCCGACGCCTCCTCGCGCTTTCCCACTCCTATCACGCAACATTTCTCCGCACCAGGGATCTCTATTTCCTACAAAAGCACCGCCAGACTCTACGACAAGTAAAGTCTTACATCGAGGCCCATAAGAGGCTCACTTGGCATAAGACCTGCTCCAGGCAGAACGGCGTGTCTCCCTCACTCACCAAGTTCTGGTGGCATCTCAACTGCCTCACGGGTAAATCTACTCCTATGTCGTACCCCATCATCTACAACGACACCGCACCACCCGACGATCCTGCCAAGTTGACCATATTTGCTAATAGACTCGCTCGCGTCTTCCGCGATGCACCTCACCCCACATTTACATACGACGAAGACGAATTCATCGCCACAGTGCCTCTACGCCCACACCTTCAGCCTTCAACCACACATGCCTTCTCGCCGCACCCTCTCGATGTCCCTATCACCGAACTGGACATTTCCATACCTCTCTCACGCACGACCAATACCGCCCCTGGTCCTGATTCCATTCGCTACCGGCATCTCAAGGAGGCACCTCCATTGTTTCTCACAGCCTTAACTCATCTTTACAACCATCTTCTTCGCACCGGGTTCTACCCCACACCCTGGCGCCATGCCACGATGCTTCTATTTCCTAAACCTGACAAGCCCCTCTCCTCCCCTGATTCTTACCGTCCCATCTGCCTCACCGCTGTCCTCTCGAAAACCTTCGAGAAAATCCTCACCAAACGAATCCACACCCATCTCCGTCACCATCAGCTCCTTCCCCTCTCACAATGTGGCTTCAGACCCCATTTCTCCGCGCAGGATCAACTTCTCCGACTCTCTGCCATGGTAGCGGAAAACTACAACCGTCCAGCTCCAACTTTATTTATCGCCTTCGACTTCGAGAAAGCATTCGACACGGTCTGGCACGACGCCCTAGTCGTCAAACTACATTACTTCGACCTCCCCCAAACCTACATCCGCTTTTTAAACACCTTCCTCCGGAACCGCACCGCAAGCATCACCATCAATGGCCACTACTCCCGCCCAATCCCCTTCGAACAGGGCGTCCCGCAGGGCTCCGTCCTTTCCCCCCTTCTCTACGTATTATTCGTCGCTGACATCCCCCAACCCTCCCCTCCCATGCAACTTCTACAGTTCGCCGACGACACTGCTATCGTCGCACCGTTTGCCACTGTTCAACGTATCAACACCCACGTCCAGCCCTACCTCGATCTCTTCACCTCCTGGTGTGGCAAATGGCATCTGCGCCTGAATTCAGATAAAACACAGACCATCCTATTCCGCCCACGCAGGCGATCTCTCGCCCCAACCCGCAATCCCGCAAATCTCACTCTTCACCTACATCACCGCCGCTTAGCCCCCACCCCTACCGTACGATACCTCGGCCTCTTTTCGACCAATTTTTCACCTTCCGCCCCTTCTTTAAAACCAAACTCCCTGTGGCACGAAAGCGGGCGTATCTTCTCCGGCGTCTGGCTGGAACAACCTGGGGACTGAATGAGAAACTACTACTCCATACTGTACCCGATACCTATTTTAGGCTATCGGCTACGCCAGCTGACATTAAGCTGTAGTTGAGGTTTTGGAAAGCCAGCCGATAAGATAGCGCATCGATCGCGTCAAGAAGAAAGCCAAGATGACGTAGGAGGTCAAGAATCAAGGAGGCATTGAAATCTGTAAGAAGATAGAATTATTAATAAAGATGTGAAGCTTTATTGAAATATATATATGGGATTATAATAAGTTAAAACAACTTAGAAGAGTATATATGACATGCATTATATGTGGAAATAATTTTATGGAAATAAGTTATTGTATAACAGAACAGCCGAGAGGAGTCGGGTTCGAGACTATCTTCGTGACGTGGGAGCACTGTAGTGGGGAGAATTAGCCACGTGCCGCACGGAGCTCATAAGCTGGAACACAGCGCTAAGCAGGTCAGTTAGGCTCAATGAGGCGAGCAGTACAGAGCAGCCCTATAGCACAGCGAGACGGGCATTGAAGGTCACGCAACACACGTAAACCGTCACGGCAAGAGTAGGCGACATTTCTCGCATCACCGAGCAACAGAGGCCGAGCGGGTCGTTGATACAGGCGACCTAGCCGAGAAGACAATTATAGATAGCCGGGGTATTTCAAAACCACATTGATCGCATATGAAGACTTTGTTTCAAGCTTCATTTCGACGCTGTTCGAACACAGGCTTTCACAAATAACCTTATAACCATGCTGTTATATAATACATTCAAACGACTTTTTACTATTTCAAGTAAACTGAATGTTTAGCATAGGCTCTGATGAACATTGCAGCGTGCATTTATAAGATTTTTATCTTATACAATTTTCATGGATTACAAATTATAGACAGATACAGGGTGTATCGTAATCTTGAACACTATCTAGTAAAATTTTTATTTTACTCAAGTCGAACTTTGCAGTAAGTTGAGAGTGGACTTACAATTCTCAAACTGAACATTTATCGGAACAGTGGCGTATATTAGAAGAAGAGTAGGGGGTCCGCTGTTACCATGAACTTTTCGAGAAGGAGTTGGACGATATCCGCTATGGGTAATCCGAGGTTCAACATGATCGAGTAAACGTGAATAGAGACAAGATGGCACCACAGAGCGATGGATTCGGTTCCTGACGAGAGGAGTCCAACAGCTGATTCGCTTGGGATTTCGAAGGAAATCGTCATTTCATGGATGAAATGATATTCACGCCGATCTTACGAGAAATCTTTAGGTAGGGAAAATCGACGATCTTGGAAATTATATTACAACTGATAATGAAAGGTATTGTAAGAGTTCTATCTACCTGATACGATTATTTTCATGAATACTGGGCATACATGTATATTTTTCTAATAGGAGTGATTTGATTATTAAGACATGGTTTGAATTTATATACTTCGAATTTGCTAGAATATGGAGTGACCATATGATATGGCAGGCATCATTAATCGATATTCTCACCGTTGTTTGGCTTTATTAAGAAGATGTTTGGTCTTATAGACATTTTTCCAGCTAGGATATTTTTCATGGATAGTTTTTTTTTGAGTAACGAGTATTTCGAACTCGTGATCTGCAATTGATTATCAGAAACTACTTCGTCAGTTCATTGCATACTAGCGAGTGTGTATTATTCATCAGTAGGGATTTTTTTTTCCATTGGATTGTTTGGAGATATTAAGAAGTTATTCACTTTAGTGAATGAACGTCGCTTTTATATGACAACTAGAAACTTGTTGATTCCTTTCTAGTACATTCACTCATATAGCCTACGAGGTGGGGTCCTTCGTATTTATACGATTGTATGGTGGCTACTCACCTTACCCACCGTTTAGGGAACTATCATCCAAGTCGACGGGGCGAGGTCCTTCGTATTTATACGATTGCACGGTGGTTACACATCTTACTCGCCATTGAGGAACTCATTTTATCATCCGAATGTACACGAGATGTAAGTGAATTAAACAAGGAACTACTAGTCACATATCAGTCGAAATTTTGTTAAATAAAGTAACGATAAATGTCAACAGGATTGCATTTAGTAATTCTTGTTTGCCAATCCAATATTTTGTTGCTATACTCTTTTGAGAGTAATTTCAGTTTAACAGCTGTTACAGCTGATGCTTTGATGATTTTTATAATTGTGTTTGATACCTTTGAGAAGGATTTAAAGTAATTTAATCTAGTAAGATTAATCATTAATGGTCATGATTATTTTAAGGCAGATCAGTATTGCAGATTTTGATGTGAGAGATTATAGCACATTGGTGTTTTTCTACGATGTGAATTATGAAACTTGTGAAAGAGAATTTATGCTATTTGAAAGCAAATATTAAATTACTGAAGTAATGTTTTTCCAATTGTTTAAGAAGTTGTCTAGATATGATCAGAGTAATTACAGTCATTGGAGATTATGTGCGTTAATAATTTGAAGCCATTTATATATTTTTGTAGATCATGCAACGTGGTTAAGAGAAGTTTGTGATAGGCATTTTGTGGAATTTGCCATTTGATAGTTGCAACGTTGATAATGTATTTTGAAGCGGACATGAGGTCGTTGTACCCAGTCTAGCGTATTTGTTGAGATTCATGCTGTATGTGCTGAATATTTATGGAGTTTTTGTAGCAATTCTTATATTCAAATGTGATATTTGGAATATTGAAGAAATATAATGTCGTTGTGGATAGTTAGATCCAACGTGATGTCGTGGAGACAATAATATTTTTGGCATGATAATTAAATACGAGATATAACTTGGAAGTAATAAAACTGTAAGACAACGTTCTATAAACCTTATTAAACAATTTGTTAGGAAATTAAACAAATAAATGAAGTTAATAATACAAGATCTTCTGAAAATAATAATTAATGAAATAATAATCTGAGATTTAAGCATATTAACGATCTGACCTAATGAAAATAAAAATCAGAATGACTAGATGAAATAATAAAATTAAATAACCAGATGATTGAAATTTAAATAAGTTGATAAATTAAATTTTGAAATAAATCGATGAATTAAATAAGTGGATGAATTAAAGATTGAATTAATTAAACTGATTGAAATGAATTATTAGACGATTGTAATGATGATGAATAACTGAATTAGAAGGTGATGATTAATTAAAGAAGCTGATGATTAATGAATTTATATGCAATTAAATAAATTTAATTGAGAGATGATTCGAAGGAATTGCAACTTGAAATGTGAATGTAAATGATGTAATGGTGATGAATTAACGATTCTGACAGGAATATTTGGAATGTTGAAGTGAGAATTAATGTGAGAAATATTTAATTTGATAATAATGATGAGGATGACCAATGAGAATTTGAATTTTCTGTAATTCACAGATAAGAGATTAATGACGATGTAAATAATGTAAATTAATTATTCAATGTTTAGGAACATTTGATTAACATGTTCTACGTTCAAATTATACCATGCAAACCATAATTTATGTGATATTTAACATGAGTGATTATTATATGTGTATGTTTAGACAGCTTAATAACTTAATTAAATCCACATTGATGTTAAATTAAAGAGAATTAGGTCTCAGGTTTCACAAATGTCAGTGACGAAAGACATAGTGCGACAGTGATCCTGAGAACCCAAGAGAACTTTATACATTTTCTTGATAAGTGGATTGAAATAAATTTGCATTAGAAAGGAGATGGTTCGATTTTTGGACAATGACAATTTAACTTTGCATTCGACCATACTCTTAGGTAGGATTTATATTTAAAATGTCTGTCTGACTATGAAAGTAAAATAAATTTGTTTTTATCTTAGTTGTGATCTGATGATGGTGTGATGTTCCTTTTTCTTTCCTTGTCTTGAGTAAGGCTTATCCGGAAAGGAAGTGGTTTTGCTAGGAATTCAGTTGATGGCGCCCATTTATATTTGAATTATTTTTATTAACTTAAGCCCGTAACGACCCTAGAGATACTTTGTCTCGTGAAACCCACTGCTTTTTCACGAACTCAGCTGAATTTCCGACACATTCCTTATTTGACTAGAGGTTCATTTAACTCCGCTCTGTCCTGGAACTCCAGGGATGTGATGTTATAGCAGATGGGTCATCGCATCCCCAGGACGAACGGGTACAGAGAGAGAGGGAGAATTGGCTTTATCCAACTAGTGGGGCTTTTCGATTTTGTTAATTCGATGGAATCACATCAGATTTAGATTACTGAGAGATTGATCTCAAGTTCATTTAAGTGTGTTACAAAATTTATTATACTTAGTCAGACAATGTACTTGTGTGCCCAATCCAGTGTTCATGTTAATCGTATTAGTAATATCATGTTAGTTATAAGATATTTTTCCCTATACCCAAGTGAATGCAGGAATTGAGACATTGTGATGTGTTGTTGTCTAACGTCTCTATATAATTCTATATTGAAATATAATTATGTTGCCAGAGGATTTAGCGAAGGTGTTAGGAGAGTTACAGACGGGTATGTCTGGAATTGCAGAAACCATTTCTAAGATGGAAACTGAAGTTAAAGAACAAATTAATAAGTCAGAAGCTAGATTAGAAGCCAAATGTAAAGAGAATGTACAAGCATCACAATCTAGTACTGAAGAAAATTTGAAATTATTGCAGTCAACTAGTGAAGATAATTTAAAATCGTTAGAGACTAGGTTACAGTCAAATAGCAAAGATGAGTTGATGTTATTAGAGACTAGGTTACAGTCAAATAGCAAAGATGAGTTGATGTTATTAGAGACTAGGCTACAGTCAAATAGCAAAGATGAGTTGATGTTGTTAGAAGAAAGATTACAGTCAAGGACTGAAAGTCATTTAAGAGCTAACTTAAAAGATAACTTCAAATCGTTAGAAGAGAAATTACAGTCTCGTAGTGAAGAAACTAATACTGAATTAGAAAATAAGTTAACCAGATTAGAGAATAGTTTAACTTTGAAGAATAATGAGATGTTGAAAACTTTACAATTAGACATCATTGCAGTAAACATGAAAGGAGAGGAAAATGTTCAGATATTAAGGAAAAATATTATCGAGTTGGAAAGTAGAGGGGAAGAAAATATTTTCACTTTAAGAACAGATGTTATGACCATACAGAAAGACATTAAGTCAGATGTATCGAAGTTGAGATTCGACATCGATGGTTTAGTGGCAGATGTAGGAAAAATTCAAGATTGGTCTACCGAAGTATCTTTCGAGACTAAGATTAAGAGTCTAGAAACGAATCTAGGTAACGAAATAAAAGATTTGAAGACAGTAATTGGGACCATTAAAGATGAAGTCTTGGGAGAGGTCAATTCTAATATAAAGTCGTTAGAAAATCAATTGCAGAAGGATATTAGAAAGATAGACGACGATATAGAGCAAAAGGTTAACGAAAACTTAACTTTATTTAAAAATAGAGTCGGAGCAATTGTTGAAGAACGATATAATGAGGTCGATGCCGAAGCAAAAGAGAAACGTGACGGGTTAGATGAAAAATTAATCGCAGGTATGGCAAACTTAGAAGCTAGGTTTACGGAAAGCAAGGAAGCGATGAAATTAGATTCAACACTATTTAGAACAGATGTTGATCTGTTGAAAGAACAAGTCGCGTTAGTGAAGAACACGTGCGAAGGAAAGATTGACAAGTTGAGGAACGATCTAGACGAAAGTAACAAGACGCAGGACGTTACATCGTTGGATGAGTTGAAGACTCAGGTCAAGAGATTAGCAGAAGACAGGATGACTAAACTAGAATCCATAGTTAACAGTTTTACCAGTCATAATGTGACATCAGGGGAAACATTGATAAATCAAACAGCGATAGACCGCAGTATGACGAATCAAGACACGAGCATGGTAGAAGACCGTCAAATGCAACCGAATGTGACATTCGAAAGGGTCAGTTCAACCCCTCAGGAGAATCCAAGTTCGAGTAGGAGTACGTCGAGTCCAAGTGAACGATACTCAGGTCCAGTCACAATTATAAGGAACCTAGATGACAAACCGAGAAAGTTTTCGGGAAATACAGGAGTTACACCAGTAGAATTTCTGCGAGATATTCGAGACTACATGGCGGAACACAGGGTAGCCAAAGAAAGAGAGCTAAGGATAGTAGAACGCGCCTTAGATGGATCTGCACTTACGTGGTTTAGAGCGTTCAGAAGCAACTTTGCGAACATGGAGCAATTTGCCATGGCTTTCTTGAGGAGATTCTGGAGTGCCGAGGATCAACTCAACGTAAGAGCGGAGATGTACTCTAAACGCTATTCTACGTCACATCCGACGCATTACGCCAACTACTTCACGTCACAGCTGGCTAAATTACAGTTCCTTATTCCTCCATTGCCAGAAGAAGAGCTTTTGCAAGCTATAGCGCGACAGTTACCGATAGAGGTACAGCGATCTTTGATAGCATCGGGAGCCAATACGCTGGAACATTATGATGACATATTGAGGCGATTGGATTATACGAGCGCACAGGTTACACCGAGAAGTAATAGGAACGACAACAGAAACACGCAAGAAGTAAACGCGGTAGTCGTGGACAATGCAGCTCAAACGGACAGAAGGGATTCCTGGGAAAACCGACGGAACGATGGGAATCGAGGAAACATCCGTAATGCAAGAGGAAATGATCGATATAGAGGACCATATGAAAGGCCATACGATCAAGAAGCGAGAGATAGCCGGTATAGGAATTATAACCAAAATTCCAGGTATCAGGACAGGAATCGGTATAATAACAGATATCGGGGAAGGAATAACTGGAACCAAGGTCAACAGTTTAATAGAAACGACCGACAGGAAGGCCGAAGAAACGATCCTAACGACAGAAGGGATAATCGTGGACATGAAAGGTCAAGACAAGAGGATAGACAGCCTAGTGCACCACTCGAGGAGACAATGAGAGATGTCAATCGAGCCAGCACGAGTGGCAATGGAAAAAAAAAACGTCAAATTAACTCCAGAAGAAAATGAAAATCATTGGGAATCAATCGTCATCGTAGAAACATATCAGGTCAAGGACGAGGATTTAATCGAGGAAGAAGACATAGTACAACGGGAAAATAGACATGAATTGCCAGTTATTAGTGTGGAAGTCATGGGAAAAGAAATAAAGACACTTGTAGACACAGGAGCTATGGTGAGCTTGATATCCATAGGTTGCCTGGATGAATTAAAATTATTAGGAAGAATTACAATGTTGACAACTGTTGTTAGCAAAATTCAAGGGGTGGTTCCAGACAAGAGTATGAAATGTAAAAGTCAGGTACTTTTAGATGTCGGGATTGGAACCAGAAGTTTTGAACAGATGTTCCTAGTAGTGGGTCAACTACATTTTGACATGATCCTAGGAGTGGATTTCCTAAGTGAGAGTGGCCTGATCATAAATATGCAGAGTAGGCGCATGTACTTTCAAGAAGGGGTTATGGAAAATCAAGAATCGGAGATGACATTCTTTAGAGAGGATATATTGGATGAAATTGTATGCAGCGTTGAAAGGTCTATAGAAGATAAAATTGGCATAACTAGTAAAATAAATCCAGAAATTAAGGGGCGGTTTGATCAAGTAATTTCAGAATATGAGGATATATTCAATGACAAACCAGGTCTCATAGAAAATTTTACATACAGCATCAAGTTGATGGATGACAAACAATACCATAAAAATTTATATCCCATTCCGGATAAATGGAAGGAGGAAGTGAGCATAATGATAAGCGACATGGAAACAGATGGAATAATTAAGAAAATGCCAACTGCTTATTTGAATCCTTTAGCTGTTGTCAAGAAACCTAACGGTAAGCTGAGGATATGTCTAGATGCCAGATCCCTTAACGAAAGAGTTCTTCCTGAACACGATAGACCACCTGTTATTCGTGAATTGTTACGCCGATTTAGAGGAAAGAGTGTCTTCTCGACAATCGATCTGACTAGTTCATATTATCATGTTGAGCTAGCAGAAGAGTGCAAACAGTACACAGGGTTCTTGTTTGACCATAAAACATACGTATTCAATAGGTTACCTTTTGGTGTGAAAAATAGTGGTCCGGTGATGATCCGAGCACTAGATCAAAATTTGTCAGATGCAGTTAAAGAGCATGTTGTAAGCTATATTGATGACCTGATTATAGCGTCTGAGACAGCGGAAGAACATATCAGACACCTTCAAATGCTTTTTGAAGATCTTAGAAGAACGAACTTCAAGGTGAACTTCAATAAATGTCAATTCTTTCATGAAGAAATTGAATTTCTTGGACATAGAATCGATGGAGATGATTATAGGCCCAATCCAAAGAAGATAATGGCAATTTCAGAGTTTCCAACACCACGAAAGATTAAAGAGGTACGGCAGTTTTTAGGCATGTGTCAGTTCTTTTCAACACATTGTCCTGGATATACTGAGACAATGGCACCTCTGCAGGATTTATTAAGGAAGGGAAATCGATGGAAATGGGACGATAAATGCAATCAAGCATTTTTAGCGGCCAAGAAAATGCTAATCCAAAATATCAAGCTTGAGTATCCTGATTTTACAAGACGATTCTTTGTAGAGACAGACGCATCCAAAATAGGTATTAGTGGAATCCTATATCAGCTGGATGATGACAAGAAACATAGATATTTAGCTTTCACCAGTCGCAAGCTTAGGAATTGTGAGAAGAATTACTATGCAACTGAGTTAGAGGCATTAGCAGTGGTTCATGCTCTCAAAACGTGGAAGAAGGTGTTGTTTGGACATGACATAACAGTGATCACGGATCATAAAGCCCTCCAATTTATTATGAAGACAGACTTAGCGAGTGACCGCATCACCAGATGGGCTCTGTTCTTACAGCAATTTAACCCAACTGTTGTACATAGACCGGGGAAGTTAAATCTGTTAGCAGATGTGCTGAGCAGAAACCCTTGTGAAGAAGTAATAGTCAACCATATAAATTTGATTCAAGAGGATAGTGGTACTCTAGAAAAGTTGAAGTTGTTATCGCAAACTCAGAAGAGATATGCACCTTTACGAAGAATTTACCGTTTTCTGACACGTAGGATGGATAACACTGATCCAGATTTTCAAAGAACTGAGATAGAGGCTAGAAGACATCATATTATGGGAGGTGTTATATGCCAATATATTGACCAGGATCATACTAGACTTAGAGTAGTGATCCCACCCAAGCTTGTCAAACCAGTTATTTGGATGATACACCGAACTGCAGCTCATGTAGGTGTAGACAAGACTTTGGCTCTCGCTCAAGAAACTTTCGTTTGGAAACAAATGGGACAAACGATTCGCGACGTCATAAAGACCTGTGACAGTTGTCAGCGAAGTAAATACTCATCTAAGTTAATGAAAGAAATTCCCAGATCAATATTACCCAGCAAGCCAAGAGAACTTTTCGCGACGGACATTTTTGGTCCGATTCCTCGTTCGACGAAAGGCAATCAATTCGTTTTAGTAACAGTCGATGTATTTTCGAAGTACGTATCTCTATGCCCTATACAGAAAGCTACGTCCAAGTACGTAATAAATCGACTTGAGAAAACAGTTATTCCGAGCATGGGGAAACCTGAAATTTTGTTGAGTGACCATGGATCACAATTTACTAGCATGGAATTTTCTACTGCTATGGAACGTTTAGGAGTCAGGCATGTGTTTAATTCTGTACGGTATCCTGAGGGAAATCCCGCCGAAAGAATTATGCCGGAGATAAGTAAGCTGTGTCGCTTATATGTGTCAAGGCAACACCATAGATGGATGGAAGTGATACCCATCATTAGCCAATGCTTGAATTCCACAGTACATGAAAGCACAGGACAGATTCCGTCCATGCTTCATCATGGATTGAAACCAGATAGACCATGGGATAGAGTCGTGAGGGCACCAGCAGATCCTCAACCCACACAAGAAAGAAGAGTCGAGATGGCAGGAGAGAGGCTCAGAAGACAGGCGGAGAAGAGAGCCAGGAGACAGGCAGGAAGGAGGTTCCACGAGCCATTTCAAGAAAATGATGAGGTGCTGATTAGGAAGCCAGTCACTTCGAACCTACAGCTGAAGATCTACCATAAATTCGCTCCATTGTACGCTGGACCGTTCCGTATTGAACAAACATACCAGAATAATAGCTATAAGATTGTCAGAATGGATACTGATGAAGTTGTAGGAACTTTTAATGCAGCTAGCATCAGGAAATACCATCATGCTGAGTAAAGGAAATTGTAGAGCTATCGTGTACATGTATAATATATTGAATGCCTGAGAGTGTATTTTTTTTTTCTCAATCCTGATAAAAAAAAAAGGAGATGTACGGGAGAGATGTACCCGATACCTATTTTAGGCTATCGGCTACGCCAGCTGACATTAAGCTGTAGTTGAGGTTTTGGAAAGCCAGCCGATAAGATAGCGCATCGATCGCGTCAAGAAGAAAGCCAAGATGACGTAGGAGGTCAAGAATCAAGGAGGCATTGAAATCTGTAAGAAGATAGAATTATTAATAAAGATGTGAAGCTTTATTGAAATATATATATGGGATTATAATAAGTTAAAACAACTTAGAAGAGTATATATGACATGCATTATATGTGGAAATAATTTTATGGAAATAAGTTATTGTATAACAGAACAGCCGAGAGGAGTCGGGTTCGAGACTATCTTCGTGACGTGGGAGCACTGTAGTGGGGAGAATTAGCCACGTGCCGCACGGAGCTCATAAGCTGGAACACAGCGCTAAGCAGGTCAGTTAGGCTCAATGAGGCGAGCAGTACAGAGCAGCCCTATAGCACGGCGAGACGGGCATTGAAGGTCATGCAACACACGTAAACCGTCACGGCAAGAGTAGGCGACATTTCTCGCATCACCGAGCAACAGAGGCCGAGCGGGTCGTTGATACAGGCGACCTAGCCGAGAAGACAATTATAGATAGCCGGGGTATTTCAAAACCACATTGATCGCATATGAAGACTTTGTTTCAAGCTTCATTTCGACGCTGTTCGAACACAGGCTTTCACAAATAACCTTATAACCATGCTGTTATATAATACATTCAAACGACTTTTTACTATTTCAAGTAAACTGAATGTTTAGCATAGGCTCTGATGAACATTGCAGCGTGCATTTATAAGATTTTTATCTTATACAATTTTCATGGATTACAAATTATAGACAGATACAGGGTGTATCGTAATCTTGAACACTATCTAGTAAAATTTTTATTTTACTCAAGTCGAACTTTGCAGTAAGTTGAGAGTGGACTTACAATTCTCAAACTGAACATTTATCGGAACAGTGGCGTATATTAGAAGAAGAGTAGGGGGTCCGCTGTTACCATGAACTTTTCGAGAAGGAGTTGGACGATATCCGCTATGGGTAATCCGAGGTTCAACATGATCGAGTAAACGTGAATAGAGACAAGATGGCACCACAGAGCGATGGATTCGGTTCCTGACGAGAGGAGTCCAACAGCTGATTCGCTTGGGATTTCGAAGGAAATCGTCATTTCATGGATGAAATGATATTCACGCCGATCTTACGAGAAATCTTTAGGTAGGGAAAATCGACGATCTTGGAAATTATATTACAACTGATAATGAAAGGTATTGTAAGAGTTCTATCTACCTGATACGATTATTTTCATGAATACTGGGCATACATGTATATTTTTCTAATAGGAGTGATTTGATTATTAAGACATGGTTTGAATTTATATACTTCGAATTTGCTAGAATATGGAGTGACCATATGATATGGCAGGCATCATTAATCGATATTCTCACCGTTGTTTGGCTTTATTAAGAAGATGTTTGGTCTTATAGACATTTTTCCAGCTAGGATATTTTTCATGGATAGTTTTTTTTTGAGTAACGAGTATTTCGAACTCGTGATCTGCAATTGATTATCAGAAACTACTTCGTCAGTTCATTGCATACTAGCGAGTGTGTATTATTCATCAGTAGGGATTTTTTTTCCATTGGATTGTTTGGAGATATTAAGAAGTTATTCACTTTAGTGAATGAACGTCGCTTTTATATGACAACTAGAAACTTGTTGATTCCTTTCTAGTACATTCACTCATATAGCCTACGAGGTGGGGTCCTTCGTATTTATACGATTGTATGGTGGCTACTCACCTTACCCACCGTTTAGGGAACTATCATCCAAGTCGACGGGGCGAGGTCCTTCGTATTTATACGATTGCACGGTGGTTACACATCTTACTCGCCATTGAGGAACTCATTTTATCATCCGAATGTACACGAGATGTAAGTGAATTAAACAAGGAACTACTAGTCACATATCAGTCGAAATTTTGTTAAATAAAGTAACGATAAATGTCAACAGGATTGCATTTAGTAATTCTTGTTTGCCAATCCAATATTTTGTTGCTATACTCTTTTGAGAGTAATTTCAGTTTAACAGCTGTTACAGCTGATGCTTTGATGATTTTTATAATTGTGTTTGATACCTTTGAGAAGGATTTAAAGTAATTTAATCTAGTAAGATTAATCATTAATGGTCATGATTATTTTAAGGCAGATCAGTATTGCAGATTTTGATGTGAGAGATTATAGCACATTGGTGTTTTTCTACGATGTGAATTATGAAACTTGTGAAAGAGAATTTATGCTATTTGAAAGCAAATATTAAATTACTGAAGTAATGTTTTTCCAATTGTTTAAGAAGTTGTCTAGATATGATCAGAGTAATTACAGTCATTGGAGATTATGTGCGTTAATAATTTGAAGCCATTTATATATTTTTGTAGATCATGCAACGTGGTTAAGAGAAGTTTGTGATAGGCATTTTGTGGAATTTGCCATTTGATAGTTGCAACGTTGATAATGTATTTTGAAGCGGACATGAGGTCGTTGTACCCAGTCTAGCGTATTTGTTGAGATTCATGCTGTATGTGCTGAATATTTATGGAGTTTTTGTAGCAATTCTTATATTCAAATGTGATATTTGGAATATTGAAGAAATATAATGTCGTTGTGGATAGTTAGATCCAACGTGATGTCGTGGAGACAATAATATTTTTGGCATGATAATTAAATACGAGATATAACTTGGAAGTAATAAAACTGTAAGACAACGTTCTATAAACCTTATTAAACAATTTGTTAGGAAATTAAACAAATAAATGAAGTTAATAATACAAGATCTTCTGAAAATAATAATTAATGAAATAATAATCTGAGATTTAAGCATATTAACGATCTGACCTAATGAAAATAAAAATCAGAATGACTAGATGAAATAATAAAATTAAATAACCAGATGATTGAAATTTAAATAAGTTGATAAATTAAATTTTGAAATAAATCGATGAATTAAATAAGTGGATGAATTAAAGATTGAATTAATTAAACTGATTGAAATGAATTATTAGACGATTGTAATGATGATGAATAACTGAATTAGAAGGTGATGATTAATTAAAGAAGCTGATGATTAATGAATTTATATGCAATTAAATAAATTTAATTGAGAGATGATTCGAAGGAATTGCAACTTGAAATGTGAATGTAAATGATGTAATGGTGATGAATTAACGATTCTGACAGGAATATTTGGAATGTTGAAGTGAGAATTAATGTGAGAAATATTTAATTTGATAATAATGATGAGGATGACCAATGAGAATTTGAATTTTCTGTAATTCACAGATAAGAGATTAATGACGATGTAAATAATGTAAATTAATTATTCAATGTTTAGGAACATTTGATTAACATGTTCTACGTTCAAATTATACCATGCAAACCATAATTTATGTGATATTTAACATGAGTGATTATTATATGTGTATGTTTAGACAGCTTAATAACTTAATTAAATCCACATTGATGTTAAATTAAAGAGAATTAGGTCTCAGGTTTCACAAATGTCAGTGACGAAAGACATAGTGCGACAGTGATCCTGAGAACCCAAGAGAACTTTATACATTTTCTTGATAAGTGGATTGAAATAAATTTGCATTAGAAAGGAGATGGTTCGATTTTTGGACAATGACAATTTAACTTTGCATTCGACCATACTCTTAGGTAGGATTTATATTTAAAATGTCTGTCTGACTATGAAAGTAAAATAAATTTGTTTTTATCTTAGTTGTGATCTGATGATGGTGTGATGTTCCTTTTTCTTTCCTTGTCTTGAGTAAGGCTTATCCGGAAAGGAAGTGGTTTTGCTAGGAATTCAGTTGATGGCGCCCATTTATATTTGAATTATTTTTATTAACTTAAGCCCGTAACGACCCTAGAGATACTTTGTCTCGTTAAACCCACTGCTTTTTCACGAACTCAGCTGAATTTCCGACACATTCCTTATTTGACTAGAGGTTCATTTAACTCCGCTCTGTCCTGGAACTCCAGGGATGTGATGTTATAGCAGATGGGTCATCGCATCCCCAGGACGAACGGGTACAATACCTACAAAGTACTCATACGCACCTTTTTGGTATACGGCCATCCTGCGTGGGCTGGATTCCCAGACTGCCCCCTTCGAACATTTCTCTCAATGGAACGCCGCCTAGTCCGCGTTGCGATGAGACTCCCATTCACCTACCGCACAGCAGACCTCGTCGACAGAATGCCACTGCCTCCACTAACGACGTACATCGAGTTACTTCTACGTCGCTACCTCAAACGGGCGCAGGCAACCAACAACCCCATTGTGTGCCCTCTCCTAACCAAGCCGCTCCGTGCCCCGGTACGAACTAATCTCGGCATCTACAGCCTCAGGGCACTTCTTCCAGCACCCGACTAACAACCTCATCTCCGATTATTTTTCTTACCAACGCCACTCCACTGGACACTGACGGCAACTTCGCCGGCTTCGAAATAGCGACAACAACCATATTTCGCAACATAATCAATTAATTCAACTAAAAAAAAAAACCTTCATCATCTTCACCTTCACACACATTCACCGTCAAATTTCACATCGTTGACATCATCACTCCTCATTTACCCATTCAATTCATCCGATTTCAACCCCCCTCCCCCAATCTCAACTTGTTAAATCGCCACCATCCTCACATCACCAGCTCTGCGTTTTTCTCCTTTCTTTCTTTCTTTCTTTCTTTCTTTCTTTCTTTCTTTCTTTCTTTCTTTCTTTCTTTCTGCTTTCTTTCTTCTTTCTCTCTCGCTCCACCAATACCACTCGCATCTCAACAAACATCATTCATTACTCCCTTCTCATCGACATCATTTAATTTCTTCAAACTACCAGCTATTTAATTCTTTCTTCCTCTCTCTTTACTACCATAACACTCCCCTTCTCATCTCACCGCATATATATCAATACTCCCTTCTCATCACCATCATAAAAAAAATTCAAAAAAAATAATAATCAAAAAAAATCACCTTATGATCTGGACTTAAACACAACCCCCCTTTTATTTTCCCCAATAAACTTAAAATTCATATTAATCTCAGAGCGAGCAATAGAAGTTCCTTCGTCTGCTTTGGCAGTTGCGACAGTTGTTTTCCGTGGTTTCCGCGTTTTCTTTGTCTCATAAAATTTCCGACATTTAAAATTATACATACGCACAACGAAGCAGTCACCCTTCCCCTCCACATCCTCCCTCCTGCATCTAACTCTCCCTTCTCAAAACAAAACTTCGCCCCCAGCACCATTCTCCAAATTTCCCCAGCAATGCCCCAACCAAAATTCTCACACACTTTCTTCCAAATCCTAAAACCAAACCCACCCATCACCAAAATTTCCACCTCTCCTGAACACCTTAACCCCCTGGCCCGAAGAGACGGCGAAACCGTCTAAGGGGGCCCGCCGCCGCAGGGGCAATAGCCATGCGGCGGAATGAAACGACTGCACATATATATATATAAGTTACATCCCAATGGTTCTAGTAGCCACCAATGGCTCTGGCTCTCACACACGGTTCAACACCAGCAAATGGCTTACATTATGTGGTTACATTATCCGAATTACAGTTCACGGCATTACACATCCATCCCAACCACCTCAACAACCACCATCCGCCATAATAAGATATTTCATCCACCATTTACGTCTCCCACAATGGTCTACCCCATTCACATCTCTCACGCCAAACTGTCACCATAGTCACCATCATCTTACAATAATTCATTCACCTCATCAGCATACTACCCCCTAAATTCGTTAGTACAACCGTCCCAGCAGATCTGCTATGGGTCCGTTTGTTTCTTTATTTCTTTTCTTTCTATCTTTCTTCTTTCTTTCTATCAGTTTCTCTCTCTTTCTTTCCTTTTACGGCACCACTCTTCTTCAGAACCCCGCACGACTCACCCACTATTTCCATCTCATCACTTACATTCATAATTTAAAAAATAAAAAAAAACTGTTTCACTTCATACGCTTACTACATCACATCTCATTAATTCGCCGCACTCCCCACATCACCAGCTATACTATCCCTTTTCTTTTTCTCTTCTTTTTTTAATTTATTCTTTCTCTCTCTTAAGGTATTATTATTCTCCTCTTCATCTCAGCGAACATACATCGACAACATCCATAAAAAAAAAACTAAAAAAAAAACCTATATATATCTTCAGCTCCAAACCCACTCTTCACCATCACCACGACCTTATGATCTGGACGCCATTGCAGCCCCTATCCACCACACTTAGTCTCTTCACCACCAAACGCCCGTAAACCTTGAGCAATATAAGTTACACCGTCTACTTTTGGCAGTTGCAGCAGTAATTCCATGTTTTCTCTGTTGGTCATAAATATCCGACCTTTTCAACACTACCCATGTCAAACCACCCAATCCCCCTTCTCCAACTTCTTCCCCAACCTAGCATCTAACTTTCCCTTCTCAACAGCGACACATCGCCCAAGCCCATCTTCAAACTCCACCGCATTGCCCCAAACCAAAATTCAAACACACTTTCCTCCAAATCCTAACACCAAACCCACCCACCACCAAAATGTCACCCCTCCCAAAAATCTTAATCCCCTGGCCCGAAGAGACGGCGAAACCGTCTAAGGGGGCCCGCCGCCGCAGAGGCAATAGCCATGCGGCGGAATGAAACAACTGCAAATAATAATAATAATATAAGTTACATCATCTACTTTTGGTAGTTGCAGCAGTTGTTTCCATGTTTCGTTTGTTAGTCGAAAATATCCGACTTTTAAAAATTCTACCCACGTCGAATAAAACAATCCCCCTTCTTCCCCCTCTTCCCCAACCCAGCATCTAACTCTCCCTTCTCAAAAGCGATACTTCGCCCCCTGGCCTTTCTCCAAATTCCACCGCATTGCCCCAAATCAAAATTCTAACACACATTCATCCAAATCCTAAAACCAAACCCACCCATCTCCAAAATTTCACCCCTCCCAAAAACCTTAATCCCCTGGCCCGAAGAGACGGCGAAACCGTCTAAGGGAGCCCGCCGCCGCAGAGGCAATAGCCATGCGGCGGAATGAAACAACTGCATATCTATCTATCTCTTGTCTGAAGGAAGTGTTACGAAATTTGTATCACCTAACTTTAGATTGTATTCTGTATCTCTACGAGTATCAGCACATTACGAGTAAATAACCAGGGTAGTAACAGAGTTAGGTTACGTATTACTCATACAGAAATTGATATCATCGAATCCCAATATACCGAGCAGCACAGGTTGTCTAGTTTTTTTTTGTTTTTTTTTTTACAAGCTGTACCCGGCATGCGTTGCAATGCCAATCAAAGAAAGTGTTGGCGTTGAAATTCTGTTTCTTGAAATGCTTTTGGATACACAACGTGTTAACTGCCTCTAAGCTATCGTAAAATGGATTTTCTGATTTAGAACCATTCGTGGAAGCGTGCACAACAACTTTCAAAAGTTTCATCGCTGTCACTCATTTGTTGAATCTACTCGTACGCTACCTGTTGTGAAATGGATTTACTAAGTCGAAACCCTTCCCTGGCGTGTACACAATAACTCATCAATGATTCATCGCAATCGGATGAATTGTATATGCACGTATACGGGGTTTTGTTTAAACGATTCGTGCGCTGTCACTCATTTGTTGAATCTACTCGTGCGCTACCTATTGAGAAATGTATTACTAAGTCGAAGCCCTTCCCTGGCGTGTACACAATAACTCATCAAGGTTTCATCGCAATCGAAGAATGTTATATGAACGCAATAGGGGATTTTGTTGAAACGCTTCGCGCGTCGTCACCCATTTGTTGCATCTACTCTTGCGCTACTTATTGTGAAATGGATTTACTAAGTCCCCTTCCCTGGCGGGTACACAATAACTGATCAATGTTTCATCGCAATCGGATGAATAGTATATGAACGCATACCTGATTTTGTTTAAACGATTCGCGCTCCGTCACTCATTTGTTGTATCTAGTCGTGCGCTACCTACTGTAAAATGTATTTACTAAGTTAGAAACCGTCACGTAAGTGTCCACAACATCTCACCCAAGTTTCATCGCTATCGGACTAATGGGATATGAAGACATAGGGGACTGTATTGAAACGCTCCGCATGTCGTCGTTCATTTGTCGAATCTACTCCTGTGCTACCTACTGTGAAATGTATTTACTAAGCCAGAAACCTTCCTTGGAGTGTCCACCATATTTCACCCGAGTTTCACCGCTAACGGCAGAATGGTATATGACCTTATACGGGACTTTGTTGAAACGCTTCGCGCGTCGTCCCTCATTTGTTGAATCAACTTGTGCGCTGCATATTGTATAGTGGATTTACTAAGCCAGAAATTTTCCATGACGTGTACACAACATCTCACCCAAGTTTCATAGCTACGGACGAATGGTACATGAATGCATACGGGACTTGGTTGAAACGCTTCGCGTGTCGTCGCTCATTTGTTGATTCTACTCTTGCGCTACATATTGTAATATGGATGTACTCAGCCAGAAACCTTCCCTGGAGTGTACACAACATCTCACCCAAGTTTCATCGCAATCGGATGAATGGTATGTGAACGTATACGGGACGTTGTCGAAACGCTTCGCGCGTAGTCACTCATTTGTTGAATATAAACGTGCGCTTCGTATTGTAAAATGGATTTACTTAGCCAGAAACCTTTCCTGGAGTGTACACAACAATTCACCAAACATTTATCACTATCAGACGACTGGTATATGACTTTATACGGGACTTTGTTGAAACGCTTCGCGTGTCATCGCTCATTTGTTGAATCTACTGGTGCGATACCTATTGTAAAATGTATGTACTAAGCCAGAAACCTTCCCTGGAGTGTACACAACATCTCACCCAAGTTTCATCGCTATCGGATGAATGGTATATTAAATTATATGGCACTTTGTTGAAACGCTTCGCGCGCCGTTGCTCATTTGTTGATTCTACTCGTGCTCTACCTATTTTTAAAGTGAATTACTAAGCTAGAAACCTTCCCTGGAGTGCACAGAAAATCTCAGCCTAGTTTCATCGCTATCGGACGAATGGTATATGAACGCAAACGTGACTTTGTTGAAATGCTTCGCGCGTCGTAGCTCATTTGTTGAATCTACTCGTGCGCTGACTATTGTAAAGTGGATGTACTAAGCCAGAAAATTTCCCTGCAGTGTACACAACATTTTACGCAAGTTTCATAGCTATCGGACGAATGGTATATGAATGCATACGGGACTTTGTTGAAACGCATTGCGTGTCGTCGCTCATTTGTTGAATCTACTTGTGCGCTATCTACTGTGAAATGTATTCACTAATTTTGAAACCTTCACGTAAGTGTACACACCATCTCACCCAAGTTTCATCGCTATCGGACGAATGGTATAAGAACACACACTGGACTTTGTTGAAATGCTTCGCGCATCGTCGCTCATTTGTTGAATCTACGCGTGCGCTACCTATTGTAAAATGGATTTACTAAGTCAGAAACCTTCCTTGGAGTGTACTCAACATCTCACCCAGTTTCATCGCAATCGGACGAATGGTATACGAACGAATAGGAGGCATACATACCCACAGACAAACTATCACGTTACATTGATTTTTATATATATAGATTGAAGGATACCGCTTTCCTCGTTTGAAAACCTTTTCCGTAAAAAATATTATAAACTGGTCAAAAAAGTTTTGCATATTGCAAGATTGTGTATTATTGTGGACCAAATATAATACGCGTGCTTTATCACATAACTAGCTTGCCACGGTGGGTGAGTGGTTATCGTGTCGGTCTACCAACACCAAGCTTGCAGGTTCGCTCCTGGCCGTCGTGCGTGATTTTTGAAAGGCGACAAAAATCTCGGCACGCATGTCATACGTTGATGGCATTTTAAAGAACGCATTTGAATTCAGTAGGCCGTGTTCATAGTGGCAAAATTAATCTCGTGATCTTCCGCCAACACAAAGTTCCCCCTTTCTCTCCTAGAAAGCGCTATAGTGTCAAGAAGCTTAGATATCTAACCTCCTTGACTTTCATAGCGCTCCAAGGAATGACAAAAATTCGACATACAAGCTGTCCTCTGGGCGTCAAATAACAAGAATTGCACCCGGCACTAGAGTCCATACGATATTATTATTATATCCGATAACTGTTTTATTTAACGACCCGGCCCGGCTTCGCCCGGGAACAGTTGTGAATGCATTACGTGATAAGCGCTTCTTTACGATGTGAATGAACTATGACCTATATCCGTTTTACGTCTCGGCATGATGGGTTAAAACCACTGACTGGACTATTAATCATATTATCATGGAGATGCATGTGCAACGAATTCTTGTCAGACGTAATTTAAGAATGGCGAGGTGCATGAAACGCCATTCCCCCTTCTGTCCTATCTAAAATCACTTATATTGGGCGATGTATTGAAGAAGGAGATATGCTCTCCTGGACTTTTTTGTAGAACTGTTCATGATGAACAACTCCTACACTCATAGTATATAGATATTTTAACGGTTTGCCCAGCGTAAGCTTACAAAGCGCACGGACGCCAGGTTTTCTTTTCGACTTTTTCATTGAAATCGTAACTGCTTGCCTTCCTTTGGTCATAAATACATTATTCTCTACAGAATCCTTCCTCGAGATATCTTTTACAGAATGGTGAAAACCGCATCAAAATCCATCCAGTGGTTCTCGAGTTTACCCGTCACATCCAAGAATCGGGGACTTTGTTTTGTACTAAGTAGAGATGTAGCGTATGACATTACACATGAAACACAATAATAATAATAATAATAATAATAATAATAATAAGTACATACTAGCACAGATATCAACCTTATGTCCAGTCTATTTCTCCAGTCCAGGATCGAAGGTGTAGCACTGAAAAAGTCGTTAAGGTCACCTAGGTACGCTCTTAGTTTGCAATCTTCGACAATGCGCCTGATGGCCTGGTTCGATGTATCGCAATCACAGCCGGTTGTATCCACCAACTCCATGTCCGATAACAGTGTACGATACAAGCAAACAAACATGTTATCTTAGAGTTAACACATGAGCCAATGTGCAAAAACGAAATGTCGTCATACAGCAATTAAATACAACATCATGCAATATTGAAAACTTCTCTTGATCAGTGTATATGAATTGCAGCCAATGGTTTGTTTGTTAAGCGTATGGCTTTTAGAGCCGGGAGTGTCCGAGGACATGTTCGGCTCGCCAGAGGCTGTAGCTGATTCAAGCGGACACCCATAGGGTGAGCTACAAGTTCCGTTCAATCTCAAGTAGTTCCAACTTTCGCTACCAGATATCACTGTCACCTAGTAGTGAACGTTGGGACTTTTGATAGAGCGTTACAACGAAATCTAGCCTAGAAATTTAGCTCCACACATTTTATCATTTTAAATGATTTTGTCGACTTCGTCGTTACGCTGGGGTCTGGCGTTACGTTACGGTGACGGGACGAAATGTACCCAAATGCACTGAGGTGTGTGACGTCATAGTACCGCTTGGTGTATGTGTTCCCCGACAATCTCTACTTCGTTAGTATAAGACAAAAATCCCCGATTCTTGGATGTCACGGGTAATCTCGAGAACCAGTGGATGGATTTTGATGCGGTTTTCACCACTCTGTAAAGGATATCTCGAGGAAAGATTCTATAGAAAATAATTTATGTATGATCAAAGGAAGCCAAGCAGTAACGATTTCAGTGAAAAGGTCGAAAACGAAATTGGCGTCCGTGCGCTTCTTAAGCTTACGCTGGGCAAATCTCTAAAAATATCAATATACCATGAGCGTAAGAATTGGTCAGCATGAAAAGTTCTACAAAAAAGTCCGCGAGAGCATATCTCTATCTTCAATATATCGCCCACTATAAGTGTTTTTAGACTGGATAGAATGGGCACGTCCCCACGCGCTCTGGTGAGCGTGCCGCATCCCGCCCACTTGACCTTGCTTTGCCCTTGATTTTCACTTGCCGTTCGCGAGTAATTTGAAACAAGATAAGCAAGATAAGTATTATGCAGATAATTTTCTAACATGTCAAGAGTCTTTGGCTTCGAGCGAAGCCTTTCTAGCATTTTTGAGCATTTGTAGCATTTAAAATGATACAAAGTCTAGTCTTTCAGACTGACTGTCTCTTTTTAGTTAGTGGAAGGATTTTTACATGCCATAAAATATCTATGACTTGGGACCGCCGGCTTTACTTCCTCTCCGAAGGAAGGCATACTGAAGGATTTTAACGCTCGTAAAAAATCCGACGACTTCGGCCGGGTTTGAACCTGCTATCTTGGGAACAGCAGTTCAGCATGCTAGCCAATGGTCATAGGAGGGTATATTAATTGAACTCCCATAGGCTCCTAATCAGTTCAAATTCAAGTAGTTCCACCTTTGGCTGCAAGATGCCTTATAAATGCTGCCGTAAAGTGTAGACACGTGGTGATGAGGTAATCCATCTTGCTTGTCCTTGCAGGTCGCCTAACAAACCGCAATGAGTCAATTTCTCGTGTATTTACGAGCTCGTGTGTCGTGTCAGTGTTTGGCTAGACGGAAGGGCGTCACCCCAGCTCTAGGGGAACTCTCCAGACGAGGGGTGGCTGCTGTACCTTGCCCCCAGGGAGCCAAAACACATTTGCGTTTTATGTCTTCCGAATGGACCATAACAAAGAATTACGCACTTCAATGGACAAGGCACAGTAGTCAAACAGTAAATATTGTAGCAAGTTGTAATTGCTTACGTCACTCAGGTCTGCCTGTTCAATGATGGGTGGTATACAGGATGTATGTATGTATGTCTGTCTACTCCTTATTATTCCCGTTTTCCAACGGGGTCGGGGATGAGATGCTATGGAAGTATTTGTGGTGGATAGTTATTACGGCTGGATGCCCTTCCTGACGCCAACGTCATGAGAGGAGTTAATGAGAGATGAAATGAATGATGGTGAATGAAACTGGGCAAGGATGTGGAAGGTAGCGGCTGTGGCCTGTCAGAAGGTACCGTCCCAGCATTTGCCTGGAGTTGAAAATGGAAAACCCACGGAAAACCATTTCAAGGATGGCCCATGGTGGGGCTCGAACCCACTCGTATACCGAGTCAGCAGAGAGCTTGGCCCCATGACCTAACGCCGCGCTTTAGCGAGCGTAGCCACCACTGTCGGTAGATGATATACAGGATGTTTCACAATAATTGCACAATATACGCAACAGCGAACTTCCTTACAGTGCGCCTCGTGGTGTATCGGCTAGCATTCTTGGCTGTCACCGCAGAGGCCTGGGTTCGATTTCTGGCTCTGCCAAGAGATGTAATTCTAGTCTGAGGACTGAAACGGAGTACACTCAAACTCGTGAGGTAAAACTGAGAAGAAGCGTGTTTTATTCCTACCCCAGCCATTATGGAAGTGGTTTTCCGTGGTTTCCCACTTCTACTCCAGGCAAATGCTGGGATGGTACCTAACTTAAGGCCACGACCGCTTCCTACCCAAATTCTACCTACAGACATTCGAGTGTTACAGGTTATCAGACAAGTACTATACACACACAAGTACATGGGGTTTCATGACCATAATGTTGCAAAAACCCCTAAAGATTCAACAACTACGAACGTTCTTATCTTAGAATGGATTTGAGAGATTTGGCAAGAAGCATAAGAGATCTATCTACATTGCTCAAGGCAAATGTTCACCAGTTTCATGCGTTCGACATGTTTTTGTTGTTGTTGTTGACTCATTTAGGGACCTTGCAACATCGTAGCCATATATCCACGTGTACTTGGGTGTGTTTAGAATTTGCCTGATAACCTGTGTCACTGTGACGTCTGTACTAGTGTGTGTATTTGTTATTGAGGTCGGATTTGGGTAGGAAGCCGCCGTGGCCTTAAGTTAGGTTCCATCCCGGCATTTGCCTGGAGTAGAAGTGGCAAACCACGGAAAATCCCTTCCATGATATCTGAAGTAGAAATTGAACACGCTACTTCTCGTTTTGCCTCACGAGGCTGAGTATAGCCCGTTCCAGCACTTAGAACAGAATTGGCAGAGCCGGTAATCGGACCCGGGCCTCGGCGGTGACAGCCAAGAATGCCAGCCACTACACCACGAGTTGGAAGGAAGTGCTTTTTCGTAGTTTCCCAAGTCTTTTCCAGGCAAATGCCGCGATGGTTCCTGACTTAATGCCACGGCCGACTCCCTGTCAATCCTCACCTCAATTACAAATACACACACTAATACGGCCATCACAATGAAACAGGTTATCCGACGAATTCCATACATAACCACGTGTACGGGGCTACATGATCACGATGTCGCAAAGTCCCTAAATCAACAACAACTACAACAATCTTCAAAGTTATTCTACGAATCGAAACCATACAATTGAGCTTTGCAACTAATTTTGGACATAATAATAAGAATAATAGACCCTGACACTGCAGCCCATGAAAGGCCTAGGCCTACCGAGCAACCGCTGCCCAGCCATTTTGCCTGCAGATATTGGGGTAACACGTGGTCAGCGCATCGAGTCCCCTCGGCCGTTAATCTTGGTTTTCATTACCGGGACGCTGCCTCACTGTCAGACAGCCACTCAATTGTACTCACGAGGCTGAGTACACCTAGTTACAGCCCTCTCGACAGTTTCTGAAATTCCTGATGGAGCCGGGAATCGAACCAGGGGCCTCCGGGTAAGAGGCAGCCACGCTACCCCAACACCACGAGGCATAAACAACACATTGTTACTCAAAATGGTGTCTTCAATCTGTAGTTGAATGGAAGTACGTCACTTCAATTAAACACTATATTTATTCAATCGCATATTTTTTATTAGAATTCCCTATTTTGCTCGGTGCTTTCGCTTGCAAATCTCTTGAGATCAATACAGTATATTGGAAGGCTCACTAAGTTTTCTTGTTTACATGCCTACAGTAGAAAGAGAATGTATTCCAATAACCAATCTCACTTGAAAGAGAGTTTCCGATATTAAACTTGAAATAAGAGTGAATGCATAATGAATTACCAGCCGTGCTGCCTAAAGAATTCAATATGAGACGGTGTGTTATCTGAAAACCCTAGCCTGCTACGCGGCTGTCGTACTAAATACTCTAATTTGAAACCGTAATTAGGAGACTTCAAGGAAAGACCATTATATCTCGACAAAATTAATTCTTTGTCCAGAATTAATTAAGATTTTCTTTCATTTCTTTAATTAACGACGAGATAAAAAGAAGACGGGAACAACCTTGTCACAGTTCCAGAATCAATAGGAAAAGGAAGGAAGATTGTAGTTTTACGGGATCGTGAATCTCGTGATTATGAGCCACGGAACCTCCTTTTTACGTGGAATCCGAACCACAGGACATAGCATTTCACTTCGAAAATCTCACATGCATTGACCGGGAATCGAACCCGGACCGCTTGGGTGAGAGGCATACAGCTAGACCGCTGAGCCACCATGCGCCACTAGAACCAATAGTGGAATGGTTCTGGCAGTGAGAACGAATGTACCGACATATACCTAACTTTCCTAAATTACTGTACCGGTAATAATGCACTCCTCTACAGTTAATGCCTCAATTCTCTTCACTTCACATATAGGCTACTAACTGGGGAGTAGTATACAGAAGATCGCAGAGCTCGTGCCACAATGATCCATTGATATTCAGTGCCGACTGTACCGATATCTCCAGGAAACAAAACGAAATTGCATAACTCTGCTGACAACTCGTAGTTCATAATTATACCGTCGGCAAGGATTCGTCTGTCGTGTAATAGGCCTACTCGATGAGTTAAGTATTTATTAACATTAGAATCTATTGTAGAAGCCTCTCACCGCCGGGTACGTGGTTCAAATCCCGGTCACTCCATGTGAGATCTCTGCTGGACCAAATGGAGGCAGAAAGGTTTTTCTCCGGGTACTCCGGTTTTCCCTGTCACAGTTTCATTCCAGCAACACTCTCCACTATCATTTCATTTCCTCTGTCATTCATTTAATCATTGCCCCAGAGTAGTGCGTCAGGCTTCGGCAGCCGGCACAGTTCATATCCTAGCCGCTAGATGGGGGGCTTCATTCATTCCATTCCTGACCCGGTCGGAGACTGGAAGCAGGCTGTGGATTTTCATTTTCAGAATCTACTGTATAGGAAGATATTAATTTTAACACATTATTTGTTTATAAACCCCCAGTGGAGTCTGGGCTTAACAGCAATAAAGATAAAGTAGAATAGCAGTGAATAGAATCGCTTATCCTCCCAGTTCGGCTTCACACACGGACCTGTATGGGATCATTCCTCTAACGTCGCAAGGACGGTATCTGGGAGCTGAACACACTTCGTCACTAGATACAACTGGGGATAATAATAATAATATCGTATGGCCTCGGGTGCCGGGTGCAAGCTTTGTTAATTGACGCCCAGAGGGCGACTTGCATGTCGAATTTTATCGCTTTTTGAAGCGCTATGAAAGGCAAGGAGGTTAGATGTCTAAGCTCCTTGAACACTATAGCGCTTTCTAGTAGAGAAATTAGGAACTTTGTGTTGGCGGAAAACTCCGAGATTAATTTTGCCATTATGAACACGGCCTACTAAATTCAAATGGGTTCTTAAACAAGCCAACATCGTATGACATGCTTATCGTGATTTTGTGTTCGCCTTTAAAAAATCACTTACGGCGGCCAGGAGCGAACATGCAAGCTTGGGGTTGGCAGTCCGACACGATAACCACTCACTCACCACTGAGGATGGTGACAGGCCAATCGACCAGGTCACCACTAACTTGGGCAAATTAATGCAACCGTGGACCTGTTGAAAGCAACCGTTCTGGCATTTGCCTGGTGATAAAAGTGGGAAACAACGAAAACCATATTCAGGATGGCCGGGGTGGGATTTGAATCCACGCTCTCTCAATGCCAGCAAAGCACGGTCTAGCACGTTAGCGTGTCCGGATGAGAGGACTGAATGAAGGCACGGAATAATACGCTGCCTTTACAAAAGAGGAATGGAACGATCGATATAGCCTATACATTTTAACTCCTTTTGCTTCAGCTTGTTCTATTCTGGGGAATGGTTCCTCGGGTCAATGATCAAAGCTTCCAGAAAAATACAAATGACCTTCAAGCGGTCTATTTTCAGTAATTTACTGCGTAAAAGTTGAATATCTATAGGTGAGACTCGGCTACATGCGTGTTGATGGTAAACATGATGTTTCTGAGTCTTCAGTCTTTTGACAGGTTTGATGCAGATCTCCATGGCTCCCTATCCTGGGTTAATTGTTTCATCTCTACATAGCTATCACACCCTACATCCGAAGCAATCTGTTTAACATATTCTAACTTTGGTCTACCTCTACAGTTCATGTCCTCGACCCTTCCTTCCACAACTAAGATTGGTATTCCTGGGTGTCTTAGTAAGTGTCCTACCAACCTATATCTTCTCTTCATTAGCAGTCGCCAGAAACATCTCTCCTCTCCCACTCGTCTTAATAACTCTTCGTGTGTAACCCTAATCTACCCCTCTGATCTTCATATTTCCCCTCTAACACCACATTCTGAACGATTCAATTCTCCTTTTTCTGTTGCACCAATAACAAACATGATAAATGAAAGCAAATAGTTTCAAAAAATCAATATAGAATTTAAATTACTACATATTTGTGACAAATTCAGCTCTTAAAATTTCATCTGACATGGGATGTCTAAATCAATTAAGGATGGAAGAAATAACTTTTCAGGTTATATTTTGTTGTTGATGCTAGTGCCAAATTCGCGACACCTTGCCTAAATATGGAATAAGATCAGAATAATAAATTGTGTGTAACACCTTTCCACTCGGTTGCTGGATATTTTTTGTGGGAGTGATTTTGAAAAAGGGACGGAAATGGGACGGAAATGTGTAAGAGGAAGCATCGCATACGGTTTACTTCAAGGTTTGGAGGCCCCATTAAATATATTCCTACAATAAATCATCTTCAAGTTGTCGTTCTTTGGTGTGAAAATATTCATTATATCATATTTGCTGAAAACAATTATCATCATCATCATCATTTTCTTCGGCTTATCCCAATTAATTGGGGTCGCCGGAGCCAACGTGGCTCATTTTGGTTTTGGCCGGGGATCTAAGACCGGATGCCCTTCCTGACGCCACGTGATTTTTCAGGTGAAAATTTCGCCCAGCTGTCACCGGGATTCGATCCCCGGCCGTCCGGGTGAAAGACGAACAGCTAAGCCACTGCGCCATCACGCTCTCCTAACCTCAATTAAATATAGATGTGGTAAATAATCATAACCACGCTCATGATACAAGTTGACACGCAGGAGAATTCCCCTTAATTGGAATGACCAGGCCCAAAAGAAACAACATACCCAGAATAGTAATCCGAGACTACAGTACTAAGCCTAGACCTAGAAATGATACACTTGCGTTCCTTAAATGAACAACTTCTATTGACATTTTTTCAACAATTATGATTTATTAATTAAATCTTCATACTTCTGCTGTGGAATGTGTATCGCATACGGTTTACTTCAATGTTTGGAGGCCCAGTTAAATATATTCCTACAATAAATCATTGGTACAACGACGTATCTCGCACATGCACACCGGTCAGGATTAGGCACTGAAGTTTTACAAGTACGGTAGTTATTTGAATGACCAACTAGTTCACTGTTAACAAGGAATTTGCGCTCCCGGCAAAACTAATAGGTCATCGGCTTTATAATATCTCGTGAACCAATAATGCTAGGGACTTGTATGAGGTGTTCTAGGACTCGGGGTGACACTCCCCGCCCCCTCCCCGTTTTCTTATAGCCACCTTAATTTAACCAAAGGACCCAAAACTAATAGGTGATCGGCATTTTATTATCTCGCGAACCAATTATGCTAGGGACTTGTATGAGGGGTCCTAGGAGTCGGGGTGACGCCCCTCGTTTTACTATCCCCCTCTTAATTTAAGCAAAGAACCCAAAACTAAAGGGTCATCGGCTTTTTAATATTTCGCTAACCAATAATGCTGTATGAGGTGTTGTAGGACTCGGGGTGACGCCCCTTTTGTTTCATGATTTTTGGATTTGCATGGATGGGTAAATCCAGAGCAGAATATATGCGAAATTATTGACAAAAGAAACGTGAGAAGAAATTGAAAACTGGAGGAGTACAGCCGAAAAAAATTGACTTCACATATATTTCAACTCAATTTCATAGTAGTATAACATGTCAGATGTTACACATCATATGCGACTACTGTGACGCTCGTTTTATTTTCTGTCTTTACTACCACTACCGCTTCACCGAAATACAGTATACAGTATGTAATTGTATAAATACTGTACTTCACAAACAACAAACAAAGTCCCGGGTGAGATAGCCGTGGTCGTTACGGTATGGCTGCAGGCAGTCGCTCACATCCGGGTGGCGAGGAGGTTCGAATCCCCCCGCCGGCAACTTTGAAGATGCTCTTCCTTCCAGGCAACTGCCGGGGTTGGTCCCTAACTATAGGCCACAGTCGCTACCTTCCAATTCATCGTCCTTACATTCTCACTTTCCTCCCCAGACAACACTCCACATGCGACGGAACTTGTAGCTCACCCAATGGGTGTCCGCATAGAAGCAGCTACAAACTCTGGTGAGCCGCAACATGACCTCGGACACTCCCGGCACTGAAATCCATATCATATCATCATTTATTGTATTAACAGGCCATTAAGACCCAGGACAGACAATAAGAGCATTAAACAAAATCGCATATACAAAACAACACAGGCATTACAACAGGAGGGACTGAGACCCTTCACAAGTATCGGTCACAGATGATCTTCCACCTTTCTCTGTCCGTTGGATCCTCCACAGTTGCTGTCGGTGACACCTTTACCGGTGACATTATCGCTCGATCCTTCCATCTTGTTCTAGGGCGGCCTCTCGGACGTCTCGCAGTTGGTGTCGAGCTGAAAACACGATTGGATAAGGAATCCTCAGCTCGAATGACATGTCCCAACCATTGCAACCTCCTCCTCTCCAGAATCCGGTTGATGCTCGTCTTACCAAAGCGTTCATAAAGGTCCTTGTGAGATCCTCTTTCCCTCCTTTCTGTTTCTGCATTATATAGTGGACCATATAATTTTCGAAAGACCTTCCTTTCAAAAAAGCAGAGACGTTCTTCAAGCGTTTGAGGCGTGGCCCAGGTCTCACAGCCATATAGGACTATAGGTCTCACCAAGGTCATGTAGATATGTCTTTAATTCCCTGTGAAATCAAACGTGATTTGAAAAGATTGTTCAAGCTATAGAAAACACGATATGCTGCAGTTATCCTTTGCTGTACTTCCTTTGCCAACTCATTACTGTTCGAAGAGACCGATCCTAAATATTTGAAATCCTCAACCATTTCAAAATTATGCCCATCAATATTGATGCTATTAAGATTGTTCGGCCATTTGCTAAAAAGGAAACCTACTGTAGTGCTGCGTTAGATATTACTATGTTCCTCAGACAATCGAAGAAGAAAGTTCATATTGTAAACCTGGAAAACTGATCGCAATGTTTAGTTCTTTTGTCATTTTGTCATTATTTCAATAAGATTCGTTACCTAACCCCCCCACTGAAACGCGTGCACGTAACCCCAGTGTTTGAGTCTATAAAAGTGAATGCGAAGATAGAACTGCGCATAAACAGACTTCGGAATATACAAAACGCTTTCAGTGCGAAGATTAATGAGAGAATATAAGGCTTATGCGTCTCCAGATGAGTTTTATGAAAGGGTCTAAGAAGATGGATAGTAGCCAGCCCATAAATCATCCGATGTGATGGTTAAAGAAAAGTAATTTATTCTCCGTCATTATGGATGCGCGGAAAAACAACGAATTTCTTATTAAAGACCACATTATTGTGGTGTTGAGAAATCTTCAATAAATGTTTTAAAGGTTGCTTTCGATCAAGCGTTCTCAACCTGGTGCTCGCAGGCACAAGCTCCCCTGAGATCCATTCCTTAATACAAATTCCGTTGCAAGAACCAGAATAATAGCACGATATGCAACGAACCTATAATGGCAATAATTAACACACGAGTATGTTTATAAAACGAGCGAAGCGAGTTTTATAATTTCCATACACGTGTAATAAATACCATTATAGGCGAAGCATACGACTGTTTATGTTCGACGATAACTATAACTTTATTGCATATTCTAACATAAATATTCATAAATATTTGTCGAGATTCTGTCGGTTGAATTCTTCTTCTTGGGAATTGTGTGGGCTCAGCACTTGCTCTCTACCCAATAACGAATCCCAAAGCTTTGAAACATTGTTTATCCTGAAGAAGCACCAACAGATAGCGCACAGATAGGCTACTTTGTTGGATCATTTTGTTATTTTGGTCAAATAACACAAAATAGGCTGTTACAAACGCTTTAGAATTAAAATGTATCGTATTATCAAGTAGTTATTCTTCAAATTCGATGCGAATAGAATGTCAACGGAAGAAAAATCAATTGAGTCCCAAATACAGTAGAACAGTTATGACATCTCGCGGAAATGCTTCGCGTAAGAATTCTATTTACTGAACAGAGAGCTGGATTATAATTTCCATGGAACTAATGTCATACGCATGACGTTCTGGTGTGTTTATGTCAAAAACAGCATTCACTAAAACTGTCGCCGAAATCTTACGAATATGTAGAAATTGGAGTTGTAGATATTAAGGTACAGTGCTATTTCTTTTGCAATATTGCCCAGTTTGTTAATGCATTGTAACTACGATGGTTGATCCAATATAGGTTACATTCTCCACTTTCAAATCATGTAATTCATGTCCAAAATGTTGGATTTTGTGTGTATGTCAGAAGCTATCCTTACCTAATTGACCAATGAATGAAAATATTGAGCCTGATTGGTTGGTAAAACTGTGTTATAATGAAAAGTTGTACTTTAATGACCCCCATTATGAAACAGATTTCTGACATATGATATTTACATATCGACATCGTCGAACATAATAGTGTTTTGAGGGTCAGAAATTTTATAATTTTGTGAAATAGTATTTTTGTCTTTTATGAGTAACACAAAAGATGCTGATTTGACTCGACTGTCCATACGTAAATGTATCTTATCTGCATGAGTCATGCAAGCAGTTGCAGCATGACTAGTGAGTGGAGAATCCCTAGCTATTTCTGCTCTTCCGAGGAGAAGGAGATTGGAAAAGAATGAAAGGTGCACGATTGTTACATTGTATGTCTACACCTTAATATTCTCGTTGGCAACGTGATCGGGGATGAGATGCGATGAAAGCATTTGTGGTGGGTGGTTTTTACGTCCGGATGCCCTTCCTAACGCCAACCACAGAAGAGAAATTAATGAAAGATGAAATGAATGAAAATGAATGAAACTGGGAAAGGAAGCGGCCGCGGCCTATCAGAAGGTACCGCCCTAGCATTTGCCTGGAGTTGAAAATGGGGAAGCCACGGTAAACCATTTCAAGGACGGCTTACTGTGGGGATCGAACCAACGTCTACCGAGTCCGCAGAGAGCTTGGCCTCATGACCCAGCTGTGCGCGTTAGCGAGAGAGAGTTGTTATCGCTGTCGTTCATGCGTATTGCATTATTAATACCATGACGAATGAAAGAGAAAGTGCGAGGACTCCTCAAGTCCAAGCGCGCCCCGCCCGGTAGCGCTAGTGTGAGCAAGTTCCACGCTGCCGGTCAGCTGGTCTTAGGGATAATGCCAAGGGAAACGAATTACCGTACTTTGTAACTGATACTCTTTTAAAACGTAATTAGCGATTACAATTAAAATAACACGGCAGGGCACAATGGAAAATATAATTCATGTTACGTAAAGCACAGATTCCTGAAGTACCGGTAGGCTATACAGACTGTTACTTTTGTTGTTTCTTGTTGTGGCAATTTAGTTTCCTCAGATTGAGAGACTAAAGAAGGTGAATTTTTGGTCTGAATCTAATTAATGAAAATGGGGGAATGACAGAGGGGCTCTTGAGAACACTAGTGACAGAGTTGAGATGGATATCCTCAGAGGGAGTGATGCCTATGTGGTGATTACCTAATTCCTCAATGAGGGAAATAAATTGGGCTATGGGATTGAGCGCGTTAATTACTGTTTGCCTGACTGATTTACAAAGGCTAGTACCAATAGATGGGTGGATAAGGACCATCGTGGTCTGAAGGTTACTGCCATTGGGTGAAGCGTACCACAGCTCTTTCTCGAAATCAAATGTCGGGAATGAGACGTGGCCCGGTGAGGGAGGAGGTGAGCTAGAGAGTGAGGAATCTGATTTTGGTGAAGCTGGTTTAAGTGGAACGAATGTACCATCTCCTTTGTGGGTAGGCCCACTCGGAATTAGTGTTTTTGGATTAACAGGGGTATAATTTGGGCTTTTAGGGTCATCAGGGTCCTGAGTTGTCAGGAATGTTATGCCCTGGTACGTTAATGTGCGAGGTTTAGTGTCAGTGCGCGACATGTTTGTGTTCGTGAGTGTAGACTATAAGTGCGTGTAATGAGTAAGAGGTGATGAGAGATAGTGGTCAAATACCTTGGTCGACCAGAGAATAAGGAATGAGAAAAACAAATTTACCAGTCACTCAAAGTTATCCAGTTTAAATACAGTTGGAGCTATGACGTTGAGTGCGCTGATGAAATTTGAAGTTACTTGAAATAATTAATTAAATAATTAATTATTGGCTGCTTGGTAGGGAGAGGGGATGAGCTAAACTTGTATTAAAACTCGAGGGAGACAGGAGTTGCTTGACTAGGATGGTTACAGGGTGGGTATGGTGTTGAATATTTGAATGGTAGAGGAGGGACTTAATCTGCACTGTTACCAAGGGAGATGCAAATTAAGCCCATACGAACGTAGTGGAATGGCTTGAAATATCGAAGTCGAGGCGATAGCGAGGCCTAGGCTTGATAGAAAGGCTGGCAAATCATCGATTTCATCAATTGGCGTTAGAAGACGAAGCTTGGAGCAGTGGCGTGCAGTTGCTTGGATGCTGGACTCGGAATGAGATAATCAAGCTTGTAGGCATGAGTGCATTGCCTAATAGAATGGGAACCTGGTGCTCTCAATGAGCTCCTTACGCCCCTTTATATAGCGAAATTTTTGATTTTAATGAATTGTTTTAGGTGAAATTTGTTGTTTTAAGTGATTTTACACCGTTCCGATTTGATAAGTCGGCAGTGGGTGCAATGATTGATTGGATATATTTGTTTGAAATGATATGAATGAAAATCCACAGCCTGTTTCCAGTCTCCGACCGGGTCAGGAATGGAATGAATGAAGCCCCCATCTAGCGGCGAGGATTTGAACTGTGCCGGCTGCCGAGGCCTGACGCACTCCTCTGGGGCAATGATTAAATGAATGACAGATGAAATGAAATGATAGTGGAGAGTGTTGCTGGAATGAAATTGTGACAGGGAAAACCGGAGTACCCGTAGAAAAACCTGTCTGCCTCCGTTTTGTCCAGCACAGATCTCACATGGAGTGACCGGGATTTGAACCACGGACCCAGCGGTGAGAGGCCGGCTTGCGGCCGCCTAAGCCACGGAGGCTTAAAATGATATATATAATTTAATTAATTATAATATATATGAATAAGATTATCTCTCAACAGTAATTCGCCATGGCTTTGCCTCTCAGTTCCAGGGCATATGAGTCAAGGTAGACCGACCGTTCGCTGAGGGACAAGCACTAAACAGTAATATTAACAAAGAAATAGCCTATGTATGAAGTAGGTCTACACAAAACATAGAACACTGATGTACACAAGACACAATGAACTGAATTTAAGAACTGAAAGCAAAGAAAATTCAATTTAATTCACACAAATATCTCACATAGTAGCTTCCCCCGCACTTTTCTAAGACCCGGTTCGACGGTACAACAGGACACGTGTTGGACATAATCGCTTGCAGTGCTTGTAGCGGCGGGACCACGAACTACCGTTCTATAATGGCGGAGTCCTCACACTAGTTCCTTCTATTCGTCATGTTAATACTAAAATAATAATAATGAGTCGCCTCCGTAGCGTAGCGGTCAGCATGCTTAGCTGCCGCCCCGGAGGTCCTGGGTTCGATTCCCGGCTCTGCCACGAAATTTGGAAAGTGCTATGAGGACTGGAACGGGGTCTACTCAGCCTCGGGTGGTCCAAATGAGTAGAGGGGGTTCGATTCCCACCTCAGCCATCCTCGAAGTGGTTTTCCGTGGTTTCCCACTTCGTCTTCGGGCAAATGCCGGGATGGTACTGTACCCGTAATCCACGTGGTCTTACCTGTTGCAATCCGATGGAAGGCTGGATCGTAGATTCTAGAAGTTCCCGGCTCAAATAACCTCTGAAAAACCTACCAACTAGGATCAACCAGGGATCAGGATACGTCGATATAAAAGAATGCGGTACGAAGATGCCAGTGGTGTATAAAATTACGATGAAACAAAGCTCAAAAGAACTCGAACAAGAGACTCTAAAATAAAATAAAAATATCTCGGGCGTTAAGTTTAAGCAAACTCAAAGAAAACCACCCACTGGTCCTCCTAACGCACTCCCCTTTTCTGATATAAAACACTAGTCGTTCTAATATTCTTTAAAATTAAATTCAATTTATTGACTGATCAATAATGACTGTCCGTCAATTAGACACGAAGTTAAAGAAAAACTTCTTTAAATCAAGTGTTAAAAAAAAATTATGGTTTTATATAAATGCCTACAATAAGGCCCCATCTTATTGTTCATATCAATCGCTGAACAAATAACAAGAAAAAAAATATAATGTTATATTATATACTGATGTTATACCCTTAAAGATTTATACAAATTTTACACTTTATATACAAGTTTCATCCTCAAATAGGATTTTGTTTTCAACGCTGCCTATCTTCATTTAATTTTACAAGTATGTTTCATGGTTATCATTTCCTTAATTCGATGAATTCAACAATCAATTAAGATAATCAAATTGTGTTACATTTTGTGAAAATAGTTCATTAACTATTTATAAGTTTCAAAGAATGCAGTATATTTTTACAAAAATTACTGAAATATTACATGTATTATGTTGCATGAATTAGTTAAGTTGTTTAAGAAGTATCTGTGTTACTTGAATATGGGTGTCATGATATAGACAATTAATCTCCGGCAAATCCTACTAGGCAAGAATAAAACGTAGGGCTACTTGCATAGAACAAGCATAAGAAAAACATTCGTGATTCCAAATCACGAGAACTACAACATCAAATCCAAAAAGGTGATAGCTCAAAAGCTAATTTCACTCTTACAAAAACGCAATAACTACGTTAACGTCTTCTCAAAAGACTACAAGAACAATATCCAGCATTAATATTGACCATCCAATGATGTCAAATATTAGCTGCACTAACACAATAAATCGTATGCATAAAATTGCAATATCTCAATACAACTTTCCAAAGCTGTCAAAAAATTAAACCCAAACGTTATTAAACTTGAAACTTTTTCAGAAATTGCTCTGAAAATATCATGCCTCCACCATAAACGAATATAGAAATGCCACATATTACTTCTTTCCTAACTTCATTAAACAAGAAGCAACAATTTGTTAGATAAATTGCATTATTCATTTCCACAATAATCGTCTTTAAAGTCTACGATAAATTCTGTTATAACAATGTGAACATTTAAATTTGATTCACAATTCCAATATATATATATATATATATATACATATTTATAATGACATATGTGATAGAAAATTTGTAAATAGACACTATCAAAATAGTCGTTTCAGTTTCGCCTATCCAAATCCGAAAAATGGCTCAACTACTCAGAAGAAAACACGTGAGACTTACATCATGGAAAGGAGTCTATTATCAAATCAATAGATACACGCAAACCATTAAATCAAACGATGATCTATCCAAGAGTCTTCCCAAAAACGAATTGAAATAATACAAGCAAAAACTGAACAAAAATATTTAAAGAAAAATCTTTAATCAAAAATATAAGAAAGTAGGCTGCAAGTGCCTTGGCAATCAATTCACAATTGTTTTCGCCGGACGATTTCCATAAATCCATAAGCATGGAAAATAACGATGAGAATGCACTATCATTTCTAAAAGAAAGAATTTCTACTAGAATGTCAAAGTTCAATCGAATAGTATCACTCAAATATTTTTGAAAAGTTCAAGTGCACGAGTATGTTGCCATCTTCTTCCTAATTACTATTCTTATACAAAGATATCGTCGTCTTGTTCCTAATTATGCTGCAAATATCTTCCCAACAAAATTGAATGCTTGGTTTTATTTCCAAAATTTGAAAAATAAAAGCAACAAAGTAATGCTCTAAATAGCATCACGTTTACAGTTAACTACACAAAAAATTACACTCTCCGACAGAAATGGTAAGAGAGAACCAGATCTAGCCTTTGAATGAAATTCATACTAATTAATGAAATATTGGTGAAAAGTATCAAACTAAAGGTGACAAGTTCTACTGTCTACAAGAGAAGAAAAGATTTCCAGCTACCTTGGGCGAAGTTCTAGTTGAAATTGAAGAATATGTATAAGAATATACATTCCTGTCAGGAATCGAACCATCGTCCCTGAGAAGCTCGTGGCTGGATCCGCAAGTTGTCGAACCAACTTCCTCCTAACCCGAAAACTACTGTCCACGAAACGGAGTTCCTGCATAATGCTTGCACAAGGCTCCCTCGACGTTAACAGTGAAGTAGCTTCCTTTCTTCGGAGAAGTTTCTTCATTCTTGGCTACTTTAAAGTCACTGGATTAGAACTAATGTTCTCAACATTTTCTTTCTCTTCATTGTAGAGTTCAAAAGGATGTCATTCCAAATGATCAACCCTGCTATTGCATTACATTCCTGAACGATTTATTTAGCACATCATTACTCCAATAGTTTGTTTCTCACAAGAATATCCAGTCATAATGTTGTCGATAATAATGCTTTCTTGCATTTCAAACCAATACGTAGCAGATTTCCTCATTGAATTCTGTATTAACAAAGTCCATATGTTGGCTAAGCTCACTCGTTCGAATCGCGGTGCGTGTAGAAAGCACTCGTATAACGCGTAATACACGGAACTTCCTTATACGAACGATAACATGTTCACTGAATAGATAGCTGTACTCAAGTGTGTGTTGTCTCAAAGCTGCTGATCCTACACTCAGCTGGTAGACTCCCAAGATGCATCACACCTGTATCGAGGTGGACAATCGAACACAATCGATTATCATTTCATATTTCCTTCCACTAGTTGCAATGTCAAGTCCATAAGCATGTGCAGCGCACGTGATCAGGAGTGTGGCGGGGTAGTCTAACCATCTCCTTAGAGCATATGAAACAAACTGTGCCTCAAAGTCCACAGTCAAAATACTGTCAAGCAATAACTTCCAAATACGTCTTGCTGTCATATCAGGGTTCCAATAAATAGCAAAATACTGTCTCATCCTCCTCCCAACCTAGCTAATAAAAGTGTGCGAATACTTTTATTACACCATTCTAGGTATTCGTCAATGAACAGAATTTTGCGTTTTATTCCACTTTCTTGAAGTACTTTCTGAGATTCTTCGCATTAAATTTTCCTATTTCCTCGTTCGTGTGGATGTCTAAGACTTGGTAACTATTGTTCCCGTACACTCTGCCTACCTTGAAGGGACCAATGTACAGGCTACTGAAATTTGTGTAAATCTTCTTCGCTGCATCAGTTTTAGTAGATTTACGTACAAGAACTAAGTCATTAGATTCTAAAGGCGGGTTGCAGCGCTTTCCTTCATTTCTTTTCTGCCTTTTTTCCGCCGCATCCATCAGGCTTTCTCGGGCATTATCCACCCTTTCCTGCTCTGACGGTTCAGTATCTTTGGTTAAGAATTGTGTTATTTCATCCCAAGCTCTTTCTGGCTTTCTATTATGGTGAACTAACACTGGAATATCTCTCAGACTTTCATGATATGTCGTATTTAAGCATGTCTCCATCAGAGGTACATACTTTACCCAACTAGGATGATCTTGAGGGCAGTATAAGCGTGCAAATTTGGCAACCTCTGACATTAGGCGTTCCGAACTGTTGGACTCAGGATATCTGATGCTGGAGAATACGTGACGTATTCCAAATCTCTCCATAGCGACTTTGAATTCATGGGAAGTAAACTGAGATCCGTGGTCTGAAAGAATTGTTTCTGGTTTTCCGGCTTTTCTGAATACACTCTTGGTTAAGCGACTAATAACTTGAGCTGCTGTTGCGTTCTGCAATGGGTCTAGGGTGACGAATTTCGAAAACACGTCCACAGTAACAAGAAGAAACTGGTTACCCCTGGCGCCTTTTGGACAAGGACCAAACAGGTCACAAGCCATCAATTCATGTGGTTTATAAGGAATAATAGCTCTCGGCTCCTCCTTAGATAATGCCGAAGGGTATTTGCTCCGCTGGCAACGGTCACATGACCTAATAACCCTGGCAACTGACTGACGTAATTTAGACCAATAGAACGTCTCCTGAAGTGTTTTCATGGTTTTATCCAAGTCACCATGGCCGATACTATTGTGTGTTAACCAGATCAAAGGTACAGTCAACTTGGGAGGCACTACTATTCTAAGTTTATTCTTGTGCTTGTCCACATATTTACACACAACTTCTCCACAGAGAGCGAATCTGTCAGAACATCTCCTAGTTGCCTGATAATCATCATCTGAGTCATCCATATAGCCCTTTAAATATCTGTACATATTCCTAATTGGAGTGTGTCTCTTCTGTGACACAGCTAACTTGCGTAGCTTTTCCAGGGTTGCCTCATCTCCCTCCTCCAATTGTACCAAGTTTACTGCTAATTTGTTAGAAGGGTTTCTCGAAAGAGCATCGGCAAGAAGGTTGTCCTTGCCTGGCTGATGTCTGATGGAGGCGTTGAACTGCTGTATAAACAGCGTCCATCTCGTCAGACGATCAGAAGACAAATCGGACTGAAGCATGAACTGCAGAGCTCTGTGGTCTGTAATTATTACAATTTGATGACCTAGGAGTATTTTTTTCCATTTCTGCAAAGCTGAGACAAATGCCAGAGCTTCAAGCTCTGTAGTAAAATAATTCTCCTCATGAGGTCTTAATTTCCTGCTGTAAAAATCAATGTAGTGTTTATTCCCCTGTTCATCCTTCTGATACAGGACTGCGCTTAAACCTACTCTGGAGGCGTCAGATTCAATATAAAAAGTGCGGCTGAATTCCGGATACTCTAACTTGATGCATTCCTTCAGCATAGTCTTCGCATTCTCGAAGGCCTGCTCAGTTGAGTCCGTCCACTTCCACCGATTATTTTTCTTCAGCAGTTCATATAATGGTGCCATGGTCACTGAGTATCCTGGGCAGTGACTACTCAAAAATTGGCACATCCCAAGGAATTGGCGTAGGTGCTTGATTCTTTTAGGCCTAGGGAATTTTGCAATTTCCTCAATCTTCTTAAGATTGGGATGATAACCGTGTTGATCTATGGTATGGCCTAGGAAGTTTATACGTTCCTTCATGAAATGACATTTATTGTAGTTGACCTTGATATTTGCCTCTCGGAGCTCTAGGAATAACTTCCTAAGTTCTTTCAGATGTTCTTCAACATTTTCTGAAGCGATGATGAGATCGTCAATATAGCATGTGACGTTGCGTTTGACTTCGTCGGAAAGCTTACTGTCGAGGGCTCTAATGAGCGCTGGACCGCTATTAATCATGCCGAACGGAACGCGACAAAACACGAAGGTTGTTTGGTCAAACAGGAACCCTGTGTACTGCCTGCTGTCCTCGGTAAGTTCCACTTGATAAAAAGATGCTGTCAAATCGAGTACGCTGAAGCATGCCTTGCCTTTAAATTTCCGTAGCAAATCTCTGATTTTGGGCGGTCGGTCCATTTCTAAAAATATCCGGGAATTTATTTTCCTAGCGTCTAAACATAGACGAAGCTCTCCATTGCTTTTCTTTACCACTGTAATAGGATTTAAGTAGGAAGAGGCTTGTTTCTTAATTATTCCCTCTGTTTCCATTCTCTTAATGATCTCCCTGACCTCTTCATAATACTTATCCGGAATGGGATACAATTTGGCCTGGTATGGAGTATCATCGTTCAATCTAATCTGATACTTGAAGTTTTTTATTAGACCTGGCTTATCATCGAAGATATCTGTAAACTCCTCGATCAAGTCTTTGAATTCCTTTTCTTTTTCTTCAAATCCCTCGACGTAAAGTGCATAATGCTCTCTTTCTTGTTCGACCTGATTTATAATATTTTCCAAAACTTCTTCCCTGATCAAATTTTCCACATCATCATTGGAATCAATATTTTCATGTACTATCTTCCTAATAGTTTTCTCTGGGAACCTGATAATTCTCCTGTCCATGTCAATGGTAATCCTGGCACGAGTAATAAAATCAATCCCAAGGATTATTTCAAAATGAATATTTTTGAGCACCACAAAAATGTGTTCAAAACATCTTTCATTTATGCTGAACCTCAGCTGGACTTGTAATTTGCATTTCATCGATTTATCTTGAAATAGTCCTCTTACTTTGATCGATGAAGCTGGCAATGTGGTAAATTGTTGTTCCTTTTCTAACTTCAAAAAGCAATCTTCGGACATGATTGAAATGACCGCTCCCGTGTCTATAAGAGACCTGCAATGTTGATTGCCCATAGAGATTTCAATTATTGGCAATTCAGCACGTTCACTTACAATTCCTTCCATTTCTTCAAATAACAAATCTTCGTCCGTGACCTCATAAACATCCTGTATAATAATATCAAATGGAGACGGCTGGCTGTTTAATCCTACTGGGATTTCAAAATTGGCGTTTTTTTTTTCTTTCGAACCCCTTTCATTATCACTAGTGCGATGGCTAGTGTTAGGTTCTGGTTCACTTTCTGTGTCCCTTCGATCCTTCCTTTCTTCACGCCTATCCCTGTCCTTTCTAGACTGTTCTCTGTCTTCCTGGTTATAATAGTTTTTGTCTCTATAGTTTTTATATCTGGCAAACCCTTGTTGACCTCTATTCTGTTGTTGATACTGGCCTTGTCTATCCCTGTTATCATAGTATCGGTTATTATTCTGATAACCTCGATACCTGTTATTCCTAGGTTGGTATTGTTCTCTTTCCTGATTACCGTTCATGTACCTGTCATTCCTATTTCTATTTTCATAAGGTCTATACCTTTCTTGAGCACAATCGGTTTGGTTTGGTCTATTCCGATCTTGATCGTATCTTTGTTGGTAGTTTCCGTATGGTCGTTGGTTGTTTCCATCTTCGAATCTACGAGTGTACGTCCTACTATTCCTCATCGGACCTTCCCATCTAGATCCTGTCTTATTTGACCTTTCCGTCTGTTGAGTTTGGTCAACGACTACAGCGTTCACGGCCTTAGTTTCCGTCCTTCCGCTTTTAACTATTGTAGGTGACATGGACGTGTGGTCTAGCCTACGCAACAAGTCGTCCATTGCCGCTAAATCCTCTACGCCTGATGAAATTAAATTCCTTCTGACCTCCACCGGTAACTGGCGTGAAATTGTCTCCAGAATTTCCTCCTGTCTCAATGGGGGTTGAAGATATCTAAGGCGGGCTAACTGAGATGTGAAGAATTCAGAGTAACTGGTGGGTCCAGTACTACTGTATTTCCTCGAATAGACTTCCGCTCTCACTGCGTGTTGTATCTCTATCGACCAGAATCTTTTGATGAATGCTTCCGAAAACTGTTCGAAGTTATCGAAAGTATAACGGAAAGCTCGGAACCAATTTAAGGGTGCATCTGCCAGATGCTTCTCCACAATCCGCAGTTCTCTATCCCTTGCAACATGGTGTTCCGCAAAGTGATCTTGTAGATTTCTAATAAATTCTATAGGAGTCAAACCCTCCGTATTCGAAAACTTCTTGATTTTCTCTTCGTAGTTTCTCACTATCGTGACATGAGATCTGTCATTAGGCGTTGACATCCTAAAATCTCTGGGATTTATCTCTGACGTAGCCTCATTCGGGATCTCTGATCTAACATGACCTTGTTCTGTCTCATGTGCCTTATTTAACCTTGCTAAATAGTTCCTAGCTGGCGTTGTGGTATCCATCCTATCCCTTAAATGTTGTACCTTTCCTTCCCCATCGGAATTTATAGGTTTCCCCAACGTTTCCAATTGTGACTTAATTTCCGTTCTTAATTTGTTTATATCTATATGATCCATTAACCTGAACGTTTGAAACTCTTGTCTAATTTCATTTAATTCTGATGTTTTCATCTCACGCTCTGAGTTTAGATCTATCTTAACTTGATCTATTTTTAAAGTTACGCCTTTAATCTGCGTTTCCAAATCTTCTCTAAGAACAGTGACGCTTTCGACCTGCATAGTCTGAACTGAATCGATCCGTTTATCAGTGTCTATTCTAGCCTGGGAAATATCTTGGTTAAGTCTTAATTCTGTTCTGTTGATCTTTAATTCAAGATCTGACTTAATGCTTTTGATGACATCTGCATTTATTTTCGTGATCTCCCCCCTTAAGATGGTCGTTAACAATGGCTTTGAGATCGATCTCAATATCTTTTCTCAAGACCTTATTGTGATCTTCAACCTTTTCTTTAAGTTGGGCCATATCACCCTCTAATTTGGTTAGAGTTTGTTGCGTTGCACTTGCTTCGTTTGAAAACTGCAATTGCAATGCATCTAAACTAATTTTGTTTTCTTTCTGATTATTATCTAGTTCCGATTTAATATTTCTAACATCCTCCTTTATGGTAGAAATACTAGCTCGTATACCAGTTACAATACCTTCAGTTGAATTAATTTTAGCCTGAGTTGCATCTATTTTGCCTTCTGTTGAATCTATTTTGCTTTCTGTTGAATCTATTTTACTCTGCATTGCAGTAATATCAACTTGAGCTGAATCAATTTTACTTTGCATTGCATCTAATTTGCCTTCAGTGCTTATGGCTTTTACTTCTAATGATGCAACATTAGATCTTACATGGCTGACTTCTACATTAACGTTACTGATGTCAAGTTGAACAAGCCTGACATCGGCTGTCACACTGTCGATGCCTGTTTCTACATCAATTATTTTTTCCTTTATATCTTTAGCATTAGCTGCAATCTTACGATTACTGTCTTGAAGATATTTGAGAGACAAGTGCATTTGACTCTTGTCCCCTACACATTCCTGAACTAATTCAGTGTTCTTATTAACAATGGAGTTAATATTGTCAAAGCTAGCTTGGGAATTACTCCTTATCTCGGCTAATTCATGGGCGTGACTACCCATCTTCTCCTGGATTGCCTTTAACATATTAGCAATGTCCTCGTTTGACACAGCTGTCATGGTAAATACTATTACAAAAAAAACACAGGAATGCAATACATAAATAGCAGAATTGACACATTTAGAATGACCCTTTTCACCAATACAAGCATTTAATTTTGTTTTGCTTCTAAACTTATTATATAAATTAAGTCTATAAGAAAATAGGAGGTATGCAACGACGGTGATTTATATTAGAAACGGTTTAAATTAAAATTAAAATGAAGAAATATTTATATTATTATTAAAGAAAGTGATTCTATTATTACAGATGATCTAAAAGTCATCGCCGGTAACGAACACAAAATGGCCAACAAGCATGGAGTGAAAAATGGCCCCATGTCATGTCCCATCTGACCACGCTGATCCATAAAAATTTCCTAGAAATCTCTTTTATGGTCATGTCGTAATCAATCAAATTAATTTTTACTTGGCACGCACTAAACAAATAAATTTAAGCAATGGCGATAATTCTATCTGTATGCCAGGTAGATTGAGTAAACTCATCTTCACGATTTGAAGAAACGTGAATTCCCAACGAATTCGACGTGTATAATCGTAGCAATGCCAAAGAAAATTTTGCTAACGACTACATCGTTCGAAAACTGCTAAACTCAATAATCTCATAAAAATGGATTCTCACACATGGGTTTAGCATTGGAGAAATCGAGAATGCCAATTCGATAGCCCCATAGATTGGGTCGCCATATATAGATGTACCCGTAATCCACGTGGTCTTACCTGTTGCAATCCGATGGAAGGCTGGATCGTAGATTCTAGAAGTTCCCGGCTCAAATAACCTCTGAAAAACCTACCAACTAGGATCAACCAGGGATCAGGATACGTCGATATAAAAGAATGCGGTACGAAGATGCCAGTGGTGTATAAAATTACGATGAAACAAAGCTCAAAAAAACTCGAACAAGAGACTCTAAAATAAAATAAAAATATCTCGGGCGTTAAGTTTAAGCAAACTCAAAGAAAACCACCCACTGGTCCTCCTAACGCACTCCCCTTTTCTGATATAAAACACTAGTCGTTCTAATATTCTTTAAAATTAAATTCAATTTATTGACTGATCAATAATGACTGTCCGTCAATTAGACACGAAGTTAAAGAAAAACTTCTTTAAATCAAGTGTTAAAAAAAAATATGGTTTTATATAAATGCCTACAATAAGGCCCCATCTTATTGTTCATATCAATCGCTGAACAAATAACAAGAAAAAAATATAATGTTATATTATATACTGATGTTATACCCTTAAAGATTTATACAAATTTTACACTTTATATACAAGTTTCATCCTCAAATAGGATTTTGTTTTCAACGCTGCCTATCTTCATTTAATTTTACAAGTATGTTTCATGGTTATCATTTCCTTAATTCGATGAATTCAACAATCAATTAAGATAATCAAATTGTGTTACATTTTGTGAAAATAGTTCATTAACTATTTATAAGTTTCAAAGAATGCAGTATATTTTTACAAAAATTACTGAAATATTACATGTATTATGTTGCATGAATTAGTTAAGTTGTTTAAGAAGTATCTGTGTTACTTGAATATGGGTGTCATGATATAGACAATTAATCTCCGGCAAATCCTACTAGGCAAGAATAAAACGTAGGGCTACTTGCATAGAACAAGCATAAGAAAAACATTCGTGATTCCAAATCACGAGAACTACAACATCAAATCCAAAAAGGTGATAGCTCAAAAGCTAATTTCACTCTTACAAAAACGCAATAACTACGTTAACGTCTTCTCAAAAGACTACAAGAACAATATCCAGCATTAATATTGACCATCCAATGATGTCAAATATTAGCTGCACTAACACAATAAATCGTATGCATAAAATTGCAATATCTCAATACAACTTTCCAAAGCTGTCAAAAAATTAAACCCAAACGTTATTAAACTTGAAACTTTTTCAGACATTGCTCTGAAAATATCATGCCTCCACCATAAACGAATATAGAAATGCCACATATTACTTCTTTCCTAACTTCATTAAACAAGAAGCAACAATTTGTTAGATAAATTGCATTATTCATTTCCACAATAATCGTCTTTAAAGTCTACGATAAATTCTGTTATAACAATGTGAACATTTAAATTTGATTCACAATTCCAATATATATATATATACATATTTATAATGACATATGTGATAGAAAAATTGTAAATAGACACTATCAACATAGTCGTTTCAGTTTCGCCTATCCAAATCCGAAAAATGGCTCAACTACTCAGAAGAAAACACGTGAGACTTACATCATGGAAAGGAGTCTATTATCAAATCAATAGATACACGCAAACCATTAAATCAAACGATGATCTATCCAAGAGTCTTCCCAAAAACGAATTGAAATAATACAAGCAAAAACTGAACAAAAATATTTAAAGAAAAATCTTTAATCAAAAATATATGAAAGTAGGCTGCAAGTGCCTTGGCAATCAATTCACAATTGTTTCCGCCGGACGATTTCCATAAATCCATAAGCATGGAAAATAACGATGAGAATGCACTATCATTTCTAAAAGAAAGAATTTCTACTAGAATGTCAAAGTTCAATCGAATAGTATCACTCAAATATTTTTGAAAAGTTCAAGTGCACGAGTATGTTGCCATCTTCTTCCTAATTACTATTCTTATACAAAGATATCGTCGTCTTGTTCCTAATTATGCTGCAAATATCTTCCCAACAAAATTGAATGCTTGGTTTTATTTCCAAAATTTGAAAAATAAAAGCAACAAAGTAATGCTCTAAATAGCATCACGTTTACAGTTAACTACACAAAAAATTACACTCTCCGACAGAAATGGTAAGAGAGAACCAGATCTAGCCTTTGAATGAAATTCATACTAATTAATGAAATATTGGTGAAAAGTATCAAACTAAAGGTGACAAGTTCTACTGTCTACAAGAGAAGAAAAGATTTCCAGCTACCTTGGGCGAAGTTCTAGTTGAAATTGAAGAATATGTATAAGAATATACATTCCTGTCAGGAATCGAACCATCGTCCCTGAGAAGCTCGTGGCTGGATCCGCAAGTTGTCGAACCAACTTCCTCCTAACCCGAAAACTACTGTCCACGAAACGGAGTTCCTGCATAATGCTTGCACAAGGCTCCCTCGACGTTAACAGTGAAGTAGCTTCCTTTCTTCGGAGAAGTTTCTTCATTCTTGGCTACTTTAAAGTCACTGGATTAGAACTAATGTTCTCAACATTTTCTTTCTCTTCATTGTAGAGTTCAAAAGGATGTCATTCCAAATGATCAACCCTGCTATTGCATTACATTCCTGAACGATTTATTTAGCACATCATTACTCCAATAGTTTGTTTCTCACAAGAATATCCAGTCATAATGTTGTCGATAATAATGCTTTCTTGCATTTCAAACCAATACGTAGCAGATTTCCTCATTGAATTCTGTATTAACAAAGTCCATATGTTGGCTAAGCTCACTCGTTCGAATCGCGGTGCGTGTAGAAAGCACTCGTATAACGCGTAATACACGGAACTTCCTTATACGAACGATAACATGTTCACTGAATAGATAGCTGTACTCAAGTGTGTGTTGTCTCAAAGCTGCTGATCCTACACTCAGCTGGTAGACTCCCAAGATGCATCACACCTGTATCGAGGTGGACAATCGAACACAATCGATTATCATTTCATATTTCCTTCCACTAGTTGCAATGTCAAGTCCATAAGCATGTGCTGCGCACGTGATCAGGAGTGTGGCGGGGTAGTCTAACCATCTCCTTAGAGCATATGAAACAAACTGTGCCTCAAAGTCCACAGTCAAAATACTGTCAAGCAATAACTTCCAAATACGTCTTGCTGTCATATCAGGGTTCCAATAAATAGCAAAATACTGTCTCAGTACCTACTGTAAGGCCACGGCTGCCTCCTTCCCTCTTCCTAGCCTATCCATCCCAATCTTCCATCCCTTCCCATCCCTCATGAGGCCCCTGTTCACTTTGCAGGTGAGGCCGCCTGGGCGAAGTGCTGATCACACCTCCCCAGTTGTATCCATCCCGACTAGATGTTCCAAGCTCCAGGACACTGCCCATAGAGGCGGTAGTGGTGAGTTCCCTCGCTGAGTCCGTGGGAACCACCAACCTAGAGGGTAAATTGACTAAATAATAATAATAATAATAATAAAAACTTCATCTTGGTATGGCTTGAGCAGGGGTACCCAACCTGGGGGGCGCGCCCCCCTAGGGTGGCGTGGGGCCTTATCAAGGGGGGCGTGAAGTGATTTCTGAATTAACTTCTATAACTCGAATATTACAATTTTGTCAAAATTGTCGAATCTCTCCAAGTGATTGTCGCACCAAGTCAATTGTTCAAAAGCACTGGTAATTGCCAACCGTCGGCACAAACCTCTGCGGAGCCGCGAGGTTGGAGGGGAAATAAGGAATTTGCTGTGTTGTAAGGAGCAAAATCAATGCCAATTTTATCGTCTCGTTGGCATATCTTTGTGATTTCTTTGAAGCTTTGAACAGTTTGAACTTATAGCTCCAAGGCAAAAACTCCAATATTATGCATTCCTGGAAAAAATACAGTTACGGAAACGCCGGCTTCAGTTGAACAACTTCTCATCCTTTCACCGCCTTAATGACATTTTACCGGAAAATGAACGTAAGCGTAATAAACGTAGGTGCAAATTCAGTCACATTTGGATTCCCAGGCACAAGAATTCAACTTCTACTTTCTTGATATCTCGTCGGATGAATGGTCCTGGATGTTGACAAGAAATCCGTTAGCCATTGACATTGAAGCACTGCCAGCACAGCTTCAAGAAGAAGCCATAGTTTTGAAGTGTGAAAAAGCTAAAAGATGATTCTAAAATATTAGGACTGGGTGACTTTAGGGTAAACTGTCTTGCAGTGTATCCTCTAATAGCCAAATTTGCATTGCGTGTCATTGTCACATTTTCAAAGACACATTTATGCGAGTCAGGATTTTCAACGCTGAGTGTCATAGAAACAAAGCAGCGTTGTCGGCTTGATGTTGCAAGTGATCTCCGCTGTGCTCTGTCAAATATCAAACCAAACATACCGAATATTACCAAGAGAAAACAGTGTCAACCCTCTCACTGACATTTGTTGATTAATTTAAGGATTTGTTTTAAAAGTGTGTCTTTGTTTTGTGTTAAAATGAAGTTAGTACGTAATAGATAGGCCTATTCCATTTTGTAGTGCTATTAGGTTAGGTCTATATCCTCCGCGTCAATCGAAGAGGTTATAGAAGCGATGAGTGGTGGGGAGAAATGGGGTGGGTGGAGGAGGGAGGTGAGGAGGAGGTGATAAGGGGGGCGTCAGCTGACAAAGGTTCGGAACCACTAGGCTTGAGGGTGGAGCTCACAGTCTAAAAAAGGTTCCGAACGCCAGCTTTAGATGATATCCAGTGTGTTTAAACACCCTTTATACTGTAATAAACAGTTGCAGAGAAGACTTTTCAGGTAATTCGTTGAAGAATAGGAATACCTTGGCGTAGAACTCTCAAGTAAGGATTGGGGTGGGAAATAAGCTGCTTAAGGCCTCTTTTGGTTATCACAGAATGTCTGAAGACTCTTATGAAGGGAAGGATTCTTTGCCTTTTATTTATGTGCCATGGTACTCTTCAACGCAAGTCTGAAATAGTGAAAGTAATCTCAGAACCTGACACTGAACTGTGCAATTCCTGAAGAGCTGGGCAGTATTTCCAAACATAGTAAGGAGTTAGTTACCACCTCATGGTATAGATAGAGGCTAGTAACATTGGCTGTCACCCCCTGAGGACCGGGGTTCGTTCCTGGCTCTGCCAAGAAATTTATTTCTGATATAAGGGCCGGAACGGGGTCCACTCAGCCTCATGAGGTAAAACTGAGAAGTGATGGGTTCGACTCCCATCTCAGCCATCCTGGAAGTGGTTTTCCGTGGTCTCCCCTTCTACTCCAAGCCACGATCGCCTCCTTCCCAATCTTCACCTGCATTACAAAATAGCACAGGTTATCAGGCAAATTCTACATATACTCACCCAAGTACCGACAGTGGTGGCTACGCTCGCTAATGCGCAGCGTTAGGTCAAGGGGTCAAGCTCTCTGCTAACTCAGTAGACGCGTGGGTTCGAGCCCCACCGTCGGCCGTCCTTGAAATGGTTTTCCGTGTTTTCCCATTTTCAACTCCAGGCAAATGCTGGGACGGTACCTTCTGACAGGCCACGGCCGCTTCCACATCCTTGCCCAGTTTCATTCGCCATCATTCATTTCATCTCTCATAAACTCCTCTCATGAGGTTGGTGTCAGAAAGGACATGCGGCCGTAAAAACCATCCACCACAAATACTTCCATCGCATCTTATCCCCCGACCCCGTTGGAAAATGGGAATAATAAGGGGTAGACTTACATACTCACCCAAGTACACGGAGCTTAATGACCAAGATGCTTTACGCCCTCTCCCTCCCCAATAGAAACAACTTTTTTCCTTCCCAACCAACAGCACATGATCCTCCAGTCACCAATCCAAACCCTAATCATGCCCAATGTTGCTTAACTTCGGTGATCTCACAGTGCCGGGTGTCACAACCTGGCAAAGCTTTTGCCAAGATTACGACAGATGCAGCAATAGGTGTGCAAATTGCCGCTCATGACACAAAGCGTATTCTGGTGGATAGCATGCCTCACGCTAATCCCTCACATACATGCTATTTCCAGGTAAGCATATGCCCTTTTGCTATCCAGAATACAGCAATACATTTATCCTGTGCTGTATCTCTTTCGTCACCTCCGTGGTGTAGTGGTCAGCGTGATTAGCTGCCACCCCCGAGGTCCGTGGTTTGATTCCCGGCTCTGCCACGAAATTTGAAAAGTGGTATGAGAACTGGTACGGGGTCTACTCAGCTTCGGGTGGTCCAAATGAGTAGAGGGGGTTCAATCCCCACCTCAGTCATCCTAGAAGTGGTTTTCCGTGGTTTCCCACTTCGTCTTCGGACAAATGCCGGGATGATACCTAACGTAAGGCCACGGCCGCCTCCTTCCCTCTTCCTTGTCTATCCCTCCCACTCTTCCCATCCCTTCATCAGGCCCCTGTTCGCTTTGCAGGTGAGGCCGCCTGGGCGACGTACTAGTCTCACTCCCCAGTTGTATCCCCGACTCAGAGTCTCAAGCTCCAGGACACTGCCAGTGGTGGTAGAGATGGGATCCCTCGCTTAGACCGTGGGAAAAGCCAACCCTGGAGGGTAAACGATAAATAATAATAATAATAATAATAAGAATATCTGCTTCATTTTATGATATTACGCTATACGAGTACAACACTCCTCCACCCATTTTTCTTCTCTGCCTTTTGAGAAGACTCGTCTAAAATTGTGTTAACTCATCAACTGATAATTGGGGCATTTTCAATTACACGCACGTCCTGCAACTTATTCTCGAACCACCTCACACAGAAGGTCACAGCTAGGGGTGGGGAGACCACGGATACCCAGCTGAGTCTGGCTTTGCTTTTAAGTACCAGAAGCTTCTCCCTTTCTCCACTCTTAGTTTTTTCAGAACCCGACGATTTTAGGGTACCCCGAAGTGACCTTCATTACCAATCTTCTTCAACATTTGTATTTTCAATCCTGATACGTTCTAACTCAGTAATTTTATTTCATGAATTGGCACCCATCGTCGATGGGTTTGCGTTATAAGGGTAACAACAAGTAGTTCTGTGAAGAACTATACAGCCTTTTTCAAATATCCTACTTATGATAATGTAATAGATTCGTAGATATTGAGAACCATCTACATATTTCGGATGGTTGCCATGTTGGATTTTTATATATGTAGGTCTTAGAGTTATGTAGGTCCACTATTACATGAAGATTATTCTGTAGGTTATTATTCAAACTTCAATCGCATGATTAGGACACAATAATAAAAATCGAGATTTTAAAATTTCACACAGCATCTATCTTGTGGTTGTGAAAACAATTGAAATAAATTAGATGCCAGTGAATTGAAATTTGTATAAACATTTACCATACCAAGTTTCACTGCGATCGGATGGTTAAATCGCGAGAAACGTCCATTTAAATATTTATATTTCGTGTCGCCGCCATGTTGGATTGGTACTCACCAGGTTAGTAAAAGTCGCATAGGTAAACTTTATGTTCTTAGCATCTATCAGTATACAAAATTTCAGTTTGATTGCTGTCATAGGTTAATGTAGATATTGAGAACCGTCTAAATATTTCAGATGGTCGCCATGTTGGATTTTTATATTATGTAGACCATAGAGTTATGTACTATTAGGTGACGATTATTGCGTAGGTTCACTATCAAACGTTCACTTTGATCGCATGATTGATACATAGAAAAAAAAAGTTAATTTTAAAATTCAGACAGTCGCCATGTCGAGGTTATGTAAACAATTGAACTAAATTAGATGCCAGTGCGTTACAATGTGTATATACAATACATTTACTGTACAAAGTCTTACTGCGTTTGGATGGTTAAATCGTGAGAAAAGTCTATTTTAATGTTTCAACTTCGCATGGCCGCCATGTTCGTTTTGTAGTTAGCAGATTTTTGAAAGTGTCATAGGTAATCTTCTATTAGTGCTCTCTATAACCGTAGAATATTTCTGGGTGATGCCGGTGAAATATTTCGCACAGCCACCATCTTAAGGTTATGTAAACAACTGACCTAACTTAGATGCCAGTGCATTGCAATGTGTATAAACATTTGCTGTACCAAGTTTCATTGCGTTTGGATCATTCGCGATTGCACTAGGCCAACGTTACGATTGACTTTCTCAAAGAATTCAAGTGTGAAGTTTTGGACCATCTGCCGTTTAGTCCAAACCAGCACTGAATGAGTTTCACCTTTTTCGAGAATGGAAGGTATGGTTGGGCGATACCGCCTCGCCAAAAAGGAAAAACTTCTGGAGACTGTCCAGACGTACCCAGCTCAGTGGCGGCAGAAGTTTTTGTCGAGGGCATTGGAAAGCTGGTGTTACGATACAACAAATGTTTCTATCGTTTTGGGGATTATGCTGAGACATAAGAATAAAACAAGCAAACATTTAGTAATTATTATTATTTTATTTAGCGTATGGCTTTTAGTGCCGGGAGTATCCGAGGCATGTTCGGCTCGCCAGAGGCTGTACCTGCTTCAAGCGGACACCCATGGGGTGAGCTACAAGTTGCATTCAATTTCAAATAGTTCCAACTTTCGCTACCTGATGATACTGACACCTAGTGGTGAACGTTGGAACTTTGATAGTGCGTTTCAACGAAATCTAGCCTGCAATTTTAGCTTCAAACAAGTTTAATAAGTGGAAGGTTCTTTTACTTGCCATAAATCTATAACATGGGACCGCCGGATTTACTTCTCCTCCGATAGAAGGCATACTGAGGGATTTATTATGCTCTTAAAAGAATCCGACGACTCGGCGATCTTGGGCATAGAAGCTCGGCATGCTACCGACTACGCCACCGATGCCTCTACATTTAGTAGTAAAATCAGTTCGGTATGTCAATCTGTTATTTTATACAGTCCATCGGAACTTGAAAAAAATAACAGCCCTCGTATAGTAAAATTATAACAATGAAAATGAAAATCCACAGCCTGCTTCCAGTCTCCGACCGGGTCAGGAATGGAATGAATGAAGCCCCCCATCTAGCGGCGAGGATATGGACTGTGCCGGCTGCCGAGGCCTGACGCACTTCCTCTGGGGCAATGATTAAATGAATGACAGATGAAATGAAATGATAGTGGAGAGTGTTGCTGGAATGAAATTTTGACAGGGAAAACCGGAGTACCCGGAGAAAAACCTGTCTGCCTGCGTTTTGTCCAGCACAGATCTCACATGGAGTGACCGGGATTTGAACCACGGACCCAGCGGTGAGAGGCCGGCGTGCTGCCGCCTGAGCCACGGAGGCTTGCAGTAAAATTATAACAATAAATATTATAATTGTAAAAAAAAAAAAATTAAAATTAAAATTATTACAGTAAATATGATAATTATTATAAAAGCAAGTATAAGAAATAAATACGAACAATAAAATATTATAATTAAATATAAACATTCAAATTATAAAAGTAAATATAAATATAATATAAATATGAATATAAGCTTTTAGATTATGATAGTACATACGACTGTTTATGTTCGACGATAATTATTATAACTATTTTATGTTCGAACGTAAATATTCATATCAGTCGAGATTTCGCCAGTTTTATGTACTGAACAGTGCGCATGACACGCAGAGAATGCCTTGTATTTGACCATGGCCTCCTCGATTACCCTACTATGACTCTATGTAAATTAGAAGGCCGTGGAACTCGTTATCTAATTGGTCAAACAACTGTTTCTTGAGCTCTGATTGGTGGGAGAAACTGTTTCATAATGAGAAATAGTGTTATAATGACCATCATTATGACACAGTTTCCTGACATATAATAGTCAGGGTCGAACATAATAGTACATTATACAACGAGCCTATAATGGCTATAATTAAGACACGAGTATGTTTATAAAACGAGCGTATGCGAGTTTTGTAATTTTCATACGAGTGCCTTAGTTACCATTATAGGCGAGTTGCATACGACTGTCTATATTCGACGATAATTATAACTTTATTATATGTTTTAACATAAATATTCATAAATATCTGTTCAGTCACTAGAATTTTGTGATCGGGTGCTGCGCTGGGTAGTATATCTCTGTTTTCGAAGCTCTCTGGCCGACCGACGCATGCGCTCTGTGTGCTTCAATGCCATTTGTTCAGATTGTGCACCAGTATTCAGTAAAACTGTCACCGAAGTCGTTTGAATACAACGCGCTGTGTAGAAATTGGATTTGGTGATATTAAGGTACAGTGCTATTTCTTGTCTCATATTCACCAGTTTATTTACGCGAACGAAGCCTCCGTGGCTTAGGCGGCAGCACGCCGGCCTCTCACCACTGGGTCCGTGGTTCAAATCCCGGTCACTCCATGTGAGATCTGTGCTGGACAAAACGGAGGCAGACAGGTTTTTCTCCGGGTACTCCGGTTTTCCCTGTCAAAATTTCATTCCAGCAACACTCTCCACTGTCATTTCATTTCATCTGTCATTCACTTAATCATTGCCCCAGAGGAGTGCGTCAGGCCTCGGCAGCCGGCACAGTTCATATCCTAGCCGCTAGATGGGGGCTTCATTCATTCCATTCCTGACCCGGTCGGAGACTGGAAGCAGGCTGTGGATTTTTTTCATTTACGCGAACATATGGACGGTGCACTTTCGGTAATTTATACAGACATGTTGGATTTTGAGCGCATGCGCGAAGGTATCCTTATCTAATTGGTCACAGAACTGTTTCTTGAGCTCTGATTGGTGGGAGAAACTGTTTCATAATGAAAAATAGTGTTATAACGAGCCTCATTATGATACAGTTTTCTGACGCATAATAGTCAGGGTCGAACATAAAAGTAATTAATATATAAGATTATAAAAGTAATTATATATACTTCCCCTCCGAAGGATTATATTTTAATGTGCAGGTGTCTACTGCATATGGGGGCGTGGTGGCGGAGCGGTCAAGCTGCTGGCCTCTCACCACGGCGGACTGGGTTAGATTCCCGGTTAATACATGGGAGATTTTCAAAGTGAAATGACATGTCCTGTGGTTCGGATTCCACGTAAAAAAAGAGAGGTCCCGTGGCTTATGATCTCGAGGTTAACAGTCATGTAAAACTACTGCCTTCCTTCCTTTCCAATACTGCATACATCCAAGCATTGTTACCGGTCATTTCATAATATTGTAGGGCTTGTAACATGCGCTGTTAGAAACGTCTTATAAAAGGCTTTGTGTGCTTTGCACATTTCACATCTCACGAAATGAGGCCAATTGGTTTTTTCTCTACGTAGCTTTCAAATTAGCTTTGTATTGATGATCCCACACTGTCTGCATATCCTCATCAAGTGGAGAATTCACACGGGGGCAAGAGGCAATCTTCTGTCCTAGTTTCAACGCATGAACAATAAAATGCACCATTTCAGTTATTCTTAGATACAACTGGTACAATCAGTAGTGAGCCAGTCGCGTTGTTCTCACACAATTGGAGATAGTTACAACTTGATGAATAGCAGCAGTGATTGCCATGGAAGATTGTTCCATTATTATGATGGAGAAAACTGCTATAGTAATAGTGTCAATTATATGGCGTCAGTTTTCTGTTAATTTATCACACATTAGACGGCACGATTTGCTCCAGTATGTTTAGATAAGGACACCACGTACTCTTGGGCATACGAATTGTGCATCATTATACTATGCATTTTCTGGGTTTCTGGTAAAGGTACAGCTATGATTATTGTAACATATAAAAAGCCGTATATTTTGAGATTATTACGACTCAGTTGTTTTCCGATCAAATACTCTCAAATTTTGTTCACAAACTGGGAATGGATAATGACAGATAAGTAACCACTTTCTTAAAATTATTATTGGGGTTGAATGTAAGAAAGAACTTCCAACAAAAAATTTGATTTTTTGTGAATTTATAAAATTTATAATTTATAATTTTTATAAATTTCAAAATAATTAATCGTCTAAAAACCAGTGATATAGAAATGAATAGTATAATGATGCCAGCTAAGGTGCACAATTCGTATGCCCAAGAGTACGTGGTGTCCCTGGGGGTCGATACAGCTTAACACTTTCAAAAGTTTACAATTTGTAAAATCTTTTATATCCGATTCTACCAAACACTGGTGACCATAGAACTGGGAACTTCATAAGAAATGTAGTAATTTTAATTTTTCAAGCACACAATATATGTTCAACCATTTGTAATTACAGACAATACCTTAAAGAAAATAAAGTAATTTATTATGAAGTACTGCAATACTAAGTATTCTTAAGAGAGCGTGCTTTAATCCTAGAATACTAACATTATTCAATTGATGCTTAATACTAATAATACGTTAAATTTACGCACATTACGAACTTTGTGCTAACGCACCAATTAGTTAAATGGTTGAAATCAATATATATTTCGTATGTAACACTATTTATATACAATGAATCCTCTGAGGTCTTTGAAGTTTGAAGTTTCTCAATATAAATGATTGGATACACTTTATTTCGGTAATAATTCAAGAGATATTTCATTGTGATATCAGCTTGCACGTAATTTTTGACAAAATTCATCAGCGTTGGACATTTTTAACTAAATACAAAATTATATTGTTTCCATCTTAAATACAACAAATACAGAATTCGTTTACTTTGACGTAAATAGCAGTACGTAATCTCTCCGGCCTCTTATACTGTCTCAGGTTTTTATGAGGTTGTTTTTATAATCCCTCTTTGTTATTGCCATGGAGAAACCAATATGTTGTTCAATTCAAGGATAGTTTCCAGGCAATTCTTTGCCTCATGATTATGCCTCTAGAACTGATTAGCATTAATAACAAAAGCATTGCCATCACCACCTTAGACCAGTAGAAGCACTGCTGGAAGATGGTAGGGTGGGGACAAATATAGAGGGAATTTTAAGCAGTTAAATTATTCATACACGTAAATTTTAAGTATTATAGGGTTAAACTTAATGACAAATCTGAGGATCGAGCAGGCAACTGTTAAAAACAAAAGACTTCTGAATTTCTCTACTTCCTTAATTTTTTATTTTGGTTTCCTTTGAAGACAAAATGCAAACTGGTTATTTTTTCTCTCAGTAGACATTTTCGAAGTAACCTCGCTGGAATTTATTTTAAGTAACAGCATCGTGTTGAGCATACCTGTTTGACATCACAATTTGTAGCAAGTAGACCCACAATTAATCGCTTTTGCCGGAGCGACAGTCTGTTCAGCACAGCCAAAATGGCCGACCGCACTATCCTGGTGTGTCTCGCCTCATAGCCAAAGGGAGGGTCAGTTCTCGTTCAGTGTGATAGCTGTGCTACTGACATTCATCGCAGTAAAATATGGAGTTCAGAATTGATTAGTTGAAATAACCAGACAAGTAAATCGAGGATTTCCTTGGTCTAAAAAAGTTAAATAGGACAATACCATACCCCTTTACCTTGTAATCCATTAAAATATTTTGAGTTCAATATCAATGTGTATATAATAGCTTTATTTTGCCCTATAGTTCGCTGACTGGACTATTAATTATATTATTATGGAGATGCATGTGCAACGAATTCTTGTCAGTTGTAATTTAAGAATAGTAATGTGCATGAAACACAAATCCCCCTTCCGTCCAATCTTAACTTGACTGCGTATTTTTTGGAACGAAAAGTTCACAGGAGAAATGAAGAAAAGCCGAGTTGCACTTCCAGGGAAACTCCAAACACAACCACTCTTCTCTGAAGTCTTAACTCAACACGACTCGACAGTTTGCTGCTGTCTGTAACTGGGGTGATTGGCTTGCCCCTAGATAGTTCGTAAAACCCTGCCGAAGCCGTTGGAATTTTTAAGAGCGTTAAAAATCCCTCAGTATGCCTTCCTTCGGAGGGGAAGTAAAGCCGGCGGTCCCATCTCATAGATTTATGGCATGTTAAAGAACCTTCCACTAATTGCACCTTTGTGAAGCTAAATTGGATAGGTTATTGTAAACAACGCTCTTAAGTTTCTAAGTTCGTTGCCAAGAGCAGACTGCGGTGGCGTCTAGCAGCTAAGTTGTGAACTTAGCCTAGTAGTCGTTGACGGTGGCGCTTGGCGGCAAAAGTAGGAACTATTTGAAAAATTCTAAGTTGCAGTACTTAAATAAGAAAAACAGATAACACTCACTAATACAGTCATCACAATTAACACCGGTTATCAGACAGATTCTACACACACCCAAAGTACACGGGGCTACATGACAGCGTTGTCGCAGCCCATAAACTTAAGAACCAACCAACCAACCAAACTGTCTCTGAAGCCAGTAATTGAATGGAAACTGTTGGTATAAATTAAAACGTAAAAAACTTATAGTGGGCGATGTATTGAAGATAGAGATATGCTCTCGTGAACTATTTTGTAGAACTTTTCATGCTGAACAATTCTTACACTCATAGTATATTGATATTTTTAACGGTTTGCCCAGCGTAAGCTTAAAAAGCGCACGGACGACAGGTGTTTTCGACTTTTTCACTGAAATCGTTCCTGCTTGGCTTCCCCATTAATCTACCTTTTGACACACTCAACGATCATTTTACAACTACCGGACACTCAGTTGACCCTGACATGAAACACAGAACTTTGATCAATAACTACAACACCCCCACCCCTAACAGAGAAACATTCCATTTCTCGCATGTTACCCCCTCACAAGCCAGACGTGCTATTCTTCGAATAAAATCGAAATCTAAAGGGATTGACAATATAGAAATCGAATTATTCAAACGTATCATTGATATTATACTTCCCACAATAACACACATATTCAATCACTCGTTAATGACAGGTATATACCCATCGCTTTGGAAAGCGGCCTTCGTCATCCCAATCCCAAAAAATACACAGGCTAAACATGTAAGCGATTATCGCCCAGTCAGTATACTATCATCCATCTCCAAAGAATGTCATGGTATGGCTAGCAACTGGAGCCATCCATTACAACCTTACTGGCTACCGAACACCCCTGGTGACCAATCTGCCTGTTTTCCTGGGTCACCTACGGAAAGAACGCTGGAACTCGTACAGCGGAAGTGTATCAACAGTAATTTTGGCAAATTTTTATACATTCTAAAAATGCTTGGTCATCATTCTGTTATTATGATTCTTGATGGTTTCCTTTTGATTTTCATTTTCAAAGACTGCAGTGAACTTGGAACATTATATTGAGGAGATAAATTGTACTCAGTGATAAGTGTATCTGTCTTTGTAAATAAATGTGCATTTAAACTGAACTGAAAAGATGAAACTGAAGCACGTATAGATGTTCGGGACCATGATGGCTTGGATGAGATTGTAATGCCACAAATTGCTTGTTTTGAACACCCTCGACATTAAGCAGCAGATGTTGCAAAGTACCAATTAGTAGGAAATGGCTGGATTAATGGAAGGATATACATGCGTATAAGAGTACAGTAACTTTTCATTATAAGTGTAGCTTAGAAGACAAATAACTTCAACAAGTAATGGTGGAATAATTCAAAGTGTGTCCTTTTTGCTGGCTAGAATGTGTTGCACACTGTGGAATTCCAAGTAGAAATACTTTCAAGGTTTGTTTAAATCTTACCTTAATTAACACATCCCTCATTATATATAACGTTATATTTAAGTAATTTTAATTTCAAAACTAGAGACGTTCATCTGTGAATAAGGGACACTTTGTTTCTTACTTCACATATTTCGAAGCATTAAAAGAAATTTGTCGTATATTTGATTCAAAGATTTTGATTAATCCCTACTAATGGAATGTTTTATGAAGCCAAACAGTGGGAACATTCACTTCAGTGACTCGAAACAGGAGATATACAAATTATTGAAAAGTGGACTTCTCTAGTTTTGAAACTAAATGACTCAATTAGAATTTATAATTGTGTTATGTGTACATGAACTGTGCACTTATAGTTATTAGAATCCTTGGTAATACAATATAACTAAAATTGCCATGTTTAGAATAACAGTGTTGTTCTATTGAGCAATCTATTCCGTGACGGCTTCGGTGGCGTAGTCGGTAGCATGCTGAGCTTCTATGCCCAAGATCGCGGGTTCAAACCCGGCCGAAGTCGTTGGATTTTTAAGAGAGTTAAAAATCCCTCAGTATGCCTTCCTTCGGAGGGGAAGTAAAGCCGGCGGTCCCATGTCATAGATTTATGGCATGTTAAAGAACCTTCCACTAATTACACCAGTTTGAAGCTAAATTGTACAGGTTAAGAATGTAAACAATGCTCTTAGGTCCCTACGTTCGTTGCCAAGATCCGACTGCGGTGACGTCTGGGAGCTAAGTTCTGAACTAGTAGTCGTTGACGGTGGCGTTTGGCGGCAAAAGTAGGAACTACTTGAAAACTGATCGTCTGCAGTCCTTACTTGAATTAAAACAGATGCACACACTAATACAGTCATCACAATTAATACCGGTTATCAGACAGATTCTACACACACCCAAGGTACACGGGGCTACATGACCGCGTTGTCACAGCCCCTAAACTTAAGAACCAACCAATCTATTCCGTCAGAAGATAAACTGGATTAATTCAGATGACATTTAGACTGAAGAGCGCCACTGTTTTGGGAGACTCCCCGTCACCTTAGTGAAACGGTTATTGCCTCTTGGCAGCTCGTTGTTAGCGCAGTGACTGCCTTGGGCGGTTCAGCGGGCGAAGTCTACACAATGAAGAAGTCTGCCGGGTTAGGTTATTGCTCCTTCATAGCTGCAACCTGCGCTACACTGATGTTAGAAGTATTGCAGAGCTGTCGTTGCGTTGCTTCAATTAGAGTTAGGACATACTCTGTCATCAACTCCGTGTACGACAGCACAGAATTTTCTAATAAGCTGTATTATTGTAATGTCATTATTAGTGTGTGTAACTGTAAATTGACAGGGTCTAGGAGTGTTGTATGTGCTTCGGAACTTTAAATAAATAACCATCCTGGTACAGAAATAGAAGGGGAAAATTACGAAGCACATTTTCTAGAATGGCTGATTCGGGATTTAAACCCACCTTTTGTCAGATTTTCCCCTAAAGGTTGAGTACGCCGCATTTTAGCCCTCACAACTGCATCACGTTTCTTGGTAGAGGCGGGAATCTAACCCAGGGCATTTGGGGGGCCAGAATCTCAATACGTATCACGAGTATTTGAATGGTTCATTCTGTGTTAGTGTCGCCACATATTTCAGAAGATTTGGACTACATGAAGAGTGCACAATTTCAGTGATCAGCAAGAAAGGGTGAAATTTTAGAGTGTGTTCACATTGTTTTTTTTTTTTTTTTTTAGTTCAACTATTTCTTTCTTCCTTTCTTTCTTTCTTTCTTTCTTTATTTATTTATTTATTTATTTATTTATTTATTTATTTATTTATTTATGTATCTCATTACCTTATGTATCTTTGGGGTAAACATCTTTCACCTTTCATTATGGTGCACCATAATAGGGTTTATGAAGGGAATGTTTATTAGTGTTAAGCTATCCAACCACATTTTATCTATATCGGCTGATGAAGGGGCCAAAAATTAGGCCCTGAAACATGTACCAATGACCACTAAGTGATCATTTATATATAATACATTAAAGGTATTGATTAGGCGGAACTTTTGCAAAATATTAATACTAAACGTATCACGAGACCACTCAAGAAGGCACATGCTGCGAGAAAGTTCTAGGCTACGCTACTGGTTGCTAAAAAAAATGAACCAGTGGCAAAGAACTGGTATAGTTTATAACACGGAGACGATGAAGAATGATGAACAGGTATTAAGACGATTGGGAGAGGAGAGATGTCTCTGACAACTGCTAATGAAGAGATACGTTGGTAGGTCACATATTAAGACACCCAGGAATAGCAAAGATAGTTATAGAAGGGCCGAGGTTAAGAACTGTAGGGTTAGACCAAGGTTAGAATATGTTTAAGCGGCTTCGGTGGCGTAGCTGGTAGCATGCTGAGTTTCTACGCCCAAGATTGCGGGTTCAAACCCGGCCCAAGTCGTCGGATATTTTAAGAGCGCTGAAATCCCCTCAGTAAGTTATGCCTTCCTTTGGAGGGGAAGTAAAGCCAGCGGTCCCATGTCATAGATTTATGGCATGTAAAAGAACCTTCCACTAATTACACTCGTGTGAAGCTAAATTATTCGTTTGATTTAATTAATGCTCTTAGGTTCCATCATTCGTTGCCAGGAGCCAACTGCGGTGGCATCTAGTAACCAAGTTCAGAACGAGTTGTCGTTGATGTCGTTGGTAGCAAAAGTAGGAACTACTTGAAAATTGAATGTCTGCAGTCCTTACTTGAATTAAAAACAGATAACACACACTAATACAGCCATCACAATTAACACCGGTTATCAGACAGATTCTACACACACCAAAAGTACACGGGGCTACATGACCGCGTTGTCGCAACCACTAAACTGAGGAACCAACCAGAATATGTTAAACAGATTGCCTCGGATGTAGGGTGTGATAACTAGGTAGAGATGAAACGAATAGCTCTGGACAGGAAGGCATGGAGGGCTGCATAAAACAAGTCAAAACGCTGAAGACTCGAACAACAACATTTATTGATCTCAAAAGGTGCGCTCCGGTGAGCATAGTTGTGAATCTATACAGTCCTTGCTGTAGTCTATAACTGATATCGTTCTCCGTTTGCACGTCAGTGTGTGGTATTTGCCACAACTCGCGCCACACAGCAATCTATTTCCGGTTTGTGATATCTCTTGCTACTGCACTGTTTGTGGTGGAAGCCGTGCACTGACAGTCTGGCCACCCATGTCTCTGCTCCTGACACTCTGTAGTTCACCATAGCAGGCGATGTATAAAATTCCGGCTGTATCTCTTCTCTCTCTCTTTATTTCTGTTCTCAGGAGCTCTTTTAAGAGGTATTTTGAGGTCGTCAAAAAACTACTGTGTTGTCAAAGTATTTTGGTGTCGTTATTGGAAGAGTTGAAAGTCTTCCGTCAATCAAGTGTTTGGTTTGATTCCAGTCTATCTATGTCTACACCTTGGTTGGTTCCTCACTTTAGGGGCTGCGACAACGCGGTCATGTAGCCTCGTGTACTTTGGGTGTGTGTAGAATCTGTCTGATAACCGGTGTTAATTGTGATGGCTGTATTAGTGTGTGTATTTGTTTTTTAATTCAAGTAAGGATTTCAACTTTGAATTTTTCAAATAGTTCCTACTTTTGCCGCCTAACGCCACCGTCAACGACTGCTAGGCCTAGTTCAGAACTTAGCTACTAGACGCCACCGCAGTCGGCTCTTGGCAACGAACGTAGGAACCTAAGAGCGTTGTTTACATTCTTAACCTATACAATTTAGCCTTCTTACGCGTTCTTAACGCTTTTAAAAATCCGTTACGGCTTCGGCCGGGTTTGAACCCGCTATCTTGGGCATAGAAGCTCAGCATGCTACCAACTACGCCACCGAAGCCGCTGTCTACACCTTATTAATCCCGTTTCCAACGGTGTCAGGGATGAGATGTGATGAAATTCCACGTGGTTGGTGGTTTTTACGGCCGAATGCCCCTCCTGACGCCAACCTCACGAGAGGAGTTAATGAGAGATGAAATGAATGAAGGTGAACGAAAGTTCAATTTCAAATAGTTCCAACTTTGGCTACTAGACGCCACTGTCACCTAGCGGCGAACGTTGGAACTTGATAGAGCGTTTCTAAACCAAATAACCTACAAATTTAGCTACACACTACCAATAGTAGTGGTAGGTTCTTTTTCGTGCCATGGATCTATGATATGGGCCCGCCAGCTTTACTTCTTCTGCGAAGAAAGGCATACTGAAGGATTTTAACGCTTTTAAAAATCCGACTATTTTGGCCGGGTTTGAACCCGCGATCATGTGCTAAGTAGCTCAGCATGCAACCGACTACGCCACCGAAGCCTCCGTTTAGTTTGATTCCAGTAATAAACAGCAGCAAGGCTTTGATGCTAAAATATTCGAGACTAGTTCCCATCATCACTTGCAGCTTTCGTGATGAAATATCACGTACGGTGGCTCAGACTCCACTTAAAACATATAAAAATTGGCAATTGATTAACAATCGTATAACATGACAATAATTACGTTGTGGATTTAACGTTCACATTAACTGCTGAGGAACTTGAGATGCTGTGGTGCATAAATCTCTCGCACGTAAGGTAACTGAATATTTGATCAAAACACTTCAATTTATTAATAAGCTCATACCAACGAAAATTATGGATCAATTGTTATGGACGTGTTTCAACATGTTAAGTGAAACTCCCTTTATAAGATAAAATAGTTGTTACTGAGAAAACAATATCCTTCACCGTTACCAACATATCAATTAATGAATGAAAAAGAAAACATTATCAAATGTTAGTCTACATTTATTAATTAACTAGTCAAGTTGATGATTTGAAACAAAATACACTTAAAAGAGAGTTCATGGCTTCCAATCCAACCTAAAATCATGGTTCTAGTTCTTCAAACTTACTGTTTGAAAATATGTCTTTGAATAGTTTCTTAAGAAATGTCTTTTAAGCAAAACATTTTCTCTCAAGTTCCATAATTACTGGAGCTTTTATTCTAAGTCAGATTAATTAACACACGCAAATAAAAAATACTGTGAATATTTCAAGTAGATCAGTGCAGTTCTCTCTGATGTAATGTACCTTATTTGGATTAAAATGAAAGTTGTGTGAAATGGCTAAGAAATAAATGCCTGCAATAATAATTGGTAGATGTTTGCCAAAATTGAAAAACTTTAAAGGCCCACATATCGGAAATAAATTAACATTTTTGTTCCAAACGAACTTCTTGGGATAATTCAATATTTTTAGAACCCAAATTAAACAAGATGTTCAGTAAAGAACATATAGCCTACTTTCTCCTAAATTCATGGGTATTGTTATAACTCTTTGTCCTTTTAAAGGAGTATAGTTGAATGTTGGTTGTAGTAGCTTGTTGAAATACAACGTGCTTTACTGATATTAAACATGAATATGAGGTGCCCTTTGCTAGTGCTACCTCTGTAAAAAATTTCATTCAATTCGGTTTCACCGAGTTTGAGTTGATATGGGGAATCGATTTGCACACATACATGGCCGCTATCTGCAAACTATTGGGCTGATGACCTTGTAGTTCAGTCAGAAGATGCTTCCCACAAAAGGTATGTTGCTGCAAAATTTGGTATAGATCATTAGATTAGGTTGGTCGTAATTTGATTTAAGCTTTTAACATTTGGGTGGCCGCCATTCCGTTTCCGTCAAGATGGCGGCGATATAAAACATGACACTGAGGTGCCCTTTGCTATTGCTACCTCTGCACCAAATTTTGTTCAATTCGGTTCCACCGTGTTTGAATAGATAGGGGGAATCGATTTGCACACATGCATGGCCGCCATCCGCCAAGTATTGGGCTGAAGACCTTGTAGTTTGGTCAAAAGATTTTTCATTTATAAAGGTATAATATTGCAAAATTTGGTAGAGATCGAATGATTAGGTTAGTCGTAATTTGATTTAAGCTTTGAATATTTGGGTGGCCGCCATTACGTTTCCGTCAAGGTGGTGGCGATATAAAACATGACACTGCGGTGCCCTTTGCTAGTTCTACCTCTGTACCAAATTTCGTTCAATTCGGTTGCATCGTGTTCGAATTGTTAGGGGGGACAGACATTCAGAGTACACACACTCACACACACACACACACACACACAGACACACAATTTTTGGCCCTGTGTAGATCTCATAAGTCTACTTTCATTTTTTGAAAAAATCGAAAGTAAGCTAAAAAAAAAAGAGGGAGGGGGGAAACAATCACCACAACCTAAGTTAGCGCCACATTCAGCCAAACAACCGGGTGGAAATTCTTTCCCGTAATACTGAGCACTGTTGCCGATTACGGAACATGGCCGGCCTAGAACAGTGCATATCTGTCCTCAATCACCGATTAACTTTTATATTTTCTTCATAATACAATTGATTTTAAAACTACACACATAGCTGCACTTTAATGTTGCTAGCAAGCCTGTAGCATTCGCAGCTCCGCATTTAGTCGAAGGCTTTTGGGACAATGTCACATGATGTTAGTAGGAAACAGTGTCAACGCTTCACCTACTTCTGCAATGAGCTTTATCAAGCCCAAATCTGCTAATTAGAGATAATCGATCACCCAGTAATGTGTAGTGGGAGCTAGACTAAAACCACTAACGTGTTTCTGTTAATGTAGCTCGCCTGTTATAAGAACGAATGGGCTGAGTTACGTAACTGACTTTTAAAATCCCAGATTGCGTGTTCGGTCAGCACTTGGTACGACAACATAAAAGGGTAATTAAATGTAACAAACTAATATTATATTTATTGTTACGTTAAAAGATACCCACATGGGCAATATTCTAGACACTCCAGCACATCCAACTCCACAGCAGCTAACAGTGACGTTAAACTCATTCCAATCTTCTCTTTCGTTTCGGCCAACTAAAAACCACGTCCTTTCAACTGTTTCATTTTAGCTTTAAAATTAGTACAGTATTCCGTGACGCCTTTCGAGTTCTCAGCGTCGGTCTTGTTTGGAAACTCTGATGTTCAAAAAGTTTTCGCTTAAGCTGACTACGCTCCTGGCTATTTTAACATGAGATCCCAATGTCATGAAGATCTCTTTTCCATTCATTCATTTTCTATAGGCCATCTATGGACCGCGTCATTCCAACTGTCTTCTACAGGCTTTGATGTTTGCCCAGTGCGCCCGCATTCTTTCTCGGTGGACTTCCTTCCGTTCCTGGGTCCAAATCTTTCCCGTTTTTAGCTTCATTTTTTTTAACCTTTGCAAGCTTGAAGTTTTCTTTTGAGTGGGGCGTGCTCCTGAATGTCAGTTGGTGTAATCCCCATTTCTTTGAGATCTCTTTTCCATTATTTATTTATTTATTTATTTATTTATTTATTTATTTATTTATTTATTTATTTATTTATTTATTTATTTATTTATTTATTTATTTAATCGATTGTTCCCCTTTAGGAGAGCGATTGAACTTGAATTCACGATTTCACCCTCAGGCGTTTTTCCTCTTTTATTCCCAAAATCTCTTCATCCACTCGGAATGTATAAATTTGAAGCCATATTTTTTCAGTGTCACCTATACAAAACTGTTAATTTGTAGCTCTTCAGTCAGTCAACACGATTGTGCCCAATAAATGGTCGGGGTACAAGATATAAATATGTAACGACACTTCTGGGAAATATTACATGTATTAATTAGATTATCACAAATAATGGGTTAGTTAATGATTACGCGTTTGACCCTCAAGTGGCCATCATCAGATCCTGATCACTGTGTTAAGGTTAAAGTTTACACTAAAATATTAAATCATCATCATCATCATCATCATCATCTTGTACAGTTTCCAGCCCCAGGCTCGCCACTTAGTTCTTTCTTCCCACCACCTCTCCGCTGTCACTCTGGTCCAGTTCTCGCCTCTCTTCTTGACACATTCCTCCACTCCTTTCAGCCATCTATCTCTTGGTCTTCCCCTTGGTCGTTTCTTCTGCATCTGCATCTCATGTATCCTCTTGGGAATCTTCTTCTCATCCATTCTCTTTAAGTGTCCATACCACCTCAGTCTTGATGTCTCAATCCTACCTTGCAGGGGCTCCTCTTTCACCATTTCCCTGACCTTTTCATTCCTCACCCTGTCTCTTCTTGTTACTCCGATCCTAGTTCGCAGGAACTTCATTTCACCTGCCTGTATTCTGCTTATGTCTCTTTTCTTCATTGTCCACGTTTCTGAAGCATAGGTCAGTATCGGGATATAGTAGCTTCTGTATAACACTTCCTTGCCTTTTTGTGGGACATCTTTATTCCGCACTAAGCTCCTAATGCTTCTCAGAAATGCTTCTGCCTGTCTGCCACGTTCCGTAATCTCTTTGTCATTTCTCCCATTTTCCTCCACTATACTTCCCAAGTACTTGAGTCTTTCCGCCTTCTTCAGCTGTCCACCTCCAAGTGTTATCCCACTCATTGGTCTGTCCTTTTTCCTGGTCGTTAACAGGATCTCACATTTACTGATGTTGAACTTCCATCCGTACTCTGCCACTGTTTCTTCCCAAGCCTTCAGTTGCTCCTGAATTTCCTCCTCCTTGTTTCCCCAGACCATGAGATCATCTGCAAACACCATTGCTTTCATCTTATCTTCTCCTATCTTTAATTTAATTTAATTTAAGTTGCTACTACAGTATTGTCTAGATCGTCTTGGTTATGTTTTCAACGGTGAATCCCGTTTTTGTCTTGAGTAATATAAATGATTAAACAAGATGTTCAGTAAAGAACATATAGCCTACTTTCTCCTAAATGCATGGGTATTGTTATAACTCTTTGTCCTTTTCAAAGAGTATAATGGAATGTTGGTTGTAGTAGCTTGTTGAAATACAACGTGCTATAGGGATATTAAACATGAATATGAGGTGCCCTTTGCTAGTGCTACCTCTGTAAAAAAATCATTCAATTCGGTTTCACCGTGTTTGAATTGATCTGGAGAATGGATTTGCACACATACATGGCCGCTATTTGCAAACTATTGGGCTGATGACCTTGTAGTCAGTCATAAGATGCTTTCCACAAAAAGGCATGTTGTTGCAAAATCCGGTAGAGATCAAATTATTAGGATGGTCGAAATTTGATTTAAGCTTTTAACATTTGGGTGGCCATCATTCCTTTTCCGTCAAGATGGCGGCGATATAAAACATGACACTGAGGTGCCTTTTGTTAGTGCTACCTCTGTACCAAATTTCGTTCCATTCGGTTTCACCGTGTTCGAATTAATAGGGGTAATCGATTTTGACACAAAGATGGCCGCCATCCGCAAACTATTAGGCTAATGATCTATTAGATTTGTCGAAAGATGCTCCCTCCATAAAGGTATGTTGTTGCAAAATTTGGTAGAGATCGGATGATTAGGTTAGTCGTAATTTGATTTAAGCTTTGAACATTTGGGTGGCCGCCATTACGTTTCCGTCAAGATGGCGGCGATATAAAACATGACACTGGGGTTCCCTTTGCTAGTGCTACCTCTGTACCAAATTTCATTCCATTCGGTTTCACCGTGTTCGAATTAATAGGGGTAATCGATTTTGACACAAAGATGGCCGCCATCCGCAAACTATTAGGCTAATGACCTATTAGATTTGTCAGAGGATGCTCCCTTCATAAAGGTATGTTGTTGCAAAATTTGGTAGAGATCGGATGATTAGGTTAGTCGTAATTTGATTTAAGCTTTGAACATTTGTGTGGCCGCCATTACGTTTCCGTCAAGATGGCGGCGATATAAAACATGACACTGAGGTGTCCTTTGCTAGTGCTACCTTTGTACCAAATTTCGTTCAATTTTCGCTCACCGTGTTCGAATTGAAAGGGGGGGACAGACATTCAGAGTACACACACTCTCTCTCACACACACACACACACACACACACAGACTCACACACACACATACACACACACAGACAGACACACTTTTTTTCGCCCTGTAGTGATCTCATAAGTCTACTTTCATGTTTTGCAAAAATTGAAAGTAGGCTAAAAATGTATATATACGTGTGTACAAATAAAATTAATTTAGTAGTAAGTCAACAAACATGCACTATCAAATCTATAAGAACATAAATTGAAAATTACAAATAAATATATAAACATTAAAATTACACAGACAAAAAATAACATTATTAATAATTATAATAATTAAAATAAAATGCAAAAACACATAAAAGTAAAAAAATAGCTTTTCCCTATAAATGGTTAAATGAAAATTAATGATCCCCTCATACGAGCCAAAGAGTGCTCGCAGGTACAAGCTCGACTGAGATACATTCTTCAATTCAAATTATGTTGCAAGAACCAGAATAATAGTGTTTTCATTACAAGTTCTGACAGTCAGAAATTTCATCATTTTGTGAAATAGTATTTTTAATTTCAGTAAAAACAAGAAGTTCCGTGACGAACTAAAGAGGCTACTAATCATAACATTTAAGATTCATGCCAATGATTAATCTAAATTGACCTATCTAGGATAGTGGCGAAATTAAGTTGGTAATATTGAAATTTCTAATTACAGTATTTCGAAATATACCTGGCATAATGTAGCCTAATGGAGCACTACCGTTGGCAGCCCTGGTGACTGAATCTATTCTTAATTCCATCTCTTAAGGTACAGAATACAAAATTTGGTTGAATTCCAATGGATAGCATGGACGTTACATGCAGTTATATATAGGATCTATCAGCGCGTAAAATCATGTTGGTAACAATGTCCTTCATGTGTTGGTCAGAAATAATCCGAAATATTATGATCTATGCTTGTGCCAATTTTGGATGAAATCCATTTATTAGTATAGAAGTTATATGTGGAATTGGATCAGTGAAGGGTTATATATGTTGTATATGTATTTGTTTGAATTTGCATTCCATGTATTTTAAAATTGGTCTATCAGCAGGCTTAGAATCATTTTGGCAGCACTGGCATACATTAGATACTTCAAATTAAACTAGAATGTCAGGTACTATACGTGTGCGACGTTTACAGCTGTGGGCTTGCATACTTTCTGATATATCGATATTAGGGTAAAAAAAACAGAGACAGTGTTTATTAAAAGTTGGCAGCCCTGGTTGATCTTAAGAATAGGCACAGTCAAATCTGTTATGGTACACATAGCACATACGAAATTTGATTGAAATCCAATTGATAGTATAGAAGTTACATGTATTTAAAATTGTTCCTATCAGCAGGCTTAGAATCATGCTGGTAGCACTGACATACATTAGTTACTCCAAATTAATCTGTAATGTCAGTTTCTGTACGCGTGCATAGTTTAAAGCTGTCGGCTTGCTAACTTTCTGACCTATTGGTATTTGGATAAAATAATAGAGAGAGCATCTATTAACAGTTGGCAGCCCTGGTGGCTCTTAAGAATACGCTCAGTCATATCTGCTTATGTACACATAGTACATACGAAATTTGGTTGAAATCCAATGGATAGTGTAGAAGTTAAATGCACTTAAAAATTGAACCTATCACCAGACTAAAAATCATTTTGATAACACCGTCGTGTATGGCCACTTGGAAATTAAACTGAAATAATATTATCTATATGTGTACCAATTTTGAAATAGCTCCCATGCATACCTTCCAAGATATCCAACATGGAGCTCAAATTTCAATTTCGTTTTTCAGCAGTTGGTAGCACTGACATCATTTTCAGATATGGCTTGAGATATTCAAATTTGGTTTTGATTGCTTCAGCCATTTAGGAGTTGATAGGAGACACACACACAGACAGACAGACAGACACACATTTGCCCGGATCGATCTCATAAGTCTACTTTTTCCTCATTTTTAGCCTATTTTCAATTTTGAAATAAGAGGTTTATGAGATCACCTTTTGTCCGTGTGTGTGTGCGTGTGTGTGTGTGTGTGTGTGAGGAGTGTGTGTGTGTGTGTGTGTCTCCCTAATAACTTTTGAACGGCTGGAGCGAATTCAATGAAACTCGGTTAGTACATAGCACTATTCCGGACGACACCGACCGTGCCCTTCAAATTTTGTTACGTCTCACCAATCCAACATGGCGGCTGTGCGAAATATTTCACCAGCATTCAATATCTCCGAAACTATTCCCGATATCATCCTGGATTTTTTTACGGTGATAAAGGGATCTACTAGAAGTTCACCTATGTGACTTTTGAAAAACTGGTAACTACACAAACAACATGGCGGCCACGTGAATTTGTGACTTTAAATAGACGTTTCTCGCGATTTAACCAACCAAACGCAATAAAACTTGGTACAGTATATCTTTATACACATTGTAATGCACCGACATCTAACTTGGTTCAATTGTTTACATAACCACAAGATGGCGGATGTGCGAAATATATCACCGGCATTCTATATCTCTGAAACTATTAGCGGTATCACCCTGAAATTTTATACGGAGATAACGGACACTACTGGAAGTTCATCTATAAGACTTTCAAAAACCGGCTAAATACAAAAGGAATATGGCGGCCAAGCGAATTTGAAAATTTTAAATAGACCTTTCTTGCGATTTAATGTTCCAACCGCAATGAAATCTGGTACAGGAAATGTTTATTCACATTGTAATACGCTGGTATCTAATTTAGTTCAATTGTTTACATAACCTCAAGATGGCGGCTTTGCGAATTTTAAAATTAAGTTTTTATTTCTTGTGTCGTAATCATGCGATCGATGTGAAAGTTTGAATAAAGAACCTACACATTTTTTTTCCTTACATGACGCTATGGCCTATACATTTAACAATCCAACATGGCGACCATCCGAAATATTTAAACGTTCTGAATATCTACGAATCTACGAATCTATTATAGCAAACAAACTGAATTCTTTATGTTCATAGGGGCTATGAACTTAAGTTCACCTATAGGACTTTAAATAACCTGGTGATCAAAAATCCAACATGGCGGCGACGCGAAATATAAATAATCACATGGACGTTTCTCGCAATTTAACCATCCGAGTGCAGTGAAACTTGGTAGAGTAAATCCTTATACGAATGTTAATCCACTGGCATCTAATTTATTTCAATTGTTTCCATAACCACAAGATGGCAGCTGTGCGAAATTTTAAAATCTCCTTGTTACTTCTTCTGTCCTAACCATGCGCTTGGAGTTTGAATGCTACACGTACACAATAATCTCCATGTAACAGTACATAACTCTAGGACCTACATATATAAAATCCAACATGGCGACCATCCGAAGTATTTAGTCGGTTCTCAATATCTACGGATCTATTACAGCAATCAAACTGAAATTTTGTATGTAGATAGAGGCAATTAACATAAGTAGGATATATGAAAATAGGCTGTATAGTTCTTCACGGAACTACTTGTTGCGAAATGTGAAAAGTAAATAATTGCACACCCCTGTTTTATGAGTAGGCCTAACACGAAAGACGTTTTTATTTTTGACTCGACTGTCCGCACGTAAATGTATTTTATCAACTTGGGTCATGCAAGCTGTTGCAGCATGCCTGATGAGCGGTGAATCCCAAGCTATTTCTGCACTTCTGAGGGAGAGAGTGATAGGAAAAGGAAAGACAGGCGCTTGCTTGTTGCATTATTATTATTATTATTATTATTATTATTATTATTAATATATTTATTATTATTATATTGGATTTAATGATGTTAGGGTGCTTGGTATGGTATGAGGGAGTATTTCTCAAAGAAATTGAAAACACCTGTGGTAGAGAATACCATGAAACTGAGCTCAGGAGGCCTTGGCTTGGCTTTGGCCAGCTGATATATTGGCCGAGGTCACGGAAGCTTCAATCATTAATGGCGCTTGTGAGGCAGCCATACAGTAATAACCTGTAGAATGTACCTCTCATTGTTTACAGTCTGCTTCATGTTCTTGAATTAACCTGTATAAAAGCAAGCAAGTGCACTTCCCCTCATATACCAACGCTGACACAACATGCACAGTTATTCCTTGTGTGGTATATTTGTAAGCCTATTTTCATTTATGAGATCACCTTTTGTCCGCGTGTGTGTATGTGTGTGTGTGTGTGTGTCTGTGTGTACGTCCGTGTGTCTGCGTCCCCATAATAACCTCTAAACGGCTTGATCGATTACAATGAACCTCGGTAAGGTCGAAGTACTATTTTGGCCGACCCCTACCGTGCCCTTCAAATTTTATTACGTCTCACCAATCCAACCTGGCGGCTGTGCGAATTACATCACCAGCATTCTATATCTCCGAAACTATTACCAATATCTCCCTGAAATTTTGTACGGTGATAAAGGGCACAACTAGAAGATCACTTATGACACTTTCAAAAACCTGTTAACTACAAAACGAGCATGGCGGCCAAGCGAAGTTGAAACCTTTAAATAGACTTTTTCTCGCGATTTAACTATCCGAACGCAGTGAAACTTGGTACAGCAAATGACTATACAAATTTCAATGCACTGACATAATTTAGTTGAATTGTTTACATAACCTCAAGATGGCGGCTGTGCGAAAGTTTCAAATTAAGGTTTTATTTCTTGTGTTCTAATCATGCGATCGAAATTAACGTTTGAATAATGAACGTACACAATAATTCTCATCTAATGGTATATAACCTTATGGCCTACATTTGTTAAAATCCAACTTGACGACCATCTGAAATATTTAGACGGTACTCAATATCTATGATACCAATCAAACTGACATTTTGTATGTTGATAGAGGCTATGAACTTAAGTTCACCTATGGGACTTTCAATAACCTGGTGAGCACAAAACTAACATGGTGGCGACGAGAAATATAAATATTTAAACGAACGTTTCTCGCGATTTAACCATCTGAGCGCAGTAAAACTTGGTACGGTAAATGCTTATACAAATTTTAATCCACTGGCATCTAATTTATTTCAATTGTTTTCATAACCACAAGATTGCAGCGTGGTGAATTTTAAAATCTGGTTTTCATTTCTTGTGTCCTAATCATGCGATTGAAGTTTGAATACTACACCAACACAATAATCTTCATCTAATAGTACATAACCCTTAGACCTATATATAAAAAACCAACATGACGACCATCCAAAATCTTTAGACGGTTCTCAATATCTACGCATCTATTACAGCAATCAAACTGAAATTTTCTATGTTGATAGAGGCAATTGACATAAGTAGGATATATGAAAATAGGCTTTAGTTCTTCACGGAACTACTTGTTATTCCTTGTATTCTTGTTGTTATTGTTGTAGTTGTTTATTTTAGGGGCTTGGACATCGTGGTCATTTAACCCTGTGTACTTCAATGTGTGTGTATATTAGGGGCGTGCATTATGATGAAGCAAGAGAAGCAGTGCTTCAGTGCACGAATCCCCTTAAATTTGTATTTTTTCTATTAGTAATTTGCTATATTTCCTCTTGTTTGAACGCTTAGTTTTCCTCTCGTCCGTGAGTAGGAGCTCTTCTTGTTACAGAGGTAGCACTAGCAAAGGTCATCATAGTGTCATGATTTATATCGCCGCCATCTTGTCGGAAACATAATGGTGGCCACCCAACTATCTAATGCTTAAATCAAATTACGACTAACCTAATCATCTGATTTCTACCAAATTTTGCAACAAAATGCCTTCATGAGGGAGGCGTCTTTTAACTAAACTACAAGGTCATCAGCCAATTAGTTAGAATATGGTGGCCGTTTATGTGTACAAAACGATCCCCTATCAATCAAACATAACGATACCTAATAGAACCACCTTTGGTACAGAGGTAGCACTAGCAGGGATGAACTCAGTGCCATATTTTATATCACCGCCATCATAACGAAAAAGAAATGGCGCCCACCCGAATGTTCTGATATTTGACTTGTATTTTGTCTTCTCGAAGGAGATCTGCAGTCCCACTCGCTCTGCTGCTTCTCTCAGCTGGTTGATCTTCATAATTTCTGGGTCGATGTTATTATTAAGCCCCCGTTAGTTATGTGTTCATATATTTGTTACTTAACTAAATATTTTCTATTTATTTATATACTAACAACCCGACCCGGCTTCGCCCGGAAACAGTTATGAATACATTACGTGATAAGCGCTTTTTTTCCACAGTCGATGAACAACGACCAATATCAGAGTTACGTCTCGGCATGATGGGTTAAATTCACTGACTGGACTATTAATTATATTATCATGGAGATGCATGTGCAACAAATCCTTGTCAGACGTAATTTAAGAATACCCATGTGCATGAAACACAAATCCCCCTTCCGTCCAAACTATACTTGACAGTGAATTGTGCGGAACGAAAAGTTCACAGGCGAAATGAAGAAGAGCCGAGTTGCACTTCCAGGGAAAGTCCAATCACAACCACTCTTCTCTAAAGTTTTTAACTCAACACGACTCGACAGTTTGCTGCTGGGTGTATCTGGGGCAATAAGCTCGTCCACTAGCTAAGCTGTAACTGGGGTGATGGACTCGCCCCTAGCTAGCTCGTAAACTGTCGCCTCAGTAACTGAATGGAGATTGTTGGAAGAAATGAAAACGTAACAAGATGTTCAGTAGCCTACTTTCTCCTAAATGCATGGATAGGCCTACTGTTATAACGCTTTGTCCTATTCAAGGAGTATAATTGAATGTTGGTTGTAGTAGCTTGTTGAAATACAACGTGCTATACGGATATTAAACGTGAATATGAGGTGCCCTTTGCTACTGCTACCTCTGTAAAAAATTTCATTCAATTCGGTTTCACCGAATTTGAATTGATATGGGGAATCGATCTGAAAACTATTCTGGGGATGACCTTGTAGTTCAGTCAAAAGATGCTTCCCACAAAAAGGTATGTTGTTGCAAAATTTGGTAGAGATCAAATGATTAGGTTGGTCATAATTTGATTAATGCTTTTTACATTTGGGTAGCCGCCATTCCGTTTCCGTCAAGATGGCGGCGATATGAAACATGACAGTGAGGTGTCCTTTGATAGTTCTACCCCTGTACCAAATCTCGTTCAATTCGGTATCACCGTGTTTGAATTGATTGAGGGGGACAGACATTCAGAGTACACACACTCACACAGACACACAGACACATAGGCAGGCACAAAATTTTTGGCCCTGTGTAGATCTCGTAAGTCTACATTCATTTTTTGCAAAAATCGAAAGTAGGCTAAAAACACTTATAGTAGGTAGGCGATGTATTGAAGATAGAGATATGCTCACCCGGGCTTTTTTGTATAACTTTTCGTGCTGAACAATTCTTACACTCATAGTATATAGATATGTTTAACGGTTTGCCCAATGTAAGCTTAAAAATCGCACGGACGCCAGTTTTTTTTTTCGAACTTTTCACTGAAATCATTAATGCTTGACTTCCTTTGGTCATAAATAAATTATTTTCTACAGAAACTTTCCTCGAGATATCCTTGACAGAATGGTGAAATCCGCATCAAAATCCATTCAGTGGTTCTCGAGATTACCCGTGACATCCAAGAATCGGGGACTTTGTTTTATAATAAGTAGAGATTATACGCCAATCTGTATAATTTAATATAATATAATCCCCCATCCGTCCAATTTTAAATTGACTGTGAATTTAGCGGAACAAAAAGTTCACATGCGAAATGAGAGTTGCACTTTCAGGGAATGCCGAGGTGAATGAAACTCAAATCCCCCTTCCTTCCAATCTTAATTTGACTGTGTTTCACAGGTGAAATGAAGAAAACCCGAGTTGCACTTCCAGGGAAACTCCAAACACAACCACCCTTCTCAGAAGTCTAAACTAAACACGACTCAACGGTTTGCTGCTGGCTGTATCCGCTAGCTAGGCTGTAACAGGGATGATAGACTCGCCCTTAGCTAGCTCGTAAACTGTCGCCTCAGTAGTTGAAGAAATTAAAACGTAAAAACACTTATAGTGGGCGATGTTTTGAAGATAGATATATGCTCTCGCGGGCATTTCATGCTGAACAATTCTTACACTCACAGTATTTAGATATTTTAACGGTTTGCCCAGCGTAAGCTTACAAAGCGCTCGGACGCCAAGCTTTTCCTTTGATTTTTCCACTGAAATCGTTACTGCTCGACTTCCTTTGATCATAAATAAATTATTTTCTACAGAAATCATAGTCGAGATATCCATTACAGAATGGTGAAAACCGAATCCAAGTCCATCCAGTGGTTCTCGAGCTTATCCGTAACATCCAAAAATCGGGGACTTTGTTTTATACTAAGTAGAGATTTTTGCAGCTATTTATTAATAAGTACATATTCTGGTGTTTTTATACATAAGTACATATTTCTTATATTTGGTGGTATGTTGTACTCCTTAGATGACTACTGCCCACATATTCGACCTTTGGCAATTCCAGTAATTCGCATCTCTATTTCGTGAATGCACTCTTGTCCCTGTATCGTACTATATTAGTATTTCAAGGCAGGAATTCCCCCGTTTATTAAGTATAGCAGGAAGTCGGGAATCAACAGTCTCAATAAGCCACCAATAGTTCTTACCTTGACAGGAAATTTTACTCGAAATTACAGTTGTCTGCGAAACTTGTTAGTATTGACATGAGTGCTATGGAAGTTTCTTAAGTGACCTTTCCTTCTGCTCTTTAGAATGACATTTCAAAACGGCACATACATGATTTCGTATCGCGCATCTCAGTAAGTATTGTAGGATTCGGAAACTGAGGCAAGTCCTGGCCTATTAAGCGAGATAAAATTGTTCTGTAAACAGGATTATGGATTATTCAAGCAGCTAGACGTTTCGACTGTATATCGAGTATAAATATGTTGTTGTTGTTGTTGTTGTTGTTGTTGTTGTTGTTGTTGTTTGAGTCCTCAGTCTTTTGACTGGTTTGATGCAGCCACCATGCCTCCCTGTCCTGAGCTAATCGTTTCATCTCTACAAAGCTACCACACCCTACATCCGAGGCAATCTGTTTAACATTTTCAAACCTTGGTCTATCCCTACAGTTCAGGTCCTCAACCCTTTCTTCCATAAATAAGCTTGCTATTCCTGGGTGTCTTAGTATTTGCCCTAGCAACCTATCTCTTCTCTTCATAAGCAGTCGCCAGAAACATCTCTCCTCTCCCACTCGTCTTAATACCTCTTCGTTTGTAACCCTATCTACCCATCTGATGTTCATCATTCTCCTGTAACACCACATTTCAAACGCTTCAATTCTCCTCTTTTCTGCTGCACCAACAGTCCAAGTTTCACTTCCATAGAGTGCCACGTTCCAGACAATGGCTTTCAAAAATGACTTCCTAATACCTAAATCTATATTCGATGTGAATAGATTTCTTTTTGTAGAAATGCTTTCCTTGCCTGAGCCAACCTACTTTTTATACCCTCTTTGTTTCGTCTATCACTGGTTATTTTGCTTCCTAAGTAACAGAAGTCTCCTACTTCCTTTAGCTTTTCAGCTGTCAATTTGATGTCTATAAATGTCCATGATTTATTTCGGCTACTTTCCACTTATTATTATTTATCGTATGGCTTTTAGTGCCGGGAGTGTCCGAGGACATGTTCGGCTCGCCTGAGTCTGTAGCTACTTCCAGCGTACACCCTAAAGAGTGAGCTACAAGTTCCGTTCAATTTCAAGTAGTTTCAACTTTCGCCACCAGATATCAATGATACCTAGTGGTGAACGTTGGAACTTTGATAGAGCGTTCTGACGAAATCTAACCTAACAAATTTTGCTTTACACAAGTTTAGTCTGTGAAAGGATCTTTTACATGCCATAAATCTATGACATGGGACCACCGGCTTTACTTCCCCTCCGAAGGAAGGCATACTGAAGGATTTTTAACGCTCTTAAAAAATCCGACGACTTCGGCCGGGTTAGAACCCGGGCTTAGCAGTTCAGCATGCTACCGACTACGCCACCGAAGCCACTATTTTTGTTTCACATTTATTAATTTTCATCATGAATTCTTTCCTCAAGACGGAGTCCATACCATTCAAAAACTCATTCAAATCCTCAGGCTTGTCGGCCACGATGACGATGTCATCGGCAAATCTCAGAGTTGAAAAATAAATATGATACAAATAATTGAAGAACATATTTTGGAAACGTAATCACATATTTTCCACTTTTAAGCACATAAAAAAATACGAGCCTCACAGTAGTCGCATATGATGTATAACATCTGACATAGAAGAAACCTCACGTGAAACTGTTGATACACGGGTATTTTATACTATTATTGGCACAAATATTAATCTATTGTAAAAGGGAGTGTTTTACAGATATTGTAGTTTATAATACGGAACTCATTTTATTGGACGATTTGTAGCTTCCACCAGCACTAGCCTAAATAAAGAATACGATATGGATCAACTAGATTAATAGACGTGACACCGCTCATAACCTTAAATTCCTTATAAACAGGACCTCTTGATTCACAGACCAACACGTAATTTCATATGGATCCTGTTAAAATGAGTCATATTGATATGATTAGCAGTAGAGTATCAAGAAGGCAGTGCGAGAACAATCAAGAAGGCAGTGTGAGAGTAGAGATATCAAGTAGGCAGTGAAGAAAAAAAGATACGAGCCTTACAATAGTCGCATATGATGTGTAACATCTGACATGTTATCCTACCTTGTAGTTGTTTCCGTTTTTATTATACGTGACATTCATCAACACACACAAAATATTTTTATTTTTTACACTCTCATAATACATAACAATTCCAAGACTCTCTTTTTCTTCACTGTCTACTTGATATTTCTACTCTCGCACTGCCTTCTTGATACTCTGCTGTTACATCCTGCCAGTAACTAAGTTACGTTAACAGAGACTGACTTTTTTTCTTCTCTGCCTACTTGATATTTCTAGTCTCGCACAGCATTCTTGATACTCTGCTGTTACAAAGTAATTCGTATGTGATAAACATTCCACATGGTTCACTGCCAGCTGGATCACATCCCTTCTGGCTGCTAAAGCAGTGAGGAGGGGTACGATCCAACTGGCAGTGCGTCTTACACACTTCCGTTCGATCCACTTCCGTCCCATTTTTCAAAATTACTCGCACAAAAATATCCAGCAACCGAGTGGAAAGATGTTACACATCAAAACATATTTCTGAAACGTTAAGCACATAATTGACCGTGCCCTGGTTATTATTATCCGAATAGTAAGACGAGTCGATGAACATGAGTCACAAGACCATCGTCTCTCTCTTACCACCCGGCTCCTGGAGGTAGGGAGCTCATTACTGTGTGTAATTACTTTCATATGCACCTTGTTAATGGGAAGTTAGGGGAGGGGGTGGGGTGGGGGTGCGTGATGACGTATTTTTTCAATTATGGAAGATTATATCACAACTTCATTAACTCAAACTTCCCCGCCTGTGCAGTCACTTACTAAGACACCTGTGTAGGATATACCAAGTGATAACAAATATTCTAAGACGTGACTCAACAATATTAGAAAAAATCGGCATTTACGGACCTTTTTTGCAGAAGAACAGTGCAGGGTTGAAGTCTCTTTTACATTTCTTTTAAATTGTTGAAATGAAAATCCACAGCCTGCTTCCAATCTCCGACCGGGTCAAGAATGGAATGAATGGACCCCCATCTAGCGGCGAGGACATGAACTGTGCCGGCTGCCGAGGCCTGACGCACTCCTCTGGGGCAATGATTAAATGAATGACAGATGAAATGAAATGATAGTGGAGAGTGTTGCTGGAATGAAATTTTGACAGGGAAAACCGGAGTACCCGGAGAAAAACCTGTCTGCCTCCGTTTTGTCCAGCACAGATCTCACATGGAGTGACCGGGATTTGAACCACGGACCCAGCGGTGAGAGGCCGGCGTGCTGCCGCCTAAGCCACGGAGGCTTCCTTTTAAATTATTAAAGTATTTTTTTTTTGCTAGCCCGAAAGCTTGTCGGTTCCTAAAAAGAAATCCCCACGTCAAGGTGGATCTAAAATAGGCGTCGACTACTAGATAAGGTGAGGAGTGAGGTAGTTTGTCTTTGCTTTCCTTTCACAGCATTCATAGGCACTCGCTATGCCCCGGATGCCAGTGGCTTTCCGACTGGCTGCGTGATGAAGCGGTAACGTTCTCGCCTGCTGTGCCGGAAGTTGCAGTATTGTTACGGCTGTGAGTTTGTGTCATCGCTCGCCGCTTGAGTCACAGCTGCCCCAGGGGCTGGGCTGTGGCATGCCTCCTGTATTGCGTGTGCCTTATGCAACAGGGCTGCTAGACAAAGGGATAGTCCAGAAGATTCGAGACTGGACCAGCGCTGGAAACCTCGAGAAGCCGTGGACTCTGGATGGATCTAGAAGCAATTATTGAGTCACCGGCCGGCTATATAAGAGTGACCCGTGAAGCAGTTGCTGTTGTGTTTTACGAGCTAGTGCGAGCGATTATCTTGTGCGACAGAAGTGTGGTGACGAAGTGCTGTGCGAGTTACGAAATCCTGTGACATTGTTTCTCCCAGCTTGTGGACAGCGAAATAGCCTGCAGCAAGTGATCGTAAGTAATTGAGGTCGGAGAACATAAATGAGAGGAACAGGTAGTGTCTGTCAAGGCCACCGTACTCATTAGGACGGATTAACTTCTGTGGTCTGTTGCAAGTGAAAGGGGCCAAGAGCGCATAAGGAAGAGATTTGAGGAAACTGGAATAAGGCTCCTAATTGCTTGTATTTGCTGACTAGTGTAATTTTCTGGCCGCAATAAAGTTATTATTTCTTTAAGCTGTAATTGGTGTTGTGCTTTGTACCCCCACCGTAATCCAGTTAACAAAAGTGCCACTAGGGGGTGGCACGCAACAACTGGTGTCAGAAGCCGGATTACGAACTCAAGCACAACACCTGACGGTCCTGGTTTCAAAACCCGAGCAGGTCATTTTCTCTAATTTTCCTGTGAGTGCATGCCCTTTACAAGACAAACAACTAAAATGGAGGAGAAATTGGCAGCACTGCTAGAAAAGTTAAATGGCATAGAAGACGGCCAGAAGAATTTAACCAAGGACCTAACTGCCAAAATGGAAGACGGCCTGAAGAAGATGGAGGACGGCCAGAAGAAGATGGAGGACGGCCAGAAGAAGTTAGCCGAGGACCTAACTGCCAAACTAGAAGACGGCCAGAAGAAGCTAGCGGAGGACCTGAAGAGAATAGAGGACGGCCAGAAGAAGATGGAAGACGGTCAGAGTAAGTTGACACAGGACCTGAAGAAATTAGAACTGGGTCTGCGTGAGGAAGTCACGGCAGTAGAAAAGAAGTTCGACGCCTTACAAGTGGAAGTTGCCGAGCTGCGCCAACGCCCACTGATGGGGGTGGAGGAGAAATTCAACGCCTTACAAGTGGAAGTTGCCGAGCTGTGCCAACGCCCGCTGATGGGGGTGGAGGAGAAATTCAACGCCTTACAAAAGGAAGTTGCCGAGCTGCGCCAACGCCCACTGACGGGGGTGAAAGAGGAATTCAACGCTCTACGAGAGGAAGTTGCCGAGCTGCGCCAACGCCCGCCCACCGTTACACCGGGAATATCAGGAACGGGACAGAGCAGAGTGACGCCCCCAACCTTCGACGGAAAGGTCCCGTGGAGCACCTACTTACGTCAGTTCGAGGCGGCCTGTTCCATAAATAACTGGAACAACACAGAAAAGGCTACAGCACTCATTGTAGCGCTGAGAGGTGACGCCCTTAACGTCCTTCAGGCCATCCCGACTGGATCACAGGACTACGCTTCACTGATCGCCCATATGGAGTCCCGATATGGAGATAGCCATCTTCAGCAGGCCTACCAGATGCAGCTCCGGACCCGGGTACAGAAGAACGCGGAAACCCTGCAGGAGTTCGAGATGGACATCGCACGCCTCGTAAGGCTCGCCTACCCAACAGCGCCGGCCGACTTTCTGGAGCAGATAGCGACGCAGACTTTCACCGACGGGCTACGGGACTCGGACACTCAACAGGCGCTGCGACTTGCGCGCAATAAGACCCTGGCAGATGCGCTGAGCCACGCACTTGAGTTCGAGACGGCAAAGCAGGTATCTAGAATGTGCGCGCGGGTGCGTTAGGTGGACGTTGACGAACCAGCCAAAGCCAACAAGACCAAGCCCCTGGCCGATGAACTGATGGAGGTGCTAGGCCGGTTCTTCAAGAGTCGCAGTACCACCAACAAAAACTTAGCCGAAGGACATCCGGTGAGGCGGCCCGGAAGAGGACTACCAACCTGCTGGACCTGCCGTAAGAGAGGCCACCTGAGCAAGGACTGCGGTGATCGCCGCCGCCAAGAGTTTCCGTCGGGACAGTCAGTCGTAGGGAAACCGCGCGGCCCAGGAAAGCAAGTATCAGCCAGCCATGAGGGGCGAAGGTTGGCTCAAGCCCCGGCAGTCCAAGTTCGTGTGACGCAGTTACGGAGGGATAAAAGCAGCCTGATGGTCGACGGATTCATCAACGGAGTGAGCTGGCCCATGCTAATCGACACGGGAGCATCGAGGACCATCGTCAGCCCCACCGTGATCCCGAAGTGGAGAGTGCAACCCACACAAAGGAACCTCCAGCTAATAACCGCGACCGGAGAGACCGCACCGGTACATGGCGAAGCATCACTGGAGTTCGTCATTGGTCGACGGGCGATAAAGCATCCAGTGCTTGTGGCTGACGTATCAAATGAAGTGATCATCGGACTGGACTTCCTGGACCAGAACAACATCATCTTGGATCTGAGTACCAACACTCTGCACTTCGGAAGGGAGGAACTTGCTTTGCGACCAGCACACGAGGCCGTCGCCGCACGACGAGTAAGGCTGAGAGAGGACGTCATCGTTCCCGCCAGGACGGAAGTCAGCGCTGCCGTAATTGTCGACGGAACAGCTGAGGGAGTGGCGGCTGTCATCGAACCAAAATATGAGGACATCCAGACAAAAGGGTTGCTAGTTGCCAAGACCCTCATCAACACGACGTCTCGGCCGTACGTCCGCCTGTCCAACCTGAACGACTACGACATTACGGTTCACCGGGACACCAACCTAGGAGTCTGCGAGCCCGTTACCTGGATTGCCCGCATCACAGATACGACGGACGGACACCTGCAGACGGACAACCGAAGAAGACGCGCCCTGCCAGAAGAACTACAGAAGCTGTACCAAGGATCCCAGGACCATCTAGACGAAGAGCAATCACGCCAACTTCAGGACCTGCTACGCGAATTCCAGGATGTCTTCTCCGTGGGGAGCAAAGACTTCGGCAGGACAAGCTTGGTCCAGCACAGAATCGACGTTGGGGACAGCGCACCGATAAGGGCCCCATTCCGACGTGTCCCGCTCGCCAAGCAAGCCGAAGTCGACCGGATGGTAGAAGAGATGAAGGAGCAAGGGGTGATCGAGCCATCACATAGTCCTTGGAGTTCTCCGGTCGTGCTAGTGAAGAAGAAGGACGGCTCCACCAGGTTCTGCGTGGACTACAGGCGGGTGAACGACATCACGAAAAAGGACAGCTACCCTCTACCCCGGATCGACGACACGCTGGACACCATATCAGGATCAAGATGGTTCTCCACCTTGGATTTGAAGAGTGGCTACTGGCAGGTGGAGGTCCACCCGAAGGACCGCGAGAAAACTGCGTTCTCTGTGGGCAGCGGGCTCTGGCAGTTCACCGTCATGCCATTCGGTCTGTGCAACGCTCCTGCAACCTTCGAAAGGCTAATGGAGTCCATTCTGAGGGGACTACACTGGAAGACCTGCCTGGTATACCTAGACGACGTCATCGTTCTGGGGAGGAGCTTCGAGGAGCACTACAGCAACCTGAAGGAGATCTTGTTGAAGCTACGGGCTGCCCAGCTGAAGTTGAGCCCCAAGAAGTGTCAGCTCTTCCAGAAGCGGGTCCAGTACCTTGGGCATATCGTCTCCGAGGAAGGGGTGCGCACCGACCCAGAGAAGACCGCAGCTGTGAGGGAGTGGCCAGTTCCGAAGGACAAGTCGCAACTACGAAGCTTCCTGGGACTCTGCACTTATTATCGTCGCTTCGTGAGAGGATTCGCCGACATCGCCAAACCTTTACATCGACTGACTGAGAAGGACCAACTCTTCACGTGGACAGCAGAATGCCACAGTGCCTTCGAACAACTCAAGCAGGCTCTGTGCGCCGCGCCTATTCTGGCCTACCCCAGACCTGGAACAAGGTTCATCGTCGATACCGATGCCAGCGACTTTGGCATAGGGGGGATCCTGTCGCAAGTAGTGGACGGCGAGGAGAGAGTAGTGGCCTACTTCAGCAAGGCCTTGTCAAAGCCAGAAAGGAACTACTGCGTCACCAGGAAGGAGCTGCTCGCCATCGTGAAGACCATTGAACACTTCCACAAGTACCTGTACGGGCAAGAATTTCTCATCAGGACCGACCATGCATCCCTGCGGTGGCTCCTGAACTTCAAGCAGCCCGAGGGTCAACTCGCGCGGTGGTTAGAGAGACTTCAACAGTACAACTTTGAGATTCAGCACAGGAAAGGCCAACTGCATTCTAACGCCGACGCCCTGTCACGAAGACCGTGCCCCGAAGACTGCACCTTCTGTGCCCGAAGGGAGGAGAACACCGGGATACTGTGCCGACGGACTACTGTGGAACTTCAAGGGAACTGGAGCCGCGAATCTTTCACGCGGGCACAAGCAGAGGATGATGACCTGGGACTGATAGCCGAATGGAAGAGGGCCTGTGTCCCCAGACCCGGGTGGAACATTGTGAGTGACTGCAGCCCAAAGTTTAAGTCCTACTGGGCACAGTGGGACTCGCTGATTGTAAGGGATGGCCTCATCTGCCGTACCTGGGAGAGCACCGACGGGAAGACATCTCGGGAACAAGTCGTCGTTCCAAAGGCTATGACGGAGGAAGTCCTGAAGGAAGTTCATGGAGGATCATCTGGTGGACACCTAGGGATAAAGAAGACCCTGGAGAAGCTGAGAGAGCGGTTCTACTGGATCGGATGCCGAACAGACGTGGAGAACCACTGCGCGAGGTGCCACGATTGCGCAGCCAGCAAGGGCCCAGGACGAAGACGACGGGGTCCACTGAAGACCTACAACGTGGGCGGCCCCATGGAGAGAGTGGCCATCGATGTTGCTGGGCCATTCCCGTTAAGCGAGGCAGGGAACCGCTACATATTAGTCGTCAGCGACTACTTTACCAAATGGCCGGAGGCGTATGCGCTCCCTAACCAAGAAGCCGCGACGATCGCAGAGACCCTGGTGAAGGAATTCGTCAGCCGGTACGGAGTACCCCTGGAGCTGCACTCCGACCAAGGGAGGAACTTCGAGTCGCAGGTGTTCCAGAACCTATGCCAGCTGCTGGGAATCCGGAAGACAAGGACGACGCCGCTACACCCTCAGTCCGACGGGATGGTAGAGCGATTCAATCGCACCATCGAGAACCATCTCCGAATAGTCGTCAGCGAGCACCAGAGGGATTGGGACAAACATCTTCCACTATTTCTCCTGGCCTACCGCGCCGCCGTGCATGAAGCCACCGGGTGCACACCAGCCCGGGCCATGTTTGGGAGGGAGCTCCGTCTACCTGTCGATCTTGCCTTCGGCCGACCTGGGAATGATCCGATCCCGGTAAGCCAGTATTGTCAAGAACTGGTCGACCAACTGGAGGACGTACACGCGTTCGCGAGGAGGAAACTGCGGATCGAGACCGACCGAATGAAGACCCGATACGACCAGCAGACGGATGCCGGCGGATTCCACGAGGACGACCTGGTCTGGCTCTTCAACCCATTACGGAAGAAAGGCCTGTCGCCCAAACTGCAGAAGTCCTGGGAGGGCCCGTACCGAGTCGTGAAACGGATCAACGATGTCGTCTACAGGATCCAGCGGAGCCCGAGGGCGAAGATGAAGATCGTGCATCGAGATCGCCTGGCAGCCTACGGAGGGACACAGACGGACCAATGATTGATCGGGACGATCAGCCTTTTTAGGAAGGGGGTGGTGTTACGGCTGTGAGTTTGTGTCATCGCTCGCCGCTTGAGTCACAGCTGCCCCAGGGGCTGGGCTGTGGCATGCCTCCTGTATTGCGTGTGCCTTATGCAACAGGGCTGCTAGACAAAGGGATAGTCCAGAAGATTCGAGACTGGACCAGCGCTGGAAGCCTCGAGAAGCCGTGGACTCTGGATGGATCTAGAAGCAATTATTGAGTCACCGGCCGGCTATATAAGAGTGACCCGTGAAGCAGTTGCTGTTGTGTTTTACGAGCTAGTGCGAGCGATTATCTTGTGCGACAGAAGTGTGGTGACGAAGTGCTGTGCGAGTTACGAAATCCTGTGACATTGTTTCTCCCAGCTTGTGGACAGCGAAATAGCCTGCAGCAAGTGATCGTAAGTAATTGAGGTCGGAGAACATAAATGAGAGGAACAGGTAGTGTCTGTCAAGGCCACCGTACTCATTAGGACGGATTAACTTCTGTGGTCTGTTGCAAGTGAAAGGGGCCAAGAGCGCATAAGGAAGAGATTTGAGGAAACTGGAATAAGGCTCCTAATTGCTTGTATTTGCTGACTAGTGTAATTTTCTGGCCGCAATAAAGTTATTATTTCTTTAAGCTGTAATTGGTGTTGTGCTTTGTACCCCCACCGTAATCCAGTTAACAAAAGTGCCACTAGGGGGTGGCACGCAACAGTATCAAAGCCTGGCACACTCAGTGGGCATTGAAGGGTGCGCAAATGCGAAGGAGCCGTGACAGTAGATTTACTGGCACGTTAAATATCCCCTTCAGGGCAAACTTCTCGCACCCGGGCGCGGGCGCCTTTAAAAGCCGCAATAGTTAAATGGGACATAAAACCAATAACATTATTATTACTATTTCTACATTCATTTCACCACGTAAGTGGGACATATCAACATATCGTCGGCTTGTTTGCAAGACAGTATGGCTAATTCTCTTAAGGTGGCACATTGAGAAACGAGCGAACAATGGAACAGGTCTCCAAGATGACGGCCTTCTGCATGGTGATATGTAGACCAGGATGTATTCCCAATACTTGTAGATTGCGAGCCAATAATTTGGGGATGATGCCGGTAGAAGAAATTACTATGGGCAGAACCACTACACTTTCCTGTCTCCACATTTGCAGTATTTCCTCAACCAAAGGCAGATATTTGGTGATCTTATCACAGCAGGTTTGTTGCAGATTATGGGAATTGGGCACTGCAATATCAATTAGGAAGGTTCTCTTCTGCACCTTGTCCACAAGAACGATATCTGGTCGGTTTGCTGGTATGGTTTTATCAGTAATAACTGATCGGTCCCATAACAACTTGTGACTGGGATTTTCCAAAACGGCGTCAGGAACATACTGATAGTAAGGCAAAATATTATCAGATAATAAATGCTTTTGAGCAAGGTGTTGGTGCATTATTTTGGCCACTTGGTTGTGCCTTTTCATGTAATCAGTACAGGAGATTGCTTGGCAGCCTCCTGTGATATGTTGAATTGTTTCCGGTTCTAGTTGGCATCTTCTGCATTTATCATCCTGAATATTTGCCTTGACTATATATTTCAGGTAGTTTTTGTAGCCACAACTTGATCCTGGATTGCAACCATGAATCCTTCAGTCTCAGTGAATAGGTCCGCATGAGTCAACCAGCTGTTCGACGCATCAATGTCGACATGTTTCTGGTTGAGATCATACGGATGACGACCGTGCAGAGCTTTCTGCGTCCACTGCTGAAGCTTGATGGCAGAACATTCCTCATCAGTGGCTAACTGTAAATCCCTTGCGTGAAGAAGATGCAGCGGTGTGCACTTGTCATCTGCCTTCACAGCGGCTTGATGTATGGGAGAGTCATGTCTTCCCAGAAAATATCTCTGAAGGTTCCTCACTTGCCTTGCATGCAATTGGATAATGTCCGTGAGCCCTCGTCCACCTCTTTGACGCGGGATTGTCAATCGCTCAACAGCTGACTTAGGGTGGAGACATCTGTGTTTTGTTAAGATGGTACGAGTCCTAATTAGGATGTTCTCCAAGTCAGTCTGCGTCCATTTGATAATACCGAAAGTATATGTCAGAGCAGGAATAGCATAGGTATTAATAGCCTTAAAGGTGTTCTTTCCATTCTTTTAAAATCGTGTTAAGGCGTTGATTGTAGATAGCTACGGTTCTATCTTTAATACCTTTATGATCAATTCGATTAGATTGCAGGAGACCAAGATATTTGTAGGTCTCATTACCTTCCATAGGCTTTATGAAACAACCGTCATCAAGTTGAAATGCTCGGGCCTCTAATTTTCCACGCCGAATGGTGAGGGTGCGACACTTATCTAATCCGAAGGACATTCCAATATCAGAAGAAAATGAAGCAGTAATTGCAATTAGATTGTCGATGTGTCTCTCAGAGGATGCATATAGTTTAATGTCATCCATATACATCAAATGAGAAATTTTGTATTTGACTATACCATGGTGCTTAATTGGAAAACCACACTTTGCATTGTTCAGCAATGATGATAGTGGATTGAGCGCCAAACAGAACCATAGAGGGCTCAAGCTGTCACCCTGAAAGATACCTCTTTTGATTTGAATAAATCCTGATTCCATTCATGTGTCTCCATTAGACATTAATAAATTGGTCCCCCAATGGGACATCATATGTTGCAGACTTATAATGATGGCAGGATCAACTTTATATATCTTCAGGGTTTGTATTAACCGGGAATGTGGCACTGAATCAAAAGCTTTCTTGTAATCAATAAAGGTCATGTAGAGGTTACGCATCATCTTTCCTGCTTGTTCCATAGTAACTGCATCAATTACAAGTTGCTCTTTGCAACCTTGAGACTTCTTCATGCACCCCTTCTGCTCTTCAGCCAGGATGTTATTAAGATTTATGTGTTCACAAATCTTACGTGCAATGCAAGATATAAATATCTTATACAGGGTGCACAGACAGGTGATAGGTCGATATTTGGAAGGATCATTGGTTCTATCACCCTTTGGCAGAAGGTATGTTTTACCTCGCATCAAGTAAGAGGGGATAAGCTGTGGATTTTGGCTGAAATCTGTGTAGCAGCGGGCAAGATGCTCATGAGTACAAGTGAAACGTTTGATCCAAAAGTTGTGGAGGTTGTCTGGTTCTACCGCTTTCCAATTTTGGGTCTCCTTAACCACACGGGTCACATCTTCAGTTGATACCGAAGAGTCACTCATCGTGTCAATTTCTGACATTCTCTCCTCCTCCTCCGTAATCCATTTAGCGCTGCTGTTATAATCTCCAGCATTCGACCATAGGGATGACCAGAAATTCTCTACCTCTTCTTTTTGCGGTGAACTGCCCATTTGAGTTCCAGGATCGTCAAGATTCCTATAGAACCGTTTCTCACTGGTAACAAATATCTTGTTCTGTTGATTTCGTTCGTTCGATTCTTTATATCGACGTAATCTCTGTGCCTTTGCCTCAAGTTGTTGCTTTAATGTGTCTAGGATCTCAAGGGGGCTACAGTTCGGAGGATTATACTTTGCATGTTTACTCTTCGAATGGCTCAACATTTTAACACATTGAACAACCTTCTTACTTCTATTGCCTGCAACATACTGATGCATTCTTCCGATATTTACTCTCAGTTCATCAACATACTTTCGTAAACGTATCTCTCAAGCTGGCATCTTCTTCTGTCGACCTGACGTATATTTAGGTCGCCATAATCTACCTCCTGTCACTCGTATCACAGCTATCGCTCCAGCGTAAATTGCAGTCTGAACATGGTTGAAACAATATGATTTCTGGGACAGATGCTGAGAGAGAATGTCGTTCATTGTTACAACAGCGGTAGCAAGTTTCTTAGAGCAATGTTGGTTCGTGATCATGGGCCGCTCTATTGGATCAGTCCCTTCAAATTCTATGAGAGCCTTCCCAAATTCATCTTCGAGTTGTTTCCGCACTGGATCTCCGAGTGCTTCCGGCGATATTCTTACATCTTTGTCATCTGAACGATGATCGGTGTGCCTTTGTTCATTGACCAAACGTGTACTCTCCTGATCTATGGATTCGTCTACAGAGGTATGAGTATTGTCGGCAGCTACGTCAACCATTAGCAGCTTGAGGTGATGTTCTGGGATAAGTTTCTTCAAAACTATAGCACGGCGCTGATCTGCTATTCTCTGTTCCGTAACATTAATATCAGGGAAATTCTGGCAGAATGCAGCGTACAACTTCTGTCTATATGCAGAAGTGTCAGTTTCCATATTCGTTATCTGATAATATAAACGCATGATGTACATATTCATTTCATTTGTCCATTTCATGCGCTTTCTCGGTTTGCCTGCTCTTGTGGTCTCCTGAATATCAGAAGAAACACTAGGAGCAGGTGTAGCGTTGAATGATGTTAGGATGCTACTATCGTCATCGGCTGTAACATGTTCGGGGTGTTCCCCGATCAGGGCCCGCCTGTTCAGCTCCTGATCACCACCGGCTTGTATGCTGTCACCCCCAGCGATGGCTCCAAGGGTGCCCCGACGCTCCTCGGGTAGCGGTCTTTTATTTCCACTTTTCTTATTTGATCTCATCATGATGATGGTGTGCCTTTTATACCTACGGCCAGGATATGATTTCGACCGCCCCTAACATGGGGAACAGACGTCGTTAGCAGCAGCCCGCTGCGGGACAGACGCTGCTGCAATGAGTTTGATTTCGGGGTTTTCATCCCCTAGGCAGGTTGCCTTCACTAAGGCTGAAGAGTCCTACCTACCCTAAATGATTAATAGTCTAATAATCGTTTCTTGTAAATTTTGCCGACGCAAAAAGTACATATATATAAAGTTTATAAAGTACATATAACACATTTCTGGTATATTACAACGTAACTATACGGTCTTCAGTGAACCAAAGTATAGCTACGGAAACAGCAACTTCTAAGCTAGAATTTCGCTAGCCATGAACTTCCGAACGATTCTGGTTGTTGATAGAACTACTGCCTTCTGCATTAGTTTGTAGAGCCGAGTATCCAGATCCAGTTCTTTAAGGCCTTGGAGCAAGGTACTTGGGATCACGCCCGTAGTCGAGACAGAGATAGGTATGGTCTTCACTCGCTCTACATGCCATTGTCTTTTGATAGGGTCGACCAACTCGCTGTATTTGCTGATCTTTTCAATGTGTTTTGACTGGAGATTCTTGTTGTTAGGAATCGCAACATCAATCAATGTAGTTTGCTTGGTTTTCTTGTTTACAACCACCAGATCCGGCCTGTTGTGTGAAACCGATTGATCAGTCAAAATAGTTCGGTCCCAATACAGCTTGTATTCATTGTTTTCAAGAACACACTCGGGCTGATATTGGTGGTACGGAACTTTCTTTCCTTTCAAAAGCTGAAACTTATCAGCCAACTCCTGATGCAAGATTTTAGCAACTGCATCATGCCTTTGTTTGTGCTCTGTTGCCAGGAAATATCTACATGCAGATGTAATGTGCTGTATTGTTTCTGACTGTTGACATCCGTAGCGGCACTTATCATCTGGTACAGCGGGATCTTTTACAATGAACTTGGGGTAGTTCCTTGTAGGGATGACTTGGTCTTGAATTGCTAGCATAAAACCTTCAGTTTCTGGAAAGATCTGTCCTGAAGTGAGCCAGTAGTTTGACGCAGTTATATCAACATTTGCTTGACTCACCTCATTTGGATGTCTTCCGTGCAAAGGTTTTTCTTTCCATGCTTCCATTTTCTGAAGGTCATTTTGTAGGAGGTGTTGAATCTCTTGCTGACACAAGACCAGTGGCATTGATCTGTCCGCCTCACTGATGGCTCTGTGAAGTACAGATGACCTCGCTTCTACGTAGAAGTACTCCCTAAGGCTGACTATCTGTCATTTCATCTGATTATCAATGTTAACGAACCCACGTCCACCTAGGCTTCTGGGTAGAGTCAATCGCTCTATTGAAGATCGTGGGTGGTGTTTCCTTCCTTTTGTGAGCATCGTTCTCAGTTTTCGCTCAAGTCCTTCGATATCCGTTTTACACCATTTGATTATGCCAACGGAGTAGCTCAGCACAGGTACAGCATACGTGTTAACAGCTTTCACTAGGTTTTTGCTGTTCAAGTGCGTTTTTATGATTTGTTTTAATCTTTTGACAAATTCACAGGACATATCTTTCTTTATTGACACATGGTCAATATGCTTAGCTTGTTTTACTCCTAAGTATTTGTAGGTGTCTTCTGCCAACATGGCCATAATATGCTGTCCATCTTCCAACTACTACCCGGACTTCTGTACTTTTCCTCTCACCGCCTTTAGTGTCCGACACTTGTCCAAACCAAATCCCATTTGTATGTCTCGTGAGAATGCTTCAACTATTCTCAACAAGTTTTCCAGATGCGACTCTGTTTCGGCATAGAGTTTAAGGTCGTCCATGTATAGCAGATGATTTAGCCGAGTACCAACTCTCTTTCCAATCTTGATAGAAAAGCCGTAGTGAGTAGAGTTAAGCTGGGTAGATAAAGGATTCATTGCCAGGACAAACCATAAGGGGCTAAGGGAGTCTCCTTGAATGATGCCTCTCCGAATCGATATCTCATCTGTTCGTATATCTCCGCGTGGCGTACTGAGACACAGTCTAGTTTGCCATGCTGATATAACCCTTTCCAAGAAACTGACAAATACCTCATTGATCCTATACAATCGCAGCACTGCTACTAGCCAGTCATGGGGCACAGAATCAAAGGCCTTCTTATAATCGATGTACGCCATGTGAAGGTTTCGGTGATTTAAGTGTGCCTGGCCACACACAACTGGGTCAATTATTAGTTGTTCTTTGCACCCTTTTGAACCCTTTTTACAACCTTTCTGTTGCAGGGCAATTATATTGTTTCTTTCACAGTGTGCATATATCCTGTTAGCCAAGCATGATGTAATGATCTTATACAACGTGGGCAGACATGTGATGGGACGATATTTTGTAGGATCCCATGTATTCTGAAGATCTTTTGGAAGCAAATGTGTGATGCCACGTGTGATGAATTCAGGCAAGCTATCAGGATGAAGGATGGCATCATTAATGAACTCACCTAGTCAATTGTGGATTCTCCAGAACTTCTTATACCAAAAATTCTGAATCTGGTCAGGGCCAGGGGCTTTCCAATTCGCTAAGTTGTTGATAACGTCCTTAATATCATTTGTGGTGCATTTCTCGTGCTGCATTTGCTCAAATCTTTGGGAAGCTTGTTGTTCTTCTCACCCAACTTGATTGAGTGTCATGATGATATGGTGTAGACAGTTGATTGCCCCGAAATTCTTGAACTTCTTCTTTAGTCGGATAGTTTTTGTCCGCAGAAACCTTTATCTTACCCAGAGTCTGATAGAATCTTCTCTCTGAGTTGGCGAAAAGGAAGTTATCTTTCTTCCTCTTCATACTCTCCCCATACTTTGCAAGTCTGGCGGATAAAACAGACAGCCTTTGTTTCAAGGTATCTAAGCACTCTTCAGGTGTTGAATTCGGTACATCTCGTTGTGTGTGGTCTGTGTTTTGTCTCATTATATGCTCAGCTTTCTTCAGTAATTTTCTTGTTCTTGTACCACGAACATATTGTGTCATTCTAGCAATAACTGCCCTGAGCTGTTCAATCCTTCGAACAAGTCTTCTTTCCCAGTTTGGCATCGATGGCATTTGCTTTTTCCGTTCATGTTGTCCAATACCCATAGCTCTCACAACAGTTACTGCACCACAGTAAATAATAGTATGAAGGGATTCCAGATTGGCAGATGCTTCAACATGTTCAGGCAAAACATCCCGATTCATGATATTCAGTATCTTTGTCAGCTTTCTTGAACCATTGACTTCCGGTATTTTCGGCCTGCAATTTGTATCAGTTCCATAAAACTCTATGACTGTAGTCATCATTTCATTCTTCAACTTTCCAATTTGGTGTTGATCGATAATGTGCATGGAAACTGGATCTACTTCTTGAGGGTTCTGGCTATTAGCTTGTGCCGACAACAGTTCTTCAGGAACACTTTTCTGAGTGTCTCCATTCACACCTTCCTTCTCACGCCGTACCTCTTCATTAATGGTGTTCATTCTGGCTTCAGGGATAAGAGTATTCCGGAGAATAGCCCTGTATTGATCAGATACTCTCGGTTCGGTCACAGTTAGTTCAGGGTAATGCAACAGAAATTCAGAATGTAAGCGTTGCCTATAACCAACTGAATTCTGTCCGAAGTCGGTAACCCTAAAATAAGTGCGTATTATGGTTTCATTCATGACATTTGTCCATTTAATACGCTGTCGTGGCAGTCCTGCCTGGGTGAGCACAGGTTGAGTCACCAGTGCAGAACCTTCAGCAGGTGAAGTACTAGATAATGATTCACTTCGCTGCTCAGGCTTATCTTGCAAACGCTTGTCGGCTGTAGTGATTTCGGGATCTTGCCCGGTAGGGGCCCGCCTGTTCAGCCCTCTACCACCGGAGGCTCGCATACTGTCACGTCCAGCACTGGCTCCAAACGTGACCTGGCGCTCCCCAGGCAGCGGTATTTCATCCGAGGCATTACTCGTTAATTTCTCCATCATGCATTAGATGGATTTGCCTTTTATACCTACAGCCAGGTTATGTTATCAGCCGTCCCTAACATGGGATACAGACGCTGTTGGCAGCCGCCCATTCCGGGTCAGACGCTACCATTGTAGGTTTAATTTTGGAGTTTTCCATCTCCTAGGCAGGTTGCCTTCACTACGGCTCAGGAGTTCTGCCTACCCCATTTAGCATATATCTCGTCATTTCTGGTTAGCACATACCTTGCCATTATTATTATTATTATTATTATTATTATTATTTATTATTATTATTATTATCGTTTCACCCTCTTTGGGTTACGTTGAATCATTCATTTCTCTGAGAGTTGTTCTTTCTTTAGTGCCCAATATCTCTTCATTCTTTCTGATCTTCTTCTCCTCTCTTCTTCCGAGATGATGGGTTTGGAGTTATTATTATTATTATTAGGCCCATTATTATACATATAATTTCAGTAGTATAGATCCCTCCTGTGGTGCTCTAAAGCGACCGATCGTGACAAATGAGCATTCAAATGAAGGAGAATAGACATTAGCAGTGACGAATTGCACTTTAATTTCATAAATATCAATAATTTCTTTAAAAAACTATACGGAGTGTGTGATTTGCAGATACTGTTGCTGTAGGAAAATACGGTCCATAACTTGCTGTCCACTTAACATTTTGGCCGCTGTGACACCTGTTTCATGTAATTGTAATATTCAGAGGTATTTCCTTGATCATGTTGCATGGATTTCAGAACCAGTAAATCAAAGGAATGAGTACTCAAATCGCATAATTTCATAAATATCGAATAACCAGCGAGTGTTATGATGATTCAATTTTCAGTGAATCCTTCTTAGGTTAGGGAACGTACAACTTGAAATTCTAACTGAAATGTAAATAGTGTTCTATAATCATTCGGTTTAAATAAAAACATAACAACCTTTCTCATTAAGTCTCTCATTAAAAACATCTTGGGGAAGCGTTGTTTATGAACATGCGAGATTTCCCGCACGGGTTCGCAAGTTATTATAATAAATGTGACGTTAGGTGATGCATGGTCACCTATGTTGAGACCACGTCATACTGTATGTTGTTAGATAACAATTATTAATTTTAAAATTCGGTAACTGGGCACATTTAAAACCTACTTAAATGCCTCCGCAATGAATCTGAATCGTATCCAATTATTACGTTCTAATGGAATGTGCCACTCAATCCGACACACAGATATTGATATTTCGGCTCGAGTACATGAGATTATTGGTTGCAAATTTAATCAGGAGGGATGAGGGATGCGGGTATTGCAATGCAATGCCCCCTGCACCTGAAGTGTCCGCAAAGCAGTGCAGCGCAGGCAGGGTGAGTCACACACACAGTCATGGCCGCCGCCAGGGCGATCAATATGGATCAATACGGCGCGGCGGGACTGGCGCGACTGGTCGTCCGGGCGGAGAAAGGGAGAGTGCTGCTATGTCAACCAGGCAAAGCAGGCCTTGCCTCAGCTCGTGTGTGCTCTACACTGCTGAATTAGTCAACCAATGTAGAGTAACCCGTTACTAGAGCACAGGGGGCTCACAAGTAGTGTACAACCAGGCTAGCAGGCCTTGCCTCAGCTCGTGTTTGCTCTACACTGCTGAATTAGTCAACCAATGTAGAGTAACCCATTACTAGAGCACAGGGGGCACACAAGTAGTGTACAACCAGGCTAGCAGGCCTTGCCTCAGCTCGTGTTTGCTCTACACTGCTGAATTAGTCAACCAATGTAGAGTAACCCATTACTAGAGCACAGGGGGCACACAAGTAGTGTACAACCAGGCTAGCAGGCCTTGCCTCAGCTCGTGTTTGCTCTACACTGCTGAATTAGTCAACCAATGTAGAGTAACCCATTACTAGAGCACAGGGGGCACACAAGTAGTGTACAACCAGGCTAGCAGGCCTTGCCTCAGCTCGTGTTTGCTCTACACTGCTGAATTAGTCAACCAATGTAGAGTAACCCGATACTAGAGCACAGGGGGCTCACAAGTAGTGTACAACCAGGCTAGCAGGCCTTGCCTCAGCTCGTGTGTGCTCTACACTGCTGAATTAGTCAACCAATGTAGAGTAACCCGTTACTAGAGCACAGGGGGGCACACAAGTAGTGTACAACCAGGCTAGCAGGCCTTGCCTCAGCTCGTGTTTGCTCTACACTGCTGAATTAGTCAACCAATGTAGAGTAACCCGTTACTAGAGCACAGGGGGCACACAAGTAGTGTACAACCAGGCTAGCAGGCCTTGCCTCAGCTCGTGTTTGCTCTGCACTGCTGAATTAGTCAACCAATGTAGAGTAACCCGTTACTAGAGCACAGGGGGCACACAAGTAGTGTACAACCAGGCTAGCAGGCCTTGCCTCAGCTCGTGTTTGCTCTGCACTGCTGAATTAGTCAACCAATGTAGAGTAACCCGTTACTAGAGCACAGGGGGCACACAAGTAGTGTACAACCAGGCTAGCAGGCCTTGTCTCAGCTCGTGTTTGCTCTACACTGCTGAATTAGTCAACCAATGTAGAGTAACCCGTTACTAGAGCACAGGGGGCACACAAGTAGTGTACAACCAGGTTAGGAGGCCTCGCCTCAGCTCGTGTTTGCTCTACACTGCTGAATTAGTCAACCAATGTAGAGTAACCCATTACTAGAGCACAGGGGGCTCACAAGTAGTGTACAACCAGGCTAGCAGGCCTTGCCTCAGCTCGTGTTTGCTCTACACTGCTGAATTAGTCAACCAATGTAGAGTAACCCATTACTAGAGCACAGGGGGCACACAAGTAGTGTACAACCAGGCTAGCAGGCCTTGCCTCAGCTCGTGTTTGCTCTACACTGCTGAATTAGTCAACCAATGTAGAGTAACCCGATACTAGAGCACAGGGGGCTCACAAGTAGTGTACAACCAGGCTAGCAGGCCTTGCCTCAGCTCGTGTTTGCTCTACACTGCTGAATTAGTCAACCAATGTAGAGTAACCCGTTACTAGAGCACAGGGGGCACACAAGTAGTGTACAACCAGGCTAGCAGGCCTTGCCTCAGCTCGTGTTTGCTCTGCACTGCTGAATTAGTCAACCAATGTAGAGTAACCCGTTACTAGAGCACAGGGGACACACAAGTAGTGTACAACCAGGCTAGCAGGCCTTGCCTCAGCTCGTGTGTGCTCTACACTGCTGAATTAGTCAACCAATGTAGAGTAACCCATTACTAGAGCACAGGGGGCACACAAGTAGTGTACAACCAGGCTAGCAGGCCTTGCCTCAGCTCGAGTGTGCTCTACACTGCTGAATTAGTCAACCAATGTAGAGTAACCCGTTACTAGAGCACAGGGGGCACACAAGTAGTGTACAACCAGGCTAGCAGGCCTTGCCTCAGCTCGAGTTTGCTCTGCACTGCTGAATTAGTCAACCAATGTAGAGTAACCCGTTACTAGAGCACAGGGGGCACACAAGTAGTGTACAACCAGGCTAGCAGGCCTTGCCTCAGCTCGTGTTTGCTCTGCACTGCTGAATTAGTCAACCAATGTAGAGTAACCCATTACTAGAGCACAGGGGGCACACAAGTAGTGTACAACTAGGCTAGCAGGCCTTGCCTCAGCTCGTGTGTGCTCTACACTGCTGAATTAGTCAACCAATGTAGAGTAACCCGTTACTAGAGCACAGGGGGCACACAAGTAGTGTACAACCAGGCTAGGAGGCCTTGCCTCTGCTCGTGTGCTCTACACTGCTGAATTAGTCAACCAATGTAGTGTAACCCATTACTAGAGCACAGGGGGGCACACAAGTAGTGTACAACCAGGTTAGGAGGCCTTGCCTCTGCTCGTGTGCTATACACTGCTGAATTAGTCAACCAATGTAGTGTAACCCATTACTAGAGCACAGGGGGGCACACAAGTAGTGTACAACTAGGCTAGCAGGCCTTGCCTCAGCTCGTGTGTGCTCTGCACTGCTGAATTAGTCAACCAATGTAGAGTAACCCGTTACTAGAGCACAGGGGGGCACACAAGTAGTGTACAACTAGGCTAGCAGGCCTTGCCTCTGCTCGTGTAGCTCTACACTGCTGAATTAGTCAACCAATGTAGAGTAACCCGTTACTAGAGCACAGGGGGGCACACAAGTAGTGTACAACCAGGTTAGGAGGCCTTGCCTCAGCTCGTGTGTGCTCTACACTGCTGAATTAGTCAACCAATGTAGAGTAACCCATTACTAGAGCACAGGGGGTCACACAAGTAGTGTACAACCAGGCTAGCAGGCCTTGCCTCAGCTCGTGTTTGCTCTACACTGCTGAATTAGTCAACCAATGTAGAGTAACCCGTTACTAGAGCACAGGGGGGCATACAAGTAGTGTACAACCAGGCTAGGAGGCCTTGCCTCAGCTCGTGTTTGCTCTGCACTGCTGAATTAGTCAACCAATGTAGAGTAACCCGTTACTAGAGCACAGGGGGGCACACAAGTAGTGTACAACTAAGATAGCAGGCCTTGCCTCAGCTCGTGTGTGCTCTACACTGCTGAATTAGTCAACCAATGTAGAGTAACCCGTTACTAGAGCACAGGGGGCACACAAGTAGTGTACAACCAGGCTAGCAGGCCTTGCCTCAGCTCGTGTGTGCTCTACACTGCTGAATTAGTCAACCAATGTAGAGTAACCCATTACTAGAGCACAGGGGGGCACACAAGTAGTGTACAACCAGGTTAGGAGGCCTTGCCTCAGCTCGTGTGTGCTCTACACTGCTGAATTAGTCAACCAATGTAGAGTAACCCGTTACTAGAGCACAGGGGGCACACAAGTAGTGTACAACCAGGTTAGGAGGCCTTGCCTCAGCTCGTGTTTGCTCTGCACTGCTGAATTAGTCAACCAATGTAGAGTAACCGGTTACTAGAGCACAGGGGGGCACACAAGTAGTGTACAACCAGGCTAGCAGGCCTTGTCTCAGCTCGTGTGTGCTCTACACAGCTGAATTAGTCAACCAATGTAGAGTAACCCGTTACTAGAGCACAGGGGGCACACAAGTAGTGTACAACTAGGCTAGGAGGCCTTGCCTCAGCTCGTGTTTGCTCTACACTGCTGAATTAGTCAACCAATGTAGAGTAACCCGTTACTAGAGCACAGGGGGGCACACAAGTAGTGTACAACCAGGCTAGGAGGCCTTGCCTCAGCTCGTGTTTGCTCTACACTGCTGAATTAGTCAACCAATGTAGAGTAACCCGTTACTAGAGCACAGGGGGTCACACAAGTAGTGTACAACCAGGCTAGGAGGCCTTGCCTCAGCTCGTGTGTGCTCTACACTGCTGAATTAGTCAACCAATGTAGAGTAACCCGTTACTAGAGCACAGGGGGGCACACAAGTAGTGTACAACCAGGCTAGGAGGCCTTGCCTCAGCTCGAGTTTGCTCTGCACTGCTGAATTAGTCAACCAATGTAGGGTAACCCGTTACTAGAGCGCAGGGGGGCACACAAGTAGTGTACAACCAGGCTAGGAGTCCTTGCCTCAGCTCGTGTGTGCTCTACACTGCTGAATTAGTCAACCTATGTAGAGTAACCCGTTACTAGAGCACAGGGGGGCACTCAAGTAGTGTACAACCAGGCTAGCAGGCCTTGTCTCAGCTCGTGGTTGCTCTGCACTGCTGAATTAGTCAACCAATGTAGAGTAATCCGTTACTAGAGCACAGGGGGGCACACAAGTAGTGTACAACCAGGCTAGCAGGCCTTGTCTCAGCTCGTGTGTGCTCTACACTGCTGAATTAGTCCACCAATGTAGTGTAACCCGTTACCAGAACACAGGGGGGCATACAAGTAGTGTACAACCAGGCTAGCAGGCCTTGCCTCAGCTCGTGTGTGCTCTACACTGCTGAATTAGTCCACCAATGTAGAGTAACCCGTTACTAGAGCACAGGGGGGGCACACAAGTAGTGTACAACTATGATAGCAGGCCTTGCCTCAGCTCGTGTGTGCTCTACACTGCTGAATTAGTCAACCAATGTAGAGTAACACGTTACTAGAGCACAGGGGGGCACACAAGTAGTGTAAAACTAGGCTAGCAGGCCTTGCCTCAGCTCGTGTGTGCTCTACACTGCTGAATTAGTCAACCAATGTAGAGTAACCCGTTACTAGAGCACAGGGGGGCACACAAGTAGTGTACAACCAGGCTAGGAGGCCTTGCCTCAGCTCGTGTTTGCTCTGCACTGCTGACTTAGTCAACCAATGTAGTGTAACCCGTTACTAGAGCACAGGGGGGCACACAAGTAGTGTACAACCAGGCTAGCAGGCCTTACCTCAGCTCGTGTGTGCTCTACACTGCTGAATTAGTCAACCAATGTAGTGTAACCCGTTACCAGAACACAGGGGGGCATACAAGTAGTGTACAACCAGGCTAGGAGGCCTTGCCTCAGCTCGAGTGTGCTCTACACTGCTGAATTAGTAAACCAATGTTCAGTAACCCGTTACTAGAGCACAGGGGGACACACAAGTAGTGTACAACCAGGCTAGCAGGCCTTACCTCAGCTCGTGTGTGCTCTGCACTGCTGAATTAGTCAACCAATGTAGAGTAACCCGTTACTAGAGCACAGGGGGCACACAAGTAGTGTACAACCGGGCTAGCAGGCCTTGTCTCAGCTCGTGTTTGCTCTACACTGCTGAATTGGTCGACCAATGTAGAGTAACCCGTTACCAGAGCACAGGGGGGCACACAAGTAGTGTACAACCAGGCTAGCAGGCCTTGTCTCAGCTCGTGGTTGCTCTGCACTGCTGAATTAGTCCACCAATGTAGAGTAACCCGTTACTAGAGCACAGGGGGGCACACAAGTAGTGTACAACTAGGATAGCAGGCCTTGCCTCAGCTCGTGTGTGCTCTACACTGCTGAATTAGTCAACCAATGTAGAGTAACACGTTACTAAAGCACAGGGGGGCACACAAGTAGTGTACAACTAGGCTAGCAGCCCTTGCCTCAGCTCGTGTGTGCTCTACACTGCTGAATTAGTCAACCAATGTAGAGTAACCCGATACTAGAGCACAGGGGGGCACACAAGTAGTGTACAACCAGGCTAGGAGGCCTTGCCTCAGCTCGTGTTTGCTCTGCACTGCTGACTTAGTCAACCAATGTAGTGTAACCCGTTACTAGAGCACAGGGGGGCACACAAGTAGTGTACAACCAGGCTAGCAGGCCTTACCTCAGCTCGTGTGTGCTCTACACTGCTGAATTAGTCAACCAATGTAGTGTAACCCGTTACCAGAACACAGGGGGGCATACAGGTAGTGTACAACCAGGCTAGGAGGCCTTGCCTCAGCTCGTGTGTGCTCTACACTGCTGAATTAGTAAACCAATGTTCAGTAACCCGTTACTAGAGCACAGGGGGACACACAAGTAGTGTACAACCAGGCTAGCAGGCCTTACCTCAGCTCGTGTGTGCTCTGCACTGCTGAATTAGTCAACCAATGTAGAGTAACCCGTTACTAGAGCACAGGGGGCACACAAGTAGTGTACAACCGGGCTAGCAGGCCTTGTCTCAGCTCGTGTTTGCTCTACACTGCTGAATTGGTCGACCAATGTAGAGTAACCCGTTACCAGAGCACAGGGGGGCACACAAGTAGTGTACAACCAGGCTAGCAGGCCTTGCCTCAGCTCGTGTTTGCTCTGCACTGCTGAATTAGTCAACCAATGTTCAGTAACCCGTTACTAGAGCACAGGGGGACACACAAGTAGTGTACAACCAGGCTAGCAGGCCTTACCTCAGCTCGTGTGTGCTCTGCACTGCTGAATTAGTCAACCAATGTAGAGTAACCCGTTACTAGAGCACAGGGGGGCACACAAATAGTGTACAACTAGGCTAGCAGGCCTTGCCTCAGCTCGTGTGTGCTCTACACTGCTGAATTAGTCAACCAATGTAGAGTAACCCGTTACTAGAGCACAGGGGGCTCACAAGTAGTGTACAACCAGGCTAGCAGGCCTTGCCTCAGCTCGTGTTTGCTCTGCACTGCTGAATTAGTCAACCAATGTAGAGTAACCCGTTACTAGAGCACAGGGGGGCACACAAGTAGTGTACAACCAGGGTAGCAGGCCTTGCCTCAGCACGTGTGTGCTCTACACTGCTGACATAGTCAACCAATGTAGAGTAACCCGTTACTAGAGCACAGGGGGGCACACAAGTAGTGTACATCCAGGCTAGCAGGCCTTGCCTCAGCTCGTGTGTGCTGTACACTGCTGACATAGTCAACCAATGTAGAGTAACCCGTTACTAGAGCACAGGGGGGCACACAAGTAGTGTACAACCAGGCTAGCAGGCCTTGCCTCAGCTCGTGTGTGCTCTACACTGCTGAATTAGTCAACCAATGTAGAGTAACCCGTTACTAGAGCACAGGGGGGCACACAAGTAGTGTACAACCAGGCTAGCAGGCCTTGCCTCAGCTCGTGCTTGCTCTACACTGCTGAATTAGTCAACCAATGTAGAGTAACCCGTTACTAGAGCACAGGGGGGCACACAAGTAGTGTACAACCAGGTTAGGAGGCCTTGCCTCAGCTCGTGTTTGCTCTGCACTGCTGAATTAGTCAACCAATGTAGAGTAACCCGTTACTAGAGCACAGGGGGGCACACAAATAGTGTACAACTAGGCTAGCAGGCCTTGCGTCAGCTCGTGTGTGCTCTACACTGCTGAATTAGTCAACCAATGTAGAGTAACCCGTTACTAGGACACAGGGGGGGGGGCACACAAGTAGTGTACAACCAGGCTAGCAGGCCTTGCCTCAGCTCGTGTGTGCTCTACACTGCTGAATTAGTCAGCCAATGTAGAGTAACCCGTTACTAGAGCACGGGGGGGCACACAAGTAGTGTACAACCAGGGTAGCAGGCCTTGCCTCAGCTCGTGTGTGCTCTACACTGCTGATTTAGTCAACCAATGTAGAGTAACCCGTTACTAGAGCACAGGGGGGCACACAAGTAGTGTACCCCAGGCTAGGAGGCCTTGCCTCAGCTCGTGTTTGCTCTGCACTGCTGAATTAGTCAACCAATGTAGAGTAACCCGTTACTAGAGCACAGGGGGGCACACAAGTAGTGTACAACCAGGCTAGGAGGCCTTGCCTCAGCTCGTGCTTGCTCTACACTGCTGAATTAGTCAACCAATGTAGAGTAACCCGTTACTAGAGCACAGGGGGGCACACAAGTAGTGTACAACCAGGTTAGGAGGCCTCGCCTCAGCTCGTGTTTGCTCTGCACTGCTGAATTAGTCAACCAATGTAGAGTAACCCGTTACTAGAGCACAGGGGAGCACACAAGTTGTGTACAACCAGGCTAGGAGGGCTTGCCTGAGCTCGTGTGTGCTCTACACTGCTGAATTAGTCAACCAATATAGAGTAACCCGTTACTAGAGTACAGGGGGGCACACAAGTAGTGTACAACCAGGCTAGCAGGCCTTGCCTCAGCTCGTGCTTGCTCTACACTGCTGAATTAGTCAACCAATGTAGAGTAACCCGTTACTAGAGCACAGGGGGCACACAAGTAGTGTACAACCAGGCTAGCAGGCCTTGCCTCAGCTCGTGTGTGCTCTACACTGCTGAATTAGTCAACCAATGTAGAGTAACCCGTTACTAGAGCACAGGGGGGCACACAAGTAGTGTACAACCAGGTTAGGAGGCCTTGCCTCAGCTCGTGTTTGCTCTGCACTGCTGAATTAGTCAACCAATGTAGAGTAACCCGTTACTAGAGCACAGGGGTGCACACAAGTAGTGTACAACCAGGCTAGCAGGCCTTGTCTCAGCTCGTGGTTGCTCTGCACTGCTGAATTAGTCCACCAATGTAGAGTAACCCGTTACTAGAGCACAGGGGGGCACACAAGTAGTGTACAACTAGGATAGCAGGCCTTGCCTCAGCTCGTGTGTGCTCTACACTGCTGAATTAGTCAACCAATGTAGAGTAACACGTTACTAGAGCACAGGGGGGCACACAAGTAGTGTACAACTAGGCTAGCAGGCCTTGCCTCAGCTCGTGTGTGCTCTACACTGCTGAATTAGTCAACCAATGTAGAGTAACCCGTTACTAGAGCACAGGGGGGCACACAAGTAGTGTACAACCAGGCTAGGAGGCCTTGCCTCAGCTCGTGTTTGCTCTGCACTGCTGACTTAGTCAACCAATGTAGTGTAACCCGTTACTAGAGCACAGGGGGGCACACAAGTAGTGTACAACCAGGCTAGCAGGCCTTACCTCAGCTCGTGTGTGCTCTACAATGCTGAATTAGTCAACCAATGTAGTGTAACCCGTTACCAGAACACAGGGGGGCATACAAGTAGTGTACAACCAGGCTAGGAGGCCTTGCCTCAGCTCGTGTGTGCTCTACACTGCTGAATTAGAAAACCAATGTTCAGTAACCCGTTACTAGAGCACAGGGGGGCACACAAGTAGTGTACAACCAGGCTAGCAGGCCTTACCTCAGCTCGTGTGTGCTCTGCACTGCTGAATTAGTCAACCAATGTAGAGTAACCCGTTACTAGAGCACAGGGGGCACACAAGTAGTGTACAACCGGGCTAGCAGGCCTTGTCTCAGCTCGTGTTTGCTCTACACTGCTGAATTGGTCGACCAATGTAGAGTAACCCGTTACCAGAGCACAGGGGGGCACACAAGTAGTGTACAACCAGGCTAGCAGGCCATGTCTCAGCTGGTGGTTGATCTGCACTGCTGAATTAGTCCACCAATGTAGAGTAACCCGTTACTAGAGCACAGGGGGGCACACAAGTAGTGTACAACTAGGATAGCAGGCCTTGCCTCAGCTCGTGTGTGCTCTACACTGCTGAATTAGTCAACCAATGTAGAGTAACACGTTACTAGAGCACAGGGGGGCACACAAGTAGTGTACAAATAGGCTAGCAGGCCTTGTCTCAGCTCGTTTTTTCTCTACACTGCTGAATTGGTAGACCAATGTAGAGTAACCCGTTACCAGAGCACAGGGGGGCACACAAGTATTGTACAACCAGGCTAGCAGGCCTTGCCTCAGCTCGTGTTTGCTCTGCACTGCTGAATTAGTCAACCAATGTAGAGTAACCCGTTACTAGAGCACAGGGGGCACACAAGTAGTGTACAACCAGGCTAGCAGGCCTTGTCTCAGCTCTTGTTTGCTCTGCACTGCTGAATTAGTCAACCAATGTAGAGTAACCCGTTACTAGAGCACAGGGGGGCACACAAATAGTGTACAACTAGGCTAGCAGGCCTTGCCTCAGCTCGTGTGTGCTCTACACTGCTGAATTAGTCAACCAATGTAGAGTAACCCGTTACTAGAGCACAGGGGGGCACACAAGTAGTGTACAACCAGGCTAGCAGGCCTTGCCTCAGCACGTGTGTGCTCTACACTGCTGACATAGTCAACCAATGTAGAGTAACCTGTTACTAGAGCACAGGGGGGCACACAAGTAGTGTACAACTAGGATAGCAGGCCTTGCCTCAGCTCGTGTGTGCTCTACACTGCTGACATAGTCAACCAATGTAGAGTAACCCGTTACTAGAGCACAGGGGGGCACACAAGTAGTGTACAACCAGGCTAGCAGGCCTTGCCTCAGCTCATGAGTGCTCTACACTGCTGAATTAGTCAACCAATGTAGAGTAACCCGTTACTAGAGCACAGGGGGGCACACAAGTAGTGTACAACCAGGCTAGCAGGCCTTGCCTCAGCTCGTGCTTGCTCTACACTGCTGAATTAGTCAACCAATGTAGAGTAACCCGTTACTAGAGCACAGGGGGGCACACAAGTAGTGTACAACCAGGTTAGGAGGCCTTGCCTCAGCTCGTGTTTGCTCTGCACTGCTGAATTAGTCAACCAATGTAGAGTAACCCGTTACTAGAGCACAGGGGGGCACACAAATAGTGTACAACTAGGCTAGCAGGCCTTGCCTCAGCTCGTGTGTGCTCTACACTGCTGAATTAGTCAACCAATGTAGAGTAACCCGTTACTAGAACACAGGGGGGGCACACAAGTAGTGAACAACCAGGCTAGCAGGCCTTGCCTCAGCTCGTGTGTGCTCTACACTGCTGAATTAGTCAGCCAATGTAGAGTAACCCGTTACTAGAGCACAGGGGGGCACACAAGTAGTGTACAACCAGGGTAGCAGGCCTTGCCTCAGCTCGTGTGTGCTCTACACTGCTGAATTAGTCAACCAATGTAGAGTAACCCGTTACTAGAGCACAGGGGGGCACACAAGTAGTGTACCCCAGGCTAGGAGGTCTTGTCTCAGCTCGTGTTTGCTCTGCACTGCTGACATAGTCAACCAATGTAGAGTAACCCGTTACTAGAGCACAGGGGGGCACACAAGTAGTGTACAACCAGGCTAGCAGGCCTTGCCTCAGCTCGTGTGTGCTCTACACTGCTGAATTAGTCAACCAATGTAGAGTAACCCGTTACTAGAGCACAGGGGGGCACACAAGTAGTGTACAACCAGGCTAGCAGGCCTTGCCTCAGCTCGTGCTTGCTCTACATTGCTCAATTAGTCAACCAATGTAGAGTAACGCGTTACTAGAGCACAGGGGGGCACACAAGTAGTGTACAACCAGGCTAGGAGGCCTTGCCTCAGCACGTGTTTGCTCTGCACTGCTGAATTAGTCAACCAATGTAGAGTAACCCGTTACTAGAGCACAGGGGGGCACACAAGTAGTGTACAACCAGGCTAGGAGGCCTTGCCCCAGCTCGTGCTTGCTCTACACTGCTGAATTATTCAACCAATGTAGAGTAACCCGTTACTAGAGCACAGGGGGGCACACAAGTAGTGTACAACCAGGCTAGCAGGCCTTGCCTCAGCTCGTGTGTGCTCTACAGTGCTGAATTAGTCAACCAATGTAGAGTAACCCGTTACTAGAATACAGGGGGGCACACAAGTAGTGTACAACCAGGCTAGCAGGCCTTGCCTCAGCTCGTGCTTGCTCTACACTGCTGAATTAGTCAACCAATGTAGAGTAACCCGTTACTAGAGCACAGGGGGGCACACAAGTAGTGTACAACCAGGTTAGGAGGCCTTGCCTCAGCTCGTGTTTGCTCTGCACTGCTGAATTAGTCAACCAATGTAGAGTAACCCGTTACTAGAGCACAGGGGGGCACACAAATAGTGTACAACTAGGCTAGCAGGCCTTGCCTCAGCTCGTGTGTGCTCTACACTGCTGAATTAGTCAGCCAATGTAGAGTAACCCGTTACTAGAGCACAGGGGGGCACACAAGTAGTGTACAACCAGGGTAGCAGGCCTTGCCTCAGCTCGTGTGTGCTCTACACTGCTGAATTAGTCAACCAATGTAGAGTAACCCGTTACTAGAGCACAGGGGGGCACACAAGTAGTGTACCCCAGGCTAGGAGGTCTTGTCTCAGCTCGTGTTTGCTCTGCACTGCTGACATAGTCAACCAATGTAGAGTAACCCGTTACTAGGGCACAGGGGGGCACACAAGTAGTGTACAACCAGGCTATCAGGCCTTGCCTCAGCTCGTGTGTGCTCTACACTGCTGAATTAGTCAACCAATGTAGAGTAACCCGTTACTAGAGCACAGGGGGGCACACAAGTAGTGTACAACCAGGCTAGCAGGCCTTGCCTCAGCTCGTGCTTGCTCTACATTGCTGAATTAGTCAACCAATGTAGAGTAACGCGTTACTAGAGCATAGGGGGGCACACAAGTAGTGTACAACCAGGCTAGGAGGCCTTGCCTCAGCTCGTGTTTGCTCTGCACTGCTGAATTAGTCAACCAATGTAGAGTAACCTGTTACTAAAGCACAGGGGGGCACGCAAGTAGTGTACAACCAGGCTAGGAGGCCTTGCCCCAGCTCGTGCTTGCTCTACACTGCTGAATTAGTCAACCAATGTAGAGTAACCCGTTACTAGAGCACAGGGGGGCACACAAGTAGTGTACAACCCGGTTAGGAGGCCTTGCCTCAGCTCGTGTTTGCTCTGCACTGCTGAATTAGTCAACCAATGTAGAGTAACCCGTTACTAGAGCACAGGGGAGCACACAAGTTGTGTACAACCAGGCTAGGAGGGCTTGCCTCAGCTCGTGTGTGCTCTACACTGCTGAATTAGTCAACCAATATAGAGTAACCCGTTACTAGAGTACAGGGGGGCACACAAGTAGTGTACAACCAGGCTAGCAGGCCTTGCCTCAGCTCGTGCTTGCTCTACACTGCTGAATTAGTCAACCAATGTAGAGTAACCCGTTACTAGAGCACAGGGGGCACACAAGTAGTGTACAACCAGGCTAGCAGGCCTTGCCTCAGCTCGTGTGTGCTCTACACTGCTGAATTAGTCAACCAATGTAGAGTAACCCGTTACTAGAGCACAGGGGTGCACACAAGTAGTGTACAACCAGGCTAGGAGGCCTTGCCTCAGCTCGTGTTTGCTCTACACTGCTGAATTAGTCAGGCAATGTAGAGTAACCCGTTACTAGAGCACAGGGGGGCACACAAGTAGTGTACAACACCGTACCGTAACCGAAAATTTTGAAAGAATGGGTCAAATGACCGACCTTAACTACCACACGTGGTTCTTCAGATATGAAGTTGGGAGTTACCTATGACCTACTTGACTTATTTTCTATAACTCCTAAGTCGAGCACAGGGCATGAACGAATTTCCGCCATCGGACTCAGTTCTGTACTATGGTTTTGATTTCTGTCCATGTCTTGTCGCCATTCGTAATGCCTTTGATCTTACCGCTTCTTCCCAAGGTGTTTTTGGCATGACTCTTCGTCTTGCGGGTTCCATTCCAGTGTCATACTGGCGATGTTGTTTTTATCACGCGTTCTCGGTCCATCTCCACTTCCTGCGACGCCCAACAATGTCAATAGGCGTTTGTTTCTGTTCCATTGCTCTTCGTTGGAAATGACCTGTGGCCACCCTTTTCCCAGGACATTCCCCATACTCTTGTTCACAAATGTCTGAAGACTTCTGGTTACTGTATTTGTTAGATTGATTTTCAAGTTTCTGAACCATAGAGCAGGACCAATTTGTTATTCATATTACAGATACGCAGTTTAGTATTGATGTTCAGCTCTCTAGATCCCCAGATTAGTCTTAGCATTGCAGAATGCACCTTTGGCCTTATTAGCCTACTTTCGATTTTTGCAAAAAAAAATGAAAGTAGACTTATGAGATCAACACAGGGCGAAAAAAGTGTGTCTGTCTGTGTGTGTGTATGTGTGTGTGAGTCTGTGTGTGTGTGTGTATGTGTGTGTGTGAGTCTGTGTGTGTGTGTGTGTGTGTGTCTGTGTGTGTGTGAGTGTGTGTACTCTGAATGTCTGTCCCCCCCTATCAATTCGAACACGGTGAATGCGAATTGAACGAAATTTGGTACAAAGGTAGCACTAGCAAAGGTCACCTCAGTGTCATGTTTTATATCGCCGCCATCTTTACTAAAACTGAATGGCGGCCACTCAAACGTTCAAAACGTAAAATCAAATAACGACTAACCAAATCATCCGATCTCTATCAAATTTGGTAACAACATACCTTCGTATAGGATGCGTCTTGTGACCAAACTACAAGGTCGTCCGCCATACCATTTCAGGATGGCGGCCGTGCGAATTATGCAAACTTTATAATCCATATCATGGGACCCACCAGTTCCGATTATCGAGCCGAGAATCGTTTTAACTGCTCTAAAGGAAGAGGCACGTTCGAAATTAAAAGTTTATTTTGTAATACTATAGTGCAGACGTGATTTTAAAAAGCTGAGCCGATTCAGTAATAAGACAAGATGGCAGCGGATATCTTGTGCCTGACTTATATTTCACTAATTTGAGTATTGCATGCAATATAGCGTACTGATACAAAATAAATAAATAAACGTTGTATGAAATGCTTTATATATAAATAATATACTCCAGTGATGAAATCGTTTAGTATAAATCATTATTTGCTAACAAGTTCTATGTAAATCATTTTATATAGAACGATATTCGTTTACACAATTAGCTCAGTGGTTAGTTGGTCACTAGTCGTGGCCGAGTGAGGTACGTGTGTGCGCGCTGTGTGACCGCATTGGAAGAGTATACGGTTCCTAATACCGGTGCTTCCTTAGTTCCACGTGTGTACTGACCTTCCGTGTGTCATTCGGACAATACTTTTTCAAGTAGTGTTCCAGATAGGACAACAAAACCAGAAACCCAGAAAACCCCGCTGAAAATCATGTCCGGATACCAGAGGAAAAACACCGTACGCTGCCAATGGGACAGGCAGAGTTCTCGCCCCCCACCAGGAGAAATTCACCGCTGGATTGGCGATACCCTCCGGTTGACTGTCGACCAAGTAGAAGCCATCCAGTTAAATGCGCACGAAAAAACCATGTACATCAAGGTAATCAGCATATCTACTTATCAGAAATTGTTAAATACTTTTGCAGATCCTATTAAATTTCAGTATGACTCAGGCGAAATGACAAATGTTAAGCTCTCCACAGCGGATTCCAATTTTACCACAGTGCGTATATTTAATGTCCCACTCGAAGTTCCCCCTGAAATTTTCAAATCCGTCCTGTCGAAATATGGCACTGTGAGTGACGTCAGGAAAGAACAATGGTCTTCTGCTTATCAGTTCCCGGTGTATAATGGAATACGTGCCGTCACTATGGAAATCAAACAAGATATCCCCTCCACTGAGACTTTTGGTGGCCATTCTGGATATATAACGTATACTGGACAGAAACAGACCTGTTTAATTTGACATGCTACCACACATCTACGTATTAACTGCCCAAAGAAAAGGATTCCCCTCGGTATAACTCCTACACAACAACGACGTGTCCAATACTCGGAAGTTGTGACGCAGCAAACGTCATATGAAAACATGCTTATTGATCAGTCAGCTGGGACAACACCAGAAGTGGCCTCGGATACATATGACGCAGAACTGGTACCTTGCCCTGACCAGAGCAGCGAGCCACAGAGGGCCCCTGTGCTATCGGCAACCTGTATCGCAGCCTTAGAACCAACTATGCCGTCACTACAGGCTGCCACAGAAATTTTGTCTTCACTGCCCCCACCTTCGCTGGTCCCTACCGACTCACTTAAGCAGGTTGATCGGGGATACGAGAACGTCTCTAAGAAGATTAAAACAAATGCCTCGATTGCCGTACCAGCCCCGAAGAATCAAACTGGCTCTACAAACGTTCCCGCAGCTGTGAAAAAGAAACAAAATCTTCATTCTACGTCATCTAGGGACCCACGAACGCTCTCAACCGCTGACAGCCGGCCTATGAATGGCAGTCATAAGGAAATATCTCAACCTAATTTGACATAGTGCACCAGTATATTTCTCACCTGTGTCTTTTTTCTTTTTTTCTTTTTTCTCGAGTCCACCTTCCAGTATGTCTAGCACGACTTTTATACTTCTCTTAATGGCGCAATTTCTCACTGTGGCCACTGTGAATATCAATGTAATAGAATGCCCTCTGAAATTTCAACTGTTGGATAGATTCCTTCGAGATGCAGACATTGACATTGCCTTCATTCAAGAAGTTGCTCTACCCTGTTTGCCCATATCTGCCTTCTACAAACAATACATCAATACCGGTAATACGAATAGAGGGACCGGATTCCTCATAAGACATGATATCCCACTCTAAGGTGTGCTATGTCATCCATCAGAACGCATAATATCTGGACACATAAACAATACCACCCTGATAAATATATATGCCCCATCCGGTTCCAATAAACGTGTGGAACGGAAAATGTTCTTTCAACAGAGTATACTGCCTCATCTGCACGACGTTAAGGAAAAACTTATTCTTGCAGGGTATTTCAATTGTATTCAACGCCCAGAAGATTCCACTAGCTCATACCAAGGTGTCAACCCGGCTCTCAGGACCCTTCTTACCTCCCTACACCTCATTGATGCTGTGGATAGTTTAAGGGTGCCCCTGCCCCATTACACCTGTATAAGTCACAACTCCTCATCACGACTTGACCGCATCTACTTTTCACAGGAACTTATCCAGCCTAGACGATATGAAGTGATACCTGCCAGTTTCACTAACCATCATGCTGTCGTATGTACAATCTCTTACCCCCATCCCATATTTCACATAGGAAGAGGTTATTGGAAGCTGAATTGCTCGCTGTTACTGGAGGAGGAATGCCAAGATATTTTCAGACAACACTGGACTCGATGGGTCCAACAAAAATGCAAATTTCGCGACTGCGCAGACTGGTGGGATATTTTAGTTAAACCAGGGATCCGCCGCATCTTTAAGAACATATCTTACCAACGAGGTCGGGAAAGACGGGATACAGTTGAATTTTACTATCGAGTTCTTCGCCAGCTCCAGCAAAGATCTGATGCTGGGGAGCGTATATATGACCAGATCTGGGAAGTTAAAACCAAGCTCCTGTCTCTACAGCAACGAACGCTCGCTCATATAAACGTGGCTTTAAAAGATCGTACAGTGCTCCCGGACGAAAGTGCAAGTGTATACCATATCGCCAAAGGACAACGTGAGCGGCAACGTAAATATATCCACCGCCTCCGCACCAGTACTGGAAGTGTCGTCACCTCCCCTGACGCTATACGTCGTGAAATATCATTATTTTATCAACGGTTCTACGCTAAGGCTCCCATTGATCCACAGCAGGTGACCCTATTGCTGTCATCTTGCAGTACCCAACTATCTCCGGACAACAAAACTCTGCTCAGCGCGGATATTACGGATGAAGAGATTCACTCTGTGGTTAAGCAACTCCCAAACAACCGCTCACCTGGCATTGATGGACTGCCATATGAAATGTATAAACACTTCTGGCCTCTCATTGGCAAAGAATTTTGTCATGTCCTGCGTACCATTCTCCAACGTCGTGCTCTTTGTCAATCACATCACGAGGGTACCATAGTCATCATACCAAAAACATCCTCTCCCATGGCAGTTGGTGACTTCCGACCAGTTACTCTGCTCTGCAGTGACTATAAAGTCCTTACCAAAGTACTTGCATGCCGATTGAAGACTGTTCTACCTGATATCATTGGTGATGAACAATGTTGCAGTATTCCTGGAAGAACTCTGTTAACAAACTTAGCGATACTACGGGACCTACACCTAAAAGCCGAAATGCTCCCCACTGAGCCAATGAGTTTTCTCACCTTAGATCTTGATAAAGCTTTCGACCGCATCAGTCATGAATACTTGTACATGGTCTTGCAACACTTCGAATTTCCTGAAATCCTTATTGACTACATTCGTATGATAAATTGTAATGCTACGTCTCGAGTGCTCGTCAACGGGTTTCTTTCCCCTCTGATTCCAATACAACGATCAGTTAGGCAAGGATGTCCCCTTTCTATGCTACTTTTTGTCATTGGCCTTGAACCGTTCATTCGGACTACCCAGGTGAAGCTACAGGGTTACAAACTGTTCACACATGTTTTTGGAATGTTCGCCTATGCTGATGACGTATCAATATTGATCCGCAATAATGAAGACATCTCCCACATCGATAGCGTCCTTCAGCTCTACCATATCGCCTCTGGAGCACAATCGAACCCCCAGAAAACTGCTTTGCTTCCGCTCAATACTAACTCAGTGATTACCCAACAGCCCTGGTTCCGGATAGTAAATGAGGTGAAAATTCTTGGCATTACCTGGAAGCAATCGCTTCTGGACACAGTGCAAGCAAACTGGACTAAGGTCATTGCCAAAGTTAGGGGAGTGCTGATCCAATTTGGTCAAAGAAACCTCAATATAGTGCAACGGGTCATGGTCCTCAATGTGTTTGCGCTCTCTAAAATATGGTATGTCGCACAACTTTTCCCACTTCCCAAAATGTTTGAGAGCCAATTGGCAAAATATACAGGTTGGTTTATATGGCAAGGATTTTTGTTCCGAGTACAACGGGAACAGTTGTATCTCCCATCCCGGCAAGGCGGGCTAGGGCTAACAGCTCATGGCATGAAATGCCGTGCACTCCTCTGCAAGAACGATATCACCATTCTTTCCCAACATGACACTTTTACGAAAGCGCTATACAAAGATATTCGCAACACAGCCCGTGGTTGTGATAGAGCTTTGCCGAAGATATTTAGGGACCATCAACAGCACCTTCTGGAAATTGTTCGCCAAATGCCTTCAGGGACTGTTCCAACGACGAAAAGTATTTATAACATGTTGCGGCAAGTGGTACACTCCAAACCGCGCATAGAGGCCACCACCCTCTACATCCATTGGCCCACTGTTTGGAAAAATTTTGGGGCTATGACCATTTCTTCTGCTGTACACTCCCAGGTTTTTATCTTCCTCAACGATCTCATCCCAACCGCTCTACGGCGATATACCATCCGTCTTGAAACTTACCCATGGTGTACTATATGTGGTCAAACTGATACGGCGATACACCGCTTCACATCATGCACGCGAGTTGCCTCCACGTGGCTGTGGTGTAAGGGAAAAGTATGTCAACTATTAAATGTGCCCAAGGATGACCTTGATGACAGGAAGTTGGTTCGTTTGTCGGTGACCGCTTTCCCCCAAATTAAACAGACTGCCATTGTGTGGATAATGGGCCAATATGTACACTTCGTGATGGACAATGATCAACATTTCTCGTTCCTGGATCTCAGGTATCACCTGCAAAAAGAGCGTTGGACGCTTAGTGAAAGTGGACAATTGTACGATAAATATGGACACTATCTGGATTTCTTGTGATGTATTAGTATGGTATTTATCATATCTGAAAATTCTGTAATTCTGTAAAGACCTAAAAAAAAAAAAAAGTGGTAGAGCGTTAGCCTATCGCTCAAATGCCTATGGTTCAAACCCGATCAGAGCTAGGTTTTTTGCTTGAAATGTTATATGTTTATTGTTTTGTAATGACTCAGATGTTTTAAAATTAAGCGTTATATTGTGCATATTATGGCGTAAAATATATATTTAATTAAAACATAATTCGCCAGCAGATTTACTCGAGACATCTAGCTGCCAAAAAGGTAACTGCACGCTGACCTACTTATTAACTTCCAGATTTTATTGAAAAGTTTCTTCTTCTGGCCGCTAGAATGCACTCGCTCTGTTAGGATTATATTGTTCGATATTCCACCACTAGATGTCACGACTAGTCTACGTGGGGCTCCATTGATTACTATACCATTGGCATTCTATGCGCATCGAATTTGAAGAATGACAAGATGATACTACGATACATTTTTACTTTTTATTTTAAAGGGTTTGTAACAGCCTATTGTGCGTTATTTGAAAATGTTAATTGAAGTAAAGAACAAAACGATTTCACATAGTATCTGAACTCTACCGTTGGTGCTAGTTCAGGATATTAATTAATACTTTTATTTCAGCCAAATAGCAATCGAAAATATCCACATAGTTGGTATACACACGTCTCTGTAGGGTCATGGAAAGATTTGTTAATTCAAGTCATACGCAGCCAGACGTGTAAAGACATGCCTCAACTCAAAGTTGGATGTTGCCCGCGTCAGGCCGATTATGTAATAATAATAATAATAATAATAATAATAATAATAATAATAATAATAATAATAATAATAATAATAATAATAATGTTATTGGTTTTACGTCCCTTTTAACTACTGTTGCTTTTAGTTACGCCGGGGTGCCAGAATTTTGTCCCGAAGGGGATCTTTAACGTGCCAGTAAATCTACTAACACGGCTCCCTCGCATTTGTGCACCCTCAAATGCCAGCTGACTGCGCCAGGATACGAACCTGAAACATACGGTCCAGCAAGCGAGAACGTTACCGCTGAGCCACGCCGCCAGTCCGGTCGATTATGTCTCCAGATACATAACTTTCTTTAGATACTTCTTATCTTTCTTTCTTCAATGATGGTAGCAGTTTTTATCTAGGTTGTGGCGTTTGGTAGAGGTAAATCGTTTCTAAGGTCTTCAACAAAGAATAGTTCTATTATACTCTTTGATAATAACAACGAGTTATAACTATACTCATACATTTAGGAGAAAGTAGGCTATATGTTCTTTACTGAACATCTTGTTAAATATATTCTTAATATCCTCCATGGTTCCTCCGTCTGCTTCCCAGGAAACAAAATCAATTGACTTGTTCTATCTCACGGATTTCTATTAACAGTTATGAATTTTTGCGGTTCTTGTATCTCATCTCCTTGGTCTTCTAGGGAGTTACCTATGGGCTCCAATATTTGTGTATGAAAGACCATTCCTCCTGCTATGTCGTCAGCTCTCCGATCTCGTTAGCTGTATATAGTAGCCATGGAGCAAGGCTAGCTTTGCACTTGGAAGACAAATAGGTCCGAACTCCATCGTCATTGGCCGAGTATCTTCTGATCGCCACGGCCGCTTCCTTCCAAATCTTTCCACAGTTTCATTCACTTCATATCTCATAAACTCCTCTCATGAGATACGGCCATAACAACTATTGCCACATCGATACTCATCCCTGACCGTATACAAACGGGAATAACAGGGGTAGAGAAATAGATAAGGTTGGAGGTAGTGGATTCGAGTCCCGCATAAGTCAGGAAATTCTAATTCTCTGCTTGCCGTCTAAATTAATATTACGTTATGTACAACACACGACCTATTAGCAAAAATACTGAAATCATGAATAAAACAGGGGCGTGTTTGCGCAGGGGTAAAAATGCCTGCCTAGTTCGTTTCCCAGTTAGTGCATAAGGAACTTTAGAGGTGAAATGTCCCGTACAAAGTTCGGATTCAACGTAAAAAGGAGGTCCCCTGGATTATTATCCCGAAATTAACTGCCGCGTATATATTCCTTCATTCCTTCCTTCCTCACTTCCTTCCTTCCTGCCTGTCTTCCTTCCTTCCTTCCTCGATTCCTTCCTTCCTTCCTGCCTTCCTTCCTGCCTTCCTTCCTGCCTTCCTCGCTTCCTTCCTTCCTTCCTGCCTGCCTTCCTTCCTTCCTCGCTTCCTTCCTTCCTTCCTCGCTTCCTTCCTTCCTTCCTGCCTTCCTTCCTGCCTTCCCTCCTTCCTTCCTCGCTTCCTTCCTTCCTTCCTGCCTTACTTCCTTCCTTCCTTCCTGCCTTCCTTCCTTCTTCGCTTCCTTCCTTCCTTCCTGCCTTCCTTCCTTCCTTCCTCGCTTCCTTCCTTCCTGCCTTCCTTCCTTCCTTCCTCGCTTCCTTCCTGCCTGCCTTCCTTCCTTCCTTCCTCGCTTCCTTCCTTCCTTCCTGCCTGCCTTCCTTCCTTCCTTCCATCCTTCCTCGCTTCCTTCCTTCCTTCCTGCCCTCCTTCCTTCCTTCCTCGCTTCCTTCCTTCCTTCCTGCCTTCCTTCCTCGCTTCCTTCCTGCCTTCCTTCCTTACTTCCTCGCTTCCTTCCTTCCTTCCTGCCTTCCTTCCATCCTTCCTTCCTCGCTTCCTTCCTTCCTGCCTTCCTTCCATCCTTCCTCGCTTCCTTCCTTCCTTCCTGCCTTCCTTCCTTCCTGCCTTCCTTCCTTCCTCGTTCCCTTCCTTCCTTCCTGCCTTCCTTCCTTCCTTCCTCGCTTCCTTCCTTCCTTCCTGCCTTCCTTCCTTCCTTCCTTCCTCGCTTCCTGCCTTCCTTCCTTCCTTCCTTCCTCGCTTCCTTCCTTCCTGCCTGCCTTCCTTCCTTCCTTCCTTCCTTCCTCGCTTCCTTCCTTCCTTCCTGCCTTCCTTCCTTCCTTCCTCGCTTCCTTCCTTCCTTCCTGCCTGCCTTCCTTCCTTCCTTCCTCGCTTCCTTCCTTCCTTCCTCGCTTCCTTCCTTCCTGCCTTACTTCCTTCCATCCTTCCTCGCTTCCTTCCTTCCTTCCTTCCGCGCTTTCTTCCTGCCTTCCTTCCTTTCTCGCTTCCTTCCTTCCTCGCTTCCTTCCTGCCTTCCTTCCTTCCTCGCTTCCTTCCTGCCTGCCTTCCTCCTCGCTTCCTTCCTTCCTGCCTGCCTTCCTTCCTTCCTTCCTTCTTCGCTTCCTTCCTTCCTTCCTTCCTTCTGCCTTCCTTCCTTCCTCGCTTCCTTCCTTCCTGCCTTCCTTCCTTCCTTCCTCGCTTCCTTCCTTCCTTCCTGCCTTCCTTCCTTCCTTCCTCGCTTCCTTCCTTCCTTCCTGCCTGCCTTCCTTACTACCTTCCTCGCTTCCTTCCTTCCTGCCTGCCTTCCTTCCTTCCTCGCTTCCTTCCTTCCTTCCTTCCTTCCTGCCTTCCTTCCTTCCTCGCTTCCTTCCTTCCTTCCTGCCTGCCTTCCTTCCTTCCTTCCTCGCTTCCTTCCTTCCTTCCTTCCTGCCTTCCTTCCTCGCTTCCTTCCTTCCTTCCTGCCTTCCTTCCTTCCTTCCTCGCTTCCTTCCTTCCTTCCTTCCTGCCTTCCTTCCTTCCTCGCTTCCTTCCTTCCTTCCTGCCTTCCTTCCTTCCTTCCTTCCTTCCTTCCTCGCTTCCTTCCTTCCTTCCTTCCTGCCTTCCTTCCTCGCTTCCTTCCTGCCTTCCTTCCTTCCTTCTTGCCTCGCTTCCTTCCTTTCTTCCTTCCGTCCTGCCTTCCTTCCTTCCTTCCTGCCTTCCTTCCTTCCTGCCTCGCTTCCTTCCTTCCTTCCTGCCTTCCTTCCTCGCTTCCTTCCTTCCTTCCTTCCTTCCTTCCTTCCTTCCTTCCTGCCTTCCTTCCTTCCTTCCTCGCTTCCTTCCTTCCTTCCTTCCTCGCTTCCTTCCATCCTTCCTTCCTGCCTTCCTTCGTTCCTTCCTCGCTTCCTTCCTTCCTTCCTGCCTTCCTTCCTTCCTGCCTCGCTTCCTTTCTTCCTTCCTTCCTTCCTGCCTTCCTTCCTTCCTCGCTTCCTTCCTTCCTTCCTCGCTTCCTTCCTTCCTTCCTGCCTCGCTTTCTTCCTTTTAGACAATATAGAAATATTTTAAACATGATCTTAATGTGTAGTATAAACAAGGTTAGCCCACCTAGTGGTGTAGCGGCCAGCATTCTTGGCTGGCGACCCGGAAGTCCTGGTTTGGTCCGCCGGCTCTGCCATGAAATGTAACTCTAGTCTGAGGACTGAAACGGGGTAAACTCAGCCTTGTGAGGCAAAACTGAGAATAAGTGGGGCCGATTCCCAACTCAGCCATCCAGGAAGAGGGTTTCTGTGGATTCCCACTTCTACTCCAGGAAAATGCCGTGATAGTCCCTAACTTGATGCCACGGCCGCCTCTTTCCCATTCCACACCTTAATTACAAATACACGCTACTACAGACACTAAAATAACACAGGTTATCATAGAAATTAATTATTTAAAGAAAACACACTGAAGTACATGGTGATATATACCACGATGACCAAACTCATCAAATGATATAACAACTACAAACTAAACAAGGATGGAGTCAATACAATCAACTACAATTTGACAGAAAATTTTCGCTCACCTGAATGTTGAGTTTAGAGTCAAAAAGTATATTTTGAAAGTTGACATTGTTCATACGTATACTAAATGATTATGAATCTAAATATATAGGGTCAGATTACCTCGTAGTTCCACCCCTTCAAACCTCAATAACTAACTAATCTAAAAATGCTATAGTGCTAGTCGCTACACAACAAGGATGCACGTGAAACAAATATAAGGATACAGGAGACGATATCCTAAACTATAAAACATAGTTAAAGACTAGGACAGCCTCTCTGTATCAATTAGAATAAGATTAAGATAGTACTTAATTAATAGCTGTTATTAGTGTTCTGGTAATAATTGTTTTTAACATTTAATACAATGAAAAGCCAATAATATGACCATGGCAGCCCTTGTCCTTATTGACGACGTTTAAATATTCACTTATGGTTTCAATTTACGGAATATTTAACATCTAATACAATGTAAATTAGTTGTAGGTTTGTGACATACGTGGGCTCTTTTTTAAGTAAGGGCCGTTTTTTTAACCCGTAGTTGATGCGCACGCCGCAACAAGCGTGCGCACTACCTCCCGGCATCCTTTGCGAACAAGCAGGCGACAGTTGCAGCTGTGTAGCTAACCTGTACGCTGAAATGTGCATCTTTACAATGTTCAAGATTATTGATTCGCCCGCCGCGTGTGAGGTACGATCTGTGATACGTTTCTTCAGTGCAAGAAACATGTCTGCTGCAGACATTCATCGTCAGCTGTGTGAAGTGTATGGTGTAATGCAATAACGGAAGGTAAAGTGCGAAAATGGGGACGCGAGTTCAAAAGTTGCCGTGAAAATATGCATGACGATGAACGCTCAGGACTTTGATCATAGATGACTTGGTGATTGCAATTGACACGAAAATTCACGAGGACCGAAGATTCATGATAACCACTCTATCAATGGATTTTCCTCAAGTGTGAATTCTTGGTTGTCAGAGCAGGCGCAAACTTTTATGCAGAGGGATTTCAGAACTTAGTTTTAAGGTATGACAAGTTCCTAAATAAGCAAGGCAACTATGTAGAAAAATAGAGGACGGTATGTAAAACCTAAAAATAAATGTGTTTTCAAAATATAATGTTTGGTTAATTTAAAAAAACGGCCCTTACTTAAAAAAAAAGTCCTCTCGGCACGCCGGAAGGCGGAGGTAGATTTCACCGGACAAACTTGGAGATAGGCGAAAATAGGCAGAACATGCAGGTTTTCGTAGAAGGATCAGACCTCATTTATCGCGTGAAAGTATTTTATAATTGGAGATTAATTAACTTTGTTTGTCTTCATTTTAAACATATTTTAAACATTTTATTGTCTTACGGGGACGGTAACCTTCTTGTCATTTGGAGTCCATTTTTAGCCTATTTTCAATTTTGAAAAAATAGGCTTATGAGATCACCTTTTGTCCGTGTGTGTGTGCGTGTGGGTGTGTGTCCCCCCCCCCCCCCCTAATAAAATCTAAACGGCTGGAGCGATTTCAGTGAAACTCGGTAAGTTCATAGCACTATTCCCGGCGACGTCGACCGTGCCCATCGAATTTTGTTACGTCTCACCAATCCAACATGGCGGCTGTGCGAAATATTTCACTAGCATTCAGTATCTCCGAAACTATAACGGATATCGCCCTGAAATTGTGTACGGTGATAAAGGGTACTACTAGAAGTTCACCTATGAAACTTTCAAAAACCTGGTTACTACATAACCAACATGGCGGCCAAGCGAAGTGGAGACTTTTAAATAGACTTTTCTCGCGATTTAACTATCCAAACGTAATGAAACTTGGTACAGCAAATATTTATACACATTGCAATGCACTGGAATCTAATTTAGTTCAATTGTTTACATAACCTCAAAATGGCGCCTGTGCGAAATATTTCACTGACATTCTATATCCCCGAAACTATTACAGATATCACCCTGCAATTTTGTACGGTGATAAAGGGTACTGATACAAGTTTACCTATGTATAATTCATAAACCAGTAAAGTACAAAACGAACATGGCGACCAAGCGAATTTGAAATATTTTAATAGACTTTTCTCGTGAGTTAACTCTCTGAGCGCAGTGAAATGTGGTACAGTAAATGATTTTGCAGATTGCAATGTACTGCCATCTAATTTAATTCAATGGTTTACATAACCTCAAGATGGCGGCTGTGCGAAATTTTAAAATTATGTTTTTATTTCTTGTGTCGTAATCATGCGATCGAAGTGAAAGTTTGAATAATGAACCTAGGCAATAAGTGACCTTGAATGGTACATAACTCTATGGCCTATACATATAACAATCCTAAATGGCAAGCTTCCGTAAAATTTAGACGGTTCTGAATATATATGAATCTTTTACAGCAACCAAACTGAAATTTTTATGTTCATAGAGACTATGAACATATGTTCACCTATAGGACTTTCAGTAACCTCGTGAGCACGAATCCAACATGGCGGCGACGCGAAGAATAAATATTTAAATGGACGTTTCTCGCGAATTAACTATCCGAGTGCCATGAAACGTTGCACGTTTTAAATGCTTACACAAATGTTGATCCACTGGCATCTAATTTATTTCAATTGTTTGCATAATCACAAGATGGCTGCTGTGCGTAATTTTAAAATCTCGTTTTTACTTCTTGTGTTCTTATCATGCGATTGAAGTTTGAATACCACACTTACACAATAATCTTAATATAATAATACAAAAATAAAAATCCAACCTGGCGACCGTCTGAAATATTTAGACGGTTCTCAATATCTACGAATCTGTTACAGCAATTAAACTGAAATTTTGTATGTTGATAGAGGCAATTAACATGAGCAGGATATATGAAAATAGGCTGTACAGTTCTTCACGGAACTACTTGTTATACTTGTGGTCACACTGTCCTTATGCAAGGTTTCGACACTGATGTGTAACTATGTAACGGTCTGTTACTTCTTCACGCAAAATTATATCTCCCGCAGAGATGTTGGTTGGTTCCTCAGTTTAGGGGCTGCGACAACGCGGTCATATAACCCCGTGTACTTTGGGTGAGTGTAGAATCTGTCTGATAAACGGTGTGAATTGTGATGGCTGTATTAGTCTGTAATTCAGGTAAGGAATGCAGACGCTAAATTTCAAGCAGTGGTTCCTAATGTTGCTACCAGATACTAACGTCAAAGCCACCCAGCTGTGAACTTGGCTACTGGATGCCACCTCAATCAGCAACTCGCAACGAACGTTGGAACTTCCCCTCCAAAGGAAAGCTTACTGAGGGATTTTTAGCGCTCTTAGAAAATCCGACGACTTTGGCCGGCTTTGAACCCGCGACCTTGGGCATAGAAGTTCAGCATGCTATCAGTTACGTCACCGAAGCCGCTTCACACTTAGTCAGATGGAAATCTGAATCTGATCTCGCACAAGTGCGTTGTCATGGCAACGTCTGATGGCTCATCCCTCATCAATTTAGTAGTGTTGCCATGTCAACCACTGATAGCTCTTGGCATTTTCTTATAATTCCGAAATCATTTTTCTCATCCCTTGGCGCAATGGTGGCTCATATCAAAAATTCTTTCAGACAAACGTTTTAGGTAATTATTAGGGGAATATTGTCCATTTTGTACGGTTTTGATATTGTGCCTATTAACAGAGATATGATTAATGTTTCCCGAAAAAAACACTTTTTCCCACCCCTTTGGTCAATGGTTGGTGCTATCAAAAAACGTTTCAAACATAAATTTCTGAGCTTTATCCGACACATAGTATGAACTTTGAACGGATTCGATATTTCACATATTAAGAGAGTTATAGCAATATTTCATTTTTTCGAAAAAAAAAAGTCCCCCATTTTCATCCCCTTCGACCGATTTAGCCCAGTAACGAACTCGTCCGAGATTTTATGGGTATACATATTCGGTAAAAAATTCAAAGTGATTGGTGCAAAATTACGGCAGTTATCGTGTCCACAAGAAACTGATATACATATATACATATATTACATAAATTATATATAAACTTTTGAACTGACGGTGGTTTTGGGGTCTGGGGGATGTGAAACGCGAAGATATGTCGAAAATTTCCGGAAATCGAAACATGGTACCCATTGCAATAGTTAGCTTTCTAATGAAATCTACCTAAAATACTGCCGTCAACGACGCCTAGCTGTGAACTTGGCTACTAGATGCCACCTCAATCAGCAACTCGCAACGAACGTTGGAACTTACCCTCTGAAGGAAAGCAAACTCAGGTTTTTTAGCGCTCTTAGTAAATCCGACGACTTCAGCCGGGTTTGAACCCGCGACCTTGGACATAGAAGTTCAGCATGCTACCAGTTCCGATACCGAAGTCGCTTCCCACTGACATATGAAAACTGAATGTGATCTCGTGCAGTGGCGTTGTCATAGCAACTGCTGATGGTCATCCCTTATCAATTAAAAGTAAAGTTGTCATGGCAACCTCTCTTGGCACTTGGCATTTTCTTATAATTTAAATCATTTTGTTCACCCCGTGGCGTAATGGTGGGTCATATCAAAAATTCTTTCAGACAAAAGTTTTAGGTAATTATTGGAGGAATATTGTCCATTTTGTGCGGTTTTGATATTGTGCCTATTAACAGAGATATGATTAATGTTTCCCGAAAAACCCACTTTTTCCCACCCCTTTGGTCAATGGTTGGTGCTATCAAAAAACGTATTTGACATAAATTTTTGGCACTTATCCGACACATATTATGAACTTTGAAGGGATTCGATATTTCATGTATTAAGAGAGTTATAGCGATATTTCACTTTTTCGAAAAAAGCCCCCCATTTTTACCCCCTTTGATCGATTTTGCCCATTAACGAACTCGACCGAGATTTTATAGGGATACATATTATGTAAAAAATTCAAAGTGATTGGTGCAAAATTACGGCAGTTATCGTGTCCACAAGAAACTGATATATATATATATATATATAGATAGATAGATAGATACATATATACATAAATTATATATAAACTTTTGAACTGACGGTGGTTTTGGGGTCTGGGGGATGTGAAACGCGAAGATATGTCGAAATTTTCCGGAAGTCGAAACATGGGACCCATTGCAATAGTTAGCTTTCTAAAGAAATCTACCTAACAGGCCTCGTATGTTTAAATTTATGTTGCGATTAATTAATCTTACTGAGGGAGATTTTTAGCCTACTTTTGGCATTTAGTAAAAATGAGAAAAAAGAAGACTTATGAGATCGATCCGGGAAAATATGTGTCTGTCTGTCTGTCCATATGTCTGTCTGTCTGTCTGTCTGTCTGTCCTTCTGTCTGTCTGTCCTTCTGTCTGTCTGTCTGTCTGTCTGTCTGTCTGTCTGCCTGTCTGTCTGGCTGGCTGGCTGGCTGTGTGTGTGTGTCCCCCCTATCAACTCCTAAACGGCTGTAGCAATCGAAACAAAATTTGGTATGAGCCAAGATCTCTATCTGAATATCTCAATGCCGTATTTGAAAATGATGACAGTGCTACCAACTGCTGAAAATTCGCAATTGAAATTTCAGCTCCATGTTGAATATCTTGGAAGGTATGCATGGGAGCTATACTAAAATTGGCACACATATAGATAATAATATTTCAGTTTAATTTCCAGGAGGCCATACATGACAGTGTTGCCAAAATGATTATAAGCTTGCTGATAGGTCCAATTTTTAAATGCATATAACTTCTACACAATCAATTGGATTTCAACCAAATTTCGTATGTACTATCTGTAGATAGACAGATATGACAGAACGTAATCTTAGGAGCCACCAATGCTGCCAACTGATAATAAATTCACTCTCTATTTTTTAAAATCAAATACCAATATAAAGTATGCAAGCCGTCAGCTTTAAACTGTGCACACGTATAGTGCCTGACATTATAGATTAATTTGGAGTAACTAATGGACCTCAGTACTACCAACATGATTCTAAGCCTGCTGATAAGACCAATTGTAAATTCATGTAACTTCTATACTAATAATTGGATTTCAACCAAATTTCGTATGTGCTATGTGTACTACAACAGATATGACCATAAATATTCTTAAGAGCAACCAGGGCTGCCAACTGTTAATAAATGCTGTCTCTATTTTTTAGCCTAATATCAATATATCAGAGTGTATTCAAATACATTCTAAATACATTCTAAATTAATTTGGAGAAACTAATATACGTCAGTGCTTCCAACATGTTTCTAAGCCTGCTGATTGGTCCAATTTTAAAATACATGTAACTTCTATACAAATAAATGGATTTCATCCAAAATTGGAACAACAATAGATCATAATAGTTCAGATTATTTCTGACCAACACATGCATGACATTGTTGCCAACATGATTTTACGCGTGCTGATATGTCCAATGTCTAACTACATGCAACGTCCATGCTATCCATTGGACTTCAACCATATTTTGTATTATGTAACTTAAGAGATGGAACTAAGAATATATTCAGTCACCAAGGCTGCCAACTGCAGTGCTCTATTAGGCTACATTAAGCCAGTTATATTTCGAACTAATTAGAAATTTCGATATCACCAACTTAATTTCGTCATTATTCTAATTAGGTCCATATAGATTAATCATTGGAACGAATCTTACATTTCGAGAAAAGTAGGCTCTTTAGTTCGTCACGGAACTTCTTGTTATATTAGTCTATTGGGGGAATCGCTGTAACCTCTGTAATGATCACATGTATCAGGTGATGGTTGCAATAAATAATACTCTCCCCCCTCAATCTCTGGCTATCTGAGATTTGGAACAGGGTATTCTATTCTATACTATCCTTAAATGATTATGAAACTAAAAATGCTAGAATGTTAGTCTCTACACAATGAAGTAGTCAATCTAAAATTACTGGCGAAAGATGAGTTTATGAACGAACTCAAGAGATATTTTATAGACCTACCAATATCTGCTAACAGCTACTGGACACCGATCAGTGGAGCTAAGTATTAGAGCTCTCGGATTCTGACTAACATCCATTCCACTGTTACAGCGGTTCCATTAATGACTCAAGGTAATGGAGATTGGTTCATTGAGCCATAATTCCCCTTATTTATGAGATTGTGGTCCTATAACTTCGTGATGACCAGCACGGTCAAGCATTTAATTAAAGGGGATATTCGAACGCGAGGCTGACCCAAGTTTAACTTCCTGTGCTAAATCAGAAAGGCAGACTTCAACAACGCTTTGTTCCTTCCATTTCACTGGAATACTTCCAAAACCTAACATCTACAATTTTCAGTATGGCTCACTCTGATTCATTCATTTCACATTTGTATAAGTAGTGGAGTGAGGCGGTTTCTGCCCCACTCCAGAACCCTCCTTGCCCCACTACTAAGCCTCAGCCATGTAATATTTGTCAATATCTCTCGAACGCATGGTCCGATTTTGACAAATGAGGTGTCATTGGACTCGAGCTGACGTCCTCTTTCCTATGGACCACTTGTTTTATTTTTGAATTTTTTTTTGAAAATTTTTGTTTTCGAAAGTAGGTGATAGTTTGAAAACCAAACATGATAGAACGTTATGCCATGGCTCAAACGAATGGTCTTTATGATCTTTATTTTCTATAATGAAACTTTTTAACTTTTTATGTTTTTTTTAAACACTCGAATTTTGAAAATCCTATATTTTGGAAACTAGGAATTCTACAAAAAAAATTGTTTGACATAAATGAAAGGTCCCTATGCCCTCAAGCCCCTAAATAAATTTCAAGTCTCTAGAGCAAGACTTTGTGTTTTGTAAGTAGCGGGATGAGGGGAAAGCTGTCCACTAACTTATTGAACCCTCCTCGTATTTGCCCCGAACCTGATATCTTGCTAACCAATCATGGGATTTGAACATACAGGGTGTCCTAGCACTCGATTGATTTAACATTTTGGTTGCTTCTTTATCAGGGCGACCATACAGAACAGTCCTTAACATTTTGGTTGCTTCTTTATCAGGGCGACCATACAGAACAGTCCAACATCCACCGCAGTCATAAGCCGCGCCAGTAGGTCTTCCTCGGATTACACAGGGGTCTCGTAAATCAAGGTTTCCATAAGACCCCACAGGCCACATCGGTGTCAAGTCGGGTGAACGCGTAGGCCAAGCAATTAGGCCACCACGGCCTACCCACTGTTGCCCAAATCTGTGGTGCATATGATCTCGGACCGGAAGTGAAAAATGAGGTGGTGCGCCATCGTCCTGAAACCTTATGTTTTGATGCACATACAGTAGCACATCGCCTAGAAACACATGCAGTATTATTTATTTATTGTATGGCTTTCAGTGCCGGGAGTGTCCGAGGACATGTTCGGTTCACCTGAGTCTGTAGCTGCTTCCAGCGGACACCCTTAGGGTGAGCTACAAGTTCCGTTCAATTTCAAGTAGTTCCAACTTTGGTACCAGATATCAATGATACCTAGTGGTGAACTATGGAACTTTGATAGAGCGTTCCGACGAAATCTAACCTAACAATTTAGCTTCACACAAGTTTAGTCTGTGGAAGGATCTTTACATGCCATAAACCTATGACATTCGACCATCGGCTTTACTTCCCCTCCGAAGGAAGGCATACTGAAGGATTTTTAACGCTCTTAACAATTGTGATGACTTCGGCCGGGTTTAGACCCGCAATCTTGGGCGCAGCAGTTCAGCATGCTACCAACTACGCCACCGAAGCCACTACACATGCAAGGAATACCTAATACGCGGCACTCGTGAGATTTCGTGGAAGAAGGTAGGAGATACAACCTGTACGGGTGATTGTTCAATGACGTACGTACTCTAGTCAGTGGCGCCGAAAATGCGGGGGATTTCAACGTATGTTGTGGTGTTTTTTATGCAGGTAGTGGGAAGACGGCACGTTTCCGGACACTAGTTCCTATGCTAATCTTAACCGTATTGGTCTCCACTACAAGCCCTCAAAGTCTGTAATGGGAATTTAGAAACACTCTGTATATACTGTTATGGAGTGTTGAAAATGGAGAAAACTAAGAGATGGTAAGGTACTGTATATTGGCTTTCACGACCAGTAAATCAAAACTCCGCAATTTTTCTAGGTTTGTGCCGTGTCTTGTGTGGGGCTTCGCCTAGGACGCCAAGCTGTCTCATCAGCGGGCTCTTGGTGTTCCCGCCCGGATCCCCACAGTAGTGAACTGCGTGCTACCTCCCATTTGATAAAGCACACCTACGCCTCTTTACTGCGAGAACTAATAGCTCAAGCAGCCATAAGCTCCCTATGAAGGCTTCCAAAACTATGGTATATTAGCTATCACGGCCAGTGAATTAAAACTCAGCATTTTTTCTAGGTTTGTGCCGTGTCATGTGTGGGGTTTCGCTTTGGACACAATCTGGCTCATCAGCGGGCTCTTGGTGTCCCTGTCCGGACCACCATAGGAGTAGCGAACTGCACGCTACCTCCCATTTTATGAAGTGCACCTACGCCTCTTTATTGCGAGAACTAAAGGCTCAAGCATCCATAACCTCCCTATGAAGGCTTCCAAAAAGATGGTATATCACGCTGATGAGCCAGCTAGGTGTCCGAGGCGAAACCCCACACAAGACACGGCAAAAATCTAGAAAAAATGCAGTTTTTAGAGATGATATGTTTCCCTTGTCAAGCGAGCATCATCAGATCCAAATTTACAAGACAAATGGCTCTACAAAACACTACCGAACCTACAGTGACACCCACAGATACGAGCCCTCCAAAAACAAAATATAAAACATGAAAACCTGTCATAAACTTAGTACGTATGGTAATATTATTATTAATATATGAGGGTGTAGCTACTATTTTTGTGATTCACTAAAGCAATAAGTTCAAAACTACTGTATAATTATAAACTAATATGCGGAAAAGACATATAAATACTCTATTGTGATTACAACATACGAAATAGTGTGTTGAAAGATCGTATCTGAATTGTGTAATATCTACAGGCTGCTCAGACAACCACTTATAATGTAGTTAACAATTAGTAGGTATCTTTGAATGATTCGACTTTGATTAGCTTTTATTAAAGCAATTATCTCTTAAGGGGACACATACAGCATAAGAAGCCATTAAACAATGATTTTAATATTATAACTGTGCCTGTCATAAATATTTTACTAATATTATATACTATTCAAAGGAAGCACAAAAATCTTGATATTAAATGCGAAGCTTTAAATTTTCAAAATTCAAATCGTAGCTATTTTCATCAATTTTTCAAAATATGGTTCTTGCTTTTCCCTCATATCTCATGTGTTTATAGGAATTTGTGGCCTTTTATTTTTTGATAGTGAATGTTTAACATTCAGCAACAAAATGAATCTCACGCATTTCCTCATTAATAGCTAATTAAGCGTTATTGTTTCATTTTTATTCTGAACAAACTCAAAACATATGTTTACCGATTCATAGAAAGACTAATTAAAGCCAGAAAGATTCGAGTGAGTTTCATTTTGTAGCTGAAGGATTAGCAACCCACTTTCACAAACACAAAGTTCAAAAATTCCTATAAACACGGGAGATATGAGGGAAAAGGTGAAGGTCAGCGCAAAGCAGGAACCAAATTTTGAGAAATGGATAAAAATAGTCACAATTCAATTTTGAAAATATAATGTTTTGCTTCCAATAGCAAAATGTATGTGATTCCTAGGAAATTTATATAATTGTTGTACAAAATCTAAAATAGGCGCATTTTATAATATTAAAATTGTTATTGTTTTGGCTCCTTAAACTAAATGTTCCCCCTAAAGAAGTTTTCAGACTGCGGAAAAGTATTTGCCTCTATTAATTTTCTAGGAATAGAACTCAGGACCATTTGGACTGGAGAAACAATAAATGCCCCGAGGCCGAGGCAGAATAATCACCCTTGTTTAAATGTTTAAAATAATTTGTATTCAAAATGTAATGGCTAAGTACTTTCAGTGTAGGTAGTTGGTTGGTTAGTTGCTTAGTTTAGGGGCTGTGACAACTCGGTCATGTAGCCCCGTGTACTTTGGGTGTGTGTACAATCTGTCTGATAACCGTTGTTAATTGTGATGGCTGTATTAGAGTGTGTTATCTGTTTTTAATTCAACTAAGGACTGCAGACGATAATTTCAAGTCCACGACACCTAGCTGTAAACTTGGCTACTAGTAGATGCCATCACAATTAGCGACCGGTAACGAAAGTTGGACCTTAAGAGCATCATTCAAACCTAACCTACAAATTTTGATTCACACAAGTTTAGTTAGTGGAAGGTTATTTTACATGCCATAAATCTATGACATGGGTCCACCGGCTTTACTTAACCTCCGAAGGAAGGCATACTGAGGAATTTTAACGCTCTTAAAAATCCGATGACTTCGGCCAGGTTTGAACCCGCGATCTTGGGCATAGAAGCTCAGCATGCTACCGACAACGCCACCGAAGCCGACTCAATGTAGGTAAACTCATCTTATTCCGTGATATTAAGCATTCTAGTTCATTTTCGGTAGGCCTATTAAGTACTTTAAACATTTATTTAACTGTTGCCAACTATTTAGTGTTGTTCATTGAGTATTTACAAGAAAACAAACCACAGTGATGTCGACTTTAAACACAATTTATTTCTATAGAGAGCTTTGAAGACATTTTTCACAGTTGCCTTATGGACAGTTGATGTTGCAACTTTATAGAGTTAGTTTGTCTTCATATATTTGGATCTACCAGCCACGATGGCCGAGAGCGCCAACTAGCTACCTCGTGCCTCGCTGGCATCGGGAGAGCGTGGGTTCGAATCCCACTTCGGCAGTCCTGAAAATGGTTTTCGTGGTTTCCCATTTTCACCATCACTGGACCACGGCCGACTCCTTCCAAAATCCCTTCCCTGACCCTTCCTTAATTAGATCCAAGTTAGAGGTCGCCTGTCACCATCCCCAGTTGTATCTGCTGTCCAAGTGTGTTCAGTTCCCAGACACCGTCCTTGCGACGGTAGAGGAATGATACCTCACAGAGTCCGTAGGTAAAGTCGAACTAGGAGGATAAGCGATTTCAGAAGTACTTCAAATTAAATACTTTTGGTGTATTAGAAAATAATGATATACGATTCTTTTTTTCCTTTTCTTTCTTCTTTCTTTCCTGAAATACGTTTGTTTGTTTGTTTGTTTGTCTCCTTTATTTATTTCTTTATTTATTTATTTACCTTTCCTTCTTTCTCCCTTATATAATTCTTTCATTTTTTCGTTCTATATCTTTCTTTCTTTCTTTCTTTCTTTCTTTCTTTCTTTCTTTCTTTCTTCCTTTATTCTTTCATTCGTTCGTTCTATTTATCTTTCTATCTTTCCTTCTTTCTTGCTTTTTATCTTTCTTTATTTTCTTTCTTTCTTACCTGAAATACGTTTCTTTCTTTCATTCTTTCTTTTTAACTTTCCTTCTTTCTATCTTTCTTCTTTCTGTCATCTGAAATACGTTTCTTTATTCTTTTCTTTCTTTTGCCTTTCTTTCTTGAAATATGTTTCTTTGTTTTTTGTCTATTTCTTTCTACCTTTTTTATTTATTTACCTTTCTTTCTTACTTGGTTATTTCAATCTTTCGTTCTATTTATCTTTCTTTATTTCTTTCTTTCTTTCTTTCTTTCCTTCTCTCTTACTTTTATCTTCCTTTATTCTCTTTCTTTCTTTCTTACCTAAAATACGTTTCTTTCTTTCATTCTGTCTTTCTTTCTTTCTTTCTTTCTTTCTTTCTTTCTTTCTTTCTTTCTTTCTCTCTATGTTTCTTTCTTTCTTGCTTTCTTTCATTCTTTCTTTCTTTCTTTCGTTGTTGCTTTCTTACTTGAAATTATATCATCATATACGAATCGGTTGTATACGGAAATACTCGAAGTTTCCCGAAGTTCCCGGAGCTGCTGGTTCATCGAACTGGACTATTGACGAAGTCTGTCCTATACCATGGTTTGAAATTTTCTATCACCTCAATAAGCAGTGAATCCTGAAACGTATGTTACTTATTATATACAATTTAAATTTGATCTCAACCAAATAATTAAGCCAAACAACCCTAGTTTTTCATCCTCGTAACTGATATAATTCAATCACCGTGAATGGTCTTTGTGTCTTTATTAGACTGTTCAAATTAACTGTTAATAATTTGTAATAATTAGCTACTCTGGTGATAATGAATGTAATAACAGCCTATGCATAACTTCTACTCATAAATTAATTTTCCATATCAATTAGTGGCGTTGGCATGAGTTCATATCACATCTGTCATTGTAGCGTAAATTGGTCACAATTACTTTTATTCATACGGAAGTCTGATTTAACATTTGCGTAGCATTTATTTATAGTATGTTATGTGCTGGAGAGAGAAGCCTCCGGCAGCACGCCGGCCTCTCACCACTGGGTCCGTGGTTCAAATCCCGGTCGCTCCATGTGAGATCTGTGCTGGACAAAACGGAGGCAGACAGGTTTTTCTCCGGGTACTCCGGTTTTCCCTGTCAAAATTTCATTCCAGCAACACTCTCCACTATCATTTCATTTCATCTGTCATGCATTTAATCATTGCCCCAGAGGAGTGCGTCAGGCCTCGGCAGCCGGCACAGTTCATATCATCGCCGCTAGATGGGGGCTTCATTCATTCCATTCCTGACCCGGTCGGAGACTGGAAGCAGGCTGTGGATTTTCATTCATGTGTTGGAGAGAACAGCCCGTATTTGATTCAGCTTAAATACACAAGAACGTGTGTAGACAGATGTTTCATTGCAAATATATGTTATCAATATTCTATTAACTTCCGCCGGTCAACACAGGGAAGCCCATTAGTTTGAGCGGATAATGTTAATATACTCTACTCAAACACCTAAAATAAAAGATACGCTAATAAATTGTTCACCTCAGTTAGTTAGTTAGTTAATTTTTTAGTTAGTTAGTTAGTTAGTTATTGAGGTTTAAAGGGGCGGAACTACGAAGTCATCTGCTCCTTGTTCACGACAGTACTTAAAATAATTATGGGTGACCTTTCGTCCACCGCGTGACCATCTTCAGTTATTGGTTAAGTAAATCAATATGTTTAACTATTTATATACACTTGAATGATAGTTATGTACAATATAATTTACAAAGAGTAGTGGTATGCAGTTACTAGTCTGCGAATAGGCGGTCATTGTTTATAATTTACATCACTAGTAAGTAACACTTAAGCAATATTAACTCTTTAAGAGTATAATTATTTTAATAGTATATAGGCCTATATTAAATAATCCGGATCTGAAGATGTTCTTGCGATGAATGAAACATGTCACCTCTCTAATTATTTATTCAAGCTCAAAGAGTGTCATATCCTCAAGGGATGTAGGCGACCCAATTAGAGCCCCTCCTGCCACAGAAATTTAATAATCTATTATATTCATTTATTTATTTATTTATTTATTTATTTATTTATTTATTGATGTGTAACATCTTTCCACTCGGTAGCTGGACATTTTTGTGGGAGTGATTTTGGAAAAGAGACGGAAGTGAATGGGACGGAAGTGCATGGGACGGAAACAATGAGCGTGCGCGTTAGCGGAGATCGGTACAACGACGCACTGTAAGCCATGTGACTATGTGGAATGTAAATCGCATACGGTTTACCTCAATGTTTGGAGGCCCCATTAAAGAAATTGCTTCAATAAATCATCTTTAAATTGTCGTTCTTTGGTGTAAAAATATTCATTATATCATATTTGCTGAAAACAATTACGATTTATTAAATCTTCATACTTTTGCTGTATTCTTATTTAATGTAAGCACTCGATACCTCGAGTGCTATATCGCATCAACCAACACTCCAAACAACGTTGGAATTCAGTATATTAACACCGACTACTAACAATAATTGAAACTTCGTTGGTATAGATAGCTTAATCACTTAATCACTTTGTATTTTCTATTTTGTAATGAAAACACCCATACATAGCCCAAAAGTTACACTTCTAACATGTGCAGATAAACTTGCCAGCTGATTGAAATCGAGTTCGTAGTTGTCTGCGCGAACCGCTAGATGGCACGCATAATCGGTGTCGCCAGTTTCTCGTGGGAGTTTCCACTATTATCATATTAAGCTATTTGGTTGGTCTAAACGTATCACTGGGAGAAACGCCTTTAATATACCTACTGCACACCTAATTTTTAATCGCGCCTATACTTGGCAGTTCGCTATATCGGCAATAAGAGGCCATTTTCAATAACACCGCTGGCATGGGTTCACTAACTGGCCGGTATAAAACGCAGCTCGCATCAAGCAGGCAGTGGATTGCTCCCGCATACAGTTGCAGGTATATGTGACTACTGCGGATGCATTGGAGAATCCTTTCATGTTTGCTGGCACAAGGTAGCACTATGAGTTCATCCTTAAAACAAGTAGTTCCGTGAAGAACTATACAGCCTATTTTCATATATCCTACTTAAGTTAATTGCCACTATCAACATACTCAATTTCTGTTTGATTGCTGTAATAGATTCGTAGATATTAAGAACCGACTAAATATTTCGGATGGTCGCCATGTTGGATTTTATATATGTAGGTCCTAGAGTTATGTACTGTTACATGCAGATTATTGTGAACGTGTAGTATTCAAACTTCAATCGCATAATTAGGACACAAGAAAAAACAAGGAGATTTTAAAATTTTTCACAGCTGCCATCTTGAGGTTATGGAAACAATTGAAATAAATTAGATGCCAGTGGATTAACATTCGTATAAGGATTTACTGTACCAAGTTTCACTGCACTCGGATGGTTAAATTGCGAGAAACGTCCATGTAAATATTTATAATTCGCGTCACCGCCATGTTGGATTTGTGATCACCAGGTTATTTAAAGTCCTATAGGTGAACTTAAGTTCATAGCCCCTATGAACATTAAAAAATGCAGTTTGATTGCTAAAATAGATTGGTAGATATTCAGTATCGTCTAAATATTTCGGATGGTCGCCATGTTGGATTGTTAAATGTATAGGCCATAGAGTCATGTACCATTAAAGGAAAATTATTGCGTAGGTTCATTATTCAAACTTTCACTTCGATCGCATGACTACATCACAAGAAATAAAAACTTAATTTTAAAATTCGCACTGCTGCCATCTTGAGGTTATGTAAACAATTGAACGAAATTAGATACCAGTGGATTACAATGTGTATAAATATTTCCTGTACCAGGTTTCAGTGCGCTTGGAACATTAAATCGCGAGAAAGGTCTATTTAAAATTTTAAAATTCGCTTGACCGCCATGTTCGTTTTGTAGTTAACCGGTTTTTGAAAGTCTTATAGATGGACTTCCAGTAGTGCCCTTTATCTCCGTACAAAATTTTAGGGAGATACCGCTAATAGTTTCAGAGATATAGAATGCCGGTGAAATATTTCGCACATCCGCCATCTTGTGATTATGTAAACAATTGAACGAAGTTAGATGTCGGTGCATTACAATGTATATAAACATATACTGTACCAAGTTTCATTGCGTTTGGTTGGTCAGATCACGAGAAACGTCTATTTAAAAGTCACAAATTCGCTTGGCCACCATGTTGGTTTTGTAGTTACCAGGTTTTCAAAAGTCTCATAAGTGAACTTATAGTAGTTCCCTCTATCACCATATAAAATGTCAGGGTAATATCGGTAATAGTTTCGGAGATATTGAATGCTGGTGAAATATTTCGCACAGCCGCCATGTTGGATTGGTGAGTCGTTACAAAATTTGAAGGGCACGGTCGAGGTCGCCGGGAATAGTGCTATGAACTTTCCGAGTTTCATTGAAATCGCTTCTGCCGTTTAGATTTTATTAGGGGGACACACACACACGAATCACACACACACACACACGCACACACACACGGACAAAAGGTGATCTCATAAGCCTATTTTTTCAAAATTGAAAATAGGCTAAAAATGCGAGTAAGTAATATGGAATTATTCGAATAACATGTCAGATGTTACACATCATATGCGACTACTGTAAGGCTCGTAATTTTTATTTATTTATTTATTTATTTATTTATTTATTTATTTATTTATTTATTTATTTTTTTGATGCTATGCTTTGGTACCCAAATCACATGACACAACAATCCTCTCCCTCCAGCTGTGCCAGTGCATCGGAATAGTTGTGACATTTATGAAATATGTAATATTCCTATTTCAACCCTAGGGGTTTGATTTAAATGACGGAATACTATGTACAGGCCATAAATGCAGCCACGCTTTATTATGACTCTCGAAACAATTGACTGAGTTGAGAACGAATGGAGAGATACTGCAAGTAGAATGGTAGGAATGTTGTCTGTGTGTCCAATGGATTCGACAGCGACCATAAATAGCAGGATGTAAATACATTTTGGTGGCCATTGAATTATTATATCATGTAGTCATGGAGGGAAGATAAATGGCATGAGTGCTGCTTTATTCAATACAAACATACTGTAAATAGTCGCCACTGGCAATACTAGTTGTAACATTTACTGGTAACATTGTCATCGTTAGCTGATTCAACAGAGGATTTCAATGAGTTTTTAAATATTATGGACTCCGTCTTGAGGAAAGAATTCATGATGAAAATTAATATAGTAAAAAAAACAAAAAATTGAATGAAGCTGAAAGAAATCAGAAATTATCAAATATAGAAGAGCGTCGAAAAACCGAACTTAATGGTACTGGGGGCCGGGTTCGGATTTCCGATTTGTTCGGATTTTCGAACAAAACCTAGAAATTCCTAGTTACACTAAAAAAAATAAGATAAAAAATAGACACTTTATGTACTTACATATTGTACTTTGATTTATTTGTATCTTTAAATCCAGAAAAATGCACTCATTTTACAAAAACAATTCACTACATATTTACAAATTTCCATAGGTTTGTATCGCACGTATGTATACACAAAAAAACAAGATGTTCAGTAAATATCATATAGCCTACTTTCTCCTAAATGCATGGGTATTGTTAAAACTCTTTGTCCTTTTCAAGGAGTATAATTGAATGTTGGTTGTAGTAGCTTGTTGAAATACAACGTGCTATACGGATATTAAACATGAATATGAGGTGCCCGTTGCTAGTGCTACCTCTGTAAAAAATGATTCAGTTCAAATTCACCGTGTTTGAATTGGTATGGGGAATCGATTTGCACACCTACATGGCCGCTATCTGCAAACTATTGGGCTGATGACCTTGTAGTTGAGATAAAAGATGCTTCCGACAAAAAGGTATGTTGTTGCAAAATTCGGTAGAGATCAAATGATTAGGTTGGTCGTAATTTGATTTAAGCTTTTAATATTTGGGTGGCCGCCATTACGTTTCCGTCAAGATGGCGGCGATATAAATCATAACACTGAGGAGCTCTTTGCCAGAACTACCTCTGTACCAAATTTCGTTAATTCGGTTTCACAGTGTTTGAATTGATAGGGGGAATCGATTTGCACACATGCATGGCGGTTATCTGCAAACTATTGGGCTGATGACCTTGTAGTTCATTCAAAATATGCTTCCCTCATAAAGGTATGTTGTTGCAAAATTTGGTAGAGATAAGAATATTAGGTTGGTCGTAATTTGATTTAAGCTTTGAACATTTGGGTGGCCGCCATTACGTTTCCGTCAAGATGGCGGCAATATAAAAACATGACACTGGAGTGCCCTTTGCTAGTTTTACCTCTGTACCAAATTTTGTTCTTCCTTCGGAGGGGAAGTAAAGCTGGCAGTCCCATGACATAGATTTATGGCATGTTAAAGAACCTTCCACTAATTACACCTGTGTGAAGCTAAATTGTATAGGTTAAGAATGTAAACAACGCCCTTAGTTTCCTACGTTCGTTGCCAAGAGCCGACTGTGGTGGCGTATGGTAGCTAAGTTTTGAACAAGTAGTCGTTGACAGTGCCGTTTGGCGGCAAAAGTAGGATCTATTTGAAAAATTCAAAAGTCTGCAGTTCTTACTTGAGTTTAAAAAAACAGATAACACACACTAAATACAGTCATCACAATTAACACCGGTTATCATACAGATTCTACACACACCCAAAGAACACGGGGCTACATGACCGCGTTGTCACAGCTCCTAAACTTAGGAACCAACCATCCAAATTTTGTTCAATTCGGTTTCACCGTGTTTGAATAGATAGCGGGGAGTCGATTTGCACACAAACATGGTCGCCATCCACAAAGTATTGGGCTGATGACCTTGAGGTTTGGTCAAAAGATTGTTCATACATAAAAGTATAATGTTGCAAAATTTGGTAGAGATCAGATGATTACATTGGTCGTAATTTGATTTAAGCTTTTAACATTTGGGTCGCCGCCATTACGTTTTCGTCAAGATGGCGGCGATATAAAACATGAAACTGAGGTGCCCTTTGCTAGTGCTATCTCTGACTTACCAAATTTCCTTCAATTCGGTTTCACTGTGTTTGAATTGATAGGGGGAATCGATTTGCACACATACTTGGCCGTCATCTGCAAACTATTGGGCTGATGACCTTGTAGATTAGTCAAAAGACGCTCGCTATATGAATATATGTTGTTGCAAAATTTGGTAGAGATCGGATGATTAGGTTAGTCGTTATTTGATTTAAGCTTTGAACATTTGGGTGGCCGCCATTACGTTCCCGTCAAGATGGCGGCGACATAAAACATGGCACTGAGGTGCCCTTTGCTAGTTCTACCTCTGTACCAAATTTCGTTCAATTCGGTTTCACCGTGCTTGAATTGATAGGGGGAGACAGACATTCAAAGTACGTTTACTCTCTCTCTCACACACACACACAGACTCACACACAGACATACACACATTTCTGTCCCTGTGTAGATCTCATAAAGTCTACTTTCATCTTTTTTGCAAAAATCGAAAGTAGGATAATAAACTCAACTGTACGAAATCACTAAAATATTTTATTTGAAAAACTTGCTAATTTGGGGTTGTGTGAGATTATTCCACGCTTTCATTAAGTTTTCTTTGCGGCTTCGGTGGCGTAGTAGCTGAGCTTCTATGCCCAAGATAGCGGGTTCAAACCCGGCCGAAGCCGTCGGATTTTTAAAGAGCGTTAAAATCCCTCAGCATGCCTTCCTTCGTTGGAGAAGTAAAGCCGGCGGTCCCATGTCATAGATTTATGGCATGTTAAAGAACCTTCCACTAATTGCACCTGTGTGAAGCTAAATTGGATAGGTTAAGAATGTAATCAACGCTCTTAGGTTTCTACGTTCGTTGCCAAGCGCCGACTGCGGTGGCGTCTAGTAGCTGAGTTCTGAACTTGGCCTAGTAGTCGTTGACGGTGGTGCTTGGCGGCAAAAGTAGGAACTATTTGAAAAATTCTAAGTTATAGTACTTAAATTAAAAAACAGATAACACACACTAATACAGTCATCACAATTAACACCGGTTATCAGACAGATTCTACACACACCCAAAGTACACGGGGCTACATGACCGCGTTGCCGCAGCCCCTAAACTTAAGAACCAACCAACCAACCTAAGTTTTCTTTGGTTAGCAAGTCCCAAGAATCTGCTTACATGTAGCACGAGTCTTTTAAGTTCAACTGTTTTGAAAACTGAACGACACTTTCCTTTCTTCAGCAAAAAGATGCCTGCGCAGCACTTGTTTCCTGTATATTCTTTTAAGTTTTACAATACCATCCTGATCCACTGGCTGAATCAGCGGCGTAATACAGTTCACAAGTTTAAAGCGGGCGTTCGGGTTTTTGACGTCGGATTATTGACGCTCTACTGCAATATGATAAAATGGTCCGGCTAGCTCAAATATAAATTACCAGCGTTTCGCCCCAGTGTACCATTGGGCTCGTCAGTTTGGTATGGTACACATCATCAAGACGCGTGGCTAGCACATACTGTGAAGGCCATACAAGACACAAAATTCCTGTAGTATTGACGTCACGAGTAATGCCAATGTGCTACGGAAGTCAAACTACCTTTCACAAAATAATTAACCTTCGGGAATATTTGAAACTTTAATAGAAATCTGAAACCCCTATTGACGTCAAATTGACAGGTGAGCTAATGGAAGTAAGAAACTTCTGCTAACTAGGAAGCAAAATAACCAGTGATGGACGAGGAAAGACGGTATAAACAGTAGGTTGGCTCAGGCACGGAAATCATTTCTATAGAAAATATTTTTTTTGACATCAAATTTAGATTTAGGCCTAGGTATTGGAAAGTATTTTTGAAAGCCATTGCCTGGAGCGTGGCGCTCTATGAAAGTGAATCTTAGACTGTTGGCGCTGCAGAAAAGAGGAGAATGGAAGCATTTGAAATGCGGTGTTACAGGACAATGATGAAGAAAAATCTCTCCTTGCCCACTTGTTTTAATACTTCTTCATTTGTTACTCTGTCTACCCATCTGTTCTTCATCATTCTCCTGTAACACCACATTTCGAACGCTTCAATTCTCGTCTCTTCTGCTGTGACAACAGTTCAAGTTTCACTTCCATATAGTGCCACGCTCCAGACAAAGGCTTTCTAATACCTAAATCTATATTCGATGTCAACAGATTTCTTTTCTGAAGAAATGCTTACCTTGACTGAGCCAACCTACTTTCTATATCCTCTTTGCTGCGTCAATCACTGGTTATTTTGACATCAATAGGGATTTCTGATTTATTTCGGCTGCATTCCAATATTTTTGTTTTAAATCTAATGATTTTCTTCGTGAATTCCTTCCTCAAGAATTATTATTACTATTATTATTTTCATCTGAATGAAATATACAATATTGTTTCGTGCTCTAACTAAAATGCCCCTAGTTCAGAAATTCTGACGGTGATATTTTAATCATGACATTTTCCCGTGGTACTTGGCATGCAAATTTATCATCATGAGGGTGTGTGACCCAGCGTCAAGCACGAGAAGACGTTTAAAAGTTCATGATACATTTTAGCCTAGCCAACACACAAGATCGATTACTCCCAGCTGAGATGAACCGGTCACGCAATGAACTTTTAATGTGAGTCACACGCAAATGCAGTTCGCGGAACAAACCAACATTTCGTTATTTTTATTCACGTTTTACGTGATAAATCTTCGAAACGGATAACTAGATTCCTGAAAATAGCTAGGCCATTTAGTTCGATGTACGTGACCAGGGCCCCCTCCTCTTCCCCTTAAGAAAAATAACGGTAGCAATGATATTAAAATTCAGGTCCTTGAAGAACTTCACAAAATTGCAGCTAACATGGGGCTCCAAATACCATACCATCGTTAGTTTCATTTAAGTTTTAACTGATAAAACTCAGCAATTTTTCTAGGTTTGTCCCGTGTCTTGTGAGGGGTTTTGCTTAGGACAGCAAGCTGGCTCATCAGTGGGCTCTTGGTGTCCCCGCCCGGACACCCACAGGAGTAGAAAACTGCGCGCTATCTCCCGTTTTATGAAACTCTCCTGTGCCCCTTTACTGCGAGAACTATAAGCTCAAGCAGCCATAACCTCCCTACGAAGGCTTCCAAAAAGATGGTAGATTGGCTTTCACGGCCATTTAATTAAAACCGAGCAATTCTTCTAGGTTTGTGTCGTGTCTTGTGTGGGGTTTCGCCTAGGACACCAAGCTGGTTCATCAGCGGGCTCTTGGTGTTCGCGACCGGACCCCCACAGGAGTAGTGAACTGCGCGCTACCTCCCTTTTAAGGACACCACGTACTCTTGCATGATGAAAAAATCGATTTTTTGATTTTGGCGCCATAAAATTCTTCATTCTTTTCTGAATCCAAATATATAGTTTGTTGGGGTTTTCATGCCTACAACTACCTTACAGTCGTTTTTAAAAATTAGCGTCCCATGCTCTGAATAATACACTTTTAACTTTGCCAGCTGTTTTCCGTTAATACTCATTTTTCATGTTTAGGTACCAATAACTAGGAAACCATTTAAGATAGAGGGCTATTTTTTTTACATTAACTTGTCTAATGGAGTACTTGAATGTTAACCTATTTTCACTTCCAAAACATAGTAGGCATGGATTGGGAAGAGAAACATTGATACATATTTTTGAATAAATTTAAAAAGAAAGAGTTCGGATTTTTTTTCTTGCATTCTGTCCCAATAATAATGAAACAAAGTGGTTACTCATCTGCCATGATCCATTCCAAGTATGTGAACAAAATTTGAGAATATTTGATTGAAAAACAACTGAGAAATGTGTACCTGAAGCAACTTATACAACATTTTTTTGAAAATGTATCTGTCCAAATTTGTATTAATTTCACACATCCTATAAAAGCAAAGTAGCACTACATGGTCAAAAACAGCTCAGGATATTCCGCTTCTTATATGTGACAGGAATCATAGCTGTACCTTTAGCATAAACCCAGAAAATACTTACTAAAATGATGCCACAAAAATAAACTTTTTCATCGTGTAAGAGTACGTGGTGACCTTAATGAAGAGCTCTTGCGCGTGTGGTATCTGTTATTGCGGTATCTGTAGTAGTGTGTGTATTTGCAATACAGATGAGAATTGGGAAGGAGACGGGCCGTGGCCTTACGTTAGGAACCATCCTGGCATTTTTCTGGAGTATAACTGGGAAACCACGGAAAACCACTTCCAGGATGGCTGATGAGAGAATCGAACCCATCTATTCTCATTTTTGCCTCACGATGCTGAATTGACTGTATTCCAACCCTCAGATCAGAGTTAAATTTCTTGGCAGAGCCGGGAAATGAACCCTGACCAACGGGGCGACCGCCAAGAATGCTAGCCGCTACACCACGAGGTGGTCTATATCAGGAGAATCCGCTGCCCCTAATAATATTTTTTTATGCAGCCCAACACGCGTTGTTATCAGGAAGGTCGATATTTCTCTGCTTGCATCACGTATGGTACTAATGCACTGCAAGCATGTCCTGCAAACGATACTGAACAATATTATTTTCCCTCGTAATAGTCTGTAGCCACATCGAGGAATAAATCACAGTGTTCAGTATCGTTTGCAGGACATGCTTGCAGTGCATTAGTACCATAGGGGATGCAGGCAACCTTCCTGACAACACGCGTTAGTTGGGCTGCATAAAACAATATTATTAGAGGCAGCTGATTCATCTATACTATCTATACTAATATAATAAAGCTGAAGAGTTTGTTTGTTTGTTTGTTTGTTTGTTTAAACGCGCTAATCTCTGGAACTACCAGTCGGATTCGAAAAATTATTTTTGTATATGATAGCCATATTCGAGAGGAATAGTTTAGGCTATGTAGCATTAGGCTACATCTCTCAGGTAACCTTAAAGATTGATTTTTGTTCAGTAAGTTGGAAGAACAAGCGCTCCTGAACAGCTTCAATAATACCTAAGTCTATTGTTGCCTGGCAATGCCGGCTGCACCACGTCGATCTACCAGTGTTCTGGTGCAGAATTGCTAGCCTCTTATAAACTGCAGTCACGGGGATTCCTTATGCCCCTTAAAACAGTTATCATCATGACAATAGTATGCATCTGTATAAGGGCGATGGTGTTGGTGCAGTATACTGAGGTTATCAGCTGCAATAAGCGTTGGTGCTTTCCGATCCTTATCCTTGAGCGCTCCAGTTCTGTAGTAGTATTCATTATCATCCATAAATCAAATAAATCCACCGGGCGAAGCCGGGCACTACTGCTAGTCCGTTATACAGGTGTTGCTAAATTTCCATTACAGACTTTGGGGACCAAGACGGTTAAGTTTAACATAGGAACTTGTGTCCAGAAATGTACCGTCTTCCCACTACTCGTAAGAAACCACCACAACACACGTACAAATCTCCCTCATTTTCATCGCCACTGACTAGAGTACTGATCGGATCTAAGCTCTGTGAACTTGCGGGATGAAGGGCAGAGGCAGAGAATGAGCAGGCGAGAATTGAGAAGCCTGTCGACAGCCCGCTGTGTTACCTGACATTCTCGTCTATTCCAATACTGCTAACATAGGGCCTTTTCTGAAACCAGTGTGGCGTTGGGAATGAGTTAGTGAGTCACCGAATAATGTATTTGGTTCTGTTACTACGCAAGGACCGAGAAACCTCATCAATCGTCAACACCACTACTCATAGTCTGCGATGCACATTCCTCTCAGGTCCACGCAGCTTAGACCCGAGCATACGCACGTTATTGAACGATCACCGGATGTTCCATATCCACAACATGTAAACCTTGATTTACGAGACCCCTGTGGAATCCGTGGAAGACCTACTGGCCGGGTTATGACTGCGGTGGATGTTGGAGGACCAGGGATTGGTGATCGTATGTACCAGAACATGGTACGGAGGTACCATGCCTGTCTTGATGTCGGTCGTCATCACATCGAACCTCACCTGTAATCGTACCCAGACGACAAGCAGCAGGAAGCAGACAGTGCGTGGAAAATGCGGGACCTGTGAACGTATGCTGTGGTGGTTTTTCGTGGGCAGCGAGAAGACGGTACGTTTCCGGACACCAAGTTCCTAGGCTAAACCTAATCATCTTGGTTCCCACTACAAGCCCTTAAAGTTTGTAATGTAAATTTTGGAACATTCTGTATAGTGTTATTTGAAAAGATCTTAATGCAAAAGTGGTGTTTTCAAACTGCCGCCCTTCATATAACGTAGTGCAGGAGGGGTGTGTCTGGATGTCCCCCTCGCTCTTGGCACGTGGGCCAAACGCCGTAATCGCTGGACACGTCTCATAGAGCAGATTATAAGTCAGAGGTCGCCAACCCTATAAGCGAGGGTGGCTGATAACACTATTGCATGCTCCTGTGGTCCACCCCGTGGGTAGCGTTCTTAGCTGTCACCGTGGAGCTCCGGGTTCAATTCCAGGCTCTGCCAAGAAATGTAAATCTGAACTGAGGGCTGAAAAGAGGTTCACTCAGCCTCATGAGGCAAATCTGAGAAGAGGTGGTTGGTTTTCCGTGGTTTCCCACATCAACTCCAGGCAAATTTCCTAACTTAAGGCCACGGCCGCCTCTCTACCGATTCTCACCTCAATTTTTAAAAAATACACACACCCCTGCAATCTAAATGATCAAGTGTGTAGTTATTCAAGAAACTTACTCTTTTTTTGAATTTCTTAATTTTTTCATATTCCGTATAATTTTTGTAATAATAATAATGATATTGATTTTACGTCCCTTTTAACTGCTGTGGCTTTCAGAGACGCCGGGGTGCCGGAATTTGGCCCAGAAGGGGATCTTTATCGTTCCAGTAAATCTACTGACACGGCTCCCTCGCATTTGCGCGCCCTGAGATGCCAGCTGATTGTGACAAGATTCGATCCTGCAACCTTGGGAACAGCAGGCTAGAACGTAACCGCTGAGCCACGCAGTCAGTCCCGGATATTTTTGTTTTTGATATTATTCATTAGTTTTATTTAATAAGATGGTATATTGGCTTTCACGGCCAGTGAATTAAAACTCAGCAATGTTTCAAGGTTTGTGCCGTGTCTTGTGTGGGGTTTTGCCTAGGACACCAAGCTTGCTCATCAGCGGGCTCTTGGTGTCCCCACCTGGACCCCCACATGAGTAGAGAACTGGGCACTACCTCCCTTTTTATGAAGCGCACCTGCGCGTCTTTATTGGGGGAACTAAAAGTTCAGAGCTTTTGGTTTTATTCATTTTTTTATTTCTTAATATTGTTTTTTTTTTTTTTTTGTTTAATTAGGTGTCCAATTGTTGTTCAATTTAAATTCGTATCAATTTATCTGTATTAATAGCCTCACTGTTCCGCCCCTTAAAGCAACAATAACTAACTAACTAACACGCACTCCTGTAGACACCGCAATAATACAGGTTATCAGTAAAATTCTACAGACACGTGAGTGACTACCCTGTAAGCACGATACCCAAGATCCTCAAACGAAACCAAAAGAAAGCTGGTATAAAAGCTATGAAACCGGGCCATAGTAAAACTGGTCACCGAGTGCTAATGTTTTGTTTATTGTCAATGTTTATCTGTGAGCGAGAGCCCGGCATGGTTCCTTCCACCCCCGCGGCTGGCAGAGAGATGGACTCGTCCCGGAGCCGAGCTATATCGATTACGACGCATCGGGTGGTTGAGGGAGCCACTGTCTGGCTCAGACGCCACCCCCTACTCTGTCACCACACCCACACACATCTTCCATTCCTTGGAATTACGACAATAAATTCGTCTTATGTTTTATGATCCCTTGTCTAATCTATTTATGGCAAATCGTTACCTAGTGGAGTGTTCAGTCTTCCTCGTGTAGTGCACTGGGAAGTCGAAACCAAAGAGCTTAGTGTATCTTCATGTGATAGAAATGAGAATAGAGGCGTATAGACATAATCCATGAACTGGCGGAAGCTTGAGACGCTTTCAAACAATCGTTCTACCTCGTCTAAAGTAGCAACCTGCAAGTGCAGAGATGCATATTTTGAAGAAATTAGGCTATTACATAGAGTAAACAGAGTTTTGACTGAAACTTGAATCCAGATATACCCCAAGTTTAATTTTTGTCTGGTTATCGGATCTTATGGACTCCGTCTTGAGGAACGAATTCGTGATGAAAATCAATAAATATGTTTTTAGCCTATTTTCAATTTTGAAAAAATAGGCTTATGAGATCACCTTTTGTCCGTGTGTGTGTGTGTGTGTGTGTGATTCGTGTGTGTGTGTCCCCCCCCCCCTAATAAAATCTAAACGGCAGGAGCGATTTCAATGAAACTCAGAAAGTTCATAGCACTATTCCGGGCGACCTCGACCGTGCCCTTCAAATTTTGTTACGACTGACCAATCCAACATGGCGGCTGTGCGAAATATTTCACCAGCATTCAATATCTCCGAAACTATTACCGATATTACCCTGACATTTTCTATGGTGATAGAGGGAACTACTATAAGTTCACTTATGTGACTTTTGAAAACCTGGTAACAACAAAACCAACATGGCGGCCAAGCGAATTTGCGACTTTTAAATAGACGTTTCTCGCGATTTGACCAACCAAACGCAATGAAACTTGGCACAGTATATGTTTATATACATTGTAATGCACCGACATCTAACTTTGTTCAATTGTTTACATAATCACAAAATGGCGGATGTGCGAAATATTTCACCGGCATTCTATATCTCTGAAACTATTAGCGGTATCTCCCTAAAATTTTGTACGGAGATAAAGGGCACTACGGGAAGTCCATCTATAAGACATTCAAAAACCGGTTAACTACAAAACGAACATGGCGGCCAAGCGAATTTGAAAATTTTAAATAGACCTTTCTCGCGATTTAATGTTCCAAGCGCACTGAAACCTGGTACAGGAAATATTTATACACATTGTAATCCACTGGTATCTAATTTAGTTCAATTGTTTACATAACCTCAATATGGCGGCAGTGCGAATTTTAAAATTAAGTTTTTATTTCTTGTGATGTAGTCATGCGATCGAAGTGAAAGTTTGAATAATGAACCTACGCAATAATTTTCCTTTAATGGTACATGACTGGCCTATACATTTAACAGTCCAACATTGCGACCATCAGAAATATTTTGACGATACTGAATATCTACGTATCTATTTTAGCAATCAAACTGCATTTTATAATGTTCATAGGGGTTATGAACTTATGTTCACCTATAGGACTTTAAATAACCTGTTGATCACAAATCCAACATGGCGGCGACGCGAATTATAAATATTCACATGGACGTTTCTCGCAATTTAACCATCCGCGTGCAGTGAAACTTGGTACAGTAAATCCTTATACGAATGTTAATCCACTGGCATCTAATTTATTTCAATTGTTTCCATAACCTCAAGATGGCAGCTGTGAAAAAATTTAAAATCTCCTTGTTACTTCTTGTGTCCTAATTATGCGATTGAAGTTTGAATACTACACGTTCACAATAATCTGCATGTAACAGTACATAACTCTAGGACCTACATATATAAAATCCAACATGGCGACCATCCGAAATATTTAGTCGGTTCTCAATATCTACGAATCTATTACAGCAATCAAACTGAAATTGTGTATGTTGATAGTGGCAATTAACATAAGTAGGATATATGAAAATAGGCTGTATAGTTCTTCACGGAACTACTTGTTTTAAATGGGATACAGCCAAAAGAAATCAGAAACCCTCATGGACGTCAAATTGACAGGTAAAAATATAAATGAAGTAGGAGACTTCTGCTACTAAGGAAGCAAGATAACTAGTGATGGACGAAGCAAAGAGGATATAAAAGTAGACTGGCTCAGGCAAGGAAAGCATTTCTACAGAAAGAAAATCTCTTGACATCGAATATAGATTTCAGTATTATAAAGTCATTTCTAAAATCTTTTGTCTAGAGCGTGGCACTATATGGAAGTGAAACTTGGACTGTTGGCGCAGCAGAAAATATGAAAATAGAAGCATTTGAAACGTGGTGTTACGGGAGAAGGATGAAGATCTGATGGATAGATAGAGTAACACATGAAGAAGTATTAAGGCAAGTGGGAGAGGAGAGATGTTTCTGGCGACTGCTAATGAATTGGAGATATAGGTTGGCTGGACACTTATTGTAATAATACACCCAGGAATAGCAAACTTAGTTATGGAAGGAAGGGTCGAGGATAAGAACTGTAGGGGTAGACCAAGGTTAGAATATGTTAAACAGATTGCCTCGGATGTAGGGTGTGGTAGCTGTGTAGTGATGAAATGGCATGAAAATTCCTATTCAAGTAGATCACCCCTGAAATAAAACTAAGCTAAATATTATTTGTACGTTCTATGGGTTGCTTTATTGTTGATGTTGTTGCTTTATTTAGGAGCTATTGTTATCTTTGTCACTATCCCCGTGCACTTTTATGTCTGAAATTAGTAATTTTTAGCCTACTTTTCACATTATGAAAAAATGAGGAAAAAGTAGACTTATGAGATCGGGCAAATGTGTGTCTGTCTGTCTGTTTGTCTGTCCTTCTGTCTGTCTGTCTGGCTGGCTGTCAACTCCTAAACGGCTGCTGAAAAATCGCAATTGAAATTTGAGCTCCATGTTGGATATCTTGGAAGGTATGAATGGGAGCTATTTGAAAATTGGCACACGTATAGATAATAATATTGCAGTTTAATTTCCAGGAGGCCATACATCGCAGTGTTGCCAAAATGATTATAAGCCTGCTGATAGGTCCAAATTTTAAATGCATATAACTTCTACACTATCAATTGGATTTCAACCAAATTTCGTATGTGCTATGTGTATATAAACATATATGACTGACCGTATTCTTAAGATCCACCAGGGCTGCCAACTGTTAATAAATGCTCACAATTTATTTTATCCAAATACCAATATATCAGAAAGTATGCAAGCCGACAGCTTTAAACTATGCACACGTATAGTACCTGACATTCTATATTAATTTGGAGTAACTTATATACGTCAGTGCTACCAACATGATTTTAAGCCTGCTGACAGGTCCAACTTTAAATACATGTAACTTCTATACTATCATTTGGATTTCAACCAAATTTCGTGTGTGCTATGTGTACCATAACAGATATGTCTATGCCGATTCTTAAGAGTAACCAGGGCTGCCAACTGTTAATAAATACTGTCTCTATTTTTGTTACCCTAATATCAATATATCAGAAAGTATGCAAGCCAATAGCTCTAAACTTTGCACACGTATAGTACCTGGCATTCTAGATTAATTTGGAGTAACTAATAAACGCCAGTGCTGCCAACATGATTCTAATCCTGCTGATAGGTTCAATTTTAAAATGCATGTAACTTCTATACTAACTAATGGATTTCATTCAGAATTGGCACAACAATAGATCATATTATTTCAGATTATTTCTGACCAATACATGTATGTCATTGTTGCCACATGATTTTATGCGCGCTGTTAGATCCAATGTTTAACTGCATGTAACGTCCATGCTATCCATTGGACTTCAACCAAATTTTGTATTCTGTACCTTAAGAGATGGAACTAAGAATATATTCAGTCACCAGGGCTGCCAACTGTAGTTCTCTATTAGGCTACATTATACCAGGTATACAGTATTTCGAACTAATTAGAAATTTCGATATTACCAACTTAATTTCGTCATTATTCTAGATAGATCCATATAGATTAAACATTGGCATGAATCATAATTTTTAAGAAAAGTAGGCTCTTTAGTTCGTCACATAACTTCTTGTTATGTATGATATTGATGGTCAGGCTGGAACTTGAATTAAGATACAACCCAACAATCTACTTAGTGTGAGTGAAATATAACCTGGTAAAGATCACAGTGAAATTCACCTCTGTTAGTGATGATACTCAAATTTTGGATTTTCTAACGGCTCAACTACCCAATTCGTTCTTGAAGTCTACTTGAATACTGAGCTGGGGCAGGCGTCTAATTTAAACTAGAACTACTGTAGTTCACTTGCAGGACCCTTAGATACATCTCATACGGAGTACCTTAAAGGGAATCCAAGGAGAGAAGTTCTATTTTCAAATTAATCTAAGTTTTAATTTTATAATATAATATACTCAGAAGTTACGTTAGTGTTTACGAAAGGACAGTGCTCTTTTCTATCTACATATCTATCTAAAACTATTGCCAGCTCGTTTCCCTATCGTTGAGGGTTCTCTACAAAGCAAATTAGTCAAAATAAAAAAATAGAAAAAACAAAAAAATAAAAACTCATAAAACCCAGAAAAAACAATCAAAATTTGCCAACATTTGTCGAAAAAGCTCAAAGAGTAAAACAAAGACGAAGATATACCGGTACTTAAAATCAATAAAACACATAACAATTAGTCGAAATACAAAAAGAAAACTACAACAATTAGTCTAAATTTGTAAAATCCATCTCAAAAATTCCACAAAAAGTAAATATATAAATACAGGGTGCCAGGGAATGTTCTCCGCAGCATCTACATGCAGCTACGAGAGATAGCGTGAGCAGTTACGTTGGCAGCACGGCTGCCGCTTGTATCAAAACAAACAGTAAACTTTGTACTTACCACATATGCTGGAAGTATTGTCCTTGTGTTCGAAGACAGTCTTCAACACGTCTACACATATTGTCGAAGACCTTCACCAAAATGTCTTGCTAGGACTGCACATAATTATTGATAATCACTTTTAGTACAATCGTTTTTGGATTAGTTTGTGAGCCAGTCACACGAAATTTACTTATCAAATCCCGAACAGTATAACGGTTTGGACACTTTGAATCAGGAAACCACGCCTGAAATTTTAGTTTTATATTTTATGTAAACCGATCGCCTTTGCAAAAAACGTATTCCACCAAAAGAGCTCTCTCTTCAGTAGTAAACATTTCCTCCTGTATACTGTATACTGTTGCACTCTTCCAATAGTCTAACTATACGCACTGACATTTCGACAGCTCACAGCCCCACATGAGGCCTTCACCCTGTCAAAGACACCGTGCTGCCAACTTAACTGATGACGCTACTTCTCGCAGCAGCATGTAGCTGCTGCGGTGAACATTTCCTGGCGCCCTGTATAAAATTAGTTAAAATTCAAAATAAATAAAAAATTAACAAAAATCAAACAAAATTATTCAAAAACAGTCTCCATTCTGCTAGCCTCGTGAGAAGATAAATGTTGACGTAAGTGGTATTTGTTACCAGTTTCTAGAATCATAGTCGTCACCGATGCAAAGAGCTACCGATAACAACGTTGTTGTAATTAGCCCAACAGTTCTAGGTTTAAGCACCATATTGGCAATATCCCTGAATCTGATTGTCCTTGAAGTGTGTGTCAAAAGCGATCCAATCCTAAAATTACAAAGCAAATTGAATCCCCCCTCCTCACCCTAAACCAAAATCAAACCAAACTACGTGGTACTACAGCCCATGAAGGGCCTAGGCCTACCGAGCGACCGCTGCCCAGCCATTTGGCCTGCAGATTATGTGGTGACGCGTGTTCAGCGCGTCAGGTCTCCGTGATCAAGGCGCTGCCTCACTATTAGACAGTTACTCAACATAATCAGTCGTATGGAACTCGCCTATAATGGTATCTTAATTATTGCCATTATAGGCTCATTGCATGATGTACTGTTATGATATCTGTATTTTTCAAGCATAAATGGCATATGTCCATCTTATTTTTTGTTCTCGTGTGTGAAATATAACACTTTTTTCTAGTGGCAAATGTATATTATGTTTCTTACTGTGTAAACGTATCCCTATGCAATACCAATTTCCTTATATATCACTCCATGATGATGGTGCACTGTTTTGTTTCATTTCCCAAAAACTTGATTTTTGGACTAATGCGGTTTTTCCGAGAAGCCATTCTATTGTAAATTCACAGGTTAAATAAATGAGTAGGAATTGTAAGAAAATTTATAAAATGTGTAAAGTTTTTTCTGAATTTTGTAAAATGTGTTTATATTTGAAACGATTTGATTAATAATAATAATAATAATAATAATAATAAATAATAATAATACCTGACGAAGCCGGGAATCAAACCTGGAGCCTCCGGGGCCACGCTAGCCCAACACCAAGAGTTCGGCTCCCAGGGGTAATATTACTGGCCCTCCAATTAATTCCAGTATAAGTCTCCCATTTCTAAATAGCATCAATTTGTTTGAGGGGTTAAGTTAACTATGCCAAAAGAAGCATAGAATTGTTAGTTCAAGTGTTAATCCCTAGTAGGAATGAATTGAGGCACAACACGTTTGAAAACAAATATGATGTAAGACATAGTTGACCCTCCGTAATTGTTCTTTCAAATTTTAAGTGAGTAAATTATTTATTATTTTAGATAATAGCAATTCAAAGCATATCGTCATTTCAACTAGAATCGAGTACAGTTCAGCCACCTATTGCATATAAATATTCTGATATAACATCAGAGTATTATATACAAAACAAATTTATTGTCTCTCATTTTTTCATATAATAGCTGTTTGATTCACTGCAATTAAATTGCATTTCCCGGTTTTAAATTTAAATTGCGTTCGTTATAAATCACACAGCGCTTTAAATATGGAACAAAACCTCATCATCATTCATGTTTAATGTTGTATCAAAAAGCGTTATCGACGCGTACGAGTACTCAGCATATACATACACAACTAAACGTTGCAATACTAAACCGAGGTGGATCAACTGAAATGGGTTTCTTAATATACGCTGACCTTTATGTGTAGAGACCGGATTCTTAGGTTTACCTATTGTTTTCCTTACTTATCAATACAAAAATAATGCCATACTTTTCCGAATCACACTTAAAGGATCCGTATTCTTGATCTATTGGGTAGTATCGAAAAAACAAAAATGATATGCGAGTACCTAACAGGTAGTTCCGTGAAGAACAAAAGCCTATTTTCGTATATCCTAATTATGTTAATTGTCCCTATCAACATACAAAATTTCGTAGATTGGTAGATATTGAGAACCGTCTAAATTTTTCGGATGGTCGCCTTGTTCCATTTTTATATATGTACAGTAGGTCTTAGAGTTATGCACTAAAGGGCTACATGACCGCGTTGTCGCAGTCCCTGAACTACGGAACCAACCAAAAACAATTATGTACTATTGCATGAAGATTATTGTGTAGGTGTAGTATTCAAACTTCAATTGCATGATTACGACACAAGAAATAAAAACGAGATTTAAAAAATTCACACAGCTGCCATCTTGTGGTTTTGAAAACAATTGAAATAAATTATACGCTAGTAGATTAAAATTTGTATAAGCATTTACTGTACCACGTTTCACTGCACTTGGATGGTTAACTCGTGAGAAACGTCTATTTAAAGGTTTCAACTTCACTTGGCCGCCATGTTCGTTTTGTAATAAAGAGGATCTTAAATGTCTCATATGTGAACTTCTAGTAGTGCCCTTCATCACCGTACTTTCAGGGTGATATCAGTAGTAGTTTCAGAGATATAGAATGCAGGTGAAATATTTCGCTTAGCCGCCATGTTAGATTGGTGAGACGTAATAAAATTTGAAGGGCTCGGTCGGGGTCGGTCAGAATGTTCCTAAGGCCTCACCGAGTTTCATTGAAATAACTCCAGCCATTTAGATTGTATTAGGGGGGGACACACACACGGACAAACGGTGATCTCATAAGCCTTTTTTTTTTTTTTTCATAAAAGAAAATAGGCTAAAAATACCTATTGTTCCATTTATTGTAGTACGTTTGAATTTTTAGTCCATAATTTTTAAAAGTAAACATGTAGATAGTTCGTTGAGAGAAATCCTACCTGCCAGAAAATGCAAATATGTTCAGCACTTTTCAGCGTACAGTTTATCTTATTGTTTGGTTATTTACTGTCAGGAAAGTGGGAATAAATCTCGTATTTCCAAGAATCCTATATTCTAAATAAACAAAATTAATTAAACGGGCTACATTGTGAAAATCACCTGTGACATCCTCGATTTTATTGGATTTGAATAATTAACATATTTAAGGAGAGCAAATATTGCATAAAAGTGTGAAGTTCTCGATGATAATTTGGTGACATGTCATTATGTAAAATATTTACACTCTCATTGCCATCAGACTTTCTACGGGGCGCTAGGCAATGTTCTCCGCAGTGCCTACTAGCTTCAGCGAGATATACCGTCATCAGTGACGTTGGCAGCACGGCTGTCGCTTGTATCATAACAAACAAACAGTAAACTTTGTACTCACCACAGCCATTCATTACATACTGTTGCACTCTTCCAATAATCTAACCATACACACTAACTATACACTCATAGCCCTCACATGTGGCCTTCACCCTATCAAGGACACCGTGCTGCCAACTAAACTGATGATGGTACCTCTCGCAGCTGCCAGTAGCCGCTGTGGAGAACATTTCCTGGCGCCTAGTAGTAAAAATTAGGCATTAATTTTAAGCTTTGCGAAATTTATGTCTACTTTTGCTACACTTTAAATTTAAAAAACTATTTAAAAACCTATTCTACTAACAAAAACAATTTTATGTTTTTAAAAACCTAACTTGACAATTCTAAAACCTAACAAGTGGTTCCGTGACGAACTATAGAGCCTAATTTTCTTAAAATTTTAGACTAATGCAAATCTATCTAGAAAAATGAAAATCCACAGCCGTCTTCCAGTCTCCGACCGGGTCAGGAATGGAATGAATGAAGCCCCCATCTAGCGGCGAGGATATGAACTGTGCCGGCTGCCGAGGAATGACGCTCTCCTCTGGGACAATGATTAAATGAATGACAGATGAAATGAAATGATAGTGAAGAGTGTTGCTGGAAAAATTTTGACAGGGAAAACCGGAGTACCCGGAGAAAAACCCTCCGTTTTGTCCAGCACAGATCTCACATGGAGTGACCGGGATTCGAACCACGGACCCAGCGGTGAGAGGCCGGCGTGCTGCCGCCTAAGCCACGGAGTCTTCGCCAATCTATCTAGACCTAACTAGAATAATGACGAAATCAAGTTGGTAATACTAACATTTCTATATACTGCAGTTTGAAATACACCTGAAATAGTGTAGCCTAATAGAGTAACTTACTACAGTTGGTAGCCCTGGTGACTCTGAATATATTCTTAGTTCCATCTCTTAAGGTATAGAATGCACATACAAAATTTGGTTGAAGTCTAATGGACAGTATGGACGTTACATGCTGTTTGATGTTGGAATCAGTGCGCGTAAAATCATGTTCGGAACAATGTCATGTATATGATGCTCAGAATTAATCTGAAATATTACGATATATAGTACCATTTTTGGATGAAATCCATTAAGAGTTACAAGTAATTCAAAATTGAAACTATCAGAGAGCATAGAATCATGTTGGCAGCACTGAGGTATATTAGTTACTCCAAATTAATGTAGTATGTCAGGTACTATACGTGTTAAAATTTAGAGCTGATGGCATGCATTCATTCTGATATATTGATATTAGGATTAAACAAATAGAGATAGCATTTAATAACAGTTGGCAGCCCTGCTGATTCTTACGAAAACGCATAGTGATAACCATTATGGTACATAAACCACATACGAAATTTGGTTGAAATTCATTTGTTAGTATAGAAGTTATATGCATTTAAAACTGGACTTATCAGCAGGCTTAGAATCGTGTTGGCAGCACTGATGTATATAAGTTACACCAAACTAAGGTAGAATATCAGGTACTATACGTGTGCAAAGTTTAGAGCTGTTGGCTTGGATATTTTCTGATATATTGATATTAGGGTTAAAACATAGAGAAAGCACTTATTAACAGTTGGCAGCCCTGGTGGTTCTTTAGATCTGTTGTAGTACACATAGTACATACGAAATTTGGTGAAAATCCAATCGATAGTATAGAAGTTACATGCATTTAGAAATTGGACCTATCAGCAGGCTTAGAATCATGTTGGCAACACTGGCATGTTTGGACTTCTGAAAATTAATATGGAATGTTATTGTCTATATGTGTGCCAATTTTGGAATGGTTCGCATGTATAACTTCTGAGATATCCAACATAGAGCTCAAATTTCAATTGAGATTATACAGCAGTTGGTAGGACTGACGTCAATTTCAAATATGGCTGTGAAATATTCAGATATAGATCTTTACTATTACCAAATTTGGTTTCGATAGCTGCAGCTGTTTAGAAGTTGATATGGGGGGTGGGGACGGGGGGGATACACAGACAAACAGACAGAAGGACAGGCAGACACATATTTTCCCTTATCGATTTCATAAGTCTACTTTTTCCTCATTTTGGTAAAAAGAGAAAAGTAGGCTAAAAATATTCGTAGTATGCAAATGCGCTGTTTTCTCTAACATTTTAGGGTGGAACTTCCGTTGTTATTACTTTATTTATCGGCATTGGACATGTTGGTGTTCAGTCCCGTCATAGACTCGGCAAAGCCAAGAGTCTAACTCCAGACCCATGGGACCAGGATCTCAATAAGCACCCCGATGTCACAGAAGGTGAGAAGATGCGTGGGTGTGCAAAATTTGCAAGTGAATCCAGCCAGCAACACTGGTAGCACGCTATGTCCCGGCTTCATTCATTGTAGGTTATTCCAGTTTTAATTAACCGCAGGCTACTGTGCGTTTAACTTGTGACCGACACAGCAAGTTTGTCTCGTTAAAAATATGAAATGCTAAACAGAGACCAGAAGTAGGTCAGCTATGTAGGTCGGCCGGAAACAAAATTAATGAGAATAGGATAAGGTACATGTCCAGAACCGTCACAAGTACAAGTACACCGCAGTCATGTATGTTTGAGTCTTCAGTCTTTTGACTGGTTTGATGCAGCTCTCCACGCCTCCCTGTCCTGCGATAATCGTTTCATCTCTACATAGCTACCACACCCTATATCCGAGGCAATCTGTTTAACATATTGTAACCTTGGTCTGCCCCTACAGTTCTTGTCCTCAACCCTTCCTTCCATAACTAAGCTTGCTATTCCTGGGTGTCTTAGTATGTGTCCTACCAACCTATCTCTTCTCTCCATTAGCAGTCGCCAGAAACATCTCTCCTCTCCCACTAGTCTCAACACCTCTTCGTTTGTAACTCTATCTACCCATCTGATCTTCATCATTCTCCTGTAACACCACATTTCAAACGCTTCAATCCTCCTCTTTTCAGCTGCACCAATAGTCCAAGTTTCACTTTCATAGAGCGCCACGCTCCAGACAAAGGCTTTCAAAAATGACTTCCTAACACCTAAATCTATATTCGATGTCAACAGATTCTTTTTCTGTAGAAATGCTTTCCTTGCCTGAGCTAACCTACTTTTTATATCCTCTTTGCTTCGTCCATCACTGGTTATTTTGCTTCCTAAGTAACAGAATTCTCCTACTTCCTTTAGCTTTTCACCTGCCAATTTGATGTCCTTAGAGGTTTCTGATTTATTTCACCGCAGCCATAACCTGTGCCAGTAGGTCTTCCTCGGGATCTACAGGGGTCTCGCAAAACAAGGTTTTCAGATGACCCCACAGGTAGTAGTCTAGCAGTGTCAAGTTGGGTAAACGTGCAGGCCAAACATTCGGGCCACCACGACCTATCCACTGTTGTGCAGATGGTCTCACACCGCTATCTACCCGTCTCCGAGTCTCGCTGATACACCTTCAGAAAAAGAGTGTGCGAAGGTGTCCGGCAGTGTGCAAAACGCTCGGCATACAACTGACGAGCAGCTCTCCAATTCCACCGCGCTTCAACGTACAATATCAACAAGTAGGCGTATTCCCTCAAACGTATACGCCATGGTCAACAGCAACACACTACCAATAAACTAAGTACATACAGACTTACTGCTGCATTGTAGTATGAACGAAGGTCACAAGCACAACAGCAGGTACAACTCGTCTCCGTGCGGATCACACACTCAACTGAATGGTATGGAATGTCAACAAAGCTGTTGGGGATATGGGACATCAGGTGATCGTTCAATGGCGTACGTGCTCCAAGTCAGAGTTCAACGTGTGCTGCGGTGGATTTTTGCGGGTAGAGGGAATACGGTACGTTTACAGACACAAGTTCCTAATTTTAGAACTTAAATGGTTCATTCTGATTCCGTATTGATAAACTATAGCAGTGATCTGCAAGAAAATCAGGCATTTTTTAGAGTTTTAATATGTGTTTCAAATTTGTTTCAAATGATTATTTTATGCATATTCTCATACATCATATTGTATTGATTTATGCGTTCAATTCTCTATCTTTCTTTATGGTGCACTATTCTTCTTATTCTTCTTCTGCTTTTACGGCCTCATTGGACCACTTCAGTCAATCATTTCTTGGTCCTCTTCTTCAGTAAGTTTCCTTTCCGAGTCGCCCAGTAGCTCTTCATTGGCTCTGATCTTCTCAGGCGTTCCTCATCTGTAAATACCCTTTTTACTGTATTACGTTTGTCTATTTTAGCCTGAAATCTTATTTTTATATATCTCAGTTTTTTTTAATTTTGTTGTTTTGTTTTGCAAGTCATCCAAGGTTATTTCCAATTCTTTCATATCTTCTCTAATTTCCTTAATCCATCCTACTTGTTGTTTCATATTCCAAAGTTTCACTACAATTTTTCTAGATAACCTGGTTTCTGGTGTCCTCGTGATGTGACCAAAGAAAGAAAGCCGTTTCTTCCGAATAGTATCAGTGATGGGCTCCAGTTCTCTGTATATCACTTCATTTGGTACTATCCGCCACTGTCCATCTCTCTGATATTTTTTTATTTATGCATGTTCTAGCTATTCTTCTTTCTACTACATTAGTTTTTTTTACGAGGGACTGTGGAAAATCTTCAAAAGACACATGTGAAGGGTCTGCACTCCACAGTAGTGTGGGATTCTTACCCACTAAAAACCACATCCATTTTCCCACGATGCGTTCATCACCCCGGAACTGCTCTCGCATTACTTCAGGGTGCTTTCGTGCTTACTTAGACATTCAGACTTCTTCTTTCTTCATTTTTCTTATAGATGTTCGTACGCATCCATTTCCCTCTTCTTCTGGCACAGGACACCTTCTATGTAAATAGCTGTCTGATTCCATGTTTGATCATTTCGGAGCATCATCTGTACGATGTTGTCCGGCGTGATTACCCCTAGAGAAGCTTGCAGATCTCTTCTATATGTTGACCAGCGTTCACACACAAAATATGTGTGGAGCGCATCATCCTCTTCATTACAATAATGCCACAAAGGGCTATTAGCCACGCCAATGTGATGCAGGAATCTCCGAAAATATCCACAGCCTGTTAGGAACTGTGTCAGATAATAATTGACCTCTCCATGGTTTTGATCAACCCAGTCAGTCAGACGTGGAATAAGTTTCTTTGTCCATCGACCTCGTGTCTCATCATCCCATTTCTGTTGCCATCGTTCCATACAATGGTTGTGTGCAGACGTCTTTGCCCGGTGTATGCCCAGTTCTCCTTTGGTGAGCCAAAGGTTTAATGACAACGGACTTTTTAGTGTTACGCTATACAATTATCTTGTGTCTTTGACATCGATTCATTCATTTATATCGGCTGATGAAGGGGCGAAAAGAACAATTAGGCCTCGAAACATGTCCCACCAATGACCACATAGTGATCGTATTTAATAAAAAGTATTGATTAGGCAGAACTTTTAACCTATTTATTACTTAATTGCTACACAAGTTCCTATGCTAAACTTAACCTTATTGGTCCCCACCATAAGCCTTCAAAGTCTGTAATGGGAGTTTAGAAACACCCTGTATATATGTAGTATCTTGATTTCCAAGATCGTGTAGAGGTCCTGTTTAAAGTGTTTTGGGAACTGATACTAGAGAAGTATTATACAGTATTCGATTTGAAGTTGTTGAATTATTTCATTTACAGTAGCCTATATGTAGCCTACTGTATATCTTTATAGCTCTGGATTCATTATGTGTAAAATTTAATTTAGTCTTGTTATGAACTCCTTATAGTATTTGTCGTCTTCTGTAATCGTTATTCCTAAATAAGTTGATGAAATAATTTGAAATTATCTTTAAGTAACAGTTTAGTGCTTTTCTGTCGGTCTACACGAATGTACCCAAAAAGGTAGGTATAAAGGGGAGGGAAATTAGGGGGTTTTAGTAGGTAAATGTTATCTGGATCAAGTGTACGATGTACTTTTCTTCTGCAATAAACCAAGGCCCGTATTCGAGGCAGTATTAAAGGTGCCGGGACGTCCTCATAAGACCGGGCAGCGCTTAGTTTGAATGGCTTATGGTCCACGCGTGGCGAGGGCTGTTCCACGGTCATTGATAGTTGTAGACCCACCTCATTCAATAACATACATCTTATCTAGGTTGGCAATACCCCACATAAACACATCGCACTGAATCCACACAGCACATATGAACAGGGGGGAGAAAAAGGGAAAAACCAGTGTCGTTGAGATAGCAGCCTACCTCAGTCGACCACACCTGGAGTTACAGTGAACACGAAAATTGCGCGTAGCTATAGCACGGAAGACAATCAGATAAGTAGTTAGCCTGTAACATTACAGTTTAATCATAGTTGATTTTTACAACCATATAATCATTCCATATTACAAACTCCGGGTATCTATCACCATTTAGCATTTCACCTAACATCATATATACTGCATTTAGCATACACCGACAGTTGCAGTACCAATAGTGCAACTAAATAATTGTACATATTGTAAATATTTTCGCCTGTATTTTCAAACATAGATTTTATAGCCTAAGTGTAATGGATCTGATGATGATCGCTTGACGATCGAAAATGGTCAACCTAATGTATGTATTAATCTCATGTAATTTATTTCAGGATTAGGGCATAACCCAGCTCTTTTGGGTACATTCGTGTTGACCGACTGAAAAGCACTAAACTCTTGTTTACTAAGGCAACACTGAAAAAATGGCTTCAAACCCCACAATGTTATCTTTAAGTGCTGCGTTATTGATGTCGTTGGTTCTCAATGTAAGTCTTAAAAGGTTCGAATATGTTAAACAGACGCCTCGGATGTAAGGTGTGGTAGGTATGTAGAGATGAAACCATTAGCATGGAGATCTGCATCAAAACAATGAAAAGACTGAAGACCCATACAACAACAACAAGTAGTTCCGTGAAGAACTATACCCTATTTTCATATATCCTACTTATGTTAATTGCCTCTATCAAAGTTTGATTGCTGTAATAGATGCGTAGATACTGTCTGTTAGGTAGTCAGCCCGAAGGCTGGTTGGATCCTCAAAAAGCACCGCCGTGAGTAGATACCCACAAAAACCCAAGGCAGTGCTATTTTGAGGCGTTCTAGGCAAGAAGAGGAGTGAGGTAGTTTGTCATTGCTTTCCTCACTGAGTCAGCACAGTAGTCCTAACCCTATGAGTAGAACCTTTCATAGCATTCACAGGCACTGACTGTGCCCCGAATGCCATTACTAAGCACCACCCATACCTCAGTAGCTTCCATATAATCACAGCCATGAGTGAGACTGAGACATCAGTGAAAAGCCACCTTTTACTCTAGCCTGTGCCAACTGACAAATGCAAATGTACTGTATTCATCAAGAGACGGCAAACAGGCCACCGTAGATACTGAGAACCATCTAAATATTTCGGATGGTCGCCATGTTGGATTTTGATATATGTAGGCCGTAGAGTTATGTACTATCAGAAGACGATTTTTGCGTTCATTATTCAAACGTTCACTTCGTTCGCATAATTAATACAAAAGAAATAAAAACTTAATTTTCAAATTGCGCACAGCCGCCATATTTAGGTTATGTGAACAATTGAAATAAATTAGACGGCAGTGCATTACATTGTGTATAAACCTTTACAGTACCATATTTCGATGCGCTCAGATGGTTAAATCGTGAGGAAAGTCAATTAAAATGTTTCACCTTCGCTTGGTTGGCATGTTCGTTTTGTATTTTACAGGTTTTTGGAAGTCTCATAGCTGAACTCTTAGTAGTATCCTTTACCACCGTACAAAATTTCAGGGTGATATCAGTAATAGTTTCCGAGATATAGAATGCCGGTGAAATATTTCGTACAGCCGCCATGTTGGATTGGTGAGACGTAATAAAATTTGAATGGCACTGCCAGGGTCCGCCGAAATAGTACTATGATCTTACCGAGATTCATTGAAATCGCTCCAGCCGTTTAGAAGTAATTAGTAGGGGGCATACACACATACGCACACACATACAGTACACACACACACATACACACACACGGACAAAAGGTGATCTCATAAGCCTATTTTTTTTTTCATAAATTAAAATAGGCCTACAACTTGTTTATAGAGCAAATATTGTAAAGTTTCTAGCGATATGTCTTCATCGGCGAGTTTTGAAATTGACCAATCAAATTCTAAGCGTAAAGGAAGTAATGTAAGAATCCCTCCTCGTGTGTGAAACGTGAGCTGACGTTCGCGGTCTTCCCACTGCAGCTAACACGAGAACTGAACACGATGTGCAATGCAGTCGACTGTTGTGCTTTGACCTAATTACAATGAGGGTCATCGGAAATCCATATTAGTGTGTAAGGGTGCGTCGACCCATAGCATGAATAGACTCACAACGATAAGACATTGAAGGTCTTGCATTGTATTCATAACTAGCGAACCACTCCGGCTTTGCCCGGTATCTTAACAGTTTACCCAGCGTAAGGCGCATGGATGGCAGGCCCCAGATGCAATTCAGAAAAACAGTGGTGAACAGCGAAACTCCAAACACATATACTCTTCTCTGAAGTCTTAACTCGACATGACTCAGCAGTTTGATGCCGGCCAAAGCTAGGGTGATAGGCTCACTCGCTAGCTACTAAACTCGCTCCAAAGCTAGTAATTTAAATTTCCACTGAATGGAGATTGTTGGAAGAAATGAAAACGTGAAAACACTTATAGTGGGTGATGTATTAAAGTCAGAAATATTCTGTCGCAGACTTTTATGTAGAACTTTTCATGCTGAAAAATGATTGCGCTCATTGTATATAGATAGTTTAACGGTTTACCCAGTGTGAGCTTAAAAGGCGCACGGGAGGTAGGTTTTTATTCGACCTCTAACCAATGAAATCGTTACTGCTCGGCTTCATTTTGGTCATGCAGTAGAGCGTCGATAATCCGGACGTAGAAATGCGGGTTCAATTCCGGTGAAAAAAAAAGTTGAAGTGAATACATACATATTTGCCAAACAAAAGCGTTTTTGCGACAGGATGGTCAGGGTGGTTTTACCGCTACGAATCAAAGAATTTTCCGCAACAGAGCGAACTACTACTGCAGTTCAAAAATCAATAACAGATTGTTTTAAGAGCTCTGACAATGTATAAACTGTAGAGTATTCTGTAAATAATTATATACATTACATTGTAGACTATATTCTTTCATTTCAAGTACATTATAAGTTCATTCTAATAAATAGTTATATTAATCTGCTCCAATTAATTAACTACTTAAGTGAATTATTAACGGTTTTAGCAAGGTTTCTTCTGGTTATGAACTCAAACGACCATTTTTTTTTGTTATTTTCGAAAATTCGGACATTTTTACAATCCGAACAGGGTCCGGTCACAATTAATCTGGATTATCGACGCTCTACTGTAAATGAATGTTTTTCAACAGAAAACTTCCTCGAGATATTATTTACAGAATGCTGAAATCTTTGTCAAAATCCATTCAGTGGTTATCGGGATTACCCGTTACATCCAAGAATCGGGGATTTTGGTTTATATTATGTAGAGATTTTTCTTCAGGACAACAAGTGATGGTGATGGCGGTACTTCCAGGGACGGAACATTGGGGTCATATCCCAAATAAAGACGAATTAATTAGCCTAATGAAATTCGTTATAAGTGGGAAGGAAGCACCGAAACCTATTAGAAATTACCATTCGGGCATTTTCCATGAATTGAAAATAGGAAACCACGGAGTATCACTTGAAAGCACCTGACTTTGGGTTTCAAACGCACTCATCTCCCGAATGATGATGATAATTGTTGCTTTAAGGGGCTTAACATCTAGGTTATCGGCCCAATCTCCCGAATGTGGAGACATCCTGGCTCAATGTTGTTGTTATTAATTCATTTAGGGGCTTTGCCACATCATGGACATTTATCCCCGTGTACTTGAGTGTGTGTATAATTTGTCTGATAACCTGTGTTATTGTGATGTATGTAATAACGTGTGTAATTGTCATTTAGGTGACGATAGGGAAGGAGGTGGCCGTGGCCTTAATTTAGGAACTATCCCGGCATTTACCTGGAGTAGAAGTGGGGAACCACTTCCAAAATGGCTGAGATGGGAGTCGAACCCACTTCTTCTCAGTTTTTCCTCACGAGGCTGAGTGGTCCCTGTTCCAGATCAAAATTAAATGTCTAGGCAGAGGAGGGAATCGAACTCGGGCCTACGCGGTGACAGCCAAGAATGCTAGCCACTAGGCAACGAAACGGATTCTGACTCAACTACTTTGTATCAACAACAATATATGGTCTAGAAACGTGCACCATTAATAGAAGGGATAACAGCAGACTTCAGGCGGGGGAAATGAAATTTCTGAGGACAATGGGAGATCCAATGGCCTATCTTCTTAATGTTAATTTATAACAACTTCATGTTCCTTTTTCACAGAAACTACTGGGTAGATTTAGATGAAATTTAATTTCCATACTTAGTGATCATTTCTTAGTACTTTAACACGGGCATTTGATGTTTGTACTATTGTGACCATAATAATATTAATCTCGAATTTTCGGTTTAAAAATATTCAAAATATATCAATTTTTTCGAAATGTATTTTAGCTAGAAAAAAAAATCCCGTGTTAAAATCTTATGTACAAGCCAAGCTAAATATGGTAAAAAATTGCGACTTCTGTGATAAGTGACAACTGAGAGAAATGAACATGTATATGCAAAACAACAAGTTCTAAGAAAATGACTTTGTATGTTCTAATTTTCAGTGTTTTCTAAGGTGCACTGCATTATTTAAATAAATATTACACATGTTTTGCAAATAACAAATATCAAGTATTATACATCATTTTAAACGTCAAAGTACCCACTTTCACATCATATAAAAATCTGGATATTGATATTTTTTCAATTTTTATCAATTGGAACTTCCCTTTAAGGGAACCGGGACGTGTGAATCGATAGAGAAATGTAGCTTCCGATGTTTAGATACGTATCTCAGAAACTACAATAGATATTTCCTTGAATGTTCTTTTGGTGTATTCAGAGTACATTCATCATTATTTGGGTAGAATTTGAAGCTTCTATGTTGAATATTTTTGTGTCAGAGAGAGCATTACAAAAACAATCTTAGAAAAGCATATTGTTGAAAATTCCCTTAACTCGTGTCCCTTTTACTGAGTAAATAGTCTACTCAAACCAGACCCAACAAACTTTGCATGCATAATATTTAAACCATTTTTGAGCTACTGAAGTAAAACTATTATCCTTTTGTTAAAGTAGTTGAGTTTTCTTTTTTTTTTCTAACTTAATTGAAAACTGAAATTTTCTGTAAAATTGTCACTGCTCTTCAAGCTGAGCTCCATGAACTAATCTAGATAACTGAATAAATGTACTTCCTCTAGTAGATCTATATAGTGTCTTAGAGACTACCTGGTTTCAAATATATTGATCAGATAGTTTCCGAGTAAATGGTACCTGAAGTTTCAAAAAATATGGCTTACGGTAAACACAAAAAGCATGTTTGACTAGTAGCTACAGTATAGCATTAAAACATTATGTTTAAACCTAATTTTATTGCATCGAATATCACTTCAACACATAATTGATACACCAAATTCTTCAGGAGAAATGGGAGAATTATTAAAATAAAATAAAAATTGACATTTTTTAGCCTATCACACGTCCCGGTTCCCTTAAGAAAAATAGACGTGATAAGATCAGGAATGTAAAGATTCGTGAAGACATACGAGTGAAACCACTTAAGGAAACTATAGCTACATCAAGGTTGAGATGGTTCGGTCACTTGAAGAGGATGGATCTAAAGAGAGTAGCTCGGAAATGGTTTGATAAGGTCATAAAAGGAAAGTGACCTAGGAGAAGACCAAGGCACGATAGATTCCCAAATAAAAGATGATCTGGAAGATAGAGGAGTGGAATTGTGTAAAGTTGAAGGAGAAGAAGAAGAAGAAGAATAAGAATAAGAAGAAGAATTGTATTTGCATAGACTGAAATGGAGAGAGCTCATACACCACATCCGGTAAACTGGAGACAGTTAAATGATGATGATGATGATGATTAACATGCACGGCTACGACGCTATGTTGTTGCTACTGCTTCAATTACGGACTAGTTTGCACGCGCGTGTCCATGTGTGTGTGGTATTTGCCTGGTTCCCCCATTGAGGGCCTTGATTTACCAAGCGGCCGCTGCTCAGCCAGATTGCCTGCAAATTGGGGGTGACACGTAGTCATCGCGACGGGCCCGATCGGCCGTTAATCCTGATTACTTGACCAGGGTCACTGGCTCTCGGATTAGATGGCTATTGGGTGCACCCCATTCAATCCCTCAAATCGGAATTAATTTGTTAGCAGAACTGGGAATCGAATACAGACTTCCCGAGTGACAGCTAGCTGCTACACCATGACGTGGTAGAATGTTATATGGCAACCTGTGGTACTATATTTTATTGTCTGTAATAGAGCGTGTATTTATAACTGAGGCTTGGAGGCAGCCGCTGGTGTTAGGGTACGGACCATCCCAGCATTTGTCAGAGAAACTAACGAACCCCCTCTCGGATTTGCCGCACGAGGATGACTGAATACCTCGTTGTTTCAGTCTTCAGTATTTTGACTAGTTTGATACAGCTTTCCTCGCCCCTTGTCCAGAGCTAATCATCTCTATATAACTACCACACCTTACAACTTAAGCAATCTGTTTAACATATTATAACTTTGGTCTACCCCTACAGTTCTTGTCCTCAACACTTCCTTCCATAACTTAGTTTGCTATTCCTGGGTGTCGTAGTAGGCCTATGTGTCCTACCAACCAATCTCTTCTCTACATTAGCAGTCACCGGAAACTTCTCTCGTCTTAATACTTCTGATCTTCATTATTCTCCTCTAATACCACATTTCTCGTCTTTTCTGCTGCACCAACAGTCCAAGTTTCACTTCCGTAGAGCACCACGCTCCAGACAAACGCTTTCAGAAATTACTTTCTAGTACCTAAATCTGTATTACCGTAGATGCCAACAGGTTTCTTTTCTGTAGAAATGCTTTCCTTGACTGAGCCAACATACTTTCTATATCCACTTTGCTTCATAACTAGTCATTTTGCTTCCTAAATAGCAGAAGTCTCCTACTTCCTTTATCCTTTCACCTGTCACTGTGACGTCAATGAGGGTTTCTGATTTTTTTTTTTTTTTTTTTTTTACATTTTGCTACCAAGAGGGACCATAATACGAATTCATAGAACTATAATTAGGCCAGTGTTACTATATGGTGCAGAAACGTGGAAATTAAGCAAATGCACAGAGAGAAAAATAAAGTTTTTTTTTTTAATAAAATCCTCAGAAAGATTTTCGGAACAATTTGTGAAGTAGGTGAGTGGCGAAGGAGAAAGAACAAGGAACTAAAGAACCCGATGTTGTTGCGGAAGCTAAGACAAGAAGGCTGAGATGCGCTGGTCACGTGTATAGAAGAGAAGAGGGATCTAGACTGCAAGAAGTGTGTGAGAAAAAGCCAGACGGACGAAGACCTATAGGCAGACCAAAGTGAGCTGGAAAGACCAGGTAACCAAGGACATCCAGCTACTACGATCACTAGAGAAAGACGCCAAGGACAGAACGAGGTAGAGGAGGCTCCTTTACGAGGCCAAGAACCGACTGCGGTTTGTGGAGCCAGGAGAGTAAGTAAGTAACTGCTTTTCATCATGAATTCCTTCCACAAGACGGAGTTCATACCATTTGAAAGCCTATTCAAATCCTCTTGTGAATCGGTTAAAATGACAATGTCATCAGAAAATCACAGAGTTGAAATTATTTCTCCTTGAATCTTTACGCCTACTTTAAATGTTTCCCGGGGCGTGGTGGCGCAGCGGTCAAGCTGTTGGCCTCTCACCAAGGTGGACTGGGTTCGATTCCCGGTCAATGCATGTGAGATTTTCGAAGTGAAATGCCATGTCCTGTGGTTCGGATTCCACGTAAAAAGGAGGTCCCGTGGCTCATAATCACAAGATTCACGGTCACGTAAAACTACAATCTTCCTTCCTTTTAAATGTTTCCAACCCTCAGACTAGAATTAAATTATGTAAATTAAGACTTTCACGGCCTGGATTGCTAATAAATTATTAATATTTTTTGGACCATTGCCGTGTGAAAATTAAATTAAATACCAGGCGTTTCGAAGGAACCTTGGCCATGGGCGGCTCCACCTTATGTGCTGAAGTGCTGCAGCACATTGTTATATTTGAAAATTAATTACTTTAGTAATATTATCTACAATCAAATACAGTGCATTAAAAATATATCTGTAAAATAATTGGAAATATTTCAACTCCTCCCACAACGAGATATCTAGTCATGCGCTCCATTCTCAGCTCAGCGAGAATTTCTACGTTTATTGCCAGCAAACATGAACTCTGCCTTTTGCAGATGCGTGCCCATCCTTTCCGTTGTGCTGTTGCGACAACAGGTCAAGACATCACAGCATTGCTTCGTTCAAGCACACAGTGGCAGCACTGGTCATACGAAATGAGAACGTAGCAGGAGGCTCCTTCTAGACTCTGCGGCATCATTTTAGAGGGAATCGCTCAAACCAAACGGTGGAAAAAATAGAGGAAGCCATCAGGTGTTACCGCCAGAAGGTCTTTTAACACTCCCAACTTATCTATCCTATAGCCATATTTTGTAAATCGATGAACTATAGCTTGTTCAGTATGGAAAAATCAGTGAAGAGCCTCTTAAGTGTTACTGAGTGAATGTTTCCATAAATTATGTTTCTGAATATTTTTATTATTTGGAGTGGGGATGGGCTACAGCACATAACTGATTTTCTGAACCAGCCGCCACTGACCTTGGCTCCTTTTTCAATGGAATTGAAACAATGTGGCCAAAGAAAGTGTATCAATGTGCTTACAAAAAACTAGAGAAATTCCTCTGTTCGTCACCAGAGAGCAGCCGACAGAAACTACTGTATAGACCTTGGTAGAAAAACGCGCCATATTAATAAGAACGGCGGACAGAGTAGTAAGGAAGGAGAAGATAGAGGGGGCGGGGGAAGAAAAATATTCAGACTCCTCGAAGAATGAAGATGTCCAAATAAGGAGAAAGGGCGGGGGACGGGGAGAGAGAGAGAGAGAGTTAGATGGATATAAGGAAACAGAAACAAAAGGGAAGTGTATCTGTACGATACCCAACGGCATACAGGCAACGGCGAAAAACAGATGGAAACTCCTCCAGTGACGAACAAAGGAGATCAAATCATGGCCTTGTAGCCACAGAGGAAACCGTAATACAGGCTGTTCCAGTCGAGCAGCTCACCAGTGAGCAGTGGAGTACTCGCCGCCTTGCGTGAGTAAACCTGCAACATGGAATACAGCTCTGCTCTGGGGACTGCCGTCACTGCGTGGTGAATACATCAAGACTGGCAGGAAGCGCATGGACTTGTGTTATGACCTTCGCCCAGTGGCGTATTGGCTATCACCACCAGTCCCTCTCCAACCGTGCTCCGAGCATCACTGCTGAGTACTCGCGTGTACGCACACTCAAACTCGTGGATTTTGAACAGCCTGTCGTACAATTTGGAATAGGTGAAGAACTAGAGGAAATGAGAGGAACTACCTTCCCAGATCTTTAATAACTGGTAGAGCCGGGAATCAAAATTAAGACCTCCGCATTGCCAGACAAGAATGTGACGTTGACTGCAACAGTTATATAACTCGGTTTAAAATACCCGACCTACAGACTCACAGTGTCCCCGCTATAAGCTGTTCCGTAACCACGCCGCTAATGCGATACTGCTGCTCTCTATGTCGAGCTCAATATTTAAAATCAAATTTCACGCCCTGCTGGCTTATCCCCCCCCCCCAGAATCTGTGACGTCAAGCGCTTTTTGATGGCCGTTTTGTTGTTTCCCCTTCTGAAATAGCTCGGCCTATAAAACAGACGTTAAGTCAACTTTAAAATATGTGACATTAATGTGTGTACAATGCTAACAGGGACATAGCCTATACTCCACACGAGATAATATAAAACAGTAAGCCATATAAATGCCACAACATTCAACACTAAATTACCTTGAATAAGGCTTTCACGGTTCTAAATACTATTCAGTTGGGGCTTTGCTGTGTTGATGTGATAGCCTACAACTAGTTGAAATTGTCCTAAATGTTCAGGCTGCTTTGAAAATGGAAAATCAATAAATGTAAAACAATTGAAATGGAATGCAGTCGGAAGAAATCTGAAACCCCTCATCATCACCATCATCATCTTCTTCATTTCCCTTTTTCCAGCTGACACTAGGTGGGGGCAAATATGGTTCCTCTCCACTTTGTTCTGTCGTTCCACCATTCCTCTTCCGACACGGTGTTCCAATCCAGGTTCCGTTTTCTAATGTTATACTTCACCGAGTCCATCCAACGCATTCTTGGTCTTCCTCGTCCTCTCTTCCCTGTCATCCGTCGTTCCAGTGCTCGCCTTGATAGCCTTACTTCATTCATCCGTTTGACATGTCCAAACCATCTCAATCTGTTTTGCTCCAATTTGTCATTTAGTTTCTCTACTCCCAGTTCTTTCCGTATATCTTCATTTCTCACTCTGTCCCTCCCCGTTTTCTGGGCCATACTTCTCAGGAATCTCATATCAGCTGCCTGTACTCTGCTCTCATCCCTCTTAGTCATTGTCCAAGTTTCTGCTGCATGTGCCATTATAGGAACTTAATATGCTTTGTATATAACTTCTTTAGCCTTAATTGGTATATCCTTGTTCCATACTAGTCCCCGTACCTGTTGGTAGAAAGCACTCCCGAGTTGTATTCTTCTGCTAATTTCCAAATCTAGTCTTCCATCTTCAGTCAGTTCACTTCCCAAGTATTTGAAGTGTTTCACCACTTCCAAATCCTTATCTCTGACTTTGATTACTCCTTTTCCTTCTTTATTAGCTCTACACGTATTGACGTCAGATTGACAGGTGAAAAGCTAAAGGAATTAGAGCAAAATAACCAGTGATGGACGAAACAAAGAGGATGTAAAATGTAGGTTAGTTCAAGCAAGGAAATCGTTCATAGAATATAGATGGTGTTCCCAAGTTGATTTTATCTTGGTGTGATTCATGACCCCCTGCAGCGAAACCCACATTAAATGAGGCAGTATTGTGAGATAGTTTCCTTGACATCTACTGTAACTTTATTGTGTAGTGTGCCATAATTTATAATTTCTTTGCCATACTTCTAAATAAGGTCTTTTTAAAACATACTGAATGTTAACATAAAAGAAGATCAGCTTTATCCAATTTTTGCAAAGTCCGATGTTTATATGCATACACGCTTTGTATTTTTAACAAAACTAAGGGATTGGTGTAGATTGAATATTGATTGATGCTGTGCAGTTAAATGTTCTTCATTGCATTGATTGTCTCAGTACGTGCTTTTTGCCTGATTTTAATTACATTAAATCTTCTCAGAACTACGTATTTGCTTACAACATTTAAGATTCAATCTGCATTAATGTTTCCACTTCTATTATTATTATTATTATTATTATTATTATTATTATTATTATTATTATTATTATTATTGACATGTTTATCATCATCATCATCATCATCAATCAACATCATCGCCATTATCATCACAGTGCCTACCGTTTCGCATCCCTCGATCTGAGCGAATGCTACCTATGTAGACTGCCCGCAGTGCGGATGTGTAATGGGGTTTGCATTCGGTAACTACTCCAGGGCGCGTTCTAATGCGCTACGTGCTCTTCTATCCTACACCAAGCACGTGCAGCGATTGCATGTGTTCCAGCGGGAATGTGGACTAGTCGAGACATGTTGCACAATACAAATGGTCTCAAATTAGCAGGGTTTTATGAATTAATAACATCCCAATACCAGAAGTTCATTCATCCGTATTATCAGAAAGTTAAAATGAGCTAAATTCTCTATTCTCTGAACGTCAATAAGAACGAAATAGTATGCACATTATCCAATACAATTTGACATTATACATTGCACCCATACATACATTGGACAGATGGTCCGTTGTGGAAGGGCACAATATATTATTATGTTTGCTTATGTATTATTCACGAATATTGTCGGGGGCAGATGATCTCGCTGTTCCGCCCCTTAAAGCCTCAATAACCAACCAACCAACCACGAATATTGTCATAAATTAATTCTTCACGAGACTGAAAATTTAAAAATTCTTGATTTGTGTTGTCCTTATCATCAATCTTTTAATAAGCTTGCCGTGGTGGGTGAGTGGATAGCGTGTCGGTCTACTAACCCCAAGATTGCAGGTTCACTCCTGGCCGTGGTAAGTGATTTTTGAAAGGCGGCAAAAATACGACACGCATGTCATACGATGTTGGCATGTCAAATGACCCATTTGAATTCAGTAGGCCGTGTTTCATAATGGCAAAATTAATCTCGGGAGTTTCCGCCAACACAAAGTTCCTCATGACTCTACAAGAACGCGCTACAGTGTTCAAGGAGCTTAGATATCTAACCTCCTTGACTTTCATAGTGCTTCAAGAAACAACGAATTTCGACATGCAAGCTACCCTCAGGGTGTCAAATTACAAAGCTTGCACCCGGCACCCGAGGCCATACGATGTTATTATTATTATTATTATATATTTTAATAAAGACTGGTTACGAGTTGCTTCACATCTATTTTTTTCCCTTTTCCAAATGATGAAATTACGAACTCCATAACCTATGTACCATGAATTGTATACATAATTTTGTTCAGTCTATGCCAAGTGAATCCGCTGCCCCTAATACTATTCATTTATGCAGCCCAACTAACGCGTGTTGTCAGGAAGGTCGATATTTCTCTGTTTGCATCCCGTATGGTACTAATGCACTGCAAGCATGTCCTGCAAACCATACTGAACGCTATTATTTTTCCCTTGATGTGACTACAGACTAATACTGCAAGCATGTCCTGCAAACCATACTGAACGCTATTATTTTTCCCTTGATGTGACTACAGACTAATACGAGGGGGAAAATAACAGTGTACTGTGTCGTTTTCGGGATATGCTTGCAGCGCATTAGAACCATACGGGATGCAAACAGAGAAATAGAGAAATAGCGACCTCCCTGACAACACGTGTTAGTTGGGCTGCATAAAACAATACTATTAGGGGCAGCTCATTCGAACGCTATAGTCGATCCTGTTGCATCCCTGTCATAGCTACTGCTCAGTGGTGGTTGTACCGGCTGAGTTTGCCGTGGTCGTTACGGCGTGGCTGCTGGCAGTCGCTCACATCCGGGAGGCGAGGAGGTTCTAATCCCCCCGCCGGCAACCTTGAAGATGGTCTTCTGTGGTTTCCCATCTTCCTTCCAGGCAAATTCCGGGGTTGGTCCATAACTATAGGCCACAGCCGCTACCTTCCAACTCCTCGTCCTTACATTCAAACTTTCCTCCCCATACAACACTCCACACGTGACGGTACTTGTAGCTCACCCCGGGTGTCCGCCTACAAGCAGTTACAAACTGGTGAGCCGAACTTGTCCTCGGACACTACCGGCACTAACAGCCATACGCAAAAAAAAGTGCTTTTGTGCTGTTGTTTCTTGTTCATAGGGGTCAACACATTGGTTGTGTTCATGCAAGTGATTGGAGGGAACATGTAATGGATATTTTACCAATGATTTGAGACTTACTTGATAGTGGGTAGTGTCACTTGTACCTGGATTTATTTACACAGTCCACTTCATGATATTCTCCTGATTCCCCAAGAAAACTCTATTCAATTTAATTGCATTATCATAAAAGGAAAGTGTTTAAAATATCACAGCAATGATTCCCAGCAGAATTTTCAGTTATTAAATAAGGAGAAATGGAATCGCCTATTTTCACAATGTTCATTTGTTGGTACATTTGTTTGGGAATCAAATAGGGGGCATAATTTCAGGTATGTATCTGTTATATGTAGACAATCAAAATAGTTCATTACAACATGTGTCCGGAAATGCTTCATTTGCAAGTTATGGCCTTCAGAACACTGAACTTCACCGGAACGTTTATTCTTCCGCAGAACAGAAGATGTTCAAAATGTCCACCTCCTGCTTGAATACAGACCTCACATTGATGTCTCATAGACCTCTCCTGGAACAAACGACGAGCCAACGCAGCATTGCCGTCCACCTTATCGCACATGAAGTGCATCTCTGTCGGATGCTGATTTGAGTACATGACGCACAGACAAACGCCAAACACAACACTGAATTTAACCTTCGCCTCAGATTGAACCGTCAGAGTGTCCTCTTAATGTCTCCTATCACGGCAACGACCTGCGATAAGAAAAACGTTCCGGTGAAGTTCAGTGTTGTGAAGGCAATAACTCAGAAATGAAGCATTTCCGGACACATATTGTAATGAACTATTTTGATTGTCTACACATAACAAATACATACCTGAAATTATGCCCCCTATTTTTGAAACACCGTGTATAGCTCAAAATTTTACATTGTATGGAAACAGGCATTGTTATTATACTGGAACAACAAAATATGATTTCTTACCTAAGAAATTTTTCACCACCATTCTTCTATATAGGCTATTATCGCTTATCGAATATATAAAAGTGAAAGTCTGTATGTATGTATGTATGTATGTATGTATATATGTTGGTTCCGTATACAAATCTACACCGTTCCACCAATCTCAACCATATTTTGCATACACATAGTTTAGGACCCAGAAGGAACCGCTGGCTACATGAATTTTCGATAGTATTTCTCATTCTTCTGATTTCGGCCCTTTTTCACTCAAAAACAGGCTAATCAAATCATAAAATATACTCATGAAGGAATGGCAAGGCAGATAGTTTCCATGGCAACATAGCTCAAGTCGAGACACGGCCGACTGGATGCCAATTGCGCTCTGCACTACCGGTATAGAAAATGAGGAGCTTTACTTGAAATCCCGTTAGTTACTCAACTGATCACTCAGCACTGTCAACCGCGTATAGCATAACAAAGACTTGACACTATCTACTAGATATTTGTCAAATACCACTCACTCACTCACTCACTCACACATTCATTTATTCATCACGAAATCTCAGAAACCACCGAACGGATTGGAATGAAATCTGGTATGCAGCTTCCTCAAGGGCCGCAAATGCCCACTAAGAGAGAAATTTTGGCTATTCAGGTTCTAAAGGGGTGTTAAGGGGGTAGACCTGCATTTAATTGAATAGCAATATCTCCCGATTGGTTTCATGGGGGGATGTGATACTCGGCATATAAACTCATCATTAAAAATAAGAAGACATGTGTCTGAGGGTTTTTCGATGTGGTGTATATTATGAGGTGAAAGGGGTGAAAAGTGGGGATTAAAAGATTCTTAACGGAGCGTGTGTCTCTTAAACGACATAGGCGAGGAGTTTGAAACACAGCGAAAAAAAATCAACATAAAAAAGAAGTAAATATGTGTTTGACAGTTTTTTCATAAATCCAATTTAAGGGGCCCATGGGGAGAGATGAAATTCTGGGGGGGGGGAACAGGAAAGAAAGTGTCCTAACTGATTGACTGACTGGCTCACTCATCAAACTCAGGGGGAAAAACTGCTTTAAAGTAAGTAAATAGCTGTTCGACAGTTTTTTTTTTCATAAATCAAATTTAAGGGGTTCATGGGGAGGGGTGAAATTCTGAAAAAAGAAAATTGAAAGAAAATGTCCAGACTCACTCACTCATCATCGCCTAGCCAAAATTATTGAAGTTAGAAACATGACAGTTTGGGGATATGTTCATTGTATGTCCAAACAGTCTACTAAGGGAGGATTTTTGGATATTCAGGTTCTAAAGGGGTCTTAAGGGGGTTAAACCTGCATTTCATTGAATAACAATATCTCCCGATTGGTTTCATTGGGGGATGTGATACACGGCATATAAACTTATCATTAAAAAGTAACAAGACACGTGTCTGAGGGTTTTTCGATGTGTTTATGAGGTTAAAGGGGTGAAAAGTGGGGATTGAAAGATTCCTAACGGAGCGTGTATCTCTTAAACGACATAGGTGAGGAGTTTGAAACTCAGCGGAAAAATACAGCATAAAAATAAGTAAATGTGTGTTTGGCCGCTTTTCCATAAATCCAATTTAAGGGGCCCATGGGGAGGGGTGAAATTCGGGGGGGGGGCGGGGGGACAGGAAATAAAGTGTCCTAACTGATTGACTGACTGACTCACTCATCAAACTCAGGGGGGAAAAACTGCTTTAAAGTAAGCAGTTTGTTTTTCAATCAAATTGAAGGGGTTCATCGGGAGGGGTGAAATTCTGAAGAAAAAAAAATTGAAAGGAAATGTCCTGACTCATTCACTCACTCATCATCGCCCAGACAAAAAAATTGAAGTTGGAAACATGACATTTCGGGGATATGTTCGTTGTATGTCAAAACCGTACACTAAGGGAGGTTTTTTGGATATTCGGGTTCTAAAGGGGTCTTAAGGGGGTTAAACCTGCATTTCATTGAATATCAATATCTCACGAGTGGTTTCATTTGTGGATGTGATACTCGGCATATTAACTAATCATTAAAAATACGCAGACATGTGTCTAAGCGTTTTTCGATGTGGTGTATTATTATGTGGTGAAAGGGCTGAAAAGCGGGGGTTGAAGGATTCCTAATGGAGCGTGTAGGCCTATCTCTTAAACGACATAGGCGGGAAATTTGAAACTCAGCGAAAAAAATCAGCTTAAAAAGTAAGTAAATCGGTTTTCGACTGTTTTTTTCATAAATTAATTTAAGGGGCCAATGGGGTGGGGTGAAATTCTGGGGGAAAAAGGAGAGAAAGTGTCCTAACCGACTGAATCAGGGGAAAAAGACAGCTTAAGAAATAAGTTAATAGGTGTTCAAGCGTTTTTTCATCAATCCAATTTAAGGGGCCCATGGGGAGGGGTGAAATTCTGGTAAAATAAATGAAAGAAAATGTCCTGTCTGACTCACTCACTCATCACGCCCAGCGAAAACTATTAAAGTTGTAAACATGAAATTTTGGGAATATGTTCGCTGTATGTCGAAAACGTTAACTAAGGAATGATTTTTGTTTATTCGGGTTTTAGAGACGTGTCAAGGGGGTAAACGTGCATTTCATTGAATAACGATATCTCATGAGTTGTTTGTTTGGGGATGTGATATTCGGTATATAAAATAATCATTAAAAATAATCAGACATATGGCTAAGGGTTTGTCGATGTGGTGTATATTATGAGGTGAAAGGGGTGAAAATTGTGGGTTGAGGGATTCTTGACGGAGCGTGTATCTCTGAAACGACATAGGCGTGAAGTTTGAAATTCGGTGGGAAAAAACAGCTTAAAATACAAGTAAATAGGTGTTCGAACGTTTTTTCATAAATCCAATTTAAGGGGCCCTTGGAGAGGGGTGAAATTCTGGGGAAAAAAACAGGAAAGAAAGTGTCCTAACTGATTGACACTTACTCACTCATCAAACTCAGGGGGAAAACAGCTTTAAATAAGTAAATAGGTGTTTGACCGTTTGTTTCATAAATCCAATTTAAGGGGTTCATTGGGACGGGTGAAATTACCAAAAATAAATGAAAGAAAATGTCCTGACTGACTCTCTCACTCATCATCGCCCAGCCAAAATTATTGAAGTTAGAAACATGAAATTTTGGGGATATGTTCGTTGTATGTCGAAAACGTCCACTAAGGAAAGAGTTTTGAATATTCAGGTTCTAAAGAGGTGTTAAGGGGTAAATGTGCATTTCATTGAATAACAATATCTCACGAGTGGTTTCATTTGGGGATGTGATACTTGGCATATATTCTAATCATTAAAATAAGCTGACACATGTCTAATGGTTTTTCGATGTAGTGTATATTATAAGGTGAAAGGGACGAAAGTGGGGTTTGAAAGATTCCTAACGGAGCGTGTATCTCTTAAACGACATAAGCGAGGTGTTTGAAACTCGGAGGAAATCAATCAGCTTAAAAATAAATAAATAAATAAATAAATAAATAAATAAATAAATAAATAAATAAAATAAATAGGTGTTCGACCGTTTTTTCATAAATACAATTTAAGGGGCCTATGGGGAGGGGTGAAATTCTGGAAGAAAAACGTCCACTAAGGAAGGATTTTTGGATGTTCACTCTCATCGACCAATCAAAACTATTAAAGTTAGAAGAATGATATTTTGGGGATATGTTTGTTGTGTGTCAAAAATGTCTACTAAGGAGGGATTTTTGGATATTCAGGTTCAAAAGGGGTGTTAACGGGGTTAAACCTGCATTTCATTGAATAACAATATGACACGACTATGACGCGAGCGAAGCGAGGCTAAAAATGAGATGGTGTGTGTGTATTACTCAATCACGCATACCACTGGTCCGATTTACATGAATTTTACATGGAAGTAGCTGATTTACCTGGTTAACATATAGGTTACTTTTGATTTCATTAATTTGCAGTATTTAAAGATGGCGACCATTTTAGTGACGTCACTACACCCTTTGGTTTCAAACTTTCATATTTCCATTTCAAATAAAAAGAGAACGCTAAGAAATAGCAAACTTTTGATGGCATATAGGCTACGAGGTTTAAAATTACATTTTCTATCCGAAAGGTATCTGCAACTGTTAGCGAGTAAAACCTAAATTTGTGCTATAAAACATGGTCAACGCCGAGCGGTGTAGTTGGACAAAATTTTCCATCCTTAATCTCCCTCTGCGCAGCACCTCGCCTATCCCCTGTTTTAACTGTCACCTTCACATTTTAATTTATTTATGACCCGTAGCGAAGCACGGGTACTTCAGCTAGTCTTATATATAAAAGTGAAAGTATGTATGTATGTATGTGGGTGGGTTGGTTCCGTATACAAATCTACACCGTTCCACCAATCTCAACCAAATTTTGCATACACATAGTTTAGGACCCAGAAAGAACCGCTGGCTACATGAATTTTTGATAGTCTTTCTCATTCTTCTGATTTAGGCCCTTTTGCACTCGAGCAAAGGCTAATAAATTCATAAAATATACTCATGAAGGAATGGCAAGGCAGTTAGTTTCCATGGCAACATAGCTCAAGTCGAGACACGGCCGACTGGATGCCAATTGCGCTCTGCACTACCGGTATAGAAAATGAGGAGTTTTACTTGAAATCCCGTTAGTTACTCAACTGATCACTCAGCACTGTCAACCGCGTATAGCATAACAAAGACTTGACACTATCTACTAGATATTTGTCAAATACCACTCACTCACTCACTCACTCACACATTCATCACGAAATCTCAGAAACCACCCAGCGGATTGGAATGAAATTTGGTATGCAGCTTCCTCAAGGGCCGCAAACGCCCACTAAGAAAGGATTTTTGGATATTCAGGTTCTAAAGGGGAGTTAAGGGGGTAGACCTGCATTTCATTGAATAGCAATATCTCCCGATTGGTTTCATTGGGGAATGTGATACTCGGCATATAAACTTATCATTAAAAATAAGAAGACATACGTCTGAGGGTTTTTCGATGTGGTGTATATTATGAGGTGAAAGGGGTGAAAAGTGGGGGTTGTTCCACCAATCTCAACCAAATTTTGCATACACATAGATTAGGACCCAGAAAGAACCGCTGGCTACATGAATTTTTGATAGTCTTTCTCATTCTTCTGATTTAGGCCCTTTTGCACTCGAGCAAAGGCTAATAAATTCATAAAATATACTCATGAAGGAATGGCAAGGCAGATAGTTTCCATGGCAACATAGCTCAAGTCGAGACACGGCCGACTGGATGCCAATTGCGCTCTGCACTACCGGTATAGAAAATGAGGAGCTTTACTTGAAATCCCGTTAGTTACTCAACTGATCACTCAGCACTGTCAACCGCGTATAGCATAACAAAGACTTGACACTATCTACTAGATATTTGTCAAATACCACTCACTCACTCACTCACTCAAACATTCATCACGAAATCTCAGAAACCACCCAACGGATTGGAATGAAATTTGGTATGCAGCTTCCTCAAGGGCCGCAAACGCCCACTAAGAAAGGATTTTTGGATATTCAGGTTCTAAAGGGGAGTTAAGGGGGTAGACCTGCATTTCATTGAATAGCAATATCTCCCGATTGGTTTCATTGGGGAATGTGATACTCGGCATATAAACTCATCATTAAAAATAAGAAGACATATGTCTGAGGGTTTTTCGATGTGGTGTATATTATGAGGTGAAAGGGGTGAAAAGTGGGGGTTGAAAGATTCCTAATGGAGCCTGTATCTCTTAAACGACATAGGCGAGGAGTTTGAAACTCAGCGGAATAAAATCAGCATAAAAATAAGTAATTAGGTGTTTGACCGTTTTTTTTCATAAATCCAATTTAAGGGGCCCATGGGGAGGGGTGAAATTCTGGGGGAAAAGAACAGGAAAGAAAGTGTCCTAACCGATTGATCACTCGCTCTTCAAACTCAGGGGGAAAAACTGCTTAAAAATAAGTAAATGTGCGTTCGACAGTTTTTTTGATAAATCTAGGGGTTCATCGGAAGGGGTGAAATTCTGAAGAAAAAAAAATTGAAAGAAAATGTCCTGACTCACTCACACACTCATCATCGCCCAGCCAAAAATATTGAGGTTGGAAACATGGCATTTTCGGGATATGTTCGTTGTATGTCAAAACCATACACAAAGGGAGGATTTTTGAATATTCAGGTTCTAAAGGGGTCTTAAGGGGGTTAAACCTGCATTTCATTGAATAACAATATCTCACGTGTGGTTTCATTTGTGGATGTGATACTCGGGATATAAACTAATCATTAAAAATAGCAGACATATGTCTAAGGGTTTTTCGATGTGGTGTATTATTATGACGTGAAAGGGGTGAAAAGAGGGGGTTGAAGGATTCCTAACGAAGCGTGTAGGCCTATCTCTTAAACGACATAGGCGAGAAATTTGAAACTCAGCGAAAAAAAAATGAGTTTAAAAATTAAGTAAATCAGCGTTCCACCGTTTTTTCATAAATTAATTTAAGGGGCCAATGGGGTGGGGTGAAATTCTGGGGGGGGGGGGGAAATGAGAGAAAGTGTCCCAACTGACTGACTAACTCACTCACTCATCAACCTCAGGGGAAAAAGACAGCTTAAAAATAAGTTATTCGGTGTCAAGCTTTTTTTCATCAATCCAATTTAAGGGGCCCATGGGAAGGGGTGAAATTCTGGTAAAAATAATAGAAAGAAAATGTCCTGTCTGACTCACTCACTCATCACGCCCAGCGAAAACTATTAAAGGTCGAAACATGAAATGTTGGGAATATGTTCGCTGTATGTCGAAAACTTCAACTAAGGAATGATTTTTGTATATTCGGGTTTTAAAGAGGTGTTAAGGGGGTAAACATGCATTTCATTGAATAACGATATCTCCTGAGTTGTTTCTTTGGGTATGTGATATTCGGTATATAAACTAATCATTAAAATAATCAGACATAAGTCTAAGGGTTTATCGATGTGGTGTATATTATGAGGTGAAAGGGGTGAAAATTGGGGGTTGAGGGATTCTTAATGGAGCGTGTATCTCTTAAACGACATAGGCGAGAAGTTTGAAATTCGGCGGGAAAAACAGCTTAAAATATATGTAAATAGGTGTTCGACCGTTTTTTCGTAAATCCAATTTAAGGGGCCCTTGGAGAGGGGTGAAATTCCGGGGGAGAAAACAGGAAAGAAAGTGTCCTAACTCACTCACTCATCAAACTCAGGGGGGAAGAACAGCACAAAAATAAGTAAATAGGTGTTCGACCGTTTTTTTTTTCATAAATCCAATTTAAGGGATTCATGAGAGGGGTGAAATTCTGAAAAATAATTGAAAGAAAATGTCCTGTCTGACTCACTCACTCATCATCGCCCAGCCAAAATTATTGAAGTTAGAAACATGACATTTCGGGGATATGTTCGTTGTATATCGAAAACGTCCACTAAGGAAGGAATTTTGGATATTCAGGTTCTAAAGGGGTGTTATGGGGGTAGACTTGCATTTAATTGAATAACAATATCTCCCGATTGGTTTCCTTTGGGATGGGATACTCGGCATATAAACTCATCATTAAGAATAAGAAGGCACATGTCTGAGGGTTTTTCGATGTGGTGTATATTATGAGGTGTATGTGTGAAAAGTGAGTGTTGAAGGATTCTTTACGGAGCAATTATCTCTTAAAAGACAGAGGCAAAAAGTATGAATCTCAGGGAGAAAAATCAGCTTGAAAAAGTAGTAAATAGGTGTTCGATTGTTTTTTCATAAATCCAATTTAAGGGGCTAATGGGGAGGGGTGAAATTCTGGGGAAAGAAGTCCACTAGGGAAGGATTTTTGGATATTCACTCATCATCCCCCAGCAAACCTATTGCAGTTAGAAACTTGATATTTTGGGGATATGTTCGTTGTATATCGAAAAAGTCCATTAAGGATGGATTTTTGGATATTCATGTTCTGAAGGGGTGTTAAGGGAATAAACTTGCATTTTGTTGAATAAAAATATCTCACGAGTTGTTTCATTTGGGGATGTGATATTCGGCATATAAACTAATCATTCAAAATAAGCAGACACACGCCTAAGGGTTTATCGATATGGTGTGTATTATGAGGTGAAAGGGGAGAAAATTGGGGGTTGAAGGATTCTTAACGGAGCATGTACTGTATCTCTTATTCAACATAGGCGATAATTTTGAAATTCAGCGGAAAAAAGCAGCTTAAAAAAATAAGTAAATAGGTGTTCGACCATTTCTTCATAAATCCAATTTAAGGGGCCCATGGGGAGGGGTGAAAATCGGGGGAAAAACAGGAAAGAAAGTGTCCTAAATGATTGACTCACTTACTCACTCATCAAACTCAGGGGGAAAACAGCTTTATATAAGTAAATAGGTGTTCGACCGTTTTGTTTTTTTCATAAATCCAATTTAAGGGGTTCATGGGGAGGGGTGAAATTCTGAAAAATAAATGAAAGAAAATGTCCTGACTGACTCACTCATTCATCATCACCCAGTCAAAATTATTGAAGTTAGAAACATGAAATTTTGGGAATATGTTCGTGGTATGTCGAAAACGTCCACTAAGGAAAGAGTTTTGGATATTCAGGTTCTAAAGAGGTGTTAAGGGGGTAAACGTGCATTTCATTGAATAACAATATCTCACGAGTGGTTTCATTTGGGGATGTGAAACTTGGCATATATTCTAATCATTAAGAATAAGCTGGCACATGTCTAATGGTTTTTCGATTTGGTGTATATTATGAGGTGAAAGGGATGAAAAGTGGGGGTTGAAAGATTCCAAACGGAGCGTGTATCTCTTAAACGACATAGGCGAGGAATTTGATTTTCTCCGAGTTTCAATCAGCTTAAATATAAATAAACGAATAAATAAGTTAATTAAAATAAGTAGGTGTTCGACCGTTTTTTCATAGATCCAATTTAAGGGGCCTATGGGGAGGGGTGAAATTCTGGAAGAAAAACGTCCACTAAGGAAGGATTTTTGGATGTTCACTCTCATCGACCAACCAAAACTATTAAAGTTAGAAGAAGGGGATATGTTTGTTGTGTGTCGAAAAATTCTACTAAGGAGGGATTTTTGGATATTCAGGTTCTAAAGGGGTGTTAACGGGGTTAAACATGCATTTCATTGAATAACAATATGACACGACTATGACGCGAGCGAAGCGAGGCTAAAAATGAGATGGTGTGTGTCTGTGTATTACTCAATCACGCAAGAACCACTGGTCCGATTTACATGAATTTTACATGGAAGTAGCTGATTTACCTGGTTAACATATAGGCTACTTTTGATTTCAATACTTTGAACTATTTAAAGATGGCGACCATTTTAGTGACGTCACTACACCCTTTGGTTTCAAACTTTCATATTTCCATTTCAAATAAAAAGTGAACGCTAAGAAATAGCAAAATTTTGATGGCATATACGAGGTTTAAAATTACATTTTCTATCCGAAAGGTGTCTCCAACGGTTAGCGAATAAAACCTAAATTTGTGCTATAAAACACGGTCAACGCCGAACGGTGTAGTTGGACAAAATATTCCATCCTTAATCTCCCTCTGCGCAGTACCTCGCCTATCCCCTGGTTTAACTGTCACCTTCACATTTTAATTTATTTATGACGCGTAGCGAAGCACGGGTATTTCAGCTAGTAACATATATATATAACGTGTCTTCACACAGCACTCTCCATGCAGTCCTGTCTTGAGCCGTTCTCTTTGTTTGGTGGTAATTACCTGCTATCTTGACACTGTCCACCCTCTGGTACCTTATCCGCCCTCTTCCGCTCTTTCCGTTTACTGATCCATCGAGAACATCCCTCAGCAAACACTCTCTTCGCAGCCAGTTCCTCTTCCTTGTATGGATGGTATGTAACAGCCTCTCCAACTCGCTCCAACACCTCCTCATTCCGGACCCTTTCCACCCAGGATACCCTTGCCATCCTCCTCCACAACCACATCTCAAACGCTTCTTTCATCTCCCTTGCTTAGCGTCCAGGTCTCGGTACCGTATAGTGCCACACTCCAAACTAAGCATTTTGCCAGCGTCTTCCTTAACCTCAAGTCCAAACGTCCACACAATAGTCTCTTCTTTCTGTTGAAGGCTTCTTTAGCAACGACAATGCGAGTTCTTACCTATTTACTCTTAGCTTATAACAGTTTTTGCAATTTACAAATCTGCATGAAATCATTTCAATGCGTATAAATAGCAAACAACGAAACAGGCTATTTTGAGGCTACCCTAATGTTTGATTAAATAAAATTCATTCATTCGTGTCAGAAACACTTACAGTGTGAAATTGAATATACAATAAATAGACTACATAATATTATATACAAAATTTTACATTTCAATTTGTTCAAACTATAGCCGCCCAGAAGTTGGCGACCTCTATGGCATTAGGTGTTGCATGTAACAGGTCCTCTAACGTACATGTTGTTGGGCACTGACTGCACTGAAGCAAATGGTAGGACGTCTGCGTTGTTCCACATTCACAAGACGGTGACTCCACATGGAAACCCCATCTCATGAAGTTGTTTTTGCATCTTGTGACACCCGACAGAAGTCTGTTGAGTGATCTCCATGTACTCCATTTCTCTGTGAAACCAGCTGGTAGTTTTTCAGAGGGTGGAAACCATTGTCCAGGACTGTAGAACCTTGCACGCCACAAAATGGTTCGGGATTGTTGTGAAGTCCCGACAAGAGCTTCTGCTGTTCTGAGGAAGCTTTTCCTAGATTTTAGTCGGGCTTTTGCAGGTCGATGTCCAAACAGAGGATGGGGCTTCAGAAGTATCTGCCCTTTTTCTTTCTCATTTTTCGCCGCTACCTCTCGGTAGATGTCAGGGGGTGCGATACTAGCAAGGGTGTACAGCTTGTCCATCGAAGTGGGCTTAAGGCACCCAGTAATAATACGACAAGTATCGTTAAGTGCAACGTCTACCACTTTGGCATGACTGGATTTGTACCATACTGGGCTTGCGTATTCTCCGGCGGAGTAACATAACGCAAGAGAAGAGATTCTCACAGTACTAGGATGAGCTCCCCATGTTGTGCCTGTTAACTTCCTTAGGCCTATGATTTTATTTCTGGCTGCCACTTTTTGCTTGGTGTTCAAACAGTGCTTCCTGTAAGTGGTTTACGTCCCTTTTAACTACTGTGGCTTTTAGAATTCCTGTAAGTGAGAGCGTGGTCAAGGGTAATTCCTAGATATGTTGGAAACGAACAAGGCTCCAGCTAGATATACATACAAACAAACTACGAATATGATGACTCTTAGAAAAGTCGCCTTGTATATCCTTATTCTGTATGAAGGCTGGAAACACGTGACCTTATCCACACATTCCGTCTAGTTTAAGTTTAGTAGACACTATCAGTTCACTTTAATTCATCTTAAAATACACAAACGCAATACAGCAGTATAAATATATTCTATAAACATGTAAATTGAAAGTGATCATTTACCACGCTAACTGAAACTAGGTAATATAGTCACGAATATCCAGGTTATTGTCTCTCATTACTTATCTTCAATCTTCCAGAATTTAGTAGGCTACAAACTCCAGCGCGTGCACCTACTGTACTTTATACCTGAAACTGAGGAAGACATCAGAAGTGAAGCAAAGGAGGGAATGGTATCTAATTAAAGTAAATGGTTCAGCCATTTGATGGTCTCCTTCGTGACCACAAGGCTTCACGTGGATACTATCCATAACCTGTCACGCAATGTCCTGTGGAAAAGAGAGTCGAAATATGATGTAACGGAGTTTATATATTTATAGAGACAATATGACTATGAAACTTGTCACCGTCCTCTTGAAGATCATTTCATCAGCTTAAAATCTCATTCGTGTTGAGTGAAACCACTCTAAAGCTATGAACTACTTCACTTTTTGTATCATTTAGCTTTATCATCTGGCAAACTATTTGAATTTTGTATATTATTTATCATTTCCAAGATTACGTAACCACAACCTTAACGTCTTTTATGATCAACATTTTACCATTTTAATTCTATTTGACAGTACAGTTTCTAGTGATGTATTTATTTTCATTGAAAGTAGAGTAACATAAAATAATCCAGTATCTGGTTATGGTTCAGTAGGAAAAGTGGAGAACGGAAATATTTTAAAAGACATTTTTAACGCTAGTCTTGTAAGTATTATAGGCCTAACTCACATAATAAGTGATTTGTTCGGGAACAATTCGACACGAATTGTAGAATGCAACTAGCAATTTTATCGTTAAAACTTAAAATAGTCTTCATGCGCTTTCTGATCCCTTATTTCTAGTCTCCATATTCTTACTTGTTCTTATAAATACATGTTCGTTATAACCCGTATTATCTTTCACCTTTCGGTCATCTGACTGTTTTTAACTCACAGGGGCGTGTGAATCAAATGTTAATTCCCCTAAGCACAAAATGGTGGCATCAACGACATCATGGACGACTCTAAATCTAAAAGCTTACGCTCCAGACCCTCTTGCTTGTAGTACAAGCAGTAATTTTCATCCAGACAGTCGTCTAACCAGTAGCGACCAATGGCTTTGTCTCACCATGGCTTTATAAGAGTGCAATGCAACTTTTGAATTAAATTGAACTAGAAGTAATTTATGAACATTCGTAACTCAAACCTGTAAAGACACCCTGTTTTAAACCTTAAGAAGCTGAACAATATGGCGACAATTCAAGCCAAAATATTAAACAAACGAATACCAACGACCGTTTGTCATCCGGGACGTCATCGACTACACTAAAATATTACCCTACACACGTACGTATCGTGGTATGTACTTGAACCAAAACAAATATTATTTTCTTATTTAGCGAAACACATAACAGTGTGATGCCCAAGATATAATAGATAAATGTTATCATTTCCAAAATTGTAGAGCAATATTTTAAAACTTAAAACTATCTAATACCCTCAAAAACTTATCAACTATGTCCAACTCGTGGTCCCATTTCACCATCATCGAAGGCTTCTCTTTTCACGATATTTAAGAGAGGAATCCCCTAGAGACTTAAGAAATTTACGATAGTCCGCACAGGGACGCTGTGCTAACTTTTTGCAGAGTATGGGCACGCCCCTGGAGACCTTAATTAAACGACCCTGTCTGTAGCTAACAAGGCTTCTTGGAGCCCGCTCCAAGTCTTCCTAATCTCAGCACATTTAATGGGATTTGTTGGCAAACCTCGCACGCTCCAACAACTTTTAACAATTCTCGGGCGCAAACAAAATGTCCTCGTTCTACTGATAACATTCCTTGTTGAGCTCCTTGCACAGATTTGTGTGTCACTGATCAAAAATACGCTGACCCGAAAAGTTAGTTGAACTTAAGGAACTTCAGAATGTCCTGTCCTATATTCCCCCGGCTAATTTCGAACTTCCAATTTACCCTTTTCTCAGAAACTACAAGGGGTGTTCAAATGAAAAGGTACGAAACGATACTGTGGGTACAATTTATTCGTTATTCAAAAGTAATCACCACAGGCCTGTGTACAGGTGTCCCATTGCTTCACTAGCCACAGGATACCCTGTTCCCAGATGTCTTGTGGTTATGACAGGAGCCAATCCTGTAGGGTGTCCTTTAGTTCGTCGTCCAATTGGAAACGTTTAAAAATTCTGGTGCACAGAATTGGGCACAGTCCTATTTAGAAGGAGACTACCAAGTTTCGTTGCTTTATATTCAGTAGTGTCTGAGAAAATGCACCTTATAAGTGAAAAAATGTAATTTACGGGAAACTCTATTTGAAGTTTTATCTTCATATTACAATGCAATTCCTAGAGCTGAAGATTTCAGTGCAGGTCATATCCATACTCCTCATCTTCTTCTGCTTCTACTAGTTCCTTTGCAGCTAGTAAATTTGTTTTGGCAACTTCTTCCAAGGAAATTAGCAATCTTGTGTTGAGATCTGTAAACCTATTGACAGGTGGTGGCATATTCATCAAGCCACAAAATAAATTAGCTCCCCTTCCCACACCTAGGCAACTCATCCCGTATCAAAATCTAATGTAAGCATCATAAACCCGTTTCCACCTACTGTCTGCTTTGCACTTCTCATAATCAACATGTAGTGTACTAACGATACCAATCCTTTCTGTACCATCTTCATACATTTTCATACACTTTGAACCACAATTGGCACATGTAGAGCTGTTATGAATGCTTCACAGATGACCACGTAGTTCCGCCTCTTAAAAGCTCAATAACTAAGTCGTTCGATGTCTATTAATCTGAAACAACTATTAGAAGTTTATTCCTGAGCTTCAATGCCCAAGATTGCGGGTTCAAATCCGGCCGAAGTCGTCGGATTTTTTGAGAGCATTAAAAATCCCTCAGTATACCTTCCTTCGGAGGGGAAATAAAGCCAGAGGTCCCATGTCATAGATTTATGGCATGTTAAAGAACCTTCCACTAATTACACCTGTGTGAAGCTAAATTATATAGGTTAAGAATGTAAACAACGCTCTTAGGTTCCTACGTTCGTTGCCAAGAGCCGACTGCGGTGGCGTCTGGTAGCTAAGTTTTGAACTAGTAGTCGTTGACGATGGCATTTGGCGGCAAAAGTAGGACCTATTTGAAAAATTCAAAAGTCTGCAGTCCTTACTTGAATTAAAAAACAGATAACACACTAATACAGTCATCACAATTAACACCGGTTATCAGACAGATTCTACACACACCCAAAGTACACGGGGCTACATGACCGCGTTGTCGCAGCCCCTAAACTTAAGAACCAACCAACCAGAAGTTTATTCGGAGTTAATGTCAGGTAAAATACCCTCACTGATTCGTTTTAGCCTATTTTCAATTTTGAAAAAATAGGCTTATGAGATCACCTTTTGTCCGTGTGTGTGTGCGTGTGTGTGTGTGATTTGTGTGTGTGTGTGTGTCCCCCTAACATTATCTAAACGGCTGGAGAGATTTCAATGAAACTCGGTAAGTTCATAGCACTATTCCAGGCGACCCCGACCGTGCCCTTCAAATTTTGTTACGTCTCACCAATCCAACATGGCGGCTGTGCGAAATATTACACCAGCATTCAATATCTCCGAAACTATTACCGATATCACCCTGGAATTTTGTATGGTGATAAAGGGAACTACTAGAAATTCACTTATGTGACCTTTGAAAACCTGGTAACTACAAAACCAACATGGCGGCCAAGTGAAGTTGCGACATTTAAATGGACGTTTCTCGCAATTTAAATAACCAAACGCAATGAAACTTGGCACAGTATATGTTTATATACATTGTAATGCACCGACATCTAACTTCGTTCAATTGGTTACATAACCTCAAAATGGCGGCTGTGCGAAATATTTCACAGGCATTCAATATCTCCGAAATTATTTATGATATCAACCTAAAATTTTGTACGGTGATAAAGAGCACTGCTACAAGTTTATCTATGTAACTTTCAAAAACCTGTAAACTACGAAACGAACATGGTGGCTAAGCGAATTTGAAACATTCTAATACATTTTTCTCGTAATTTAATCATATGAGCGCATTGAAATGTGGTACAATAAATGATTATACATATTGTCATTCACTGGCATCTAATTTAGTTCAATTGTTTTCATAAACTGAAGATGGCGGCTGTGCGAAATTTTAAAATTAAGTTTTTGTTCTTGTTTCGTAATCATGCGATCGAAGTGAAAGTTTGAATAATGAAGCTACGCAATAATTTTACTTTAATGGTGCATGACTCTATGGCCTATACATATAACAATCCAAAATGGCGAGCATCCGAAATATTTTGACGGTTCTCAATATCTAAGAATCTTTTCCAGCAATCAAACTGATTTTTTTTATGTTCAAAGAGGCTATGGACATACGTTCACTTATATGACTTTCAGTAACCTAGTGAGCACAAATCCAACATGGCGGCAACGTGAAGTATAAATATTTAAATGGACGTTTCTCTCGATTTATCCATCTGAGTGCAGTGAAACTTTGCACGTTAATGCTTATACAAATGTTAATCCACTGGTATCTAATTTATTTCAATTGTTTTCATAACCACAAGATGGCAGCTGTGCGAAATTTTAAAATCTCGTTTTTACTTCTTGTGTCCTAATCATGCGATTGAAGTCTGAACACCACACGTACACAATAATCTTCATGTAATAGTACATAAATAAAAATCCAACTTGGCGACCATCTGCAATATTTAGTCGGTTCTCAGTATCTACGAATCTAACATAGCAATCAAACTGAAATTTTGTATGTTGATAGAGGCAATTAATATGAGTAGGATATATGAAAATAGGCTGTATAGTTCTTCACGGAACTACTTGTTTTCCTTGTAAATGCACTGCTATTCAAAATTAGCGGGACAATTCCCTTCACTGTACCGGTACCTGCACGTTGCATCCTATTCCTTTCCACTCTTTTAAACACTCTACCACTTATTCTCCCCATATTTACGTTAAAAACCAGTAGCCTATAGAACCTAATCAACAACTGGAAAAAAATAACAGAAACGCTTATCACAGGTAACACACATTTATTAACTTCGTGGTATCCATGGCTACTCAACAACAAAGAGCCGGAACAGCCGCCATCTTGTCCACGGCCTTCCGAACAATAACATCAAAAATTTCCTCGCAATGACGGTCAGAGTGGCAAGATATACGATATATACGGATTCCTGTCCAGCTGTACTGGTGACAGCAAAATAGGGGGTGTGGCGCCATAAGGTTTCGATTTTTTTTGACGCCCTTAGAATTGAAGTACAGCAATGAAACTTTGGGATTATAATCTTGAAACTAGGCCTACATACAATTTTTAAAGAAAATTTATAATAAAATAAAAATTTCACCTACATCCTCCCTTAAACGATTGACGATTTCTGTAGTACGAGGATGTGCAGCAGGTGGACGGACTTCTTCACGCAACAGGACACAGTGTTATACCACACGGGGTTCTTCAACCTGGTGCGATGGTGGGATGAGTGCCTCAATGCTCACTGCAATTTTGCCTGATTGGCTGTACAGCCATCAAACGGAAACTTTTTGATCAAGCCTTATACATAAAATCTGAAGTCTGCCTAGAACTATGACAAGGACATTGAGTAAGGTTCTGGGTAATGGTGCCTCAAGAAATTGCCCCGCCTTGATAACGTAAGAGAGTAATCTGACCTTGACGTGGCGCGTGCCCAAGAGCCCTTGTCTGCCCTAGCCTTGGGTGTCAACAACAAGAGGCAGCGGATCGATAGCTGCATCTCAAGGTAGGCTTGGCAAGAAAAACTGTGAACCAGAGAAGCGAAGGGTAAAGACTCTGGATAGATGGAAACTAAGGCTGGTATTTTAATCGATTAATTTCAATTATAGGATAATCGATTATTCGAAGCAGATTGTGTGTTTAGTAATTGTTTTGTTGATTTATCGATGTACTTTGATCCTTTCACCACGCTCTCATAGAAGTACAACAGACAATTAATTAATTAATTAATTAATTAAAACATACTAGCGGACCCGTGCGAGAAATCTCTCATGTTCATAAACCACACTTGACCTAATAAGTTTATAATGAGAGACTTAAGGAGAAAGGTTATGTTTTTATTTCAACCAAATGATTATAGAACACTGTTTACATTTACATTTCGGGATAACGGAAAGACTTCAGAATGTTAATATGACATGAAACATGAAACAGGCGTCACAGCGGCCCGTGGACAGTAATTATGGAGCGTATTTTCCTACAGCAATGGTGTTTGCAAATCGCACACTTCGTACGTTTTTAAAAGTATTTTTTTAAAGAAATTATAGATATTTATGAAATTAGAGTGCAATTCGTCACTGCTAATGTCTATTCGCTTTCATTTGAATGCTCATTTGTCACGACCGGTCGCTTGTGAGCGCCGCAGGAGGGATCTATACTACTGAAATAACATATATGATGATGATTGTTCAGGTTGCTACCCTCTCTGGTAGGCTTAGCAAAGGGGTAGGCCTAGTTGTGTGTTGGGGGATGCTCAGGAGGGGGCGGCTTTCTGGAACGAGGTTGTGTCTGTGAGGGTGCGTGTGTGTGTGTAGGGGGATGTAGGGATGAACTTTATTTATTTTTATTTTTATTTAGAGTATAGCTTTTAGAGCCGGGAGTGTCCGAGGACATGTTCGGCTCGCCAGAGGCTCTAGCTGCTTCAAGCGGACACCCATGGGGTGAGTTAGGCCTACAAGTTCCGTTCAATTTCAAGTTGTTCCAACTTTTACCACCAGATGTCACTGACACCTAGTGGTGAACGTTGGAACTTTGATAGAGCGTTTCAACGGAATCTAACCTAGAAATTTAGCTTCACACAAGTTCAGGTAGTGGAAGGATGTTTTACCTGCCATAAATCTATGACATGGGACCGCCGGCGTTACTTCCCCTCCGAAGGAAGGCATACCGAGGGATTTTTAACGCTCTTAAAAAAATCCGACGACTTCAACTAGGTTTGAACCCGCGACCTTGTTCATAGAAGCTCAGCATGCTACCAACTACGCCACCGAAGCCGCCATAGGGATGAACGAGTGTAGAGGAACGGAAGTGGGCTCAGGCTGGGCGCTCTGCATAGGTTTGTGTGCGGGCCACCTGCCGGGCCAGGGGCACACGTACAAGACCTTGTTGCAGTCGCTAGATAATTGCCGAGTCGGTGAGATGGCTACCGGCTGCATTCTGCATATTGTTACATAAGTCAGTATGAAATGACAAGAGGCAGAAATTACTTATGCATTAGGATTTAATAACTAGAGTCAGGGTGAGAGTGTTGTTAGAGGTACAGAGGAGGAAAGAGGATAAGCTTGCACACTTACCCTTGGAGGCGCTGCTGCGATGTCTCTGGTAGTCTCGAAGTCGAGCCTCGTCCGCGATGGGGAAACCACCGCCATGGGGCGCTAGCCTCCGGCGTCAATCGGTCTTCATTGTCACTGTCCGTGTCCCAAACAGTCCCAGGCACGTGGGTCCTTTTCTTATTTGAAGGCTCAATCAGGTCATGAGTAGTCAGGGGTATTTACTCTTTGTTTCTTCGTGTGGTGAAGTAATTATTTCTTCATGTGTGTGGTTTGGCTGGGTGAAGGAATCCTTTGTAATAATTGTAGTAATTATTGTAATTATGTGTTTTGGGCGTTAGGGCCTTGTAAAGGCTCGAGCCTTAACAATATTGTGTCGTATATTTTTAAAATAATATACCATCTTTGTGAAAACTAGGCTAGAACAAATTAAACCAAAAATGTTCCAGTCCTAAATTGTAAATATTGAACAAGAATTCAAAACCTTTGCTGAAAACTCTTCATTTTCTTTTTTCAAAACCCTTCCCAATTTGATTAATGTTTGTCTTTCCACTGTCACTGACTCTCATTTGGTTATTGTTAACATAAACAAGGAAGTACATTTTGTAAATGTATACAAAAAGTAACTTTTATAGATTTCTATACATCATTCCGAAAATAAGCGCAACTCAACTTTAGCGATGACCTCTCATTTAAACATCCTTTCTTATCTTGTGTCTATTAATAAATAATTAATCGATTCTTCGGTTAGCCAATTAATCTATAATTCCGATAGTCGATTAATTGATTGAACGTTGAGTCGATTTATCGTTTTCGACTAATTTCAAATTATTTGATTAATGATTAATGGAATAACCGAACACCGCCTATTACCTGCTCTAATGGAAACCACCAATACTTATCTTTAAAGGGTTTACAAATGTATCTTATTCCACTGCAATTACTAAAATCTTCACCACACTGTACTTTGGGCTTGGTGCACTTAGGTTGTATAAAATTTTTGTTGGGATTTAACCCTTCGGAGGCCAAGCTTTTGATGAATGGTTATGTTAAAAATGCCAAGTTTAGTGAAATTACAAGTCTTTCCCGGATCAGTTAAATATATCTTAAACGTACTATTTATTAAAAGTATTTGTTTTCATTAAAAGTTAATTAAGAATTACTTTTCAAATTTAAATGGGAAATTATTCTGAGCAGTAGTCAACAGTCGAAAATGTACTCACACGCTTCAAGAATATTATCTATTTCCTTCAGAGAGTGTCATATGATTGTATTTCCTCGTATCATAATTATCTCCGAGCGCGAACGTAAACAAATACTACTTCAAAAGGTAACACGGACGAGAAGTCAGCTGCAATCAGCTGATTCAAAGAACTTATTATTATGAATCCAGTTATTCACGGAATATTAACATATTGATATATCCAGAGAGATAATGATTGGTTACAATAGTGACAGCACTGCGAGACTGGTGATAATGATAAAATTAACAACAATTTTATGAAAACATTGACAATTGATTAGCCCATAGCATTTTTAGCAAGACCTACGTCGGCCGATATATTGACCCCCCTGGTACTAAAAGGGTATATTTATTTATTTATCGTATGGCTTTTAGTGCCGGGAGTGTCCGAGGACATGTTCGGCTCGCCTGAGTCTGTAGCTGCTTCCAGCGTACACCCTAAAGGGTGAGCTACAAGTTCCGTTCAATTTCAAGTAGTTCCAACTTTCGCCACCAGATATCAATGATACCTAGTGGTGAACGTTGGAACTTTGATAGAGCGTTCTGACGAAATCTAACCTAACAAATTTTGCTTTACACAAGTTTAGTCTGTGAAAGGATCTTTTACATGCCATAAATCTATGACATGGGACCGCCGGCTTTACTTCCCCTCCGAAGGAAGGCATACTGAAGGATTTTCAACACTCTTAAAAAATCCGACGACTTCGGCCGGGTTTGAACCCGCTATCTTGGGCATAGCAGTTCAGCATGCTACCGACTACGCCACCGAAGTCGCTACTAAAAGGGTTAAAATCGTATAATGATCACAGATGTAAGTTTTAAGTATATGTCTACTCAGTTTCATTCCAGTTTCTACAAGGTCGGGATAAGGTGGGATGTGTTTTCGACATGGTGGTTTTTACGGCTCGATGCCTCTTCTGAGACTTACATAATCAGAAGTGCTAATGAGAGTGGAAATTAATAACACAATCAAAGAGTCGGAAGGAACCAGTCGTGACCAACTAGAAAGTACCGTCCCGGCATTTGGCTGGAATTGAAAGTAGGAAACCACATAAAACCACTTCAATGACGGCCAACGCAGACGGTGGGATTCAAACCCACTCGCCTTCCGAGTTTTGAGATAGCCTGTTTTCATGCCCTTGCGCCTTAGCACACGTAGGTAAAAATGTACAGCGTGTAACACATGCATACATCTATGTAAATTGAGCTGCCTACAATATTAGGAGCTTTAGAAAAGCAGATCAGAAGTTTCAACTCCTGATGTGTTGGAAATTCAATGTTTTACGTTTGTAACGGGACGATATATTTCACAGGCGAAAGCTACAGATTCAGGCATTCCAATCTTTCGATTTCGAGTTCAGATATACATAATTTTCCGAATATCTTGTTACTGTAGGAAGCCCAACTTGCTGAAATGTATGTGTTACACACTTTACACTGAAAATTACCCACTCTCTCCAAGAAATGCCAGGATATCACCTCATTTCAAATCGTGGGTCACCTACAGTACTCCTATCGTAGATCCCAATAATTACAGTTTACACACTACAGTATTACAGTCATCAAGGCAAATTCAAAACACATTTAAATGCATCGGACAGATGCCCAATAAATCCTAAGCCCCTAAAATGAATTTAAAACATTCGCGTCCCTTCTTGCGCCAAGGTCTTCATGTAAAATGCAGAATGTTCATATCTAGAGCCCCAGATTCTTAAGTCGGTTATTTAATTACACATTCCATTATTTTAATAGACTGGTTGCGTGGCTCAGCGGTAACGATTTTGCCTCCTGGATAGAATCCTGGCACAGCCAGTTGGGATTTGAGGGTGCGCAAATGTGAGGGAGCAGTGTCAGTAGATTTACTGGTACGTTAAAGATCACCTTTGGGGCAAAATTCCGGCACCTCGGCGTCTCTAATAGCCGCAGTAGTTATAAGGGACGTTAAACCAAGAACATCATCTTTATTATTATAATTATTATTATTATTGTTGTTATTATTATTATTCAGTGTGTCCGCAAATTCTCTCCGCAGCGGCGAGCTACGAGAGTCTCGCTTTGCGGAACATATACGCAGTATACGCAGTCTCATCGCAGCGCTTGTTCCGTGTTGACCTTCAACTGGAATGGTAGGGTGGGGATTCCCGGTTCATTATTGCTGACAATGAGTGCCTGTGCGTGACAGTGTTGACGCTGTAAGTTGTGTACAGTGTCAGGATGTGGACACCTCGAATCAAGAAATAGTACACTAAGCAACAAGCCTATAATGGCAATAATTAAGACATGAATATGTTTATAAAACGAGTGAATATTCAGAAATTTAATTTAAAACGTCTCTGCAAACAACGTTCGAGACTTGTTATTCTTTAAGTATATGTAGAGATTTCTGGCTCTCGATACATGCGAGCAAGCAACTGTCCGTGCGAAAATCATGGGGTGCTCAGATTAATACCTGCCACTTTTAACGTTTGTCCTTGACTCTTATTTATAGTGATCGAAGCGAGTTTTATAATTTCCATGCGAGTGTCTTAATTACCATTATAGGCGAGTTGCATACGACTGTTTATGTTCGACGATGTCGAAATGTAAACATTATGTGTCAGAAAACTGTATCTTAATGAGGCTCATTATAACACTATGTTTCATTATGAAACAGTTTCTCCCACCAATCAGAGCTCAAGAAACAGTTGTATGACCAATTACGTAAGGATACCTTCGCGCATGCGCTCAAAATCCATTGCCAAACACACAGAGCGCATGCGTCGGCCGGTCAGAGAGCTTGGAAAACAGAGATATCCTACCCAGTGCTTGCACTCCGATCAGAAAATTATAGTGACTGAATCTCAACAGATATTTATGAATATTTATGTTAGAACATATAATAAAGTTATAATTATCGTCGAACATAAACAGTCGGATCCAACTCGCCTGTAATGGTAATTATGACACTCGTATGGAAATTATAAAACTCGCTTACGCTCGTTTTATAAACATACTCGTGTCTTAATTATTGCCATTATAGGCTCGTTGCATAATGTACTATTATGTTCGACGTTAATTATTATAGCTATTTTATGTTCGAACCTAAATATTCATAAATCTGTGGAGATTTCGCCAGATTAATGTACTGAAGAGAGCGCATGGGACGCAGAGAATACCACGGCCTCCTCGAATACCCCACTATGACACTACTGTTAGCCACGCAGTGAAATTTAAAATAGTAGGCCGTGGAAGTGAGCGCAGGTGCGATGCTATCCTTACCTAATTGGTCACACAACTGTTTCTTGAGCTCTGATTGGAGGGAGAAACTTTTTCATAATGAAAACTTATACTATAATGAGCCTCATTTTAGTACAGTTTTCTGATATATAATACAGTATTTACATTTCGCCATGGTCGAACTTAAGCGTAAACTAAATTGCCGCCTCACATTCGCAAAGTTTTTACCAGCACGGAAAACCTCTTCCACTAAAACACACGCTCTTCAGTAGTCAGCATTCCCACTAGACTCAGCTTACACAAGAGATCGACAGCAGTGGCTACGCTCGCTAAAGCGCAGCGTTAGGTCATGGGGCCAAGCTCTCTGCTGACTCGGTAGACGCGTGGGTTCGAGCCCCACCGTTGGCCGTCATTGAAATGATTTTCCGTGGTTTCCCATATTCAACAGCATGCAAATGGTGGGACGGTACCTTCTGACAGGCCATGGCCGCTTCCTTCCACATCCTTGCCCAGTTTCATTCATCTTCATCCATTCCACCTCTCATCCTGACGCGCAGGTCGCCCACGGGCGTCGAATAGAAAGACCTGCACAGGAGGCCACACGCCAAAAAAAAAAAAAAAAAAAAAGGTCTTACACAAGAACTTGACAAGAACACAACTTACACCGTCAACACTGTCACGCACAGGCACTCACTGTCGGCAATAATGAACCGGGATTCCCCACCCTACCACTTCAGTTGAAGGTCAACACGGATCAAGCGCTGACATGCATGGAGGAAAGAAAGGAAGGACATGCCTTCGCTGCGCTGCCTAGCGCAAGCTGTTGAAGCCAAACGGCTCGTCCACTTTGGTTGCAAGAAAATGGCTGTCCCTATGCTTAAAGCCGTAAACCACTCCAACTAGTAAAGGATTTTAGTGACATAAAGCTGCAATGACAAGTCAATATTTTTTCTTGGATAGGCAGAATACACTCTGTACTTCACGGTACTTGGCACAAATAAGCTGCGTTATCGTTTTAAAAGCCAATTTAAATATAAATATTAGAGCACCTTTGCGAGGCTAGTTTTGTAAGGAAGACGCGGCAAAACGTAATAATACGCTGAAACACTGATTAAATTGAATACAGGTGTCTGAAGATGCGAGTTATACCAAAGAAGGAACATCTTGGGAATTAATGATGCCGAACTAATTACGGTATTTACACCAAATTGAGTTGTATGTTCTTATTGGTGTTGAGGCATTCATCGGTTTCTAGGCCCAATTTCGAGCATTGCCACTTTCACTCATTGGTCGTACACATTTTGATATTCATGAATACGAACCTTAAAATTAATAAACAGAACAATTAAAAAAGGACGCATATTTGCACAAATATACGGTATAGCCTATACATTTCGGTACCGTACGGTATTTTATTTGTGGGGGGGGGGGGGTAGAAACTTGACGATTAGCCTCGAATTGATTAATTACGTAGGCCTACCGTAATTATTGACCAACAGCCGTTTGATAATTTGGGATTTGCAGAGGAATGATTTTAATTTTTTTGGTATATAGGGTAGGCCTACATATGCTGAGATTAGAATTGAAGATTTTTTTTAAATAACTTATCACTACTGTTATTACGTTTCCAAAGTTGCATAACCGGAGAGCGATAAAAAAAACAGGGCCAAAATAAGGTTTAGCCATGCACAATGCCCCATGCAAGTCACAGAACACCGAATACGAGTTAAGGTTACGCCCACTTTGGTTGCAGCGCTTGGCTTCACTCAAACGAGCTCAGGGCATCTCTTCTTATTCTTTCCTCCATGCTGACATGGATATACTGCCAACCTAACATGTCCCGCAAGGCGAAATCCGCGTAGCTCGCCGCTGCTGAGACAATTTGCGGACACACTGTACAGTAAATTATTTTACATGTAAACTACTGAAAGTAAACAATATCAGCGAATTGTGATTCTGGTTTGGCTATTTTTGGGTTTAATTTTAAATATTCTTAGTAATGTATTATGTAATGAATTAAACGTTTTTGTACAGTATATATCTAGGCAATTGTTTAAAAAAAAGAATGTTTCAATTTGTGTTATTTTTCAGACTCTAGTAAAATGATTGGCGAATTTCTTTTCAAATACAAAATATTTCAAGTTCCTTTAAAACTGGGATTTCCAACTCATTGACTATGAAATTAAGTAGGTCTGAGTGTCTCAACTCCACACTTTCACTAATATTTCCTTAGAATTTTATTTTAATTCGATTATTTGATAATTAACTATACCTAGTTATTTGTTGTTAAGATTAGAAGACAGTAGACTAGGCAAATTATCTAAAGTAACTACGATAAATTTGTCATGAGATATAGAGGCATTAAAAACAATTTTATGGTCACATCCATAAATCATATGTTGTTTTTGTTTATTCACTTTAGTGACTTGGGACATCTTGGCCATCAGCCACGTGTAGTTGGGTGAGTGTTGTACTTGTCTGATAACCTGTAGGGCTGTATGTGATGACTGTAGTAGTAGCTCTATTATGGAAAGGTAGGTTCCCCGGGACTTGAAATAAGGAAGCCTCCTATCCCGGCATTTGCCTGAAGGGAGTGAGGGAAAACGACACTCAAGATAGCCGCTGTCAGCGCCGGAATTCGAACCTTCAATCTCCGTACTTGCTGTAGCTGCCCACACGGTCGTGGTGTACCTATTAACGAGCACTGTCAGGCAAATTGCGTATGTGGTCAGGAGAACTCCTAAATATACGAAGTTCTCCTGGTAAGCACGCAATTTGCCTGACAGTGGTGGCCAAATGGCAGAATATTTTACAGGGGAGTTCTCTCTCTTGTCTACGAGTCGGCGGGACTCGCGATCGGCGGTGCAATTTCAAAAGCTTGTCAACACACCCACACATGGGCGACTCTTGCCGTAGTGGCGGCTCAGCCTTGCCAATAGATGCAGGTACACAGCACACCTGCACGGAATGCCGACCGCAGTGTATTACTTAAAAACGAGCCTCGTAGTTTGGTATTACATAAAATTCTGGGCCATACTCATATCACTTTGTATTCACACTGTTCAGTGGCTTAACCAGCATGCATTTACATGTTTATTATTCAGTGAGATTGCTTTGCATTTTGTGCAGTCTGTCGTTGACCGTTCTGTTTGCCGTCTTGATCAGTGAGGCATGTCATTGTTAGTGATCGCGTGGACCCTGTTGAGCGTATCAGAGTTTATTCTGTTACCACTCTCATATGCAAGTCTGAAGGTTCATCAGTCCTATGAATAGTGATCAGGACCCATTGTTTGCTTTGCATCCAACCCTGGGAATAAATCCTAATGCGGACATTTAAATCGCCAAGACATGTACAGAGGGGTGCAAATTATTAGAAACGACACCAGTTTTCCAAAATTTCGGATAAACTTTTCACGGCTTAATGCACTAAATATGTTTTCAAGGCACTAAAATTACTTCCAATGATTAACCATGAGTCTTAATTATATCTTCTTTTAAGAAACTCAAAGTAGCCTATAATGACATTTTAGAATTTCCACTAACACAGGAGCTTTGCTATTGCAAAATGCCACACGTATTGTTTTGATTACTTCACTCTACTGTTCGAGTGAATTTATAGCAGAAGGATTTGGACTCAATTTACTGATGATCCGCTCTTGAACTATTCAAAGATTCTTGAACTATAAAATAATAGTAATAATAATAATAATAATAATATCGTATGGCCTCGGGTTCCGGGTGCAAGCTTTGTTATTTGACACCCAAAGGGTAGCTTGCCTGTCGAATTTCGTTTTACCTTGAAGCACTACGAAAGTCAAGGAGGTTAGATATCTAAGCTCCTTGAACACTATAGCGCTTTCTAGTAGAGAAATGAGGAATTTTGTGTTGGCGGAAACTCCCGATATTCATTTTGCCATTATGAACACGGCCTACTGAATTCAAATGGGTTCTTTGACATGCCAACATCGTATTACATGGTGTCGTAAATTTTGCCGCCTTTCAAAAATCACTTGCCAAGGCCAGGAGCGAACCTGCAAGCGTGGGGTTAGTAGACCGACACGTTAACCACTCACCCACCGTGGCAAGCAAGCTATGGATTGAAAAAACCTGACTTACAGGTTACATTCCAAAGTCAATGATAAAAATAGAAAACGGACCCAGCTCAGTTATCCCTCGGAATCCCCAATTGTGAAAGTGTAGTTAGTTAAAAAGCAAGCAAGCTTGTAGTTTAACGTGATCGTTAATTTTGAGATCATGAGCCACGGGACTTCCTTTTTACGTGGAATCCGAACCACAGGACATGGCATTTCACTTCGAAAATCTCACATGCATGTTAGTTAGTTATTGTTCTTTTAAGGTGTGAAAATATCCAGACGCAATTTCTTATGGGAGAAAGTGTAAGTCCACGGGGGAGAAACATTACTAAGTAGTGTAACAAAAGCTGTTGGTCAATAAAATATTGTTGAATAAAAAATTGTGACTGGTTTAAATTCTTTATTTGATTCTAATAATTTTCACACCCCTGTACTTCTGCATTGAAGGTTTAGGCGATGCTATAAATAGAATTCCCAATCGTCCAGCAAAGTAGCCTAAGGTCATAACGCAAAATTGGGATCGAAGATGATAAAATTTTGTAAACATAACGACCACGTCCATCATTAAGTTAATTATTCCTCGCAATTGGTTTCACTATCACCTTTATTCATATTTAAGAATTCACTAGATTGCAGTACGCGTTGGTGCTTTCCGATCCTTATCCTTGAGCGCTCCAGTTCTGTAGTAGTAGGCTATTCATTATCATCCATAAGCCGGGCACTACTGCTAGCTTTTCTCGGATCTTCCGCTCTTGCCTGACTCTTGTCATTCCACGATGGCTGCAGGCGGCTTCGGTGGCGTTGTTCGTAGCATGCTGAGCTTCTATACCCAAGCTCGTGACCGAAGTCGTCGGATTTTTTAAGAACGTTAAAATTACCTCAGTATGCCTTCCTTCGAGGGGAAGTAAAGCCGGCAGGAACCTTCCACTAACTTTAATTGTGTCAAGAAAAATTGTAGGTTTGATTGGATTAATGCTCTTAAGTTCCAACGTTCGTCGCCAGGTGCTGGTTGCGATGGTATCTAGTAGCCCAAGTTTGCAGATCGGTGTCGTGGATGGTAGCATTTGGTAGCAAAAGTAGGAACTACTTGAAATTATCGTCTGGAGTCCTTACTTGAATTAAAAACAGATAACATACACTAATACAGCCATCACAATTAACACCTGGTATCAGACAGTTTCTACACACACCCAAAATACACGGGGATACACGACCGTGTTGTCGGAGCCCCTAAACTAAGGAATCAACCAACCAACATTTCCACAATTATTATTCATCATTACAAAATGTATTTCAGCTAATTTTAGTATTTTGTAAAAGGTTCACTACTCCTTTAGAGTTACTTAAAGTAGTATTATTACTTCTTTAAAATACCATATTACAGATAAAAGTTTATCAGGCCTTTATTTCGAAATTTTAAGTCATTTTGAGGTGTTTAATTTTGTATTATTTTTGTCGATAAAATACTAGTAGTAATTCCCATGGAGAAAATAACAATATTGACTTGATTGAATTTCAAATTTTTACTAACAATAATTACATAGAAAGCTCATCTTACCGAAATAAGGGGTAAAATTTGTTTTTCATTATGTACTATTTATGTTGTGAGCAGTGCAAAACATTAATATGAACGTGTGTTTTGCTGTTTCAGGATGTGGCCTTCATCAACCCAGCGAATGTGGTCTTCGTCTACATGTTGGTGCGAGAGCTAATAAAGGACGATGACCTTGAGTGTGAACAAGATCTTCAAGCGGTGGTCCTGACCTGCCTCTATCTCTCCTACTCGTATATGGGCAACGAGATCTCCTATCCACTGAAGCCTTTCCTGGTCGAGGATGACAAGGAGAAGTTCTGGGATCGGTGTCTATTCATCGTCAACCGCCTTAGTCGTAACATGCTCAGGATCAACGCGGAGCCCGGCTTCTTCACCGAGATCTTCACCGAGCTCAAGGCTTGCGGTACAAACGCTGGGATCACCACCACCTCGCCCGTCACCACCCCAAACAACAACACCGCGCCACCTCCATCTCTCACGACATCGTCGCCCCCGCCAGCTTGACCTCCTGGCCGGCAATGCCAATACTCGACCCTCCTAGTCAAACTAACATTAGCTAAGTCCCGGCAGCGTCATTGCCAACAATACGTAACCACCCTGTGACCGAATGTCCAATATTAGTGAAAACTTGAATTAATTGTACGAGAGGGATAAAAAGAAGGGATGTGCATGGATGAATGAAATGTAATAGCAACACCGCTATAAAGCGCACCTGGTTTTATTGGCAGAAGGAGGATGCGAATTTCTGTCACTGAAGGTGCTGGGCTTCTAACTGAAAGGGAGTGCATTCGATTCCCACCCAGGTTACGAAACAAAGCTACCACTTCCAGAAACCCAAATGGCTCTGGGGTTCACTCAGTATACAACACTAATAAGTAAGGTATCAGAGAAATTGATGTGAGAAATGACGGCCGATCGTGGAGCTGACAACTCCATCCCATCTGGTGTCAATGTCACGAAAATTGGAAGCTTCTATCTTCCACTACTTCATGTGGCCTCCATTGCCAGTATAAAAGACTGACTTTGATTTGCTTTATTGTCAAAGGAAACGTCAGTTACATTGCTTCAGTGTACCCCTCCTCCATGTCTACCACCTTCTGCGAGAGGAAACACCAGTTATATAGCTTCAATAAACTCCTCCTCCATGTCTACCACCTTCTGCCACACTTGTGGAAGGCGTCGTACATAGTCAGTATAGCCATGCGTAGCGATATTCCATAGTGTACGCCCAATGGTATGATGATAGATTCTCACGTGTCTCAAAGCTTCCTGCGAATGGGTTCTTTCATTTTTGTGAAAAGAATTTAGTCGCACGGACTCATTTCAGTTCGTCGTCCTCACTGTAGTATGAGTCCATCCAATTATGATCAATTTACTGAAATGAAAGAACGAAGCACGACGAAGAAAGTGGTAGCCATGAGAGGAGAGCACATTGAAACATGAACCTGTTAAAAATGACTTTCGGGAATATTTCCCCTCAGAGTGATCAAATCGCGACTGCGGCCTCAAGCTTACTGTCGACCAAAGTATTATGTGCACTCGAGTTTGAAGGTTGTTTGTGAAGTAACCATTAGACCTACATAAAATCCAATAACATCATCATTTTCGTCGTTCTATTTTACGTTAGTTCATGTAGAATTGGAAATTTTAATTTATATTTTAATATTTTTTTATCGCTATACAGCGTTGCCGATATGGAGCCATTATCGCGTCATGGCGCGCCTCGCTCGAAAGTGATGGGCTCCATCTCAGCAACGCTGTACAGCTTTCCCCGGAGCGGCTAGCTGGTAAACCATGTCTTATTTCCCCATACGAATACAAACCGATATAAAATAAGTGAATTAATTTTCGTATTTCACAGTCATACAGCATAACATTTTGATGAATATGGATTACAACGCGACCAAGAACTATATTTTCCAACCACCCCGGGCCGAGAAAAAGTTACCTTACAAAAATGATAACAGCATTGTTTCTTGGACACAGAAAGTTTTGAAATTAATAAACCAGTTATACAACATTCCAATGTATATTGTGTTAAAATTTGGATTCGATCTAATGACGGGTTTTTGAGATAATAATTCCTAAATGTGACGCATGGTTGAAACACGCTTAAAAATGGGCCCTTTTTGAGTTCCAACTGCGATAAAAAAAAAATATATCAAATTAAAAATTCCAAACCTACATCAACTAACGTAAAATATAATGCCGAAAATGATGATGTTATTGGATTTTATTTAGGCATATTGGTCACTTCACAAACAACCTTCAAATTCGAGTACACATAATACTTTGTCTTGCTTGCTCAACATACTGTACAATTTATTTGGTGTTTCCTCTGCCAATAATGCCAGGTACAGGTAGGCTACAGTGGTGCTGCCATTACCTATTATCCAATCTTTGTATATTGCTGCATTTGCATTACCTCTTTAACCTACTTCCACATACCAAAGATCTTATGCTAGTCTTATTAAAACATTTATAAAATCAAGACCTTTCGGATAATGCAATGTATTTGTTACGTAAATAAACCAGCAGATATTATTGTTTCAATACTTCGAAATAGCGCCTCCAGTTGATTATAGGAAGTGTACTGATTAATGAGCCTCCCCCAGAGTTTAGCTTAGTTGTGCTAAAAGGGATATGCTTGCACTTCTTAACGTCCTCAGAAAGAACATTCTCACTCAAATACGAAAAACATTGATATTCCCGAGTTAACGTCTCATAATTTATGATTCGTGAAAAGTGCCTGTTTCAAAATATGAAGACATTGAAATAACAAATCTTGTACGATATACACAAGCAAAAGCATCGTGTTACCATTTCATATTTTATTGTGGTGGCTCACCGATGAACAATTTCTAAACCTAACATAGTTGTTGAGGCAGATGACCTCGATGTTCCTCCCTTTAAAACAACAATCACTACACTAACATAGTTGTTGTTGTTGTTGTTATCCATGGCCTTCGTCTATGCTGTGTCGTGGCTAGTTCATTAAGAGAATGAGAGGCAAGCTCAAAGCATTAGGGAAACGACGTATTCAGTGACACCGGAAGAAATGACAGCATGATTACCAACCAGTCAATAGAGCATTTCGTAAGAACAAGAGCTACCAACAACACAACAATGGCGTTCTTTGAGACACGTATTGCAAGGTAGCAAGATACGGAGTGAGTCAATTTAGAGTTTTCGCCATTCAAGATACGAGTGCCGGTGGTCGAGGTGGGAACTATTCTTTGTTTACTTGTGTCATGCAGTCAGCTTGCCTACAGGTACAGTCGCGCAGGTAGGATATGACTCAGCTCCAGTAGTCTCAGTCGTCGTTCTCCTCTGCGTGGTGAAATCTGCTCCTGTTACGCTTAGCTGTGCTGTTGTGAAACAATTGTATTTATTTATCTATTTATCGTATGGCTTTCAGTGCCGGGAGTATCCAAGGGCATGTTCGGCTCGTCTGTAGCTGCTTCCAGCGGACACCCTTAGGGTGAGCTACAAGTTTCGTTCAATTTCAACTAGTTCCAACTTTCGCTACCAGATATCAATGATACCTAGTGGTGAACGTTGGAACTTTGATAGAGCGTTCCGACGAAATCTAACCTAACAATTTAGCTTCACACAAGTTTAATCTGTGGAAGGATCTTTTACATGCCATAAGTCCATGAAATGGGACCGCCGGCTTTACTTCCCCACCAAAGGAAGGCACACTGTAGGATTTTTAACGCTCTTAAAAAAATCCGACGACTTCGGCCGGGTTTGAACCCGCTATCTTGGGCACAGCAGTTCAGCATGCTACCAACTACGCCACCGAAGCCGCATTGTGAAACAATTAGAAACGCATCATTCTTAATTCTCCCATTATTATTCATTTTTCTGTTCACAATTCTCAATATAACTTCTGTCTAACACAAGTAGCGCGCGTAATGCTGCTTGACTTATGTGTAGACTGCACTCCGTCATCGCTGTGTCCCTCTGATTGCCCGGCAAGGCTCCAGATGCTATTATTAAGAAACGCTGGCGCAGCCAAGTTCAGCGGCACTCGTATCCCGAAAGGCTAATACCACATGAACTACTGAGGACAAGTTAGGCATTTAAACAAAAAGAGAGCCTCCGGTAGGTCACTGAACGAACCACACTGTCGTTGGACGGAACGATTTGATGAATCACTCTGTATTATAAATATGTGAAGAACATAATATACATAAAACGCTTGGCAAATAAATTCAAGGTAGAGCAAACTCTACAGCTTTCGGCCTCTCTTGTTTATAAGTGAAAGATTGGAAGCGAGTCACTACCTAATCGAAAAGTGAGGGTTGGGTATGCATCAGATTTGAAACTCACTCCCACTTGTTTCACAGACAGGTGTGTTTGAATTATCCAACATTAACCAGCTGCATTGAGATACAAAGACAGAACAACACACATGTTCTACGTCTATCACTAACTGCCACCACTAGTTACTTAACAGAGACCAGTAATCGTATTGCATGTTATATCAGTTATATTAGTACATTATGCAACTAGCCTATCTGTATGTATGACTACCCCTTATTATTCCCGTTTTCCAACGGGGTCGGGGATGAGATGCGATGGAAATCTTTGTGGCGATGATTTTTACGGCCAGATGCCCTTCCTGACGCCAACCTCAGGAGAGGAGTTAATGAGAGATGAAATGAATGATGGTGAATGAAACTGGGCAAGGATGTGGAAGGAAGCGGCCGTGGCCTGTCAGAAGGTACCGTCCCAGCATTTGCCTGGTGTTGAAAATGGGAAACCACGGAAAACCATTTCAAGGACGGCTGACGGTGGGGCTCGAACCCACGCGTCTACCGAGTCAGCAGAGAGCTTGGCCCCATGACCTAATGATGCGCGTTAGCCAGCGTAGCCACTACTGTCGGTATTATGCAACTAGCCTATAATGGCAATAATTAAGACACGAGTATGTTTATAAAACGAGCGTAGCGAGTTTTATAATTTCCATACGAGTGTCTTAATTACCATTATAGGCGAGTTGCATACGACTGTTTATGTTCGACGATAATTATACCTATTTTATGTTCGAACATAAATATTTATCAATATCTGTCGAGATTTCGCCAGTTTTATGTACTGAACAGAGCGCATGGGACGCAGAGAATACCTTGTATTTGACCATGGCCTCTTGGATTACCCCACTTTGACACTAGGCACGCAGTGAAATTTAAAATAGGAAGGCCGTGGAAGTCAGCTCAGGTGCGATGCTATCCTTACCTAATTGGTCACACAACTGTTTCTTGAGCTCTGGTTGCTGGGAGAAACTGTTTCATAATGGAAAATAGTGTTATAATGACCCTCATTATGACACAGTTTTCTGAGATATAATATTTACATTATAATAATATTTATTACCATACCAGCTCGATGAGAGAAAATACCATAATAGAAAGCCGATAACATGGGTACACTAACTCAACTCCATCCCATGCAAGTCGGTTGAGAACATGTTATTTTTAATTACGCTGATTGTATTTTCTACTTTGATCTGATAGTGAGATTTGGGGTTCTCATGGAAAAGAGTAGCCTAGTAATACTATGTTATAATCTTGTGCTCAACTAAAAATTAATACCAGAAAATATATTACAAATCGATCGCCTGACGAAGCTGCCACGAGGTAGTGGAATTACTTGCCTACTAAACGAGTAAGCGTAACAATATGACGTGGTGTACTAAACACTCTAATGTATGCAAGAATTCAAGAGTTAAAAAAACGTCACTGAATGACAGGCCGGAAGTGGTATAAAACTTTGAACACAAGTAAAAGGGAACTTAAATGTCAATTTTCTTACACTTCCATCCTGAACTCTGAGATACCCTCACGAAACACAGATGCGACATTATTGACTACAGTATATTGCATACGTCCTAACTTCGTCCTTTAAAAAATGAGTAACAAAGTATTTCATTATTTCAACGAACTACTTAGCAGCTGTATCTAGCAAGTGCTTATTTGTGTAAATCATAGCAAAATAATCCTCAGGTCTCTTATGATAACATTTGACGTTGTATTAACACAACTTAACTGGATTAATATACAACATGAATATGTCGAACTGGACCTTCTACTGTTACGGGATAATGTTTGATACAGTCAAACTGCGGTAGGTAACAAAATTTGCGCGATAATACTCAAACTATGACGGCGTAAATATAATGCAAATTTCTCCAATTAATTTCTGAAAAAAAAATATATATAACCTCTTCGTGTATTACAGTTTAGAAGAAGAATATTATATTTCATATTAAATTTAAAAAGTTAGAATGACTTCGATTGTTAGGTAACAAATAATTTATTCCACGTAAAGTTTTCTGGAAATATAGTTTCCCCCCATTTCCTTCCTACTTAGTTATGTGAAAATGTAAATAGAAATCAGTCTAGGGACAATTAGTGTGTGTGGAGTAATATTCATAACATCTATAATACTTTTTAAAAATATTTGAAAACAATTACAATATTGCAATTTATTTTCATGAAATTTATCTTCATAGAGGTCTCGTTTTCAATATTTTTTTTCTCGGAACATCCCAGAAATATTTAAAAACACTCATAATATAAGATACCTACATGAAAAATCACCCGGCTACATTATACGTAAAGCCTTCGACATAAAAGGTCCTACAAAAGTCGCAAGTAACTTCTTAGCTTTACATTAAGTAAACAAGATCGTGATATAATTAGTATGTTTATATATCTATCTCCCTTTGGGGCAGATGACCTCGTAATTCCGCCCCTTAAAACAACAATAATTAACTAACTACTTCGAACTCAAAATGATTTCAATATTCTTCGTATACAGAACGATGCCCGTTTACATGTGTAACGTCCAGTTCGTACTGAATACGTGTAGAAACCGTCAACGTGCAGTTTAGATAGCCAAACCTTGTTGAACAGCAAAACAAACAAAAAACCACAAGTATTGGAAATTTCTTCTGTAAAACTTTCCGAGTGGTTGGCCTGTTGGTAAATCAAGATAAATGAATATACGAAAAGTTCTGTTATTCACATTTCTTAATCAATTTTTATTTAGTTTGTTCCAACCTCGGGACGAATTAAACACGAAGTTTCAGAGTGTATTCTGCTGCTACACTTAACTGCTGATAACACTCAAAATAAATATTTTTTATTTTTATATTGGGCCTGAGGTCTCTCCTTACCCAGTTACCAGTATATACTGACAATAAAATACTCTGAACTAATTTGGTCGAATCGATGTGGTTGGAAGTGCTTGGAATTGTCGTTGATAAACATAAAATTAAAAAAGCGTTTTACGACCATCTCCAATCCTGAATTTTAGGTAGGACAATAGGAAAACAATCACATGGTTCAAACTCTTCACGCCTTGTGACCCACCAACGCGGCTTGTGCAAAACTAGAGGTACAGACCGGGTCTACATATAGCGAAGGGCGACAGTTTATAAACGAAGTTGGCAGTCGTCGAAAAATGAAACTATCACACTAACAACGTCGATTGTTGGAGTGTGAACTAAATTGAACTAAACAAGCTATATTCAGCGGCAATGTAAATCCACAAATGAATAATTCGTTATAAAAACGTAATCGCTGGCGATTAGAAAGTGGACATTGAAAAAACAGATCGTGTATATTTCGATGATGATGATAATTCTTGTTTTAAGGGTCCTAACATTTTGAATTGGGGTGTTTTCGACACACTATGGGTCCCTTGCGTTACCCTTCAACAAGCAGTGGTTCATGTATTTGTAATTCAGATAAGGATTGGATCATGGCTACCGCGGCCGGCCGTGACCTTAAGTTAGGAACCGTACCGACATTTGACTGGAGTAGAAGTGGAAAACCACAGAAAACCAGTTCAAAGATTGCTGAGATGGAAATCGAACCCTCCTCTTCTCAGTTTTGCTTCACGAGGCTAAGTTTACCCCGTTCTAGCCCATAGACCAGAATTAAAATTTATTGGCAGAGCCGGGAATCGAACCCAGACCTACGGGGTGACAGCCAAGCTTGCTAGCCGCTACACCACGAGGTGGTTAGACTCGATTTGAATCAAGACCAGAAATGCATGATGATCACTACATGTTTCTTGCTCTTAAATACCAGCATTCGAGGTATTCATTCTGATGTGTGTTCAAGAATATTCTTAATAAAGCAAATTACTTGCACTTAACAGGAAGAAAACGTATTTTAGTTCCGTAGATATTATTTGCGAGGATACAGATGAGGTGACAGGCATCATGCTATTTACTCGTAGTTAAGAACATTACCAGGTGGATTCAATCAAGCGCACTTAAGATGCCGTATGGCTTCCTCCTGAATAATCCAATAAGAATCTGACGTCAATCGTTGCATAGCCCTGCTGGGACTTGGCTTCGGAAATAAATCATGAGAATCAAAAGGTGAGGTGGCGAACTCTTATTGTGTACCTGTCGTGCTAAGTTCCTGAAACTTCTCAATGCGATTAGAGGCGACATCAATGTGGGGCATGGCCTCCCAAAATGACAGTCGAAAACTCTTCTCACGCTTCCCTATAAAAAGAACGGACGGGGTGCAGTAATAACACTAGACAAGCTCATGCAATGGGAAGAAACAGCGGATCAAAGATAGATTGAGGTTACTGGGTCAAGAATATAACTGATGGCTCAACCTGCCATCTTCGTGTCTTTATAGCTGGCACTCGAAAGATCCACAATATCCTCAACAAATGGACAAAACAGATGAAACGCGGTCACCTGTCAGTTTCTCTCACCTATATAATTTATCAAATGGTTTGGGAACCGTAGCCTACAGTTTCATGTGCAATCTGAACCAAACAAATAGTTCTATTCACTGTGAGGTAAAAAAAAACACGCATGAAAGAATTGGATTTTTCACTGTGTGATTTTGTCAACACACACTCATGTCTTAGGGGTAGATGACCTCGTAGTTCCGCCCCTTAAAGCGACAATAACTAACTAACTAACCCTCGTGTCTTCTCGCTTACAGAGTTTATCAATTGCTTGAGCATTGGTGGTGGCTAAAGGTTGCAGGTTCGATTCATGTACAAGTCAAGACATTTAATTACCTAACACCTAAATGGCTTGCACTCAATGTATAGTACAGTGAAACCTCTCTAAAAGACCACCCCTCTTAAAGACCGATTTTTCAAGGAACCGATTTAAAACCTAATAAGGTCAATGTATTTGTTACCTCTATTTGAGGACCACCCCTCTCCGCGACCAAAGACCAGGCATTTTCTCAGTCTGACCTCTTTCAAAAGACCACTTCACGTCTGCCTTCCCATTGGACATGGTGATGAGGGTGATGATGTAAACAATGGTTCTGTTGGCACAGAACTGCATCAGCATACAATGTCATTAGAAAAAGTGTTATGTAACGTATAAAAATACAAAAAAAAACGGCTCTCCTAGAAGATTGTTCGGACCCAGAACAAATTAATAGACTTCCGAACTCGCACAGAGATAGTCTAGAAAGTTAAATTGTTAAAAAAAAAAGATGTGCTAATCTGAAACAGAGATCAATTCATGACTTTTTAAAATGACAGAACTCAGAAAATAACTAATTGTAATTAATTTGTACTAAATGTGAACCAATGCAGTGTTCCAACTGTACTTTATTAATAATGCAGTATAAAAGAGTGATAGTCAGTCTGAAAGACTAGACTTTATATCATTTTAAATGCTACAAATGCTGGGCGAAAGCCTCATGATCATGCAGCGAACTGCGTGAACTCAAAGTCCATTAGCAAGTGCAAACCAAGGTCAAAGGAGGTAGCTGGCTGGATGACGCCACGCTCACCGGAGCGCGCGGGGAAAGGAGGGAGCTCAAGCGGTATTGTGACGTCACACACCTCAGTGCATTCTCGGTACATTTCGTCCCATCGCCGTAACGTAACGCCAGACCTCAGCGTAACGACGAAGTCGACAATATCATTTAAAATGATAAAATTGTATTTTAATGCCTACCCCTATAAAGAGACCACCGCTCTAACAGACCAGTTTTCCATGGAACCGTCACTGGTCTCTTAATAGAGGTTTCACTGTACCTACTAGCAGTGGCGGCTGGCGGATAATTGTTCTGGGTGTTGCAATATTTTTATTAAGGGGGGTCGGGGTAGGTGGTAGGGTAAAAGACTGCTTGATATCAGAGAAAACTGTATTTAATTGCGCGGTAAAACGGATGCACCTCATTCATCACGAATGCCGCAGTTCAAAGAACATCACATTGCCATCGGATTAAATGGAGTATAAGTTAGTCTACACGAGAAACATCACGAGAACAAAACACCATAAGTTATATAGGCCTACGAGGGTGAGAAAGAACCGCGTGTGTCACAAGTACGCGCAAATTACATTGCAAGACATGGTATCACAGTTGACGGATCATCTCGGATGTCTCCGTCCACGCCTCGGCTCCTTTGTTGCAATCAGCGGGCAACGACCAGACGAGTTAACTGTTGGGATAGGACTTACTCGGTCAAGCATCTCTGCCACACCCTTTACTATTGAGATCTGGTCGGTGCTTGGGCCTGGCAACGACCAAACGGACGAGTGCTCCTAGACAGTTGGTGCGCTTCGTTTTCTCAGACAGTTCACAGTAACTTACTATAAGATTTTCTCAATTATTAAAGAACAAAATTATGAATTCCTATACGTATAAAAGGAAACGTACAGCTTTTATTACTGAAAATATTATTACGGTATTAATTGATTTTCTTAAAGAAACCTGGTCGTTTGCAACACTGCAACCTTATTACCGGCCGCCACTGATAAGGAGAAGAAAAGATTGCACCCTGAACCTTTGAAGACCAAAAATGCCAGGTCAGAAAAATAAGACACATCAGCACTCGCAAGCAAATCCGAGTCTGGATAGAAAGTGCAGTAAATAAGAGTTGACCAAAATAGGACAAGTGTGAGCAATGCCAGACTCAATTCGGAAACCCTTTCCACCGTCCATGTCTCAACCTTGCTGAAACAATCGGTATTATTTCTCAAATTGCCAAGCTGCAAGAAGAATATATATTTTTTAAGAAAAATACAGTACAATATTGCATACCGTATATCAAAAGCACATGACCGGTAATAAGACGACTCCTTCCTTTAAACCATATCCATCCGATTGTCTCGGCATAAGACATTTCCTAATATCAAATAAGTACCGTAACAAACTACCCTCACATCGAAAAAGACGTAGCGTTTGTCCTACTTCTTTGGAGTTTTGAGAAGTTTTATGTCGACTGGAGGCTTTAAGAAGAGACACAGCGGAGCCACATAGCTCCCTCTCTCTCTCTCATGCCAAAGAAGAGCCCGTGAATCATCTCGAGAAAGAAAAAGGAAGTCCAGTTAGACGACAAAACCCTTCAGTGACATCAGAGAAGATTTAAAAGAGGATGATGCAGGTGAACAATAAACTCTCACATCTACTGTCATCATCATAAAATACAACAATATTGAATTCCACTGAGATCCTGAAAAGATGGACGTAAAGTTGTCAACTTTTAGAAATGAAAGCAAGGAACATACAGTTTATTGATGACTCACAAATCTTGTATTAGAATCAGGAAATGGGAAAAGGTACTTTGGAGCTACTTTTGATAAACAATAAAAACTGTCTTTCGTAACAATTAGTCGTAAATTAATGCTGAAATGTTCCGCTGAAGTAGACTGTGTTGTTGACTGGCTTTAAGGGGCAGAACATCGAGACCATCTGTCCATTGTAATAAACAATTACGCAATAGAAGGAAAAAATCCGTCTCCACACGCCGAAAGGCAGAGGTAGATTTCACTGGACAAAGAAAAAAAATTAATTCCCGAAATTTGCCAATATTGCTGTATACCTACAAACGTTCCCATGTTGAGCATACGAGAAGCCACATCTTCTTATAATTTCGAAAATATTTTGCTCATCCTTTGGCGTAAGGGTGGTCATATCAAAAATTATTTCAAACAAAAATTATAAGTAATCTTTAGAGGACCATTTCAAACGGTTTTGATATTGAGCCAATTATGGGTGGTATGATTTTTCTTTCTTTCTGCAAAAACTCATTCTTTCCCACCCATCGATGGTTGGTGCTATCAAAATATTTACTGAATTAAGATTTTGGCCTTTATCCGAAGAATAGTACACATTTTGAATGGATTCGATTTTTCACATATTAAGGAGTTCAGCGTTTTTTTTTTTTTTTTTTTTCGAAAAATAGTTCCCCCATTTCCACACTCTTGGTCCGATTTCGCCCATAACGAACTCGACCGAGATTTTGAGGTTATATTTTATGTACAGGTAGCCTACAAGCTTGAAAGTGATTGGTGCACAATGATGGTAGTTATCGTGTCCACAAGAAATCGACAATAATTATATATCGCTTCTTATTATTATTTTATATTATATACCGTATATAAATATAAACTTTTAAACTGACGGTGGTATTGGGGTCTGGGGGACGTGAAACGCAAAGATATGTCGAAATTTTTCGGCAGTCGCAGAATGGTGCCCATTGCAATATGTAATTTTCTAGTGAAATCTACCCAAAATGAAGCATAAAACTCTTCAATAAATGAGAGTATCGTAGAACGAAAAGGAAAGAACAATGAGAGGCGAAAAAATAAAAGACTTCTTAGGTCTCGGATGGCGATTTCGGTGGCTTAGTTGGTAGCTTGCTGAGCTTCTATGCCCAAGATCGCGGATTGAAATCCGGCCGAAGTCATCAGATTTTTTAAGAGCGTTAAAAATCCCTCAGTACGCCTTCCTTCTGAGGGGAAGTAAAGCCGGCGGCCCCATGTCATAGATATAGGGCATGTTAAAGTAGGCTACCTTCCACTCATTACACCTGCGTGAAGCTAAATTGTATAGGTTAAGAACGTTAACAACGCACTCAGGTTCCTACGTTCGTTGCCAAGAGCCGACTGCTGTGGCATCTGGTAGCTAAGTTCTGGACTAGTACTCGTTGACGGTGGCGTTTGGTGGCGAAAGTAGGAACAATTTGAAACATTCAAAGTCTGCAGTCCTTCCTTGAATTAAAAACAGATACACACACTAATACAGTCATCACAATTAACACCGGTTATCAGACAGATTCTATACACACCCAAAGTACACGGGGCTACATGACCGCGTTGTCGCAATCCTTAAACTAAGGAACCAACCAACCAGGTCTCAGATGTCCTAATATCTTCGGGGTCGGTAGAGAACAAGAGTTGACCAAGGGAGGTTGATAGTGTAGGAGTCTGGCACAGACCCGACAAGAGGGAGGGGCAAGCGGGGCTGTAGCCCCAGGTGCCGGACATGCTGAGGGTCCCGAGGCTGTAAAAGGGTTAAGAGTGGGCAACTTCACTTCCATTTTGAAATGGTCTTATGTGACTTTATTCGGTGTAAATGAACCGGTGAATATTAAACGAAACATTCCAAAGAGAATATATAACGAATTTTATACATTTCCATTGTTTTTATTCTTCTTCTTCTTTGTCGGGGAAAGGGCAGTTGTCAGAATTCTCCACAGAAGTTTTATACAGGGTGGAAAGGTTCAAATTCAATCACTGAAAAAATCGACTATTCATGCACGTCTGAAAGAAGTATGGCTTATTCTTGCGGTGACCGAAAACTGTCAGATGCTATGAAAATTAAATATTTAGTGCATGGTGATCAACATCTTGAAGTAAACGAACAAGCAATGTGAGACAAAAAGAAGAATGGTTGAATAACTGAAACCCAAGTAAACTGACATTCAATATGAACATGCTAAATTCCATGGAGATTTTTATGGGTTAAAAGAAAACCAGCTTACTACTTCCAAAATGTCTCAGGCTGAACAATACCGGACTTAGCGTAAGCACATTATTGCCAAACTACGTCCCACAAGTTGTGAGTCCCTGGGGAAGATTACCTCGATTTTCCTCCCTTTTAAACAATATCCACGACGACTACTGGGTAAACCCGTTCTAATATGAATAGAGCCCTATTATAATGGCTGAGCTTACTCTTCTGTATTATTGGAGAATTAATTACTCTTTTTATGGTGGAGTGGATGCTTTTAAAACAGATATAACGTCTCCTTGTTTCGTCGTCAAATAAAATTGTAGCCTACTTGCACGTCGAAGTGAAAGAAAATACTTTCCATTGCTTTTAATTTAGTTCACGACAAAATCGAAAAAATTATGGATTAGATAGCAACTTTTGTCTTAATGAAAAGAACATCAAGGTTATTTGCACCGAAGCTTACATAATTAAGCTACAGGTAGAAACTTGTTATTTTAAATTCATACAGGAAAATAAAGGGTGGATAAAAGTATTATACTTGCATTCCGGAGTAGATATTCATACCACTCCCCCACAGTGACAAGTTATTAAAGGAAGATTTCTTATGCCATTTAATGGTATGGTATGTCGAGCGGTAGGCCTACTTGCGCCCTTCCACTAAGTGGGGTGCGTGCCAGCTAGGCTTCGGTCGGATTTCTGGCCTTTAAAGATCAGAGTTCTTTGGAGATGGAACAAATTTCCCCCAAATAAATTGCAGCTGATAACAAGATTAGCAGCTATCTCGTCATTGGCCAACAGCAGATCAAGCGTCTGTGAGATATTGAGGTTCCTTCGTAGACATGCAAGATCCACGCAATGCACGCACAAGAAACTGAATTGTCAATCACACACTTCTCAGGGTATCATTACTGGTTTTACTGTATGACTTAAGCAGGTTTATTCAATCAGGGGTATACACGTATTATAATGACCTCCGTAAATGAGCCAAAGGTACAATGAAATTTTAAATAAGGGTCTGTACGGGTTTAACATAAACAAATCAATAGGCTTACGAAGTCGTGTATGGAGTTATGGAAAACAAATTACATAATTGTGAAGGTCTTTTGAAGCTGAAACAGGTTGGGGTGGGGGATGAAGTTTTTGCCAGTCTTTTAAAGAGGACAGTCTGGAGATGAAAATTGGTATTTTGGTAATTTCGGCAAAAAATGATGTCTTAAATTGAAAGAATGAAGGTGTCTTTCTTGTCACGACGTTATTCTGTTAAATTCAAGCTATTTATCGCATCAAAATTTTTTTTCTCTACTGGTCTACACACAGCAGAAATGGGCCGAAATGTTTTGTTAGGTTACACGCCACCCGCTGTCTGCCGATGTTATGTTTCCGTTCGTTCAAATACACATTTTCCAAGCGATGTCATAGCCAGAAGATGAGCCCCCTTCCAAAAGAAAAGTTGAGGAAGCATAGTCGCTGACATTTAGGCAGATGCTCAACACATCTACACAGTAAATAGGCTACCGATACTGGTATCGTAGAATTACCTTCCGGGTATCCCAGATGAGCCAAAGTGTACACCAAACTTCTTCTGGCTGTTGACACTCTAGTACAGAACTTTGCAACAATGAGGGGTGTGGCCAGAGCTGTGAGCCATACACGTTTTCATTCACAAATCTAATCACACCATGGATTTTATTTCTTCTCTCTTGGAATGGGATGATTTCAACCCCATTTTGCAGTGCAACTGACCACCATCAATTTTCCAGCTGGTCATCAAAACTAAACAAGGATGTGACAACAGGAATAGAAGTCCAAATTATGAAAACAAGCTTGATTTTAATCTTTAATACAGAAAATTAAACACACAAAAAGTGATTCAGATTATCTCCTATCTGCGCATACGGTAATTCATTAATCTATTGCCAGTAATGAAAACGGACATCTCTTTTGCATTAACTTAATAGGAAAGGCAAGACTGTTTCACCAATTTTATTTACTCAAACACAGACTGAGTGATACTCTTGGTAGGCTGTTTTAGCCAAATTCCATTGAGAACCTTTACAGCAGTGTCAGGGATTTAAAGTAGGCCTATATATTATGAGGTTACTCTACCTATTCCTTTTAGTTTTGGTTCTGAGCTCGAGAACTAAATAAGAAAGAAAAACAGTGCAGCTGCCAAGAGTGTGCTCATTGAGTGACTGTACATATACATGAGTGCCACATATGAATGTTTTTTTTTTCTGGAGTTCAGTTGAACACTCCTCTTGGAAAATGAACTTTCAAACCTGATGCCTACACAAGTACAGGTAATGTTATTGTTAAATACTAACATTCAGATCTCTAAAACTAATAAGAAATACAGGGTCTTTCACTCAAAGTGCGGCCGGCCCGGCGCTCTAGGTAGAACGTACAGCTATAAAGGTCAGACGAGCATATTGCAGCGTGCTGCTGTCACAGCATATGTCATACTTAAGATAAGGAAGGAAGTGCTGTTGGATTGATGCTTCGGACTCTCGGCCCTAAGCTCAGTGAGCTGCCTCTACATGCCGCGCTGCCGGCCGCACTTTGAGTGAAAGACCCTATAGAAAACCGATCAAAAATAGAAATGTAGTCCTAGCATCAATAAGAATACTTTTTAACTCAAAATGAATCTGTTTATGAACACTCAACATTAAACAAAAACAATGCTAGGAAGCACTACAAGTTCCATTGCATGAACAAAGAGGAGTTCAAGTTAAGCTCTGTCTCATAAATGGGTGTACTCTACTGTAGAGTGTGACTTGAAGTACTGCAACTTCATAGCAATAAAGTACTGGCACAGAAAGAGATTTTTAGAAACCCCAATATTATGTGTTGCATGCATGTACTATGCACACAAATCATTAATCACTCTTTAAAAATATAGCCGCATTTTGTAAGCAAATAACCCTTAAGTCTTTGCAGCCACTAATCAGCTGAATTACATAATGTATCTACTGGGAAATCCACCACAAACTTTGCAAGATGATGCTTCAGATTTCCAACATTGGGATGTTCTTTCCTGCTGGCCATATTCTGAAGCACAGACCTCAATTTGTAAGAGGTCAGGACTACTAAAACGGTCAACCAGAAATGGAAATGAAGTCTGGCACATTCATCTTAAGCCAGTGCCGGGTTGTTGGAACTTAATGAGCTAGTGCTGAATCCTTCTGAAATCTCTAGTTCTGTCCTTGAAATGGGTGCTGTTCAGATCTATAACCACTAACTCCTGGAACACTCTGTACAACGCATTCACCCAGGAGCACAGAGGTGCTATCTTAACTCACTTCACACAACACCATGATTGAAGCAGAGTGATGAAGCTTTATCAGTAGCTTCTTGTGAACATCTAGACTTGTAAGTCTTCTCAACAGTGATGGATTTTCATGTTAACAAACTGAATAATTATAAATAGGATCGTTGGTTTACATTGCTCTTACATTAGCCTTGGGACATATGGAATCCAAATCAATGAATATGACTTACCATTTTCTAAAATCTCACTAGCATTTATAAAGAACTGGACCCAGTCTGACTTAGCAAGTGGCAAGCAACTAGATACCATAACACATTACACCTTTGCACAATTCAATTGAGGTGTGACTGCAGTGACTTACGGATTGTGCGCTTGCAGAAGGTTGTCATTTTAAATAGTGACGAGTGATTTTTTTTCATAATACAGTATATCCAAATTACACATATAATTAGGATTTTTAATTACTTCTCAGAATCTTAAATACAATATTAATTCATGGAAAATGTTGCATTCATGGTACAACTGTATACTTTCTTTGAATAATGTATCTTCCAGAACTGATGAGATTATCTAACTTTGAAAAAAATTGAACATTTTGTTGTGCTTTGCTAGCAATCCTCATCAATTTCATTTATGAGTTCCACTGTAGTTTTTATTCCCAAAAATATTTCAAACTCCAGTTTAGTTGGTATAACATTAAGTTATTCCATATCTGGAATAGTACAATTTGATAGTCAAATAAACTCAATCATGATAAAACTTGAAAAGTAATATTATTACTGCATCAAATACAGGCATTTTCATTCCCAACACTGAATGATGGAAATGATAAATTGTATGAATGAATATTTGTACATAATGGTTGAAGTTATTGTTAAATCTGAAATAGAAATGTACAGAAAACAACAAATCCCAATATCCTAATATAAACGACTGACTACTTATCTCCTTCGGTCACAGGGATATCTTGTGCGGAACTTATGTTTCAGATATATTACTTTAGTGTAGTGGTTTTAAAAATAAACAAGAGGAGTGATGGATTGTCATGGATAGAAGGACAGCCAAGAGACTAACACTTCTAACATCACTCAGAAAAAAAAAAGGAAAAATGTTGAAATAAAAGAATAAAAATGTCTTTGTTAAGAACTTGTTCGAAAAATAGGAAAAACTTTACTGAGGTTAATAGGTATTAATTAGAACGATAGGCAATAATGAATAATTAATGACTAAAATGAGAAGGCTGGTACAGTGAAGATGTGTGTAAATTCAAACAACATGTTAACGGTGGGCAAATAGGAGCATAGGGAATATACGAGTAAGTTGTTGCTGTGTTGCAACAAGAATAATATTTCATGTTTATGTCATCAACGTCTGATGTGCACAGAAAGTTTAAAAATCTTGAGAAATATAATGCAGAATGTGTCACAAATTTTGACAAGTTGGTGTTGATGTATTTTCCCCTTTAATCACATGCTAAAACCACAAATGAGTAGAATCTTACTTTTGGTATATGTTAATGGCATATTAGTGGCATAATTCCTGCAGAAATCTTTGATTCCGTGTGTATTAAGCACTACTACATACTGGTAGTCATGACTTTTGGCAACACAGTTACTCTCAGTACAAAACTGCAGTTCATTTTCTTTTAATTTAACTTTCCATATTTTTAGTTTGAAACAAACGTTTATTGTTTGTATCATTTACTTTGCATATTAGTTTCAATATCATAATAATATACACCGTATGATACTTTATATTATATTAATACAGAATTTTAAGAAAGAATTTTATGAGACAAAGTAAGTTTGAGGGAAGATATTGTAATTTGAGAAACTTGGTGAAAATGGACCTCATTCTGATGAGATTGCACCAGTTTCATTCATATGCTGTAACATGGTTGAAGGCAGATTTGAAACACCATGCCACCAATTGGGATACCGATACGTAATCAGTGCATCCAAACCTTGGCATCATCTACCATATTATATACCAGAAGTATCAGTATTAGACATGCCAAAGTCCATCCATTCTCAGCACTGTCTATTTATATCCTTTGACTTGAACATTTTATATATTTTTGAGATATCTTACAAATGAAGCAAGAGAAACATATACAAAGAAAATCAATTTACCTTGATAATGCTATTACAGATTAGTCATAAGAAGATACGCCTGGTGAGATAATACCATTTTAATTTAAAAAATCATTTCATTCAAGGTATTTAAAATTTTTATGCACACAAGATTTTGAAGACATTTGCTATTTACAACATCTGAGAAACTAAGCCAAGCTCCAAGTGCCATTAAACTAAAATACTTAGGGAAAAAAAAAAAGCTTTCTTCTTTTATTACATACATTACTGTCTTGTTACAGTGATGAAGTTTAGAGTGTAAAGCAACTCGGAAGGCTGGGCCAGTGCAATATGTTCCCTGATTAGTTAGCTGTTGCAATGTTATGCGACAGATACTGTTCAAACAGGTCATTTATACATTAAATGTATACTCCCATGTACATATATTCCGAAAATGAGTTTTACTGTGCCTTGTACACAGCAATCCAATCAATTTCTGGATTTTAAGAAACCCTCAACAATTTACTGGTACCGGTACTCAATATTTTACTGATTGTTACATTATATAACTTGCTTTCAATAGCCACTAGTACCAAGAGGTAAAAATAAGTATCAAAAGCAAGCCACTTTACATTCCATTTAGCAAGAATATTAGCCCAGCATAATTTTCTTAGTTTAGCTACATCCTGTGACAAAAATCTACCTGAAGAAAGAAAGAAAGAAAGAAAGAAAGTAAGAAAGATGACTCATTCATGAAATTCTCAGTACAATTGTTTTTTCTTCCTTATAAGGATCTTAATCTGTGTGAACCAATCACAGATAACCAAGTTGAGTAGATTAAATTTCTTTCATATTATTTGATACATTATTACCAAATTTCAACTCATATTAAATGAATTCCACTGTACAGCATGAATGTACTGTCTGTTGTCTACATTCCACATTTCTACAGTTTATAAATATCCAATATTACAGCTTAAACATTAAACTGCTCAAATATATAAACTAGAAAAGGAACATTTTCCTGAAGGCATTTCATAACTGATTCTGTTGTGTATAAAATGAAGCAATGAACTACATTATGATTGGTTTGGGAGTATGGTCACTCATAATTCTTCAAGATATTAATTTTTAACATCTACAAATGATTTATGACATATTTAAAAATCAGTTGGTAGAATTGGGATTCATTAAATGTTCAGAATTAATATGAATTTCTGAAGTAAATAATGTAAATCTGAGGTTTTATGAAAAAACTACAATCACATTATAGCAGAGTGCATTAACAAACTGAACTACACAACCAGCCTTGAATAATTTTATAGACTGATCCCTTTAATATCATAAATCATCAACAGATGTTAAAAATCAAGATCTGGTGCAAGTGTACAAAACATAACTACAATACAGTTTATAAGGCACAGTAAACCAAATGGAAGCGATATAACTGTGATAACATTCCATACAACCAAACTTCAAAAACAAAACAATATTCAGCCAAATTCAAATATGATACAATGATTAAACATTTGAAGTTAATGAAAATGAATGGTAATCAATGAAACAATTCAGCATTAACCAGTCAAAGTCAAATTCTAATTTACATCTTAATTTCTTGAACTATGTACTATGAACTGAAATAGCCGTTTGAGGCAGATCACTATTTGACAAGTATAGTGATGTAAAACTTTCTCATGATATTGAAGATGCTATGAATGAATGTTATCATGTCAGATCTCAGTGATTTTATTGAATATTCAAGATAGATGCTTGCAATTAAAGACATCTAACTATTTTTCTTCTTTTCATACACTGACAAGGGGACTGTGCCTACTCTCCGTCACCGATTTCATCCAAATTTATGGTATATGCAGGGTTTGACCAGAAATGGGAGCTCCAGATGGTCAAGCGTTAAGGAAAATAATAGCATGTTTTGGCACGGTTTGGGCAAGGCATGAGCCACGTAGTATGTTTTTTGTTTTTCTATAGCAACTTTGAAACAACTGTGTAATTCTAAAAATGCGGTGTTTATAACGTGTGCAAGATGCTGAGAAACTTACTGCTTCCCCTGTATTTACAATGAATATCGCCCCAGCACGTGTAAATCATAAACTGTAAAATCATAAATGTATCTAATGTTATATACGACGCTCTAGTGTACGCCTTAATTGCAATCCCTTCCTGGAAATTGATTTTTCATTCCAAATTTTCATTTGCCTTTCTGTTTCATGACTTTTATACAAAAATTAATAGATGCAATATGTTGAGCATTATTTCAGTTTATTTACAGTGTAACTTACGTACAAATTAAAAATAAAATCAAAGCAATAAAGTTTCTGCATAGGGACTCAAACCTACGACCCATGGATTACCGTTCTGTACTCCTTCCGCTGGGCCAACCATTGCCTGGAAACTAATCTAACATACATAGCTCATGCCTTGCCCAAACTTTTTTTATTAAATGTTTGGCCATCTGGAGCTACCATTTCTGCCACTTTCATTTCTGGTCAAACCCTATACTGTATAAACCATAAATTTGGACAACATCGGTGATGAAGAGTAGGCACGGTCCCCTTGTGAGATATAACATTTCAATTGTCTTCATAATAACAATCTGGGATGTTGTCAGTGATATAATGAAGAGGTATATAAAATAGTCAAACTGATCGCTTTTTGAAATGTAATGCTATTTTGTAAGTGTATGGTGTCTATTAGTGGGCAATTGTTACCGTGGTACATTGGAAAGGTCTCCTTTTAGATGTTTATATTGAGATTGTATGACTAAGTCTGTGGAGGAACGGATGAATGTATAAAGCATGATAACTTGAAGAAGTTGTTGTATTTTGTGGTTAAAACATTTTTACAATTCATTGTAAATGTGAAACTCATTATTTGTTATTGATATTATCGATCTTTCATTCTCTTACATACCGTATATTTTTTGCCTTGAATCAAAAAATCTTGCATGAGCATGTTTTGTGTTTTTTGCAATGCAAATGAATTGATAAAGAAAATATTGTAAGGTGATGATGTACTCCGCATAAACCAGGTACACTCTGTATTGAAAGTTGTGTCAATGTTAAACACAAGTGAAGGCATGCTCAAAAAAAATTGTCCAGGTTAAAACTACCTACTAAAAGCAAGTGTGGAAGATTGTGAGAATATATGCGTGAGAAAGTGTTGTAATTTGTAGACAAAATAGAAATCAAAAATCTGAAAAGGATTTTTAAAAAAATTGACTGAAAATTTGGTTAACAGGTTAAAATAAAACATAAAAAAGAACTCTTTTCCATTATTATTTTGGTGCGAGAAAACTCTGTAATTGATGTAAACAGTGTTTATATTATGACTAAACAGATCATTTTAGTTGCAAATAATGGTAAATAATATCACCACCACTCCCATCCTCTCTTAGCATGTTGTTCACAGAAACTAGAAATGAAGGTAGGTGCGAGAACCTGAAGCAGCTCCATAGGCAATATCACATTCAACGGTGAATTTCAAGAAAATGGCAAGCATTCTTATTATGCATTCATCTGAACGAGTGCCCAAACTGGCATGCCCTCTGGCGGAGCTATCTTTAATCAGTGCGCCAGATCTCACGGGCACCACCTTCGAAAATAAGACACAGTACTAAAGGCTTCTTTGGCATGAGTTTTTATGTGTTGTGTTGGGCTGAGGTAGAGCCAGTGGCCGCATGACGCAACACTTAAATTCCATCCACTAAAGTGCAGCATGTGACAGGCACAAGTCAGAACTGCTTGAAGTGATTTATATTTCAACCACTATAGTACAGCATATGATAGCACAATGCTGAGGATGCTTTCGGAATTAATTTCAAAGCTAATGGTTTCATAAAAGTCTATTAAAGTCATGTGTGAAGGGGATAGAGTGCGTTTGTTGATATTCTGGAGTTAAGCTCATCTGCTAGATTGTTCATGTCTCTCATGAATAATTCTGTATTCTCACTGCCGCTAAATATGTCGGGGTTAGTTAGCCGTAAGAACTTAATGGCATTCACGGTCGTACTGAATAATTTGAAAGCGAATCTCGCATTTAATCTTTGGAAAGAAGTAGGATTTATGTGTGCGGAAGTCAATTTTGGACAAGCATTAAGGCCTGTAAACTCGGGGGACGTGTCCATGACATAAACCTGTACATAGTAATTAAAATCTATTTCTAGATTTTTGTAGCAACTTACTTTTATCGTGGAAATAAATCCTTACACATTTTAAGATACGTACAAAGTCTGAAAAATAGTTCCGCCCCTTAAAACAACAATAATTTAAGTCTGAAAAGGGCCACAGTTTTCTCTATTAACTGGATTCTGGATTGTACATTTCACATTTCCTGGTTTTCCAGTTATCCCTAGATTTATCAAAGCAATTTTATTTCACTGACTTCTAATCACTTGTGAAACCTATCACTCTCAATCCAGCTTGTTCTAGCTGTATAATAATTTGGATTAGTATTTTTGCCAAGATATCACCAGATGTTACATTTTTGCTGGCATAAACTGCTACCGGTTGGATCCAATTATGGAAGAGGGGAACAAACATGAATACCAAAGCATGGTTGGCCAAGGTATTCTTTTTATCCTCTGGAGTTAAATTACTTAAGTCCACAAAACCATCCAATTTGAGCAAGGAAGAATTAAATCAAATTTCTTCCCTCAACTTAACTTCATCAAAATTCACTACCCCTAAATGTTGATTCTAGTCTTGTTCATTTTTAATTCCTTCTGCAATTGCATTTATAGCAGTTGTGTTTGCACCATGCGAGCATTTAAAGTAATATAATGTTATTGGTTTTACGTCCCTTTTCACCACTCTGCCTTTTAGAGACGCCAGAGCATTTAAAGCTCTTGCAGAGGGTTCTAAAATGACCTTAGAAGGGAGAGGTAGTAAGCCGTGCCTTAGGCAATGCCTGTAACCCTTGGGAGAATTAATTTTGAGAAGCGAGCTTTCCAAAATAAATTCATCACTGTATCGCATGTGTGTTAGGCTTGTTTGACACTTCTTAAGCAGAGTGTCTAAACTAACTTTTGCTTCTTACTCAGTAAATTCGGCTTGCATGTACGAGATTGGGATGGAATAACAGTAGCAACTTCTTTTCTAGCAATGTTACCTTTTCCCTCTCCCAGCTTGTTCTCAGCCATATCCAACCACCTTATTTGCGGCGATGCAACATTTTGATAAGAGAATATAGAAAGATCCAGACCAACAAACAACTACCTATCCATGGAGACATTGCTGATCTACATGTGAAACTATTACGTTCAAGACATCCACCAATCCGCACAGCAGAGAATCTTGCAACCAACAAATTCAACCTGACTGAGAGATGGTCATCTGATTGGAATTCGTTTGCTTCTCCAGAGAGTTCAGTAATGCCATGCATAACTGAGAAAGTGCCAGGGTTCACTCAGCCTAGAAAGACCTGGTCAAAATTAAATATGATGATGATGATAATTGTTGTTTTAAGGGGCCTAACATCTAGGTTATCGGCCCCTAATGATCTGGGTGATAGCGAAAATGAGAATGAAATGGAAACCAGAACGAAAATTATGTGAGACGGAAAATACGTACAAAGAGAAACTCAGATGGAAACAACTCACAATATGGTCTTAAAAAAGGGAATTTAGAACGAAAAGATTCACAAAAAGAATAGATTGAAAAAGACCCACAAAACGAAGGCTAGATTCAAAATACGTACAAAATGCAACTGAAATTCAAAATACTTACAAAATGCAAATGAGATCGAAAATACGTACAAAATGCAATTGAGGTTCAAAATACTTACAAAATGCAATTGATAATACACAATGCAATTCAGATTGAAATAGGCCCTATCCCAGTTCCAATCCAAATTATTCACAAAGTGCAATTGAAATTCAAAATACTTACAAAATGCAATTGAAATTGAAAATGCTTACAAAATGTACGGTAGATTCAAACGACTCATGTGGATTAACAATACTTACAAAATGCAATTTAGAATGAAAATACTTAACAAAATGTAATTTAGATTCAAAATACCCACAAAATTCAATTGAGAATCAAATTATGTGCAAAATGCCCACCAAACAAAATGCAATTTAGATTCAAAATTCGTGCGAAATGCAGTTTTGGTTGAAAATACTTACAAAATGCAATTGAAATTCAAAATACTCACTAAAAGAACCATCTACCTGCATTGAAAGACTTACTAAAAAGCAATTTAGATTGTCAATCTTTACAAAATGCAATTGAGGTTGAAAACAATCGCGAGATGTAATTTAGATCGAAAAAACTTACAAAATGCAACTTAGATCAAAAATGCCTTAAAAAATCGCTAAAAGGGAATTTAGATACATGGTGAACCAAGTAACAAAAACAGTGCGGGAATCTTAAAGAGAAAAGAAAATATATGGAAAAGAGGAGAGGAGAGGAGAGGGGAGAGAGGAGAGGGTCCGCCCCAAAGGTAAGGGACAAAAGTGGAAAACGGATCCAGCTCAGGAATCCCTCGGGGTCGCCAACTCCCGAACTCACCAGCCGTGAGCCCCTGAGGTGTAATAATAATAATGTTATTGGTTTTACGTCCCTTTTAACTACCCTGGCTTTTAGAGACGCCGGGGTGCCGGAATTGTGCCCCGAAGGGGATCTTTAACGTGCCAGTAAATCTACTGACACGGCTCCCTCGCATTTGCGCACCCTCAAATGCCAGCTGACTGCGCCAGGTTTCGAACCTGCAACCTTGGGCTCAGCAAGCCCCTGAGGTGTAGCATTATCTAGGGTGCACCAGAAGTGGTGGGGCTACATACACCCTGCCTCCTTAAGGGCCTTGAGCACAAGGCAGGAGGTAAAAGGAAAAGAAAAAGAAGGCTGACCCCTCACAGAAGGAGGTTATCAGGAAAGATGAGACAAGGGCCAATTAAGGCGGGAAAGTGAAAGACTCCCTAGGCCTCGGATAACCTAATACTGTCGGGGTCGGAAGAGAACAAGAGTTGACCAAGGGAGGTCGACAGGAAAGAAGACGGAGAGGAGCCCGGCACAAGTAAGTGGAAGCAATGCCGGACTCAGCTGGGGTCCCGTGGTCGCTAACCCACGTCCCACTAGATGTGAGCCCCTGAGGGGCAAAATTAAATAGAATCCGGACCAATCACGGTGTATGAGGGGTTCTCCTGTACAAGTGGTGGAAAAATCTTCATCATGTTGCGAGTGCGGTGCTGAAAGACAGACTGTTTGGCACCTAGTTCAAGAATACCCACAAACATCTTACAGTGGTGAATTCAGCAACTTCTTCCTTGGACACCACAGGCACATCATTACGTTTCTAAACTTGATGTCAAATTATAAATAATTTTCATGTATGCCATACAATAAATAAATAAATAAATAAATTCTGTGTTCTCACTAAATTTCTATAAGATATTTTACTTTGCGTTTGAGACTGGCAATAACTTTGCTAGCATCGACCTCACAATTTACACCATAAGAACTACCAGGAACTACCATTGGCGAACTAACTGCCAAAAATTTGGTACAAGACTTTTTCACAGTCCTCTACCGAGGAGATTTGCATGCTTTTTGTTGCTCGGTGAAATATCTCGGCAAGTTTGGAAAAATGTGTGAGACTGCACCAGGCTTCAAACTCCATCTTATTCTTGCCATTTCGACTGTTTTTCATTCTATAATGAAAGAGTCCGTTTTTACAAGTAAATCATTGGAGAAATGTTTGTCACATACCATGGTATGACTTTTTGATAATTTAATGTATCTCCTCGGAATGGCCTTAGCCCATTTAAATAAATCATCTTCGGCTCTTGGAAGTCTGAAAATTTGCCTACCTGTTGCAGATGACTTGTCGTATCTAGATCGGCACCCGGAAGCAAAACACGGCATATTCACTTAACGCAGTTTTGTTTGACTAATCTTACAATCACTCCACAGCAAAACTGTAAAGAAGTAAGTGTAAAGGCTTATAAATACTAAACACACCAGTGTCACCACACATTATCATAACACATACACGTATGTATTTTTTCACTATCGCTTCTTGATCCCATACACTGTTCAACACCAAGAAATAAGGACTAAATTCAGCAGCATTTCTGTGTTTCAAACTATCGAGCGCTTTGAAAGTGACTCCAGCCACCAACAATCAACTGCTGTGCAGCCTGTGGGCAGGCACAGTAACTACCCATACTAAGGATGCGGCAGATTCAGGAGTCTCCGTACTTTTTCTTCAACAATTAATATAGTAGCTTTCAGTCGATCAACACAAAAATCATTCCCATTATTGGAATATGTGAAAAATAACCCAACATAAATTATAAAGTGCGTTCAAAAAGTAATGAGCCGGAGGCATAATTACAGAAACCAGTAACTGTATGTTAGAAGTATTGGCCCTGGCTATTGAGGCACTTGTCCCACTGTGGCACGAGGCGGTGAATGGCTGTCTCATAAAATTCCCTGGGCTGCAATGTGAACCAGTTCCGCACGTATAGCTGGACGTCGGCGTCCGAGGTGAATCGTTGGCCCCGCAGAGCCCTTTTCAGGGGACCAAACATGGCGTAATCACAGGGAGAGAGAGGTCTGAACTGTATGGAGGGTGGCCGAGAACCTCCCATTTGAATTTCTGCAGGAGTGCCACGACTGTGTTGGCCGTATGAGGTCGTGCATTGTTGTGCAGCGGCCACGGTGGCTATGACGTTCACTGTCACTCGGCGGTCCTGGGTAATGAGTGCATCAACGAGCTGGACGTTGTCATCGGTAATGCGGGGGGTGCCCCAGACCGGGCATCATCGGCTAACAACACCCGTCCTTTCCTGAAGTGCTTGTGCCACGCCATGACCCTTGCAAGGGACATGCAGTGTTCGCCGTACACTTGCGACATTCGGCGATGAATGTCCGTTCCCCCTACTCCTTCCGCTGTTAGAAACCGAACAACACCACTTTGCTCTTCGGTTGACGCATCCATGTCACTGTTTGTGATGCGACTGGCAGCGTTGGACGATTGATGCATGCTGCTGCTCGCTTTGTATCGTCACGTGACGTGCACGCGTGCCCTCTAGCGACGGGCTGTGACCTTCCACGCTCTGGTCGGAACCACACCTTGTTACACACGCCACGATTAGCCGATGTCGTCACCGGTTTGCGCATTCCAGCCTCAGGCTCGTTACTTTATGAACGCACCTGATACATGTGAGCAAGTGTCTATAACTAACTTTTTCTTCTTACCCAGGAAATTATAATTAAAATAATGAACCCCACAAAATCCAAAATAATTACAAATTTCTGAAGAGTTACCAATCATACTGAATGCCACACCTATAGAATATGGCGAGTATATGCACTTAGGCCAAGCAATAAGTACGGCACAAACGAGCGACCAAGAAATCAAAAGGATACGATTGACGTGGGGTAAATTCTGGGGCCTAAGCTTCATTCTTATGGATAAATCTTCGAGCCCTAAATTAAGATTGATGTACTACAAAGCTGTGTCACCCCAGTGTTAATCTATGGATACAAAACTTGGTCACTTAGTAAATGTCAGAGAAGTCTGCTCCAAATCTGTCAACGAAAATGGAAAGGAGTATCCTAGGCGTTAGGCTAAGCGATGAGAATCAGTAACACGGATCTGAGGAAAAGAAATGGGATGGAGGAAACAGCAACAAGAGCTCGGCAACTGAAATGGCGCTGGGGTGAACACGTATCCAGAATGCACCAGGATATATGGGCCTTCTCCACGACTATGTGGGACCCAAGAGCTGGAAAGAGAAGCAGAGGACACTCTCGTAGCAGATGGTCGGATGAATTTAGGTTCGAGGCAAGTGTTATATGGACCAGAAAAGCCAGGGATAGAGAGCTATGGAAGGAAATTCAGAACAGTATAATAGGGTAGCAGTGTAAATACCGTACTAAGGATGTTTGTTAATTTAATTTGTATTAATGTGTGTCCAGAAAGTGATACAATGTAAGACGACTGCCCGACTCCTGAATAACATGCTAAGTCCGAGTCTTTTCCAAGAACATATGGAGAATAGTGTGAGCACCAAAAGATCGCTAAATAATGGACTTCCTCAGGGTTCTGTTCTTGCTCCAATCTTATTTAGCTTATATATCGCAGATATACCTGCCACAGTTTCAAGGAAATTTGGTTATGCAGATGACTGGGTATTTGCTACCAGAGACACAACATTTGAGGAAACAGAGATGACCCTAACGGACGACTTGAAAGAACTGACACAATATTTTAAGATGTGGAGACTTACACTTAATACTAACTAAACAGAAGTATGCTGCTTCCATCTAAACAACAAGTTGGCTGATAAAGAATTACAGGTGTTCATTGGAAATCAATTATTGAGACACAATAGATTTCCTAAATACCTAGGAGTTACATTAGATAGAACTCCTTTAGACAACACCTCCACAATACTCAACCCAAAGTAAGAACCCGCAACAATATAGTCCAAAAACTATGTGGCACAACTTGGGGTTCATTGGCAACTTCACTTCGATGTACAGCTTTGGGGCTTGTATTTTCAGCTGCAGAGTACTGTGCCCCAGTTTGGTTGAATAGCCCTCACACTAACCTCATAGATACTCAGCTCAACACCACCATGTGCCTAATCACTGGCACAATAAGGTCTACACCCACACATTGTCTACCTATCCTCAGCCACATCCCTCCACCAGATCTACGATGTAAAAACTCTCTCCTCAGGGAGTTCAAGAAAATAATGGATAACCCACAACTTCCAATACACTGTGACATTGCTGATGTTCGCCTGAATCGTCTAAGATCTCGAAATCCATCAACAAGGACTGCAATAGACTTGGAGAATACCAACTTCAACTTAACTAAAGAATGGCATGGAAGATAGGATACTAGGCCTGGATCAACATTACCACGCATTGGATCATCGCTGCCACCTGGATTTGAGTTTCCTCGGAAAACATGGTCAACTCTCAACAGGATTCGTATGGGTCATGGCAACTGTGCAGACTTCCATTATAAATGGAAAATTATTTCTTCACCGAACTGTGATTGTGGTGACCCTAAGCAGGCCATCCAGCATATCATCACCATATGTCCAAAAAGAAAGTACAGAGGCAGCGACACTGATTTCGCTCATGGATCACCAGAGACAATTACCTACATAAATAATCTAGATTGCTTGCCATGATGGGCGAGTGGTAAACGTGTCGGATTACCAACCCCAAGATTGCAGGTTCACCCCTGGCCGTGGAAAGTGATTTTTGAAAGGCGACAAAAATCACGACACGGATGCCATACGTTGTTGGCATGTTAAAGAACCCATTTGAATTCAGTAGGCCGTGCTGAATGGCAAAGTTAATCTCGGGATTTTCCGCCAACACAAAGTTCCTCCATTCTCTACTAGAAGGCGCTGTAGTGTCAAGGAGCTTAGATATCTAACCTCCTTGACTTTCATAGCGTTCAAAGGAACGACGAAATTCGACATGCACGCTGCCCTCTGGGTGTCAATTAACAAAGCTTGCACCCGGCACCCAAGGCCATATGCTAAAACTGAGATACTGTATCTTGACAAGTAATTGTTATTCCAGCTTCAGGCAGCTGAGAAGGTACACAAGCATGCTGTATTCATGGATCCATATTGAAGGTGAGCGATAATTTTCGATCGGTTAGGATTCTATATCAAATTTCCAAAGGATCAATAGTTTCTGACTAGTAAAATTTCGGTTTTTCCTTTGATGAAATGCTGCTATTGACAGGCTACACACAACAAGAATATTCACTGAGTTCTTAACGCAAGTCTTTTAAACCACGTGAATTAAGTTAACGAGTTTGTTGAAGTTCCATATTTTGAGATATTAGAAAAGTCCTTTTTCTATTTATAGTTAATGAGTAGGCTTCAATGAAGGCCGACATAAAGCAAGAACCTTGCCACATCAATAGGAATAAGATTGTTTGCGTTTCCACAAGCCGTCATGGGTTGGTCAAATGGTGTTCAAAAAATTGGGCATGACACATCTTCACCGTTTTATGTGTGTGGGACGGTGAAGTCTGAAGGAAGCAACTACAAAATTTTGTTATAAAAGTTAGATGTCTCCTGTATAAGAATGTTAATTTTTACTATAGGTGTGCTAAGTTTTACCATAGTCAATTTTAATGAATATTGTTGGATGTATTTGTTTATGAACTTTGTGTTTTTAGCGAGTGTTTTTTTTTATTATATTATGAAGACACCAGGCTGATGAAGAGCCTATATAAAGCTCGAAACATGTCCCAAAAGTGAAATAAGTTAATTTTAACAATAAATTTTGTATTGAATAGACGGAAATGTGCAATTTACATGGTGTCCACAGAATTTTCAATGTCAATTTTCCTGACTTTTCCTGACCATTTTTCAACAAAATTCCTGACTCGCAAAGTCATCGTAACATCGGAAAAAAAGTTTATTGAGCAAATATATATCTCTTATTTGCAGCCTCCACCATTCACATAGCTGCCCAACCCTCGCCTCTTTATTCTTTTAAAATACAAAATAAAGTAAATTATAATGAAATACTGTAATACATAAATTAAAATACTTACTAACCTAAACTATAGCGATGGGGTTGCCACATCCCTACGCCAACGCCAAAAATGCGTACAAAAATTAGGTAAAAGAGGTTTTTACTATGATGTACGGTAAAAATGGAAACTTACCATAATGTCCAGTGAGTTATTGCTTTTTATCTTCAGAGATTCATTGAACTAGTAACATCAAAATATGGCTGTAAAACACAAAATACCATGTGGTTAATATAAAATTCCTGACTTTCAAATACTTTTCACCATTTTTTCCTGACTCATGCCAGTTTTTCACACATTTTCCTGACTTTCCCTGACCAAAAACAAAATTCCTGACTTTTCCTGCCTGTAGACACCATGAATTTAGTCAAATAGGAAGTAATTGTGCTATGACAACGTTTGTTGGCTTGAAACAAAATGAACGTCTCGCACTATCCATTGAACCCCACCTTACTTGATTATGTCATCCATGTTTTAAAATAATTGCGAATATTGATATTTTCAATGTCACATTTCACAAAATTCAGTCGCTTGACCGGACTATCATGGGCCCTCTAAAAGCAATCTACAGTGATTAAATCAGGCCATGGTTATGGCATAGTGACTGGCTTGGTGCATATGATGTGATGGAGCTTTTTGGAAAAACCTACATTAAATGTGGGATGAGTGGGGAAGCAGGGGCACAATAGCAACGTGGTTTTGTCTGGTCAAGTCTATCAAGCCTATGTTGTGAGAGTGGCTGAAGTGTCCATCTAAGATGAGAAGAACAGGTTCGTCTATTGTGGGCTTCACAAAAGCTACAGTGTTGAAACCACATTGTAAAAGACTAGCCTGTATCCATCCTGAGATCAGTCAGTCATCTTGCACAGTTTCCAGCCACTGGCCGGGTCTGTTTGGAACACAAGCCTCTCCAACGTCTTCTGTCTTCCCACTATCTCTCAGCCTCCACCCTTGTCCAGTCTTCTCCTCTCTTCTTTACGCTTTCTTCCACCCCCTTCAGCCACCTATCTCTCAGTCTTCCTCTCGGTCTCTTTCCTTTCCACTTTGTCTCGTGTATCCTCCTGGGTATCCTCATCCATTCGTTTTACATGTCCATACCATCTAAGTCTAGATTTCTCTATACCATCCTGTAATGGTTCCTCCTTCATTAATTCTCTGGTCCTCTCATTTCTTATTCTGTCCATCTTTGTAGCTCCAATACTGCTTCTCAAGAACCTCATCTCACTGGCCTGTATTTTGCTCTCCTCCCTTCCTTTCATAACCCAGGTCTCCAAGGCATACGTCAGGATAGGGACATAGTACGTCCGATATATGATCTTTTTGCTGTTCTGAGGGACATCCTTGCTCCATAACATGCTTCTTCACACTCCTCCGGAATGCTTCTGCCTGTCTCCCCCGCCAACTGTTCCTGTACCTCCTCCTCCTTGTTTCCCCAAATCATCAAATCATCTGCAAACACCATTGCTTTCATCTTTCCTTCCCCAATTACTTGTGCCACTCGGGTCATTATGTCATCCATCACCACAATGAAAAGTAACGGTGACAATGCACTTCCTTGTTTCAGGCTGTTTCTCTGTTCCAACCAGTCCGATCTCTCTCCTCCCACTTTCACACAGGCCATCCTGAGGTATATACTGCAAATATTGTTCCTGATGGAGCCCCCTTTTGTGGTTGATCACTCATATTTCTTCTCAGGAAAATGGCTAAAGGGGGAACAGAAGTGCCAGCCGCATTCATGCACACAACTGCAGTGGGTGTCAGTGCATCAACCTGTTTCTTTCCACACAAACCAATCACTTTAGTTACTTTTGACTGGACAGTACAAATTACATTTTCACCCACTTTGAAAATTCGGTCTGAACTTTTATTTTCTTTTGTCATAAACCTCTTCCAGATGGTTGAAAAATGTATCAGTGTTTTCTTTGCTGAATCCTAATGCTCTTGTATGGTAGACTTTCACTTAGATAGTTTATTCTTGTGTCATTTCAGGAAAAGCCATGCCCTTCTTTTTCCCCTGTCATCTCATATTTGAAGGGGTGTTTTATGTTGTTTATTACAACTAATTGTGCAGCCATCTTTCGCAGCTCTACACAAGTGAGCCCAAGAAATGATGCTTCAATGGCCAAATAATAAACTCACTAGTTCCTCCACAAGTTGTTTGCAAAAAACTGGTGGTTTACCAACTTTTGTTTGAGATGCCACTAAGGGGTTCCATAATATTTTCTCTCTTTTGAAGTGTTGCCCTAGGCACGTTGTAGGCTTTACTGGCTATTGTTTTATCATATCAAATGATCTTGTCAACTTCGTCGTTATGCTTGGGTCTAATGTTATGCGTTACGGTTACGGCGTGTATGACGTCATCATGTTGTTCAGTTCATATGCACCGAGTCTGAGTTTACTGCTGGGGTCTGGCGTTATGCAATACGGAGACGGCGAGTGCGTGACGTCACACAGGAATACAGCGTGACTCCTAAAGAGATGTACACGATGTCATATAAGAATACAAGTGACCCTTAACGAGGTGTACAAGATGTCAGACAAGAATACAGGGTGACTCCTAAAGAGATATACAAGACTTCAGATAAGAATACAGGGTGACTCCTAAAGAGGTGTACACGATGTCAGACAGGAATACAGGGTGACTCCTAAAGAGGTGTACAAGATGTCACACAAGAATACAGGGTGACTCCTAAAGAGATATACAAGACGTCAGATAAGAATACAGGGTGACTCCTAAAGAGGTGTACAAGAGGCCAGATAAGAATACAGGGTGACTCTTAAAGAGATATACAAGATGCCAGATAAGAATACAAGGTGACTCTTAGAGAGGTGTACAAGATGGCAGAGAGGAATACAGGGTGACTCCTAAAGAGATATACAAGATGCCAGATAAGAATACAGGGTGACTCCTAAAGAGGTGTGCAGGATGTCAGAGCAAAATACAGGATGACACTTAACGAGGTGTACAGTATGTTAGATTCAATTCAAATACAGGGTGACCCTTAAAGAGGTTTGCAAGATATCAGATTCAAATAATGGATGACCCTTAAAGAGTTGTAAAAGATGTCAGACTCAAATACAGGGTGACCCTTGAAGAGGTGCCCGCGCGGGAAACCTAAGTTAATGGGTAATGGAGTCTGTTGAAAGAGTCCTGGGGCTTCGAACAAAGCGAGAAGCCCTCCTGAGCCTTTCTAACATGTGTAGCATTTGTAGCATGCGTCATTTGAAATGATATAAAGTCTAGTCTCTCAGACTGACTGTATCTTTTATCACTATACTTTGTATAGCCTGACTTGTTAATATTAGTATTTGAAAAGGTTAGTCTACTGGTATTCTTTAATTTGGTATCATGTTTGCAATCTACATAATATGAATATTATGCACATGTAAATAGTTAAGCTACACAGCAATATAATAACATTAGTGTATGCATATTGTTTTCTACTTAAGGTTAAGAGTACTTAATCATTAGATTATCCTATGCAGGCATCAGGTGTAAGCTAGTCAAGTATGAACACCTGTGCAACGACTGGACCTGGGTTGTAATGGGCTGCGCTGAACCTTGTGCCTCTCGAGCTCCTTTAATATTCGGGTGCAAGCTATTCAAATGTGAGCACCAGGCGCGGGTATTCTATGGATGTAAGGTAAGCATTGCTTAACCAAGTAAAATAATGACGGGTACAATAATTAATTATTTTTGTTATAGTGATATTCCAGTCTCTGTGTCCTGAATTATTTTAATGAACCCATTCACACTTCGTTGTTCTTTGATGGCTACTTGCAGAGTCGCTTGCAGCAGCACAATAGCGTGATATGCCCCCTTTTGGGATTTCCTGGTACTGCAGGGTGAGTGAAAGCGAATGCAGGAAGCAATTCCTTAAGTTGCATACCTTAGGCCGAAAACAAGGAGCGGTTAGTTTTCAAAGATAGTGTGTTTACTCGCTCATTATAGTTTGAAAAAGCAAGTCAGTGTTTGAGGAAAACAGCTTTTTATATGCTGTGTTAGAACGTGTGATTGTTTTACAGTGGTAGGCCGTCATTTTTATAGTTCAGCGATATAATGTTGTCTAATGCAATATAAGGGAGTAGGGTATGCAGTAGACGTTTTTGTTTACACTAGTAGGTGTGAGAAATCTGTAAAAATATGGCACCAGGACTTGGGTCTAGAGATGACAGCGTGTGATGTGCGGTAAATTTGAGAACAAAATATTAGTTTTATTAGGAAGTCGTCCAACTCCTCAATTGAGTAGGTCTATTAACACGAAAGTGAAAGCTTGTATTCGGTATTTTAACTAAACGTATAACATTTATCATCGATTTCAATTGAGATAGATTTACTTTCTAAGTTCAAAACATCCCAAACTTCTACAACTGGGTCTTCAATGATTTTGCGAAGAAAACCATTGCTTACCCTAAGTAAAATTCCACCACACGCCACTGGTGAGCACCTGTGTGACAACTGAGGTTGAATAGAATACTTTAACGCTTAAGTACTCATAACCTTAAGTAGACATCAGTGTGCATGCTCTAATTTTATTATATTGTTGTGTACCTTAACTATTTATAGGTGCATAATATTCATACATAAATTGCAAACATACATTACAACATAATAGAAAAGACTAGCCTTTTCAAATAACGAGATTCACTGCGAATCATAGGAGGCTGGATTTAGACAGCTCCTTAACCCGGTCCATGAGTCAATCCTAATTGGCTACATGGATAATTCTTGCCAGGCGCGTCCACGTCGCGGGGGTGGGCAACGGTACTGTAATATACCATGGAACTACAGTACCGGCTAAGTTCTGGTGAGGACCCAGTCCTATGGGGTATAACATAGGCCCCGTGCACAGGGTTACGTGCGAAGACCTCAACGGAATCTGCAGCGGAGAAGATGGACTTCGGAACGGTGGAGATTGCGGAAGAGGCAACCCAGTACTCGGGGAATAGTATGAGTACAGCATCAATCGGCAGCGTCTGTTTCCCATGTTAGGGGCGGCTGCAAGGGCGTCTGTTCTCCATGTTAGGGGCGGCCTGAATAATAGCTGGCAGTAGCTTCATAAAATGCCTTTGGGAGTGGCGACCCCATCGTAATAATAGCCTAAAATGGAAATGGCACTTCCAATGATTCGGAAAAGGTTAGGGCGTACCCTGCAGGCGACGCGCAGTTCCTTTGGTACTGGGGGAACTGTGAGAAATGGGCGACCAGTAACCGAAATGAAAGTGGGAATCATGAATGTCATGACCCTGACAGGCAAGGTGGAGGAGGTGGTAGACTTCATGGAGAGGGAGAAGGTTGGAATGATGGGGCTGAGTGAAGTGAAATGGAAAGGTAAAGGAAGGAAGAAATTGAGGAAAGGATATACATTATACTGGAGTGGTGGCCAAGAGGCAAAAAATGGCGTGGGACTGATAACCTCGAAACAACTGGAGGAGTATGTTGAAGTGGTAGAGTGTGTGAGTGACAGAATAATGAAAATTAGAATGAAGATGAAGAATGACGTGATGGACTTCATACAAGTGTATGCACCACAGACTGGAAACAGAGAAGAAGATATTGAAGTATTCCTGGAGGATGTAGAAAGAGTAATCTCAGATGTAGAAGTGGTGATCATGGGAGATATGAATGCACAAGTCGGAAATGAGAGACAAGGAAAGGAAGAAGTCGTTGGACCATATGGATATGGGAAAAAGAACCGGGAAGGAGAGGAACTTGTAAACTTTTGTGAAAGGAATGGACTGATAGTGGGTAATTCATGGTTTCGGAAGAAAAACAGCAGGAAAATTACGAGATATGGGTGGGGTGATAGAAGAACAAAATCAGTAATTGACTACTTCCTGGTGGAAAGGACAAATCGCAGAAAGCTGATGGATGTGACAGCTTTACCAGGAGAAGCATTTGATGGGGACCATAGAACTGTGGTGGCAAAATTTAGATGGGGAAAATTGGAAAACCTAAAGGAGATCAGAGAAAGTAAAATAAAAGTATGGAAATTGAAAGACAAAGCTGTACAGGAAGATTTTCAGGAGAGATTGAAGCAACAAATCCCAGTTACTGAAGTGGAAAATGTAGAAGAGGAATGGTCCCACTTTAAAAAGGCATTTGCTGGTGCAGCAGAGAGTGCTTGTGGTAGGACGTCAACAAGAGTGAAAGAGAAGGAGACACCGTGGTGGAATGAGGAAGTGAGGAAAGCAGTGAAAGAAAAGAAGTCTGCATGGAAAGAATGGAACCGAGATCAAACAGAAGAAAGCAAAAGGAAGTATCACGACAGCAAACAGAGGTGTAAGAAAGTGGTAGGAGAAGAAAAGAAGAAAAGTTGGGAAGAATTTACACGAAGAATGGAAACAGATGTAAGTGGCAGTAAAAGGATGCTGTATGGGCTTCTAAGAAGTAAGAGGAAAGAAAGGGTTACTACAAAGCTGGTGAAAAAGGAAGATGGAGAGTTGTTAACACACCCGGAAGAGATAAAGGGACGATAGAAGGAGTATTTCGATAAGCTATTGAACGTGAGCAATTGTACTGGTGAGATCGAAGTGACACAGCCTGACGACTCTATAACAGAAGATGATATAACAATGCTGGAGGTAGAATTAGCAGTACAGAAGATGAAGATGGGAAAAGCAACAGGGGTGGATGAGATCAGTGTAGAAATGATAAAGGCTGCTGGACCTGTTGGTATGCAATGGCTGTATCGACTGCTAAAGTGTGTGTGGAGACGGAAATGTGTACCAGAAGACTGGGTGAAAGGGCTAATAATACCAGTGTTTAAGAAAGGGGACAAGAAAGTGTGTGATAACTATAGAGGGATCACCCTCATATCACAGATAGTAAAAATACTGGAAAGGATATTAGAAAGAAGAATGAGAAGAAAGGTGGAAGGAGAGTTGCAAGAGGAACAGTATGGCTTCAGGAGTGGAAGATCCACAGTGGACCCAATCTTTAGCTTGAGGCAGGTGATGGAAAAGAACTGGGAATATGGAGAGGATTTGATCATGACTTTCATAGATCTAGAAAAGGCATATGATAGTGTCCCCAGAGAGAAGGTATGGGAAACCATGGTTAAGAAGAGACTGGGAAGAGAAATGTTGGAAATGGTGCAAGCAATGTACAACAACTGTGTTAGCAGGGTTCTGACCCCTGTTGGAAAGACAGATTGGTTTAGGAACAAGACTGGACTAAGACAGGGGAGTGTGCTGTCACCTCTTTTATTCATAATGGTAATGGATGAAATTGTAAAGGAAACAAAGGAAGCATATGGACATAAAGAAATGAAGTTAATATTATTTGCAGACGATATTGTGGTCTGGGGAAGGAATACCGAAGAAGTGCAAAAACAACTAGATGCACTGAACGAAAATATTCAGAAGTATGGCCTGAAAATCAGTATAGAGAAAAGCAAGACCATGGTGATGACAAGAGGGGAAAGACAAGGAAAGGGCATTGTGAAAATTGGAAGTCAGAGTTTGGAAATGGTGGACACGTTCAAATACCTAGGAAGTGAATTGATGCAAACTGGTAGGTTGGACATGGAGATTGGCAGGAGGGTACAGCAGAGCAATGCATTCTATCAAAGTGTAAGAAAACTTGTTTGGGATAAGGAAGTACCAAGGAAAAGCAAGGAGGTAATGTATAAAATGTACTATGTACCCATATTAACGTATGCAGCTGAGACTTGGACCCTGACGAGCAGGCAAGAGAGTAGAATCCAAGCCAGTGAAATGAAATTCCTAAGAAGTATGATAGGTAAGACAAGGAAAGACAGAGTGAGGAATGAAGATGTTAGGAAGGAAGTTGGGATGGGAAAACTAAATGAGAGAATTGAGAAGAATAAACTAAGGTGGTTTGGACATGTAAAGAGGATGGAGGAAAATAGAATACCAAGACAGATGCTGGAGGCGAAGTGCAAGGGTAAGAGAGCAAGGGGAAGACCTAGGACAAGGTGGATGGATTCAGTGAAGAACAGCATGAGAAAAAGAAATCTGGACTGGGACAAGATCGTGGAAGAAGAATGGTGGAAGGAAAGAGGAAAGTGGAGAAGTGCCATAAATACCCCGACCCGGCAGAAGCTGGATAAGGGGAAATGATGATGATGAATTACTGTCAATACGGAACCTGAAATGAATAATATTTCTAATAATTAACAAGACAAGCTGAGCCTCCGTGGCTTAGGTGGCAGCACGCCGGCCTCACCGCGGGTTCCGTGGTTCAAATCCCGGTCACTCCATGTGAGATTTGTGCTGGACAAAGCAGAGGCAGACAGGTTTTTCACCGGGTACTCCAGTTTTCCCTATCATATCATTTTATTGCATCTGTCATTCATTTACTCATTGTTCCAGGGGAGTGCGACAGGCTTCGGCAGCTGGCACAGATCATATCCTCGCCGCTAGATGGGGGCTTCATTCATTCCATTCCCTGACCCGGTCGGTCGACTGGAAGCACGCTGTGGATTTTTAGAACAAGACAAGCTAAACAAAGTATAGCAAAATATATATCTAAATATTTGTTTAATTTTTAACTTTAATTCTAGTGATCAGGATCTGATAATGATCGTGTGACGGTCGAAACGCGTAATGCTATAATTGCTCCTTTATCAGTGAATAATGTTAATACATGTTTTTTTGTTTTTTTTTTCAGGAAAGTGTTTTATATATATAGTTGCACTGCCTAATTTAATTGGACAAAACAGTGTTGACAGACTAAAAAGTATAAATCAATAGTTTGTACAGACAACACTGAAAAAATGGCTTCCAAACTTCACATTTTCTTCATAGCAGTCTTTATCACTCGTTTCATGTTGACCGATGCCATAGTATCACGGAAGTGACACGTGTGCTGTGCTATGACTTGACGTTACAGACAGCAGTCATCCTGCGACTACAAGTCATCAAATAGTAGTGGAGGAAGCCAAACAGTTACGATGTGAGAAGCATGCTTTGAAGTATTTGTTTCAAGATCCTGAAGTTGCAATTCTGCTCAGAAACAGTCGGTTGTAATCAGCAGCGCTAAACCTTGTGCCTCTCAAGCTCTTTAAAACATTTTGGGCGCAAAGTTACAGAGAAAGAATTTTGCAATAAATATTTTAGAATTTATTGATAAAATATTGCAGCCTAGTCCAATAATTGAACAGATATGAGACAACTAGAACTCGTACTAGCACCACTTGGTTGATACTCGCAACACTGTATATTGTGTGTGGCGGGCAATAATGACATCTTCAAAATTTGGATGACTCAATTAATACCCACAACTCAATTTTCCACTTCTGTTTTTTTTATAAAAATGTGAGGGTAATATTCTGGTGTATACAGTATATTTTTAAGGACTCTCACAGCAATAATGATGTAACATAAACATATATTGGTCTATCTTCCTCCTGTCCATTGATTGATCTATACTTGCTGTACAATTATTTTCTAATGTGTTAGACATGATATGCCAGTAGTAGCATAGATCGCGATTCCTTGCACAACAAATTCCCCTACACACAAAATGGATCCATGAAGTCATGGACGACACTTATGTTTTAAACAATGCATACATATTACTTTCTGTGTGTTAATAAGGCTTTACATACATACACAAAGATAACCTGGAGCTTACCCCCCAGACCCTCTTTAGGTCCAGACAGTGGTCTATCCTAGTAGAGGTCTTTGAAGGGTTTTATCATACAAAAAATGTATTTCAGTTCTTTATTTTGAGGCTTATAATTTGACGAGATGGCTTGGATGGTTGCTTTTGAATCTGTAATGATAACACTTTTTTGATAATCAATATTTCTGCCTAATAACTGATGGAGTGCATGTGAAATTGCTCTTATCTCAGCATCAAAGTTTGTTTTGTTTTGGCCTACTGGGAAGTAGAGTGAGAAGAGAGATGAATGTATTCCTGCTCCAGTTCTATTTTCTTTGTCTTGTGAGCCATCTGTAAATATTTTTAGCCACTGATTAGACGGATATCTTTCTTCTATTGTACAGAGGGCCAGCTGTTTTAGATCATGTGGTGAAGAGTCTTTCTTGCAGACCTCTTCTAGCAAAGTAAGATCTGTAGTCACTTGTATATACTGTATTCAATTGGGTTGACTGGCATACAGAGTGGTTCAAGTTTTATTTGCAGATTGCCTTTCTATTGGAGCAGTAATCTTTCATTTTCTTCTGAACTCTATCTTACGTTCCTCAGACCATTTCCTGGACGCGTTGTGGTGAACTTCTGTAATGGATGTGAAGAAAGGCCTGGTTTCAACTGTCAAACGGTAGCGACTCCTGTCATTTATTGTGTCTCGCTTAATATTAAGTTCAGCAAGATCCTTCTCAATTTGTTTGATCCACAAGTACCCATTGGTTTTACCCTTCTTGGCTACCTTGAAGATCTTATAAGACAGCGTGGGGTGGTCCATTCCGTACAGGTGGCCGTAGAAAGACAGGCATCTCCTTCTGATGGCATCGGTGAGGTTTTCCTGGTGTTTGTAGAGTTCGCAATTCGGTTCGTACCATCGTCTTTCATCTGGAAAGACCCTTGGTCCCAATATTTTCCGCAAGAATTTCCTTTCCTGTACCTCGAGGGCCCTTAGCGACCAATGGATTTGTCTCACCATGGCCTTTAGAAGAGTGCAATGCAACTTTTCAATTAAATTGAATAACTAAAGGTAACCAACAGTCTTCGTCAACTTGTCAATACCGCTCATCATCATCACCATCATCATTAGCCGGCTCCAGTTTCCCGGGTGCGGTGAATGAGCGCTCTCCATTTAGTTCTTTCCAAGAATGTTTTCTCCTCCATGATCCGCTGCACATCCAGACCTCTCCCTGTAAGATCATTTCTAACCTGGTCGATCCATCTCTTCCTTGGTCGACCTCTTGGTCTCTTGCCTTTTAGTTCTTTCTCAAACCACACTCGAGGTGTTCTTTGTGTGTCCATTCTCTTGAGATGACCGAACCATTTCAGCCTGGCTTCAACACAGATCTCATTAAGAGATTGTTCTACTTGAACAAGATGGCATATCTCATCATTTTTTATTTTGTCCCTCCTTGTCTTCTGAATCATAGTTCTTAAAAACTTCATCTCCACCGCCTGTCATTTACTGGTATTTCTCTTGGATTGGGTACAGGTTTCTAAGCTATATGTAGTAACAGGTACAAAGAAGGATCTTAAAGGAACTTGCTTATCCCAAAGAAGCCCTGTGGACACTATACTGCCAAGGTAACAGAACTGATGTACTTGTTCTAATTTTGTACCATTGAGAGTGATGTTAGTACAGATGTTTTGTCGACTAATAGGCATCACAACCGTTTTGGACTTGCTTATATTCAGACCAAATTGCTTGAATACAGCATTCCAATCATTCACTACTCTCTTATAATTACATAATAGTACATATTCTGGTCTGCCTAAGACCTTCTTCAGCTAACGTATCATGCTAGAAACCACAATATGAAAAACGAAAAAAATCAACATCTTTTTTTTTAACACACAATAAAAATGTTTCCAAAAGTTTGGTTCTTTTCAGTCGGTCAAAACGAATGTGACCAAACAAGTTGGGTTATACCCTAATCCTGAAAAAAAATTACATGAGATTAATAAATACAATAGGATGACCAGTTTCGATCATCAAGCGATCATCAGATCCATTACACTTAGGCTATAAAATCTATGTTTGGAAATAAGGGTGAAAATATTTACAATATGTACACTTATTTAGTTGCAGTATTGGTAATAATGTAACTTGTCGGTATATATTAGAAATATTATTCATTTCAGGTTCCGTATTGACAGTAATTATGAAGAATAAGATTGAAAAGAATAAGAATAAGATTGAAAATTCTTACATACCTGCCAACCTCTCAAACTGGAAAATTGGGAGATTTTGAAGACGATCGATGTGTAATTATATTTCTTCGCATATTCCCGAGGAACTGACAAAATCACTCAGATCGAAAAATCACAATAGCCTACCGGCATATTAATGCCAACAACATCTAAGTTATACAGTAGGCTACACACATAATTTCACGTCATGTTAAACAGGTACAACATTCCGCAACCTACAACTACCTCTCACCCACAGGCCATTATGAAAACCTCTAGGAACACATGCTGAATTAACAATTTCAAACAAAGATAATTCAAATTCAACTAAGCGGAACGCGTAGTTATGGAGAATTATCAATAAATTATTGATATAGAGCGAAACTGCGGTATCAAAACACACTACACGTAAAATCGATCTGTTCGATGGATGAATGGAGTTAGTTATCTCGCACTTTTAGTCCGAAATTATGCACGGGATTCGAAAAAATCGGGAGATTTAATACGTTAAGCGGGAGGTCGGGAGAAATGGTGTAAAATAGGGAGTATCCCGCCTAAATCGGGCAAGTTGGCAGGTATGTTCTTATTCTTCATAATTACTGTCAATACAGAACCTGAAATGAATAATATTTCTAATGATTAGGCGGAAAGATTGAAAATTCTTATTCTTCATTGTCGGTATATGTTAGTTGTAATCTATAATGAAGTTTATGGAAATGCTAAAATGGTGATAGAACTCTGGAAATTTGTCTGTTTGGGGTGACTATATGGTTGTAAATGGTCAATTTTGATGGTACAGGTTACTTATATGGCTGGATGTCTTCCGCACTGCAGCCGCGAGCAAGTTCAACTCCACTTGTGAACATCACCAAACGCCATATAGATCACAACTAACATATACCAACAAGTTGCATTACCAATACTGCAACTAAATAAATGTACATATTGTAAATATCTTCACCCGTATTTCCAAACATAGATTTTATAGCCTAAGTGTAATGGATCTGATGATGATTGCTTAACGATTGAAACTGGGTCATCCTATTGTATTTATCTCATGTACCTAATTTTTTTCAGGATTAGGGTATAACCCACCTCGTTTGGCTACATTCGTGTTGACCGACTGAAATGCACCAAACTTTTGTTTACTAAGGCAACACTGAAAAATGGCTTCAAACCCCAAAAATGTTTCCTTAAAAAGTATTATCATAATTCACACTTTTAAATTAAATAAAACCCTTAAAACTAATGTTGCTTTCTTGACTGATTTCCTTTTTTAGACAAACTTAGTTATTAAACTTTGGTAGTTTAGACTGTCATATTTAAGAAACAAATTTCATTGTATGAAGATTGATTTTCTCCTAACATACCAATTGATAATTTTCTTATGATACAGTCAAATGTTATATGGTAGAAAATATTTTGCCATGCGGATCTAGTTTGCATAGCTGTGCGGATAGCGAATACGCTGCAGATAATGTTTGGAGTAAATTTGCAGATAGTTTTAAGAATACAATGTTTATTTATTTATTTACTTATTTATTTAGCGTATGATGCTTCATGACAATCGTTTGAAATGTATTACATATAATTGCTATGGATATCTCAGATTTCATCACAAGCTGATGTCTAGTCCTTCCAACCAAGTGAGTGCCGCAGGGGTTACTTGATGTAGCTCCTCCATAGGCCCAGTGAATGCTCGTAGAGGACATTCTTTCACAATGTGGCTGATGGTTTGCACTTCAGCACCACAGTTGCAGGAAGGAGACTCCAACCACCCCCATTGGTGTAGTGCAGAAGCAGTTTTTCCAACGCCGCAGCTTATCCTGTTTAGTCTGGTCCAGATGGTACGCGGGAGGTTGAACCCAGGAGGTTTTGCTGTTGGGTCATCGATGTTGATTAGACCATGTGGGTGTAATCTGGCCCATTCTTGCTTCCATGCTTCGCCAGGTCTAAATGGTATGTCAGCTAGATTCCTGGCCGTCTTCCAGGCAGGTTTCCGGGATTTCAGTCTTGCTACGTCGTTTCCATCTGTATCCTGGTGGATGGGAAGCGAGCTCTTAATCATCACCTTAGTCCATAATCTGACAAGGGCATTTTGTCGTCTGATGTGAGGAGGTTGAATGTGGCTCAGTACGGGTAACCACTGTACAGGAGTAGGGTGCAGGGTGCCAGATATGATTCTCATTGTGTGGCGTAGCTGGACGTCGACCAGACGAGTATGGGAACTATTCAGCCATACAGCAGAACAGTATTCAGCTGAAGAATATACTAGTGCTAAAGCTGTTGTTCGCAGTGAATTTGCATCTGCACCCCATGATGTTCCAGCTAGTCTTCCCAGAAGGTTGTTACGACTTTTCAGTTTAGCTGCCAGTTTCTGAAGGTGATTGCGATAGGTTAGAGATCTATCTAAAGTTACACCAAGGCTTTTGGGGGTAGCATTACATCGCAGTGTGTGATTTCTGAACCTGACTGTCAGTTGGTAGTTTGCATTCCTGTTACTGAGGTGAAACGTAGCTACTTCTGTTTTTAGAGGGCTAGGTGTCAATCGCCACTTTGTGAAATAATCGTCCATCTTCTCAAGATCCTGGGATAGGATTTATTCAGCTTCACTGAAGTCTGCTCTTTGTAAGGTGAGGTTGATGTCATCTGCATAGATGAACTTGCGAGATGTGGTTTCTGGAAGGTCGTGTATGTATAAATTGAAGAGAATTGGAGACAGCACTGAACCCTGTGGCAAACCGTTGTTGAGTTTGTGAAAACGACTGCGGACATGTTCTGTATGAACCTGGAAAAATCTGTTTCCCAACATATTTTTTATCAGAGTGAAGATCTTGAGACGTGGTATTGCTCTACTGAGTTTCAGGAGGAGACCTTCTTTCCAGACTGTGTCATAGGCAGCGGTAAGATCGAGGAACACAGAGACACTTTTCTTCTTCCTCTCAAATCCACTTTCTATATATGAAGTCAAAGCGAGCAACTGATCGCTACAGTCACGACCATGACGAAAACCAGCTTGCTCAATCGGAATGAGGCAATCAATCGTAGGAGCTATCCTGTTAAGAATCAGTCTTTCCAGGAGCTTGTAAGTTACGCTTAGTAGGGCTATTGGTCTGTAGCTTTGGGGTAATTTGGGATCCTTGCCTGGTTTCAAGATAGCAATAATTTTAGTTTTCTTAAACAAGGGAGGCAGTCGGCCTGACTGCAGAACATTACTAAAGAAAGAAGCAAGCCAGCGCTTGGTTGCTGGACCACAATTCTTTAAAGTTCTGGAAATATGCCATCAAATCCGGCAGCTTTACCACCACGATGGGAGTCGAGACCATTTTGTATTTCTTCTGAGGAAAATGGACTTGAATATTGGTCATTTGGTTGGATTTCTTGTTTTCTCTCTCTTAGTTCCGACTTAACTTGCTTTGTGAATTTCTTATTCCCCGGAGCCCGAGATACCGAGACCAGATGGTTTGCTATAGTTTCCACATTAATGGAGGTCGGCTTCCTCAGTGGTGTGGAAGTTGGATCTAGTTTACGGATGAGTGACCATGCTTTTCTGCTAGAGTGTGTAAAGTTGAGATCTTGTACTGCTGTTATCCACTTCTCTCTTCTAGCATTATCTAGAGATTTCAGAAGTTCAGTAGCTTTTTCCGGACTGTTTTCTTCTAAGTATTCAGCAGATAAGCGACTTGTTTCCTCATTCCAACCAGGTATGTAATCCTTCCGATAGCCACGAGGGATGGTTCTTTTTGCAGCTGATTTTATTAGCCCAACAAACCTCCAGTAATTTTCTGGCGTAGGAGCTATCCACCTAATGTTGGCATCTGTGTACAAAGCATATGTCTTCCAGTCAGCTTTCTGGAAGTTCCATCTAGGTATGGGTACAGACCTAATAACAGGGATCTGAAGACCAACTCTATAGATTATGGGTCTGTGTTGGCTCCGAGGGAAATTGTTCAGTACTTGTCTGTGTATTGTGGTAGTTGACATGAGGTTATGGGAGGCAAAACAAAGATCTGGCGAATAGTCTTTCTTCCAACGACCAGAGTGGAAAGTTCCTTTGTCCTTGACATCGTACACTAGCTTAAGATCTCTTGCATCCATCCATTCAAATAGCCTATCTCCATTTTCATCGCACTGATCGTATCCCCATAGCGTGTGGTGGCTGTTGAAGTCTCCAAGAATGATGCTGTTTTCTGATGGTACCAACATTCTGTGATCTGGCCAGTTGACGCTAGGTGGTTTATATACGTAATGGTAATATTACATATTTGATATGCCAATCTACAGCTTCATTGTTAAAAGAGGAATACTCCTATAGCCAATTGCATACGAATACTCAGGCACGTTTTGCGCTTATACACAAGAAGATTATTTTACTCACATGCTTTTAACTACAGATTATTAAGTACCATATGTTTGTAGTAAAAGGTCTTGACATCTCAATCAATTCTCACTACCATTATTACTACTGTATACGTACGAGATATAATGCAATCAAAAATATAATGCAATCAAAAGGCTTGTTAGTTCATCATGGTGACATCATTAACATTCCTCAAGTCAGCTACTTCGCCATCTAAGCTATCCCTTAACTTTGGAGGGAGCAAGTTGTTACTCAAAGCAAATTCATGTTTAAGAAAACATACACAGAGTAAAGGTAAACTGTCTGTTCAGAGATAAAAGAAATTTACAATTTAAAGGACATCATGAAAGACCTTACCACTACTACAGTATATATAGTAGATGACGTGTGGCCCATCAAGACAGATATTCCTGGAAGATCAGGTTCCAGGTGTATCTGCAGATTTATTTCCAACTTGGCATTGAAACACGTGGGCTGTGATATTGCAACACAGAGAGTTATGACATCAACTATGTGAACATGGATGGGTCAAGAGGCAGAAGGGTGATGACTGGCTTGGAATTTCCGGCCAAATGTCAATCCCTTTCTCCAAGCGTAAAGAGTAAGTTCACTAAGTGAATGTTACCGTGACCGAGAGTATGAACAACATTTCACCAACAGGGATAAAATATCTATTAAAAAAAAACAAGGCAAATATTCAATAGTGCATGAAACAAAGCTCAAGACAATGATATGGCAGACATTTGGTTACATTTTCAATGGAAACGAAAAGGTGAATGATACAGTAGGATGTTTTACCTGTCAATAAAGTGTACTCAAACACAGGACACAAATCAGGCACATCAAACATACTGCGGCACAAGTGCGAAAAGTAGCCAAAAAAGTATAGCCAGTTTTTTTTGTCTAAAGCGGAGGTCAAGAAACCAGAAGTGTTATCCAACTTGAAGTCCCTTGCAATGAAGCAAATTGCCAGGTTCATGACCAAGGACGTGGCGCCGTTTCAAACTACATCTGCACATGGTTTCACCGAACTTGCTCAGTTCCTCATAGATGTGGGAACGAAGTACGGGACAGCGAGTGCTAAAGAATTATTGCCTCACCCCACTACAGTATCAGGGCACGCGAGTGAAACAGCCAACAGCCTCCGAGGAAATGTATCAGAGATGATCAGGGATGTTTCTAGTGATATTGGAGGAAAGGAAGTTTGTAGTTTTACATGACCATTAATCTTGCGATCATGAGCCACAGGACCTCCCTTTTATGTGGAATCCGAACCACAGGACATGGCATTTCACTTTGAAAATCTCACATGCAATGACCGGGCATCGAACCCGGTCCGCCGTGGTGAGAGGCAAGCAGCTAAATATTGGAGGAGGAATAACTTTAGATTTGTGGAGTGATTCATATTGCAAAATAATTACATGGGTGTGACGGTGCATTACATTGTTAATGGGAAGTTTGAAGAACGTGTACTGTGCACAAGAGAGTTGGAACCAGATATTAAGAAAACTGGAGAACATATTAAACTTGTGCTCGTAAAGATTTTATGATCATTGATTCATACGATTCCATTGACAATATCGTGTTTGTGACAGACAGGGTTTGAATGTTGTTGCAGCTCTTCATCAGTATAAGAGAATTTCATGCTCAGGGCATATCCTACATACAGTGCTGGATCATACTACGCGGAGCAATGAAGTGGATCAAGGACAAATCAGTGAAGTACAGGGATTAACAAGTTCATGTCGAGTCCTCACATTTTTTAAACGGACGGGTTTGCAAAATAGTTTTGGAAAATCATTGAAAGGTGATGTGGACACATGTTGGAACAGTAAACTTCAAATGTTTGACAGTATTAATTCTCAGAGGGATGAAATTCTTGAAGTTTTAACAGAAAAAAATCAAGAGAAGTTAATCGATTGTATTGACAAGAAAAAGCTGGAAGATATCATTCAGTCCTTAATACCTTACAAAAATGCAACTGACCAACTGGAAGCTTCTAAAGTGCCGACCCTTCACATGACCACATTGGGGAAACAAAAGTTATCATCCTCTTTGGAAAAGAAAATGGGCGATTCAGACTTCACTGGGTATTTAAAGGAAAAGGCAAAGCCGCTACTGACCAACAAATGGGAGATAACAGCAACATATAAGCTTGCTACTTATTTACACCCTCACTACAAAAACTTGAAATTTCTGGGTGAAGCCAATAGGGATGAAGTACAGTCTGAGGCTAGAAATGTCATTACTTCCAGAAAAATGCAACTCCAAGATAAAGCAGAAACCAATGCAGAACCTCCACAAAAAAAGAAAAAAATTGAGACTTTTCAGTGAATTTGAAGATATGTCAGATGATGAAAATTCAACCAATGATGCTGCAAATGATGAAATTTCCAAGTGCAGTAGTGAGAAGGTCAAAGATACTCTATGCAATTTTATAACTTGGTGGCATGATCATGAAGACGAGCATCATCCTTATCTTTCCAAACTGGCGTACTTCATATATTCCATTCCAGCAACCAGTGCTCCGTCAGAGAGGAGTTTCTCCACCGCAGGACGAGTAATGCCAGATCGTCGCACATCTCTCTAACCCAGGGCAGTTGATGACATCATATTTCTAAACACCAATCTTCGAAATGGTCAGGTGTTTTTTCTTTTCTCTTCGTATTCATTCTTTAAATTAGTTGAGATATTTAATTCGTGTTTTAATTTATTTTTTTAGTGATAACGTATCGTGAAATTCTTGATGCTTGTAGCTCTAATAGCCTACTAAACCGAGTCTTAGAAATCTAAAAATGAAACTAAAATGACTCCTGTAAATATTGTAGACTACATTGGATGTTACATTCCTGGTAAATATGCAGCACCATATCGAATATAGCCTACAAAACAAAAAGTTTTAGTTATTAAGTTAATGTGCGATATGTATATTTCTTATATTACGTATACATTTTTAGGACCCGTATATTTATGACATATCGATATCATATTTTTTCCGTTATGTTTTTTCGATAACAATATGCTAATCCCATTCAAATTAAGTCATTACCGGTAAGCATAATTAACAGTCCGAACTGAAAAGAGTTGTAATTCTAGCTGTATAACATTCATTTTAAACATACTGTAGTACATATATAGCATAGGGGAACGACTTTCTCCTCAAATGTCTAAATGTGTTGGTTTAATACTTTATGCTTTATCTAATAAATTAAAAGTAATATTGAAACATCAGCAATTTGGATACTGTAACAGTCATGTGAATGCAGGGTGGATGTAGATAACGTTTTGTTTATCCGCGCAGGGCTCTAGTAATATTGACTGTACCATAAGAAAACTATCCAGTTGTATTTTATCAAACACGGTAGTATTAGGACAAAATTCATCTTCAAACAGTGAAACTTGTTTCTCAAATATGACCGTCTAATATAAAAGGAAATCAGACAAGAAAACAAAATTAGATTTAAGGATTTTCATTTAATTTTAAAGTGTGAATTGTGATAATCATTTCTAAGGAAAAACAATTACTGTGTGTCAAAAAAAAACCAAATGTTGATTGTTTCCCATATTACGGTTTCTAGTACGATAAGTTAGCTTAAGAAGATTCTTAGACAGACTGAATCGTGTACTAATATGTATGGTAATAATAAAAATGTATTAAAAAGTTAGCTAAAGAAATACAAGACTATAAGTTTAAAGCATCAATACAGATTTAAAAAATGAATAGGTTCATAGCAATGTAAACTAAAAGTAATTTATGATCATTCGTAACTCACGACCAAACCTCGCACTTGAACACATGTGACTGCATCTGCATGTATAGACGCGCTGTTTGAAACCTCATACAGCTGAGTAATATGGTTAGCCTACAATTCAAGGCACAACATCTAACAAATGAACATTAACGTCCGTATGTCACCCATGACGTCATCGACTACACTAAATAATGCCCGTAGAAACGTATGCAAGGTGTCCACAGAATTTTCAATGTCAATTTTCCTAACTTTTCCTGACCATTTATCAACAAAATTCCTGACTCGCGAAGTCATCATAACATCGGAAAAAAGGTTTATTGAGCAAAAATATTTATATCTTTTTTCATTTGCAGAATTTGCCCAACGCTCGCTTCTTTATTCATTTAAAATAGAAGGAAAATTATAATGCAATAACACATAAATCAAAGTATTTAATGGGGGGGCAGATGACCTCGTAGTTCCGCCCCTTAAGACAACAATAACTAACATATAACTTAAGTACTTAATAACCTAAACTATAATGATGGGGTCGCCACATCCCTACGCCAACGCCAAAAAAGCGTACAAAAAATAGATAAAGGAGGTTTTTACTATGATGTACTGTATATATGGAAACTTACCATAATGTCCAGTGAGTTATTGATTTTTATCTTCAGAGATTAGTTGAACTAGTAACATCAAAATATGGCTGTAAAACACAAAATACCGTATGGTTAATATAAAATTCCCGACTTTCTAACACTTTTCGCCATTTTTTCCTGACTCACGCCATTTTTACACACTTTTTCCTAACTTTCCTGACCAAAAACAAAATTCCTGACTTATCCTGACTATTCTTGACTTTTCCTGCCTGTGGACACCATGGAATGTATAGCGGTATATACTTGAACCGATATGCCTAACTCAAAAGACTTATATAAAAGGTATCATAACTTCAATTTTCAAGTGATAAAATATTATTATACAAAAAGTAGCCAACAAATAACACTGAGCAAACTTCAACCATTTGGATCACAAGTCTTCATTTGTACACTGATGAAGATAAAATAAATAGTCTTTCATTTGAACAGAATATCAAACAGGTAATGTCTTCGATACTGTGTTGGTTACTGCTGATGAACAAAGTCTTGTAAAAAACATCAGTCCAGTCTGTCCACCAGGAATATAACTCATTAAAAACCACAGAAGGGCAACAACTTGTCCTACAGCACATAAAACTGTGAATGGTGTACTTTGAACACTGAGAGCAAAATATAGTGTTGCAACTAATGTTCCAAAGTAAACAGATGTAAATGGGAGCCTGTCACGGGAACAGAGATGACGCAGATGATTCATGGGACCCCACAAGAAGGCAAAACTGAAACAAACAAATTTTACATCTTAGTAGCAACATCTTACAGACTAAGAATCAACAAACTTGTGAAAAACCAGTCTATGAAGGTTCAACTATTTGTGGATTAATCGAGGCTTTGAATAGGACAGTGGTATAACCAATGATCTGATGCTGGTAAAAGTTCGCTGAACTGAACATGTGGTTGGTCGTGCTGCCAAGCCACTCCCGAGGCCTGATATTAACAGTCTCATTTTGAAACTGTAATTAAAAGTGTTGACAGAACAAATTAAAATATAGGGCTCAGTGTACATTACAGGTGTTGAAAATCCACAGCTTTCTTCCAGTCGACCGACCAGGTCAGGGAATGGAATGAATGAAGCCCCCATTTAGCGGCAAGGATTTGAACTGTGCCAGCTGCCGAAGCCCGTCGCATTCCCCTGGTGCAATGATTAAATGAATGACAAATGAAATGATAGTGGAGTGTGTTGCTGGTGTTGTTGCAGAACAGGTATTATGAAAGAAAAATAGAACACCACTGTGATCACTTTCAGGTGCATATACCAACAGGTAATTGAGTAAATTATGTATAATTACAAACAAGTGATGTCTACAAAACATACTTGTCAGTTCCTAAATGCCATTTAGTTAAGTGCTCTATTAAGTTTATGCACTTAGTAACCAAGTGAAAATTTTAAAAGTCATCAGGAACAAATCAGTACACTGTATCAATATCACATATGGGGAAATAATGCATATTCCCTAAAATGTAACTTCTGAAATGTACAGCTGAAAATCACAAACATCATTAAAAAGAATAGAAATAGTATCTTAGAGTGGAACGTGCTGTCAAAATTTTCCACACTAGTGAAATTAGTCACAAATAATAATATTTCAGGAAATGATCTAGTGAGGGATGTTTGTTGTTGTTGTTGTTTGAGTCTTCAGTCTTTTGACTGGTTTGATGCAGCACTCCAAGCCTCCCTGTCCTGAGCTAATCGTTTCATCTCTACATAGCTACCACACCCTATATTTGAGGCAATCTGTTAAACATATTCTAACCTTGGTCTACCCCTACAGTTCTTGCCCTCGACCCTTCCTTCCATAACTAAGCTTGCTATTCCTGGGTTGTCTTAGTATGTGTCCTACCAACCTATCTCTTCTCTTCATTAGCAGTCGCCAGAAACATCTCTCCTCTCCCACTAGTCTTAATACCTCTTCGTTTGTAGCCCTATCTACCCATCTGATCTTCATCATTCTCCTGTAACACCACATTTCAAATGCTTCAATTCTCCTCCTTTCTACTGCACCAATAGTCCAAGTTTCACTTCTATAGAGTGCCATGCTCCAGACTTCCTAATACCTAGATCTAGGCTATATTCAATGTCAACAGATTCCTTGTCTGTAGAAATGCTTTCCATCCCTGAGCTAACCTACTTTTTATATCCTCTTTGCTTCGTCCATCACTGGTTATTTTGCTTCCTAAGTAACAGAAGTCTCCTACTTCCTTTAGTTTTTCACTTGCCAATTTGATGTCCATAGAGGTTTCTGATTTATTCCGGCTGCATTACAGTGTTTTTGTTTTACATTTATTAATTTTCATCATGAATTCTTTCCTCAAGACACAGTCCATACCATTCAAAAACTCACTCAAATCCTCAAGCGTGTAGGCCAAGATGACTATGTCATCGGCAAATCTCAGAGTTGAAATTATTTCTCCTTGAATCTTCACTCCCACTTTAAACTTTTCTCCAATTTCCTTCATTGCTTGCTCAATGTAAAGATTGAAAAGTATGGGTGATAAGTTGCAGCCTTGCCTTACACCTTTCTGAAAACCAGCTTCTCTCTCATGTCCTTCAGCTCGAATGACTGCTGTCTGGTTTCTGTATAGATTGTAGATCACCCTCCTATCCCTGTACTTCATTCCAATCGTTTTCAAAATGTCAAACAATTTAGTCCAATCAACGTTATCAAAAGCCTTTTCTAAGTCTACAAATGCCATGAACGTTCACTTTCTTTCCTTATTCTACCTTCCAAAATCAGCCTGAGACTTAGTAATTTCCCTCGTTCCTACATTTCTCCTAAAACCAAACTGGTCTTCACCCAACTCTGTTTATATCTGGCTTTCCATCCTCTTGTAAATTTTTCTAGACGGGATCTTTGAAGCATGAGTAATTAAGCTGATTGTACGGTAATCTTCACATCTGTCAGCTCCCACTTTCTTCGGTACAAGGATGATAACATTCTTCTTGAAATCAGAGGGTACCTCACCTGTCTCATAAATCCTACACACCAAGTGATATAACCTGATCAGACCTTCATCTCCTATGCAGCATAGCAACTCAATCGGTATATCATCTATGCCTGGTACTTTGTACCTGCTTAAGTCTTCCAATGCTCTGTCAAATTCTGATCTCAATATTAAATCTCCTTTTGCATCCTTATCAATTTCCTCCTCCCTTTCCATTACATGATTCTCAATCTCCTTTCCCTTATACCAGGGGTCACCAAACTACGGCCCGAGGGCCACATCCGGCCCGCGGACAGATTTTGTCCGGCCCGCGGAGAGCTAGCATACTTGAAAACTCCATTTAGAGAACATATTTTTTTTATAGCAAATTAAATTTAGTTTACTGAAGTATTCTAATTTTATGTTGAATAATTATTAATATGACATCTACATTGATATGGTCATGGGCTAACTATTCATAACATTGTTGTAGGCTTATTGTTATTGTTTTTGTGATAAGTTGGATAAAGAAACACAGAATTGTAATGAGTAAAGACATGTATAACATGCAGACATATGAAATACTAATGAGATTTATGTAATTGAGATTTTCCACTGACAATAGTTTGTAGTTGTGGACTAATTAACTTGTACCAATTATTAAAAGAGATTTAAGATGCTCATCAGTTAATTTAGACCTGTAAACATATTTTGTGTACTTCATTTTGGAGAAGGTCTTCTCACACAAATAAGTAGTACCAAAAACAGAAAACAGCCCACGAGCAAATTTATGCAAATTATCAAATTGTGTCAGTGGAAGACTCTTATAAAATTCCAACAAAGATGAGTTTTGATATTTGTTCTTAATTATATCACTGCACTGTAGTTCAATCATTTCCATTTGAAGTTCCGGGGCTAGGGTTTCAATGTCAGTATCAAAAGGATCCTGAAAAATCTTAATTTGATTCGCAAAGGCATCGAAGTCCGAGAAACGAGTATCAAAATTTATTTTCAAAGCACTCAAAGTTTCGATTGCAAAATCGATAGGAAACTCAGTCTCAGTGGTGTGGCTGAATATTTCACATGTTTTAAAATGTGAAAAACATTTACTTCGTAGTTGTGATTGAAACAGTATCAATTTCTTCCGGAATGATTTGATATTAGTGTATAAATCAGGAAGATGCTGGTTTTCTCCTTGCAATCTCAAATTCAGTTCGTTCACATGTTTTGTCAAATCAACATAGAATGCTAACTTCCACAGCCATGCGTTGTTTTGTAATTCAGTAAGAGGGCGATGCTTTTCATTCAAAAAAATTTCGATCACTGCTCGAAGTTCAAAAAAGCGCTGAAGGGCTTTCCCACAACTAAGCCAACGTATGGCAGTATGATAAGGTAAGTCATTTTCTCCAATCTCTTCAATAAATTGTCGGAATTGTCGGTGATTCAGCCCAAAAGATCTCATAAAATTAACAGTTGATATGACTGGTTTCAGAACTTCAGACATATCCAAACATTTTCCGCACAAAGACTGTTGATGAATGATACAATGTAAGACTAATGGTTTTGAACCACCGTCATTTTCTACAGCCTTTGACACAAGAGCGACCACTCCTTTATCTTTCCCACTCATGTTTTTGCCTCCATCAGTTGTAATACATTTCAAGTTTTTCCATCGAAGGTTCTTTTGATTAATGGCCATTTCAACTCCTTTAAAAATATCTGTACCAGTAGTTGTGCCATGAATACTATACATATCAAAAAGTTCTTCATGCACTTCATAGCTTTTATCTACTCCTCGAATATAAATCAACACCTGAGCAGTATCTGACACATCCGTTGACTCATCCAAGGCCAAAGAAAACCACTCAACATCTCCATTTTTGTCGAACAGTTGAGAGGATATATTTTCAGCGATGTTTTCTACCCTTCGAGCCACAGTGTTTGCTGACATACTGACAGTTTTTAATAAATTTACCTTTTCAGGGCACATTTCTTCGGCTGCTGCAATTATGCATTCTTTGATCACTTCTCCATCGGTGAATGGTTTTCCACGTTTTGCAATTTCAAGAGCCACACGAAAGCTGGCACGAGTTGCAGCCTCTTGTTCGGTTTTGAGTTTTGTAAATGAAGATTGCTGAGATTTCAATCCGCGCTTCATAGCTTCGAATTTTTCTGTCCGCAAACTTCCTGTATATTTTGAGTAATTTTGAAAATGTTTTGTTTCATAATGACGTTTAATGTTATATTCCTTGAGAACAGCTATGCTTTCATTGCAAATCAAACATAGCGCCTTGTTACTGGACTCAATTACGAAATACTGAATGTTCCACTCATCTTTGAATTTTCTGCATTCACTATCAATTTTTCGCTTCTTTTCCATACTACTAAATCACACACAAAAGCAACAATTCAAATCAAAATACTGTTACAAAGATGTCTTAAACTTAAACACGCACAAACACGTTTTAAGGAGGTACGCACTATTTTATTTCACAACAGTGTCATAGGAACTAACTTGTGGTTGCGCAACTAGCCTTCCTCTATATTCCAATTACTGCCATCTAGAAGTGAGTGGAAGACACCAGAACTCTCTCGAACCAACGAGATTACTCTGTACGTGCTATTAGCGCCATCTGTTAGCGATAGAAGGTACTACCTATTTCCGCTTGTGTCCACCAGATGTCGTGTCACGTTACTCCTCATGGCTCGTACTCTACGACTAATCTAGAAATTACAGATAATGACAGGAAAATTAATAATATGCAGTGTTCCCGTTTTGCTGACTTTAGTCCGATTTGCAGCCTTTTTTCAATGTTGCGTACTTCTTCGGACTTTTTTTTCATCAGTGGACTATTTCACTTTTTACCACCGGCAACAATGATAATATGGTTTTGGCCCTCGGAACTTACTGGAGTAATCAGTATGGCCCTAAGGCTGGAAAGTTTGGAGACCCCTGCCTTATACAAACACTCTATGTAAGATGGTATATTGGCTTTCACGGCCGGTGAATTAAAACTCAGCAATTCTTCTAGGTTTGTGCCGAGTCTTGTGTGGGGTTTCGCCTAGGACACCAAGCTGGCTCATTGGCGGACTCTTGGTGTCCCCGCCCGGACCCCCACAGGAGTAACAAACTGCGCGCTCCCTCCCTTTATTAGAGTGCAACTGCACTCCTTGACTGCGAGAACTAAATGCACAAGCAGCCTGAACCTCCCTATGAAGGCTTCCAAAAAGATGGTATATTGGCTTTCATGCCCGGTGAATTAAAACTCAGCAATTCTTCTAGGTTTGTGCCAAGTCTTGTGTGGGGTTTCGCCTAGGACACCAAGCTGGCTCATCGGCGGGCTCTTGGTGTCCCCGCCCGGACCCCCACAGGAGTAACGAACTGCGCGCTACCTCCCTTTATATAGAGTGCAAGTGCACTCCTTGACTGCAAGAACTAAAAGCACAAGCAGCCTGAACCACCCTATCGAAGCTTCCAAAAAGATGGTATATTGGCTTTCACAGCCGGTGAATTAAAACTCAGCAATTCTTCTAGGTTTGTGCCGTATCTTGTGTGGTGTCCTAGGCGAAACTCCACACAAGACATGGCACAAACCTAGAAGAATTGCCAAGTTTTAACTCTATGTAAGCTTTCCATCTCTCAACCTTTTCTCCTCTATCTGTTAGAGGCTTTCCATTTGTGTCCTTAATATCACAGCACTTTGTCTTCTTTTCCCCAAAAGTATTCTTAATCCTTCGATAAGCTGTGTCTACTTTTCCTAATTTCAGACAATTTTCTATGCCTGCACATCTCTCTTTCAACCATTCTTCTTTCGCTTCCTTGCACTTCTTGTTAACCTCATTTCTCATACGTCTGTATTCTGCTTTCCCCTTTTCATCTCTTACATTCTTGTGTTTCCGCCTTTCGTCCATCAATTTTAGTATATCCTGAGTGATCCAGGGTTTTCTACCTATTCTTTCTTTCCTACCAATGTTTTCGTCTGCGGATTTTGTTATTTCATTCTTCAAAAGTGTCCATTCATCTGCAATTGAAGTTTGTTTAGGGTTTTTCATTAGTCCTTCCTTTATACTCTCGAATCTTTCGTTTACATCCTTCTCTTTCAGTCTGTCTATTGCCCACCGTTTTGGCTTTTGACTTTTCTTCAGTTTCTACAACTTAAATCTGCATTTCATAACAACCAGATTGTGGTCAGAGTTTATGTCAGCACCAGGATATGTTTTAAAATCCAAAATCTGAGTTCGAAACCTCTGCTTGACCATGATGAAGTCTCTTTGGTAACGCCCTGTATCTCCTGGTCTCATCCATGCTTATATTCTTCTATTGTGGTTATTGAATAACGCGTTAGCTATGACCAACTCATGCTCGGTGCAGAATTCCATCAGCCTGCTTCCTCAATCATTCCTTTCACCTAATCCGAAATCTCCTACTATCTTCCCTTCTCTCCCTTTTCCTACCACAGCATTCCAATCTCCCATTACTATAACATTTTCATCACCCTTGATATACCTCGGAATTTCATCTATTTCTTCGTAGACCTTTTCAACATCTTCATCATCAGCTTGACTGGTAGGCATATAGACTTGTACCACTGTGGTGCACGTAGGTTTTGTATTGATTTTTGCTACAATAATCTGTTCACTATATTGCTCATAATATTCCACCAGTTGTCAAGTTTCCTACTCAATATGAGACCAACCCCTGCTTGGCCATCGTTTGATTTAGTGCTAATGACCCTATAGTCTCCTGACCAAAAGTCCTGTTCTTCCTGCCAGCGCATTTCACTAACCCCAACCAAATCCAAACTCAACCTATCCATTCCCCTTTCTAAGTTTTCTAACCTTCCACTTCCCAGCAGACTTCTAACATTCCACGCTCCAATCCGTAGAATGTCAGATTTCCTCTTTGTCACTTCTGTTTTGTTAACCTCCTCTCGAGTAGTCTCCACCTAGAGATCCGAACGGGGGACTAGTTTACCTCCGGATTGGAAATTTACAAGGGAGGAGGCCATCTTCACATGTAGCTGCTACCCCGGAGGACTGCTGTTCGATTCCCGGCTCTACCATGAAATCTGAAAAGTAGTATGAGGACTGGTACGGGGTCTACTCAGCCTCGGGTAAACCAAATGAGTAGAGGGGGTTCGATTCCCACCTCAGCCATCCTCGAAGTGGTTTACCGTGGTCTCCCACTTCGTCTTCGGGCAAATGCCGGGATGGTGCATACCGTAAGGCCACGGTCGCCTCCTTCCCACTTCCTTGCTCAACCCTCCCACTCTTCCGATCCCTTCATCAGGCCCCTGTTCGCTTTGTAGGTGAGGCCGCCTGGGCGTAGTGCTGGTCACACACCCCAGTTGTATCCCCGACTCAGAGTTTCAAGGTCCAGGACACTGCCCTCCAGGCTTAATCCGTGGGAAAAGCCAACCCTGGAGGGTAAAACGTTAACAGAAAAAAAGTGGGTTCGAGCACCACCGTCGCGTCGGCAGTCCTTGAAATGGTTTTCCGTGGTTTCCCCATTTTCAACTCCAGGCAAATGCTGGGACGGTACCTTCTGACAGGCCAAGACCGCTTCCTTCCACTTCCATGCCGAGTTCCATTCTTTTCATATCTCATTAACTCATCTCGTGAGATTGGCGTAAGGAAGGACATCCGGCCGTAAAAACCATCCGTCACACAAAGACTTTCATCGCATCTCATCCCCGACCCCGTTAGAAAGCTGGAATAATAAGTGGTGAACATGTATCTCAGAAACTATTAACAGGAACTAACTGAATTTTTTCAGGGCTGTTCCTTGATGCTCTCGCCTTACTTTAACATCGGATATTTGAAAATAAGATGTGTTTTTTTTTTTTAATTTTTCATGCATGTTTTTAAAAATGGCATAATTTTAACAGAATTTTTATGAATATTTCCATCACGCAAAATTAAACTAAAGTAAGTTTTGGAAAGTCGCCTCCGTGGTATAGTGGTCAGCGTGCTTAGCTTCCACCCCGGAGGTCCGAGGTTTGATTCCTGGCTCTGCCACCAAATTTGAAAAGTGGTATGAGGACTGGAACGGGGTTTACTCAGCCTCGGGTGGTCCAAATAATTAGAGGGGGTTCAATTCCCACCTCAGTCATCCTCGAAGTGGTTTTCCGAGGATTCCCACTTCGTCTCCAGGCAAATGCCGGGATGTTACCCGACGTAAGGCCTCGGCCGCCCCCTTCCCTCTTCCTTGCCTATCCCTCCCAATCTTACCATCCCTTCCCATCCCTCATAAGGCCCCTGTTCGCTTTGCAGGTGAGGGATGTTTACTACTACATTATCTATGACCCACCCTCCATTCCCTTTTAGATCACGAGATATAGTAAAATTCGATCTGTGTCCGCCATTATCTGGGTGAATTATGGGGCAAGAAGCATATTGCCAACCCTGTGCCTACGCTACTGTAGCAGTATTCATGGCAAGTTGACCAATAATTACTAGGCCATTAGCCATATATGCACCCCTGGGTTTTATCACGCATGGTGGAAGTACTTCCACATCAATAATCTTGATCCAGACCCACTACCTATGCCTTTAGCATGACCGGTGTGGTGTATTTTGTATCCCACATGTTGGCAACAGTGGCTGTGTAATGTGACGTCAATAGAAATATGACTGCAATGGCTGAATGAGCAAGTAATGTTGTCAAAATAGAGTGTCATATTTTCATAATTTAGATGTTAATTGACATTAATTTCAATTTGCATGAACTCCCTGAATATGATACAAGGTACCGGTATGAAACTCATTATATTATCAAAGTGTTCATAATAAATCCATGTTCCGCTCTCGTAGGCCTATACCAGTGGTTCCCAACAGGTGGTCCGCGGACCCCTGGGGGTCCGCAAGCCACGATGAAGGGGTCCGCAGATATTAGAGTAAAATATATTTGGTTCAGTAACAGATTTTCAGTATTGCAGCTTTCTGAGTACCTTAAATATACTAACTTTTGCGTAAAAAAGTACCGGAATTGTTGGGGCTGCTCCAACAATTGAGCAGTTCCGGCTTGATGTCTTGGAGCATCTCATCAAAGAGAAGTGGTTCAGAACAGTGTCAAGAGTCGGAGTCACTGGCGCTGCCACCGGGTGCCTAGTGCTGGGCCGGTAGCCCGTGGGGTTGACAGTTGAATGTGTGAAGAGCGGTGGAGGTTCGCGATCCAGCCACGCGCAGCGCTACTGAACTACGTAGTTTACCGCTCGTGCCGAGGGGGCGCGCCACTGTTTGCAGCCGACAAGTGAGTTACTTACACAGCCAACTCCCATTTCAGACGACAGTCGGCCATTGTTAGTTAATTGCTAGTGCTGTCACAGAACGTGTTGTTTACAAGAGTGTATCGTAAAATAGTTAGTGTTCGTAAAGCTATGTTTTTGCGGACAGTTAGAGTAAGCGTACAGTAATTAAAAATGGATCGTTGGTTGAAAAGTGGATTGTTAAAACGAGATAGGCCTACGGATGAAGACGAATTTGATGTTGAAGTTAATAAGTCAGTGACTCTCGAACCGAACTTGTTAGTGTCTCTTGAACCCAACTCTCCACCGTCTCTTGAACCTAACTCATCTAAGGTCAGTGTTAAGTCTACTGCAAAAATTAGAAAGTACAACTCTGATTACTTGGTAATTGGCTTCACTTTCACTGGACCTGAGCATCAGCCTGAACCTCAATGTGTTATTTGCTACGAAAGCCTTTCGAATGAGTGCATGAAGCCAGCAAAACTCCGTCGACATCTTGAAACAAAACATCAAGAACACAAGAATAAGTCATTAGATTTTTTCAAAAAGAAATTAGGAGAACTTAAAAGATCTCGTGAAAACATTACTAAACACTCTGGTGTAAATGTAAATGAAAATGCAACCCTTGCATCTTATGAGGTATCTCAACTTGTCGCAAAATGTGGAAAAAACCATACAATTGCTGAAGAACTTATACTGCCATCAGCAATAACATTATGCAAGAGAATGTTAGGTGATGTAGCTGCTAAGCTAATAGGTACTGTTCCGCTCTCTAACAATACTGTCCAACGACGAATTGCTGATATGGCCAATAATATTGAAGAAACGTTGCTGGTCAGACTTTGCATGAGTGATATGTATGCTCTACTATTGGATGAAAGCACAGACATATCAAAAAAATCAATAATGTTGGTTTTCACACGAATTTTGTGGGAGGACCAGATATTCGAAGATTTTCTTTTTTCGTGCGAACTACTTCACACAACATCAGAAGATATGATTTTTTCAGTAAACATGACATCTCCTGGACAAAGTGAGTGGGCTTGTGTACGGATGGAGCAAAATCAATGGCTGGCAACAAAACGGGACTTCAAGCTCGTATCAAAGCAGTAGCTCCTGAGGTGAAATGGACACACTGTTGTATTCATCGTGAAGCCTTAGTAGCCAAAAGATTGCCAGAACTTTTGCAGAAGATACTTAACGAAGTGGTTCAAATCATTAACTACATTAAAACACGTCCTCTGCAATCCAGATTATTTTCTTTGTTATGCAAAGAAATTGGCACTGAACATGAACAGCTTCTTATTCATACGGAAGTAAGATGGCTCTCTCTAGGTAGGATCTTGACAAGATTCTTTGAACTTAGAGATGAGGTTCGTATCTTCCTTCTTGACACCAAGTATGCAGATTTTCTCACTGACTTTTCTTGGCTTTGCTCAACTGCCTACTTAGCTGATGTCTTTGAACACTTGAATGTGTTAAACTTAAGTTTGCAAGGGAACAATGTAGATATGTTCAAAGTAGAAGATAAAATTAGTGCTATGGTAAAAAAAAAAGTGTCAGATCTGGGCGGCACGGATTGAAAAAGAGTCATTTACTAACTTCCCTACTTTGAAACAATTCTTGGAGTCTTCAGAGGAGAGTTTGCCTGACCATATAAAGAGCAACATAGCCGAGCATCTACGCAGCCTAGCCACTACGTTTTGTGAATATTTCCCTGAACATGACCCTGACGATAGTTGGATTCGAAATCCCTTCAGCTGTCAAGTAATAGAAAAAATCCAAGGCCTCACAGAAGTAGAACAAGATCAACTTGTGGATATGTCAAGCTGTGGTACAACGAAAAACAGTTTTAATGTTGAAAGAATTGCAGACTTCTGGGCAACAGTACGCAAAGACTACAAAGAACTTGGAGATAAGGCAATGAAAAAGATCCTTCCATTTGCAACTACCTATCGTTGTGAAAAAGCATTTTCCCCAATGCGTTACATGAAAAACAAATACAGGAATCGGCTCGACATGCAGTCGGATTTCAGAGTGAAAATATCAAATTTGGAACCAAACATTTCAGAAATAATGGACTCAAAGATTAGATTCAACTCATCTCATTAAGAACTGAAAATTAAAACTGTGTACCGATGGACATAATATGTATTTCCACAAATACCTATCGTTGTGAAAAAGCATTTTCCCCAATGCGTTACATGAAAAACAAATACAGGAATCGGCTCGACATGCAGTCGGATTTCAGAGTGAAAATATCAAATTTGGAACCAAACATTTCAGAAATAATGGACTCAAAGATTAGATTCAACTCATCTCATTAAGAACTGAAAATTAAAACTGTGTACCGATGGACATAATATGTATTTCCACAAATAAATCATAATTTTGTATAAAATTAGTTTTTACTATTTTCTCCATATTTTTTCTAAATTCATGCAATTTTAATTGCAATATTCTTAAAAGAGCACTCCGAGGTTTTATTTTTTTCTTAAATTTTCAATTCAAACTCCAAATTGTTTTAAGGATTTTGTCAGCAAAGACCTACATTTGAAAAAAAAAACTTGAGCAAAAATCGAGAATTAAACAATAACAATAAAGGCAAGACTGAACAAAAAATGTTAAGCTTAAACTTAATCTTTTTTCTCAAAATGTCAACCTTAATTTCCAAAACAATTAAAATAATAAAACTCTTAATTAGGCTCTTTTTAAGTGATATGAAATAGCAAGGTCCAAATATAGACCATTTGTATTACATTGAATTAGCTCATTAGCATTAAAGACTTTATAGTATAGGTTTAGGAATTAGTGGGGGTCCTTCTCATTATAGCTACTGCAAGAGGGGGTCCTTGGAAAATTTTTGTTGGGAATCCCTGGCCTATACTATTAAAAGAAACTTACATCTACATCAACATTTTCATGACATGGAAAACTAGGTACAATAACTTTTCTAGAAATGTCAATGCTACTTAGGCATTCTTTCAAAAACCACCAATGTCTTACATGCTGAGAAATTAAGTTACGAGGTTTTTATGTGGTGACTTATTTATTTAATAGTCCACCATAAATACTTAACTAGTATTAATTTAGCTCACACAATAGTTGTATTGAGAGCGGCCATCCTGAGTATTTTATTTTCTTGGGCTTCCCTCTTCCCCACTCTTGTGAAATGCCGAGATGGTGAGAGTGTACACTCTATTTTATTCAACCACAAATGGAAAACAAAAGGGAAAACAGAGGATAGAACAACTACAGTAGCCTAAATATCAAATACAGAGAGTTGGTTATAGAGACAAGATGAACATCCCTATTTAATAAATTATAACAAACACAGAACTGTGAACATGGGCTCGCCTAGTAGTGTGCGTCCTGCTCAGCACGGTTGCTGCAATGAAACTGGCGAGAGAAACAGAGAGAAGACATGGCTCTACGCCAGCAGTATAGGCCTGCACACAATCTTCCACTTACCGGTACCCATATTCTTTGCTCCCCTTGAACACAAGACGCTCGGAAATGAATTGCCTGTTAGGTACAGCACTCATTTCAGGTTCCGTATTGACCGTGTTTACAATAAGTAAGACCTGAATTTTCCGCCGAATCAATACTTTACTTAATAGAAAAACTCTATGGGTACATGTTTCAGAGACCCTCTGTCTCCTTCCTCAGCCCTCTTATGGTACTAAAACATCCTCAAATAGGACTGTTATTCATGAAACAACAGTTCGCTTCGCGACAATATGTTGTTAAGTGTCTAGATAGGAAGCACGATATTATCTGTTGTCCTACCTCAAACAACAGGTGTCCATCGACACTAGGCAAGTTTTGGATGTTTTCAACAAGTTCATACTACATATGCAATAATCCCCATAGAATGGTTACATATATTTTAGTATTTGAAGACACTTTGAACAATTAAGTGTCTGTGCATAAACATTATCTTAATGTGTCTAATGACATAAATTAAACACAGGACTGAATGACTGAAATAACATGCGAGGAGCATTACATGCTTTATTTAGGTTTATTATTGAATTTTAACTAGTGTATTTCTCAAGCTCGTAGTTTTTTAATATGTTGTGGTTGTGTAATTGATGATGTGTGTTTTATGTTGTTTTATTGAAGATTTAGAGAGTTTTTTATGATGTTTTAGTACCATAAGAGGGCTGAGGAAGGAGACAGAGGGTCTCCAAAACATGTACCCATAGAGTTTTTCTATTAAGTAAAGTATTGATTCAGCGGAAAATTCAGGTCTTACTTATTATTAATTGCCTGTACGAGATGAAGGGCCTAATTCTACGAATATCCATGCTTACAATGGAGTGAGCACATTTCTACAATTTATTGTGATATGAGGTAGACATAGATATAAGATGACACACAAAACTTATTTTTGCACGTGTCCATCTCCTGGTGTAGCGACTAGCATTCTTGGCTATCGCCCAGAAGGTCCGGGTTTGATTCCTGGCTCTGCTAAGCAATTTAATTCCGGTCTGAGGGTTGGAGCGGGGTACACTCAGCCTCGTGAGGCAAATCTGAGAAAAGATGGGTTTGATTCTCACCACAGACTTCCTGGAAATGGTTTCACATGGTTTCCCATACAGGGATGGCTCCTAACTTAAGGGCATGGTCCCTCCTTCCAATCCTCGCCCAAATTACAAACACACACCCTCAACAGACATCATAGTAACACAGATTATCAGACAAATTCCACACACACCCAAGTACATGGGGCTAAATGACCTTGGTGTCCAAGTCCCTCAAATGAAACAACAACAGCATTGTTATTTCACATGACATAATCTACACCCCATGTCATTCTGAGTAACAATGCTTGTGGAATCTTAATAAGGTAATAGGCCTAGAAATACAGAAAGCAATTCAATGGGATCAGTTTTAGTTTATCGAAGACCACCTAGTGTAGTGGCTAGCATTCTGGCCGTTAACCAGGAGGTCTGGGTTTGATTCCTGGCTCTGCTAAGTAATTTAATTCTGGTCAGCCATGTGAGGCAAAATGGAGAAGAAGTGAGCTTCCTAGCTTCAATTACAAAAACACACACTCAATTGCAGACAACACAGTAACACAGGTTGTCGAGAAATTTAAGTTTTCACGTACTTCTGTTTTCACAAGCTTCTTTAAAAAGCCATACACACTGAGAATTGTATTTCTTGTCTGGATGTGCAGAACTGTTTGGCTGCTTTCGGTTTGCTAAGGGACCTTGTTACGAGTTCAAAAATTCAGCCCACAGCACTTCTTAAAGTTCCACTACTGATTAGATACAGCAATACTGTCACTATAGTTTTTATTTCCCCAGCAAACCTAAATATTTCAACACCTAATATTTCTCCCTCTAATTATCCCTTCAGTTCAAGGACAGATATAATCTCCCAAACGACTGGTCATAGCGTCACAGGGTTTGGACAGTAGGCTTCAAATATTTTAGCTCTGTAACTTAGGTTCTATCAAAATGATTAATTATTTTTGTGCACGGAGAGGAATAAAGATTTTGTATGGCACAGCATGCATAGCGAGTCCAGTTATCCAGGCAACGTCGCGCTATGCTATTGGTGGCGCGGGCAAGCGAGTGAATCTGGCTTCTCCCTCATGTTCAGAGTTGTTTTGTGTTTGGTATAGAATTCCTTGGTACCTAGCATCTATAAGTGAGAGTGTTCCTAAATGTGTTATTCCTCTCTGCCGATTTTCTGAGCCACAAAGCATTCCATGATGGATATGTGTTGTGTATAGCCTAGAGTTCATGATTACATACTCTCAAATTTTAAACTCCAGATTTTTAAGTGCACACTTACCTACATATAAGGAACAAACTGCCCATCGTGTACATGAGGGCAAACTTTCTTGCTTTCAATAATAGGAAAGGTATGTACAAAGAAGCAACGATGAAACAGAATATTCCCATTCCAATACAGAAGCAAAATCCAAATATTCGCTGCATTCGGGTCTGGAATAAAGATATAAACAAAATATTAAATTTCAAGTACGCCATTTAGTATCTGTTCCAAGAAAATGTTCTGTTGGGGTAATTTACAAACATACATACAGGTTAGGTTTCTTACGGGTGTTGCATAGAAACATAAATGCTTATTTAGTAAAACAAAGACACGTAGCATAATGACTGTAATACTTTTGAAAATAGTACTAATAATGGGCATCAAACATATTTCTATTCCTTTCGAAGAAAGGTTAATCATGACAGCTAGGTAAACAAACCATGTTGGGACAGCAGTCCATTTGTGTATCTGAAAACCACCCATTGGAATTCTCTTCATTGTTGGGTGATTTCGTAAACCATTTTCCAACGGTTGGAGATGTAAACATGGCAGGCATGTTAATCTTGCCCGGTGGCTTGTCATTTCTTGATAAATATTCGTCTAAATCCTTCTTCAAATCAGCCATGTTGAATTTTGTTTGTGTCCACTTGACAACCGAACAGAATTAGTAACGTTAGAAAATGAAATATTATTATAAACTCCAGAGTTTGAAATATCTATCAAGGATATTATTATTTCTTAATTATAATATTGTTAATGTATTGTTATTTTATGAAGTATATCAGCAAATTTTATGGTTGTCAAATATGTTATATATTTGTATACTGGCTACAATTGGAGGAGCAGTTGGCAGTACCGTATTTATTTCCATCAGATACACGTCATTTGCCGCAAGATTCGAAAAATCGAAATTGACAGATAAACACAGATGGCAAGTAACCACGTGTGCACACGTGTGCCATGCCTAGTTGGAAGTGACACGACGGCATGATATTGTTTTCTTTTTAAGAGGATTCAAATTATTTCATAGCTGTTATGCTACAGGCCTACAATCCTATAAGTTATCGAAAATGTCATGTGGTGTTTTTGAGGTTTTCTACATTAGGCTACATGCATATGGTTTCTTAAAATATAAGATAAGCCTACTACTGTAAGTTAGCAGATGTAGGCCTACCCGTTTTTTGAGGCCTTTGGTACAAACTTTCAAAAATACTATCACATACTCACGTATTATTTAATATACCTTAGTTATGAATTTATTTGACAAACAAATTATAACTTAACTATTCTTATTTACTGTATCAAAAGTAGGGCATTCCATTTATTCCAATCTTTCTCTTCCATTACAAATGTTATTTTTTACATCATAATCACCAAAGTAGGCCTATACCTTTTCTTCTCTCATGTTGCCATATTATTCACAAAATTATGTTTATAAATACTCACCAATATTTTTTTTCAATAAGTTACCGTAATGTATAAAATTCGATCGGCATTAAGTTTATAAGGGGTGGAACTGCGAGGTCATCTGCCCCTCGCCATACGTTGTCAACAGCTTTCTTTTAAAGGTATGTCTTCATCGTTGCCTACGCTATATATGTATTATAATGTAGGCAACGGTCTTCATAGTATGGCCATCTCTAGGCTATAGTCAGATTTCTTTAAAATCAACAATCCTATGATAGACTATATAGATCCGTGCCGCATTTTTACTTGATAGGTTGAGATATTCCAGAGACAATGGTCTATGACAATCTGATTGATAAATAGATGCAGTAGACACCGGAGTGGCATTGAAAGAGTTGTCCATGGGCCCTAATTAAGTGTCTCTAGAGGCCGGAACAAAACATCGCACACATGGTTATGTGAGTGTTTAAAGGGGTTGGTAGAGAGATTAGGGAAAGGGCATATACATGTCCCTAGTCCATCCTCAGTTGAAATATGCTAGGGGAGTATGGGATCCATACCAAAGATACCTAATAAAGGAACTGGAAGGAGTACAAAGGAAGGCTACCAGGCATGTAATGGGGGACAAAACTCATTTTGGAGAACTCAGAACATGTCATCTCATAATAAGTTTTTAAGTTACAAAGAATATTGACATTTTGTAGGTATTTAACTAAACAAAAAATTTGGATACTGGATACCACATTTCTATGAGTGCAGGTCTTTCTAGGCGACGCCCATGGGCGACCTGCACGTCAGGATGAGAGATGGAATGGATGAAGATCAATGAAACTGGGCAAGGATGTGGAAGATAGCGGCCGTGGCCTGACAGAAGGTACCGTTCCAGCATTTGCCTGTTGTTGAAAATGGGAAACCACGGAAAACCATTTGCAAATAATAAATGCACTAGTCTAAATGAATTCAAATTATATTACTGTAGCATGCTTTAACAATTTTAATTAACAGTTCAACAATTGACCTATTCGACAAAACACCACAAACCATTAAATAAGTTCCATAAAATACGGTATTTATTTGCAAATGTGAATGGTGTCCATGGTGGCAAATTACAATAAATACCCCAAAAATAAACTAAAAACTATAAAATTCAAACAAAAGAAATCATACAACTACAAAAATTCATTTCAGAATATAAAGAGTAATCGCAAGAAAAAAGAAAATTAACAATAATAATAATCATAATCACTAACCGCCGGCCACGTGGTGTTGGGGTAGCATGCCTGCCTCGCACCCAGGGCCCCGGATTCGATTCCTGGCTCCGTCAGGGATTTTAGAAACTGACGTAAGGGCTGGAATGGGGTGCACCCAGCCTTGAGAGGACAATTGAGTAGCTGTCTGACAGTGAGGCAGCGACACGGTCATGGAGACCAAGAATAACGGCCAAGGGGACCCATTGCGCTGACAACGCGTCACCCAATAATCTTCAGGTCTAATGGCTCGGCAGCGGTCACTTGGGAGGCCTAGACAGTGGCGTAGCCAGAGGAGGGGCCCCTCCAAAATAATCAAGAAATTGGAGTGGGTAGGCCTACCTGGCGTGTAACACAGCCGCAGTCAGCTCGCTAAGTCATTAAAAGACTAGCATAAGCTTTCATATTTTCTTACGGCTCGAACAAATGTAGAACCTAAAATGAAATGTTAAATAATGTAATTGCGTTGACAAAGAATGTACTAACAATCTCTGCACGGTCAGTCATCATTTCCATGTCTGCACTGCTTGGAGGAACTGAAATAACAGGGTAGCAATTAGGATTGTGACGTGGGGGATTTTCCAAGAACAGTAGGTGCCTCAGTTCAGGGGATACAATCAGGTGATGATGACAAAAGTCTACCAAGAAATCAGGATATTTCCAATTAGCAAGAGACCTCTCTGGAGGGGGCCAGTTATAGCTTGTCAGCTTGCAGCTTTTAATTTCCATTTCCTGGAAATAGCAGTGTTAAAATGTCCCAGGCCACAATACTAGCGCAGCGTGGTTGATTGTCGCCACTGTCGGGATTTACGGTGGTTGTGTGTCTGTGCGAGAGGAGAGATACAGTTTGTAAGTGGTAGTATGGGGGGAAGAGTCGAGAGTTGTTAGATAGTTGCTCCTTCCTTTTGTCACATTAGTGAGTGTTTAGAAGATCAACCGCTTTGTCATAAAGAAGGCAAAACTAGATACATCTTTGGAAAGTTATGAAAAGGTTTTATTGTAGGTGTAGAAAAGTGAGGCCCCCATTTTCTTTATATAGACACAGCTTTTACAAATAATTTTCTTTGCACGAGGAAGATGCATTGCTCACTGATAGAATGTAAAGTTATTGGATACTTTTCTAAATGTTCGTATTTATTTATTATTATTTAAAGGGTGTAATAATAATAATAAAACAAGAATGAGGTCCACGGCGACCGTTAGGCTTACCTTATAACAGCACTGTATAAATTAGACTAACAATAATAGACCTAAATGTTTTGCAACATACCTTCTTTGTTTGATGCCTTTTTGAGTGTCCCATCTTTCTGTTATCTACTCCTGAAATATATACTGTATATATATATATTTTTTTTTTGACATATTCATCCAATTGACTAAAAACATTTCTGGTAAATAAACTACTATTTGAAAAACACCAAGACATAGTGCGGTAATAATGTAAAGAACATTATGAACTGAAACGTGTGAATATGCCAAAATAGTAGTATTCTGATAACTGATAATTGAAAATCTGAACGACAGATACAAATATAGACACTGACGTAGATAGCTGTGAGCTGCCTCAAAACAAAGAAACAAAGGGCGGAATTCAGACAGACATGAACAGACTGAAGATTTTTGTCCTAAGCTAAAAGTGAACTCTAAAGTACTATAATTAGAACAAGTAGTTCCGTGAAGAACTAGATAGCCTATTTTCATATATCCTATTGGCCTTCTTTATTAAAAAATTCTCCCTCCTATGAAAATGAACGCCATGTTGGATTGTTCTGTATGTAGAACATTGAGTTATGCACCATTATATGAAGATTATTGCGTAGGTTCATTATTCAAATGTTCACTTCGATCTCATTATTATTATTATTATTAGCCATTGGTAAATCCCATAAAGGGCAAAGGCCTCCTGCTCTGAGATATTTCATCAGATGAGCTAGGCTGATGAACATTTACCTTAATAGTAACTTAAAACTATTTGTCCTTACTATTTACACTCTTATTCATCTTCCTCAAAAATGACTGTATTATGTTAAACATTTTCACTCGTAAAACTTGGACCTGGTTCTTATTATCTTGAAGATTTATCTAAGCTGACGATGAGTCTAGGGATGTATCAAACAAACTGTTTCGACGACAGTCCTCCACGAATTCTGTTGACCTGCCGCTCTCATCCACTGCTTCCCCATCGTCGACTGGAACTCGTCTGACCATCTGGTCTTCGGCCGGCCGGGGTTTCTTCTTCCATCTCTGGGCTCCCACACTGTAGTTGAGTAGGCCCACCTTGCGTGATCCATTCTCAGTACATGGCCTGCCCATGTCCATTTCAGTTTCTTGGCCCTCGTGATGACGTCCTCTAGTCCGTCCTCTTCCTGATTTCCTCGTTTCTAATTCTGTTCCTTAATGTAATGTTTAGAAGTTTTCTCTCCATTTTCCTCTGGCACACTTCTAACTTCGAATCTTGCTTCTTAGTTATTGACCACGTTTGTGCTCCATAGAGGAGAACGGGAAGTACATACGAGTCCATCACTCGCCTTTTTGTCTTGAGGCAATGCTCTCTGCTGTTCAATATTGAACAGCAGATCGCATGATTAGGACACAAGAAATAAAAACTCAATTTTAAAATTTCGCACGGCCACTAATTGAATTTAATTAGATGCCAGTAGATTTTGTATGACCAATTACCGTACCAAGTTTCACTGCGCTCTGATAATTAAATCGTGAGTCAATTCCATTTAAATGTTTTGACTTTGCTTGGCCGCCATGTTGGTATTGTGTTCACCAGGTTATTGAAAGTCCAATAGGTGAACTTATATTAATAGCTTCTATCAGCATACAGAATTTCAGTTTGATTGCTGCAAAAGATTTGTAGATAGGCCTATTTAGAACCGTCTAAATATTGTGGATGGTCGACATGTAGTATTGTTAGATATGTAGGCTATACAGTTATGTACCATTCGATGAAAATTATTGCGTGTGTTCATTATTCAAACTTTCACTTCGATCGCATGATTAAGACACAAGGAATAAAAACTTAATTTTAAGTTTCAAGTTTCTCTGCGTTCGGATGGTTAAATCGCGTGAAATATACATTAAAATGTTTCAACTTTGCTTGGCCGCCATGTTCTTTTGTACTTAACATGTTTGATAAAGTCGCATAGGTAAACTTGTAGTAGTACCCTTTATCACTGTACAAAATTTCGGGGTGATATCTGTTATCTTTGCAGAGATATAGAATGCCAGTGAAATATTTCGCATGTTGAATTGGTGAAACGTATCAAAATTTGAAAAGCACAGTCGAAGTCGGACGAGGTATTAGTATGTGCTTACAGGTTTCATTGAAATCGCTCCGGCTGTTTAGATTTAATTAGGAGGGGGGAGGGGGGCATACGCACACACACACATATGGACAAAAGATGATTTCATCATCCTATTTTTATTTTCATAAATGAAAACAGGCTAAAATATATGAACTCCTGCAGTAATAGATGAGGACCTAATGGGGCCCCTCTAAACTAAAATCCTGGGTACGCTACTGGGCCTAGAACCTTCATGGGCTGTAGCGCCACAGGATTTGGTGGGGGGATAATCACAACCGAGACATCTCTCACGTAATTACACTTTGCTTCACAAATCAACCTATGTACATCACTTCCTCTTGATCTGGTGCTTTCTTACCAGCTCCTTGAATCTTTTAACTTAGCGGCTTCAGTGGCGTAGTCGGTAGCCTGCTGAGCTTCTATGCCCAAGATAGCGGGTTCAAACCCGGCTGAAGCCGTCGGATTTTTTAAAAGCATTAAAAAATCCCTCAGTATGCCTTCCTTCGGAGGGGAAGTAAAGCCGGTGGTCCCATGTCCTAGATTTATGGCGTGTTAAAGAACCTTCCACTAATTGCACCTGTGTGAAGCTAAATTGGATAGGTTAAGAATGTAAACAACGCTCTTAGGTTTCTACGTTCGTTGCCAAGAGCCGACTGTGGTGGCGTCTAGTAGCTAAGTTCTGAACTTGGCCTAGTAGTCGTTGACGGTGGCGCTTGGCGGCAAAAGTAGGAACTATTTGAAAAATTCTAAGTTGCAGTCTGTACTTAAATTAAAAAACAGATAACACACACTAATACAGTCATCACAATTAACACCGGTTATCAGATTCTACACACACCCAAAGTACACGGGGCTACATGACCGCGTTGTCGCAGCCCCTAAACTTAAGAACCGATCTTTTAACCAGGCACAGCTGGTGATAAAAGGCCCTTAGGCAGAGCCTCTCTTGAAAGTTTCTATAGACACAGGGCCGTCGCGAGGGCGGCACGAGAGGTGCAGTCGCGCCAGGCCCTGCGCTCAGAAAAGCCCCGCGCTTCACTCCATTTTTTTTTTATGAAAAAAATAAATAAAGATAGTGTGTTTGATTCAGTCCAGCCCAAATTAAAATAAGCCAACAATGTATAATATGCTGCGTTTATATGGCGAAAGGTAGGACATTTTGTGCGAACTATGTCCTGGCCTCCTCACACTAAAATCTTTATCTAGCACGAGATGGGAATGTAGAATTGACAGTGTCAAGCCCTTCAGGTACCAGTTAGGAAAAGTAAACGAAGCTCTAGAAAAAGTGGCAGAAACTACCAAAGAACCTGTTACCCGGTGAGAGGCCCAATCTTTGTTGCTTCATAAAAGTTCATATGAATTTGTTCTAAGCCTCGTTATCTGGTACGATATTTTACTTTCTGTGAACTCAACAAGTAAAACTCTCCAATCTGAGAAGACTTCATTAGAAACGGCTTTAACCGAACTTCACGGCCTAAAGTCATTTTTTTTCAAAATTATCGCAACACTGGCTTTCAGTGCAATGTCCACCGCTAGAGAAATAATGGAAAATTTGGACAAGGCAATCGCAAAAGGTTCTTTGATGAAATCAATCAGCAAAATGATCAACAGGTGGAAAAAACCGAAGAGAAACTTCAAAAAGAAGCTGAAAATAAATTTCGGATAAATTACTCTTTGTCTGTCGTAGATACTGCACTGAGCTGCGTAGAAATTAGATTTAACAAAGTTTTTTTCTTTTTTTTTTCGGAATACTTTGGATTTCTTTTCGATCCTTCTAAGCTTTCCAATTTGGAGGAAAGGCATTTGAACGACCATTGTCAAACACTCTCTAATTTTCTAAAAGACGGGGAGCTTGAAGATTTGGATGCAGAAGATCTTTTTCTGGAGCTACAATTATTTAGGTACGCTGTTCCGTCATCTGTAAAAAGTGCGGGGCGTATATAAGGGGGGAGGGTCCGGAGGGCCCGGACCCCCCCCCCCCCCGAAATTTTGGTCACAAATATAATTTGTTTATGAATTAAAACATTAAAAACCAATATAATCATGTGCTATTGATACTAAGTGACGTGTGGCAACGTTACAAAGCAAGGCGACGGTAGAGCGATGTAAACTGTGTGGCAATCAGTTTGCTATGATCTTATGTGTAGCAGCATAACCTCTTATTACTCTCCAGTGCCTTCGCTCTTATGAACAAACCAAGAACAGCAACAAGTGCCTATGAAGCGGGTGACAAAAGTTTTTTCCCTAACTTTTATACCCTTATCAAACTTTTGGCAAATTTGCCTCTCTCTGTAGCTACCGGTACTGCCGAACGGAGTTTGAGTTGGTTGAAATCATACTTGAGAAATTCTACTTCTGGAAACAGACTCAACGGTCTAGTATTGTTACAGAAACATACCGTACATCACTGGCGATGAAGTTATAGATCGATTTGGTAATGCTTCAAGAAACCTTGACTTTATATTATAGTGTAAGTTGTAAATCAAAACAGTATTGTTAATTCTTACCATGTAAACACTATCAAGTGAGCAAGATGAAAATGAAAATCCACAGCCTGCTTCCAGTCGACCGACCGGGTCAGGAATGGAATGAATGAAGCCCCCAGCTAGCGGCGAGGATATGAACTGTGCCGGCTGCCGAAGCCTGTCGCACTCCTCTGGGGCAATGATTAAATGAATGACAAATGAAATGATAGTGGAGAGTGTTGCTGGAATGAAATTTTGACAGGGAAAACCGGAGTACCCGGAGAAAAACCTGTCTGCCTCCGTTTTGTCCAGCATAGATCTCACATGGAGTGACCGGGATTTGAACCACGGATCCAGCGGTGAGAGGCCGGCGCGCTGCCGCCTAAGCCACGGAGGCTTCTCAAGTGAGCAAGATGATTGTATTAATAAAAATATCATAAAATGGTCTTAGTTATGTTTGACATTAACCAAACATAAAACATCACAACAAATTGGTTGAAAAAGTGATGCCAAATAGCCTTAAAACTCATCATTTTGCACCAAATTATACAAACGTTTCCCGGGGAGAACCCCGGATCCCCTATTCTTTGGGCCTATACCATGCCCCCTAACCCCTGGTTGGGCATCCTCCGAAATAAAACTCCATATACGGTACGCCCCTGAGGTGCACTACAGTACTTAGCCCCGATAAAGGAGTCCTAACCTAATTTAACGACGGCCTATCGAATTATGCTTACAATTCCTATAACGGTTGCGTCGGGGGAAAGGAGTTTTTCCATTTTGAAACTAATCAAAAACTATTTGCGATCAATGATGACGCAGGAGCGTCTGAACGGTTTGGCTACTCTGTCAATCGAGTGTGAAACGGCCGAAAAATTAGAAATGAACGATTTAATCAGCACTTTTGCCCTAGCAAAGGCCTGCAAAGCGTCTTTTACATAAATAAAAAGCTCTAAATTCTAAAAAAAAAAAACATAAATAATTTTTTAGAAAAAAAAGCCTGCCTTGTAAACCATGTTATTTCTCGAACAAAGGGGCCATTCAGCTCATATTTATCGGTGAAAGTGGACTTATAGCACTTTTAGTAGTTTAGTTTATGAACAACTGTATAGCCATAGAAATGTTGAAATATGTAAACGTGATTGCGTATTATTATTAATTATGTGCGTTTGGGTAAGAAAGTACATCAAGCACATGCTTCGTTTTCCATAATATAGTCTATTATTTATGCCAAAAAAAGCACCTGTGTCAGCTCCTTATATCAGGTTTCCATTGATTTTGCTTGTTGCTTTTATGTGATAAGGTGCTTCCTGTATCCTATTTTATGCTCATCCTATTTGTTGAGGTTTGTTTAGAAACTAGAAATGTAATAAAATGAGTTTTAACTAGCCTAAAATTGTAATTTCTTTTAAAACATCCTTCTTCGTACAACACAGCCACTTACAGTCTAAAATTTGCATTAACTACCCTCTCCCCCCGAAGCCATGCCTACTAGGCCCCGCGCACATTCTTGCGCCAGGCCCCGCGCACCCTCGCGACGGCCCTGTATAGACACATCTCTTTAATAAAGGTATTTATAATTTAAATTAATTAGAAGCATTTGTTAACTTCCCTCAGACCATTCAGCCACAACAGTCAAAATATTTGGAACTATCGTAAAAATTATGTTCTTCAAATGGGTAGTAGCGCTGTTAGGCGCAGCCTTACATTTCTCATTATTTTCTATGTAATAGGGCTGGGAGGCGTGGTTTAGATAACTCCATTCATTTCCATTGTAACCGTGAAGGCTCAGATGACGAGAGCCTAAGCCAGGCTTGCCAATACCGACAGGAATTTTATATTTTGTATAATGCATTCTTAGGTGTGAAGAAGACTTAACCTATCCTCTTGAAACTTTCTCTTTTCCCTCTGTCACTCTCCGAAGGACTATGAAATGACAAGTTACCAGAAACACTCTCAGAAGACAAATAAGTGATATTCATTATTGACAACTCAAATGGTATCCCTTGAAGTATAAGTAGAATATTTCCGCCAGAGAGCACCATTATGTGACAGGGGTAGCAGTACCGTCTAACGAGATGTAAGGGAAGTACCGGTATTCTGTTTGAAATCCAGCCACTCTTTGTGTTTGTTTCCATATATTCCTAAAGTTCGGATTCACTCTCGGATTATGTTGCAGATGAAGATAGAGCTGACAGTGTTTTGGAGGTAAATTGCGGTTGTATTGTAGGGTACAATTGCCAATCAGGCCTCCTCTGATCGGTCTCATTAGGATGGGGAGCAGGTTAAATTACAATTACGAAACTAGGTTAATCAATCTGTTTAAATACAGTACATACATAGGCTACAATCGTATCCAAATCCCGTTCCAGTTATTGCCGGGTCTGGGTGTTTACGAGGCCTCTCCATCTTATTCTATCTTCCCACCACTTTTCTTCTTCCACTTGATGCCAGTTAACTCCTCTTCTCTCTATACAGACTCTCACTCCTGTACATTCTTGGACTCCCTCGAGGTCTTCTTCCATCGATCTTAAGTTTTTCCATTATTTTTAGTAACCTTTTCCCACTCATCCTCTTAACATATCCATAACAGGGTAATCTCTTTTTTCTCTACCCACTCTCTCATACTTTCCTGATTTAGTTCTAATTCCTCCATTTCTTATTCTGTCCAATCCTGTTTTTCCTTTAACTGCTCTGAGAAACCTCATTTCACCTGCTTTCAGTCTGCTCCAGTCCTTTCCGTCATTTACCATGTTTCCGTTCCATACGTAGCAATGGGTGAGTAATAAGTCTTAAACATGAGGAATTCGCTTTTTCCAAACTAGATGTTTTATTGTCTGATAAAAAATCCATTTAAATAGAAAATTAAAAATCCAACAGTTCATAAAATAGCATAATAGGACCAGTCTATTTATCTACAAGAAGTTTATTCCAGACTCCCTCCCCCTCTCCCTGAAATATTTTACCCATTAAATATCATGCAAAGGCATGTCATATGCATTAAACCAACATTTGCCACTATGCGTTGAGCTAATCTGGTCAGTAACTTCTTTCTTCTTAAGTATTCAATCCATGGATTGGTCTGCGGCAGTTCTCCAGTCGGCTCTATTTATAGCTTTCCTCTTCATCTCTTCATAGTTTCTGCATCCTACATCAGACATGATTTGCTGTACATATTGTAGGCGTGGTCTTCCTCGACATCTTTTGCCTTCAACCATTCCCTCCAATACCGTTTTCAGCAGGCTATCGTGTCTCAAAATATGTCCTATCAGTCTATAACGTGTTTTTCGAGGGGTTTTATGCAACTGGCATAAGTCAGTAGGAAGCCATTCTATATTTATTTACGCGGCAAATTGTTCAGCCAAGAGAATTTTTCATGTTAATTTATTATTATTATTAATTCATTATAATTATTATTAAGGTATTTTCGGAGCATTTTATAAAAATTATTAGCATTCAGATAGGTTTTCTATGTCTTAGAAAACGCTATCAAGCAAATTATTACGAACGACAATATCATAGAAAATTATGTGATTACGGAATTTTACGGAGTTTTCGTCAGTTAGGGTATAACGAGAGACGTGACTCACTGGGATTTCAAGTACAAGCTGATTCCTGTCGAGAAGTATTACGCAAGGCTGGGTCGCAAGGTCTAGAAAAGGCGAATTGTTGGAACGGAAAACGACTTCTCCCTCTCGCGCGCCGAGTGTAATGAGGCAGAGGAGGGGAACTGGCGGCGTGCTCAGCCAATCAGGGGAGACAACGTAAGCTGGAAGACGGTACCGTGGTGGGGGAGCCAACAGGTGCATATATCGTTCGACGCGCCGTGAAACGAGGACTATCTGTGTAGAACTTGCGGAGTACGGTTGCAAGTGCGTGTCGCTCCGATGTTCAGTGGAGTTGAAGACTAACTTTTGCAAAACTTAACCAGTGCGGTTGTACGAGTGTTTGGGTCCGAGGTACGGACCATAGAATTATCTAGTCTACCAGAATATCATCAAATTTCGACGGAGATGACGACATCCAGGAGACTGTGGGAAGCTCACAGCATCAGCAAGTACGAGGGAAATGCCTTGGCAATTTCCAATGGTAAGCGCAAATGACGCAGAAATACGCAATCTCTCATTTTTCTTTGTTTTATATTTCATATTTCAGTAACTTCATAGCTTGGAAATAAGAGTAAAATCAATTTATCAGACTCCGTTTTCACGTAATTTTTTATCGGTAATATTCAAATCACAACGCTCCAATTTAAATTTTGTACTTATTATTATTATTAATTTTGCTATACTTGTTTTATATAATAAATTCATTTCTTTTACAATGCAATCTTTGCTTTCAGTAGGTAGCATTAGATATAGACCAATTCCTTCTCCTGATACAATTGTTTGTTGGTTTAATGATCATATCATACCACGATCTGAGTGAATAGATTCTTGACGGTGTTCTACCAGAGCTAGACTTTGTTAAATACAAATTTAGATTTCAGCATTGCGTTGAAGTCTTGGCGCCCATTAAAACAACATAGCTTAGGCAAAGGTAACCAATTACATTTTCTCCCAACAGTGTGGGCTAGCGAAACTGTTACATTTGTCGCCGACAACTTGGGGCTGAAAACCTAATAACATTTGTGGAAGGAGAAGGGTATATATTTCTGTGCCTGTATTTTGGGGGTTATTTGTCTGTATCAGTGTATATCATTATGGGGGATGAGAAAGAAAGACAGATGAGGTTACGTAGTGGTCATCAACGGGAGAGTGATGATACGAGCAGTATGTCGAGTGATGGTAGTACCGGGGTAGCGGAGGTAAATCCCGATACTGAAACAGGGAGTGTAGGCGGCCAACCAGAATTAAAAACTTTACTTCTCGAGTTTATGTATCAGAACAAAGTTAGTAGTGATGCCTTAAATGCTAAATTAGAACAAAACAATGCAAAACTGGAACAAAACAATGCTAAATTAGAACAAAACAGTAGGGAAAATAAAGAAAGTACAGATCCCTTAAATGCTAAATTAGAACAAAACAGTAGGGAATATAGAGAGAGTAATGAAACTTTAAACGCCAGATTAGAACAAAACAGTAAGGAAAATAGAGAGAGTACTGAAACTTTAAATGCTAAATTAGAACAAAACAGTAGGGAAATGAGTGACAAATTCGAACTGATTAGAGGCGAGATCAGGGGGGTGATGGAAGAAAAGGCTAAAGAGATTATTGCAGATGTAGACAGAAAATTAGGAAAAGTACAGGAGGAGTTGGAAATTAGAATCAGTACACAGGCTGAAAATTTAAAAGAACTAGTGCAACTGGAAACACAGCAGGTCAAAAAGCAATTGGGGGGGAGAAATTGACAAAATTCAGGTAGCTACTAAAGAGGTTAAGGAACAGCTGGGGGGTAGAATTGAGAAAGTCCACTCACAAATAGTTGCAGAAGTAAATGATTTAAGAGAGAGTAATAGAGAGAGCATTAGCAAGATTGAGGAGAAACAAGCAAAGCTATATGATAAAGTAGAAGAATCAGAAGGAAACATTAAATTAACAGTAAACAGTATTGAGAGGAAGGCTGAGGAGAAAATCGCAGAATTAGAATTAAAATTAAAAGCTAGGATCAGGCAAGAAAATAGTCAGAATAGGCCAGTTTTGGTGAATAGCACACACAGGGAGGTAGAACTGGGTAAGTTCAGCAATCGACAGGGGTGCCCAATGGAGTTCATGAACACTATAGAAAATAAATTCGGGGAAAGGTTGGAAAATGGTAGTATTGAGTGGTGCCAGGTAGTTGAAATTTTAGAACAAGTGTTTGTGGGGGAAACGAGGAATTGGTTTGCTGTCTACAGAGACAAGTTTACTGATATCAATGATTTTAAAATGAAATTCTGTGAAAAGTTCTGGAATGAGGTTATTCAGTCGCAGCATCGTAAGGGAGTAGTGTGTGGTAAATATAACCCTAAAGGAAGCTCCACCATGACCGAATACTTTTTAGGGCAGGTATTAGTGTGTAAATATCTGGATGGCTTGAAGGAGGAAAGTGATGTGGTAAGGTTGCTACTTAGGCACTTTCCCTATAGGATCAAGGAGGCTGCTTGTATCCAGAATGTAAAGACTATATCACAAGTAGAAAATTTCTTAAGCACATTTGATGCACTAGGGAGAGGGGGTTATGAGGACAATTTCAATCGGAACCAGGGTAATAATAATAATAGACCTAATGAAGCCAGGCATCAAGAAGTTCAAGGGAACGGTGGCGAAGGAGCCAACGCTCAAAATAGAAATAATAATAATCAGCTAAATCAGAACAGAGGAAATGGCTATGGTAATCAGTATCAAGGGAGGAACAATGATTTCAGGGGAAATCAAGGGAGGAACAATGATTACAGGGGAAATCAAGGGAGAAACGATGATTTCAGGGGAAATCAAGGGAGAAATTATAATGACAATAATTACAACCAGAATAGGGGTCAAGGAAGAGGACAGCCTAGTGGTAGTAATATACAACCAAACAATGACAACATAGCCCAGAACAACCAGACCAGTTTAGTAGTTAGTAGTACTACGGCCAGCTGTAGCGGTTCTTTAAACGCGAACCAGGCTGCGAAGTAAGGTCAGAATCTCAGTCTGTAGCATGCCCTGTCCATACAATTATACAGGAACCCTATGACCTAAATGTAAGAAATGAATTATTAAATGAACTAAATGATGAAGGTATTATTCAGGAAGTGGTTAGTAAGAGCCCCATAGTTAAATTTAACGTGTCCGAGGCGTACACAGATGTTTTAATTGATAGTGGTTGTATGAAGAGTTGCATAAGTAGTGCATTTTATGATAAAATGAAAGGAACTGGAGTAAATTTTGAGGAGATGCCAATTAAAAGCACTTTTGTTATCACAGCTGTTGGGAAGAGGTCTAAAGTAATTTCTAAGCAAGTTTTAGTAGACATTAAAATTAATAATCATGTAGAGAAGCAGATTTGCCTTGTAATTCCAAATTTAGTATTCAGTGTTATCTTGGGTTCAGAGTGGCTAAGTAGAGTGTCTGGTAACTTATGTTATGATGTAGGGAGTTTGAAATTTAAATGGGGAGATTCTGAAGTAGAAGTAGCGTTCAATGACCGTATTCAGAGGAGTAGTATTGTAGGTGTGATTTGTACTTTAAATGAGATATCGCCAGCCGTAGAGCGGGGTTCTCCATGTTTTGTGGGCAGTGTGATTACGAACGGAAGTCTAGAGGACTCGTTACGTGAGGCTGCATTTCAGGGAAATATAGAGGATGAACAGTGTGTTCGGCTCTATGATGTGTTATGGTGTAATAGGAGAGTTTTTGAGGATCGCATTGGTATGGCCAATTGCTATACACATTCATTGAACGTTATTGATAGGTCAGTATTCACAGGACATAGATATCCTGTACCTTTCGCTTATCAGAGTGCAGTTGAGGCACAAATTAACCAGATGCTTGAAGATGGGATTATTGAGCACTCGAACAGTCCATATGTTAATTCTTTGATCACGGTATCCAAGACCGACGGCACTGTTCGTATTTGTTTAGACGCTCGTTTGGTTAACAGTAGAATTAGTTCAGATCAGCTGAAATCTATGTCAATAGAAGAATTAATGCAAACATTTGAGGGGAAGAAGTATTTCACTTGTGTAGATTTGAGTTCCAGTTTTTGGCAAGTGCCACTTATGTACGAAGATAGACCATTTACAGCTTTTAGTCATAAATATAACCTTTATCAATTTTGTAGAACACCTTATGGGTTAAAGAGTAGTTCAGCAGCTTTAATTAGGGCTTTAAACATCGCATTGGGGGATGACACAGGAGAGTTTGTAACCATTTACATAGATGATATGGTAATTAGTTCACGCAGTTTTGAGGAGCATCTAGGTCATTTAAATATAGTTTTTCAGAAGTTAGATCAGGCAGGGTTCACTTTGAAGCTGTCTAAGTCGTCATTCTGTCAGTCAGAAGTGACATTTTTAGGTCATAGAGTGTCGAGTAGAGGTGTAACACCAGAAGAAAGTAGGGTTAATAAGATACTTAACCCAGAGGTGCCACAGAATGTTAAACAGTTAAAAACTTACCTGGGAATTTGCAACTTTTTCAGGAGGTTCGTTCTTAAATACTCAGGGTTGGTAGAACCATTCAGGGAATTGCTTAAAAGTGGGACTCGGTGGAGATGGGAGTCCAAGCATGATCAGGCTTTTAGAGCTCTGAAGGAAGGTTTTGAGAAAGCTGTAGTGCTGGAATATCCGTTAAAAGATAAGGAATATGTGGTTATGGCAGATGTTTCACATATAGGCATTGCTGGAGTATTATGTCAGAAAGATGATGAGGGTAATCTGTGCATTGTATCTTTAGCCTCGCGAGGACTGACTGCAGCAGAGAAAAGATACACGATTACTGAGTTAGAGCTTTTAGGTATTGTTTTCAGTTTAGGGAAATTTAGAATGTATTTAGTAGGGGGAAATTTGAGATCCACACAGATCACCATGCATTACTGTATATGAGAACTTGTAAACTCAGTTCTAACAGAGTTAGTAGGTGGATTCTTGCTCTGCAGGAATACGAATTCACAGTAAAATATATTAAAGGTAAAGATAACATTCTAGCAGACATGCTATCGAGGGACACTAATTTATGCAGGGATTATCCTGTGGTTAAAGCAGAGGACGGTATTTTAATATGTGCATGTGTGGACAGTAGCAACAGGGCATCGTTACAGACACTGAGAAATATGCTAGTAGGTAGAGCAACGTGATGACGTTCATTTTAAGGGAGCCACTTGCAAGGTTGGAAGCAGGTGACGCAGAAACATTTATAGTTTCCAAACGTATTGGCAAAACAGCATATGTGCTGGAGAATAGTGAGGGAAACAGATTATACGGGACGTATAATATACATAGTCTCCGAAAGTATGTGTCATAAAGTAAGGATGTTTAGCTGGCGAGCCAGCCTATCAAATGAGTAAGTGTGGTATTTGGTGCGTGGGAGGAGATGGTCTTCCAGGCAGGCGTATCAGAAGTCACACAGGGGGGTAGTATGTAAGTAAATGAGAGTTTTTAAGGTACAGGGAAATATGACGGGATTGTCGGATGCTGTTGAGCACTAAATTGTCTCGATGCACCAAGGCCATTTTGGCAGCGCTGATGGGTTCCCATTTATCTCCAAGAGATGGGGGAGCGCTTGTATAGGGCTTGTTAGCTTAAGGCGTCCATGAGATAAAAGATGGGCCATCAGAATGCGAGACAGTCCTTCATGAAACTCATACATATCAGCACACGTGATTTCTGTTTACGGCCTCGCCATGTAAGATTTGTAAGTGTGTAATTTAAGGTAATTTGTACAAAGGTATTATTTGTGTGAGGAGAAATGGTCTGTGTTGAGAACTAGTATTAAGTAGAATATGGTCTACGGGAACGTAAGAAGACTTGGTGTTATATGTAATGCACATTTACTGTTTTTTTTTCAGAAGTCAATATTAATTTAATCTACTTTAAAGAGAGATTAAGTATTATGGTCACGAGGCGCTGCCACAATAGTGTGATCGTGTGCTCAGTGATAAGTGGAATTAAATGTCACCATAAGGAGGGGACCTCCAGTGAAATTAGGGAGTTCTATGGTGATATAAATATATCAGAACACCTTCAATGCGTGTGATATGACATCATAAATACATAGTGCTCACACATTAATTATGTCTATTTCTCCAACATAGAGAAATTTGAGAGGCGGAAATATCCGTGGAACACTACTCTATATGTAAAACATTGGACTGGTTGCAAAGTGCAATCCATAGTGACAACAAATTTTGACGCAAAGTGCGTGAAGAAAAATTATGAGTGTATATATCTGTAATTTAGGGTGATTTCATTAATGTAATATGTATTTTGGATGGGGTTTATTAACGTGTCTGGGATAATCGGATAATGGACCGTCGTCACGGTAAATCATCCGATGATCCGAGGCGAATATGTAACGTGTTTTTCGAGGGGTTTTATGCAACTGGCATAAGTCAGTAGGAAGCCATTCTATATTTATTTACGCGGCAAATTGTTCAGCCAAGAGAATTTTTCATGTTAATTTATTATTATTATTAATTCATTATAATTATTATTAAGGTATTTTCGGAGCATTTTATAAAAATTATTAGCATTCAGATAGGTTTTCTATGTCTTAGAAAACGCTATCAAGCAAATTATTACGAACGACAATATCATAGAAAATTATGTGATTACGGAATTTTACGGAGTTTTCGTCAGTTAGGGTATAACGAGAGACGTGACTCACTGGGATTTCAAGTACAAGCTGATTCCTGTCGAGAAGTATTACGCAAGGCTGGGTCGCAAGGTCTAGAAAAGGCGAATTGTTGGAACGGAAAACGACTTCTCCCTCTCGCGCGCCGAGTATAATGAGGCAGAGGAGGGGAACTGGCGGCGTGCTCAGCCAATCAGGGGAGACAACGTAAGCTGGAAGACGGTACCGTGGTGGGGGAGCCAACAGGTGCATATATCGTTCGACGCGCCGTGAAACGAGGACTATCTGTGTAGAACTTGCGGAGTACGGTTGCAAGTGCGTGTCGCTCCGATGTTCAGTGGAGTTGAAGACTAACTTTTGCAAAACTTAACCAGTGCGGTTGTATGAGTGTTTGGGTCCGAGGTACGGACCATAGAATTATCTAGTCTACCAGAATATCATCAAATTTCGACGGAGATGACGACGTCCAGGAGACTGTGGGAAGCTCACAGCATCAGCAAGTACGAGGGAAATGCCTTGGCAATTTCCAATGGTAAGCGCAAATGACGCCGAAATACGCAATCTCTCATTTTTCTTTGTTTTATATTTCATATTTCAGTAACTTCATAGCTTGGAAATAAGAGTAAAATCAATTTATCAGACTCCGTTTTCACGTAATTTTCTATCGGTAATATTCAAATCACAACGCTCCAATTTAAATTTTGTACTTATTATTATTATTAATTTTGCTATACTTGTTTTATATACTGCTCAAAAAAATTAAAGCACCACTTTTTTCAAAGGCCACCAAATTTTAAAATTTGACCGCACAATCTCGAAATCTCAGTATGACGTTTGTCCTGACGCTTAACAAGCATATGCTTCAGCACAACTCCCCAACTTGAGTAGTTTCGGGGTAGCGCCCCGAAAAACAACCCATTTTCGAAAACCGCAAATTGAAGTTTGCGAAAAACGCTGTAGGACTTGTCGCAGGTTGCCCAAGCAGTCGAAAATGAACGAGTCTTTCTCTTAAAGTTCCACCAACACGTTGAAATCGTTAAATTTGACGTTCGAGTATTTCAACCCCCTTCATCATCCCCTAAACATGGACTACCATTGGGGGCGTCTAAGAAGGTACCGGGTGTGTTTAACCACCTGAAAACCTGCACACCGTCCTCAGTTGCTGATTGCAGTAAGTTGTTAAGGCCTCCGGCAATGTTCATCCCTCCTTACACCCTCAACTGGCATGGGACCAAACCACCCCCTCTCGATTCACCCCTAAGGAAGGTTCTAATCGAGATGTTTATCAGTGCTGTGAATGAGGGGGTCTTCCCCTAACGTTTCAAAAAAGGAACTGTGCCTGTGTCACCACCAGTTCCCCTGCTACCCCCATTTGTATGATTTCTCGAATCAGGCCCTTTTTAAGAGCTCAAACGAGGTCTTAATCAATGAAAGGGCTGTAAAGGTCCTTAGACGTAGTGGTGACACGAAATCAACCCCTTCCGATCGTTGATTGACATTCCATCCTCCAAAATTGAAATTGTTGCACCCTCAACCTTCCCTGTCTGGACGCGTAACGCGTCATGGCAGAGTTTTCAGAGTTGGATGAAAATGAAGCTTATGGCATGCAATCGAGCCCAAAACAGCAGGTTGGATGGAAATTCATCGGTAGGGTGGGAAACGGGTCCAAAAATTTTCAAAAAAGTTAACAACCTATAGTAAGTACGCCCATGCATATGCAACCCACATCACGTCCGTGCTTGCGGGTTGCCCCTGATCGGCAATAGGTTACGAAGTTTGGAAATGGGAGAAAAATTACGTGATGTGGGTTGCCTATGCATGGGTGTACTTACTAGAGGCTGTTAACTTTTTTGAAAATTTTTGGACCCGTTTCCCACCCTACCGATGAATTTCCATCCAACCTGCTGTTTTGGGCTCGATTGCATGCCATAAGCTTCATTTTCATCCAACTCTGAAAACTCTGCCATGACGCGTTACGCGTCCAGACAGGGAGGGTTGAGGGTGCAACAATTTCAATTTTGGGGGATGGAATGTCAATCAACGATCGGAAGGGGTTGATTTCGTGTCACCACTACGTTTAAGGACCTTTACAGCCCTTTCATCGATTAAGACCTCGTTTCAGCTCTTAAAAAGGGCCTGATTCGAAAAATCATACAAATGGGGGTAGCAGGGGAACTGGTGGTGACACAGGCACAGTTCCTTTTTTGAAACGTTAGGGGAAGACCCTCTCATTCACAGCACTGATAAACATCTCGATTAGAACCATCCTTAGGGGTGAATCGAGAGGGGGTGGTTTGGTCCCATGCCAGTTGAGGGTGTAAGGGGGGAAGAACATTGCCGGAGGCCTTAACAACTTACTGCAATCAGCAACTGAGGACGGTGTGCAGGTTTTCAGGTGGTTAAACACACCCGGTACCTTCTTAGACGCCCCCAATGGTAGTCCATGTTTAGGGGATGATGAAGGGGGTTGAAATACTCGAACGTCAAATTTAACGATTTCAACGTGTTGGTGGAATCTTAAGAGAAAGACTCGTTCATTTTCGACTGCTTGGGCAACCTGCGACAAGTCCTACAGCGTTTTTCGCAAACTTCAATTTGCGGTTTTCGAAAATGGGCTGTTTTTCGGGGCGCTACCCCGAAACTACTCAATTTGGGGAGTTGTGCTGAAGCATATGCTTGTTAAGCGTCAGGACAAACGTCATACTGAGATTTCGAGATTGTGCGGCCAAATTTTAAAATTTGGTGGCCTTTGAAATAAGTGGTGCTTTAATTTTTTTGAGCAGTATATAATAAATTCATTTCTTTTACAATGCAATCTTTGCTTTCAGTAGGTAGCATTAGATATAGACCAATTCCTTCTCCTGATACAATTGTTTGTTGGGTTAATGATCAAATCATACCACGATCTGAGTGAATAGATTCTTGACGGTGTTCTACCAGAGCTAGACGTTGTTAAATACAAATTTAGATTTCAGCATTGCGTTGAAGTCTTGGCGCCCATTAAAACAACATAGCTTAGGCAAAGGTAACCAATTACATTTTCTCCCAACAGTGTGGGCTAGCGAAACTGTTACAAGTCTAGTCCTCCTCCTCTTTATGCTTTTCCATAAGGTACCGTATAATTTTCCTCCACCTTTTTAAATACTTCAGCATTCGTTATTTTTTCTGTCCAGCTAATTTTTAGCATTCTTCTATAACACCATTGTTTAAAAGAATTTAACCTCCTTTTTTCTTCTTTTCCAATTATCCACATTTCGCAACCATAAAGGGCAATACTCCAAACATACACTTTTAATAATCGTTTTCTGGTTTTAAGATTAATGGAATTTGTAGTGAATAAACAATACCGTGTTTATCTCCGATGGCCTTCAGTTCTCAAAGCCTATTGAACAGATAAATGGTGTCCTACAGGGTGACCCAATCAGTCCACTGCTGTTCATTCTCTCAACTGCTGACATCACGGGTATCCTCAAGTCTTTGGAAGAGAAGATATCTCTTTATATATACGCAGATGATGTAGTAATTGGAGCAAAGAGTTTGGAAGTTCTGCAGGAATGTATGGATCTTTTGCTTCTCTGGGCCGAGAGGAACAAATTACAGATCAACGAGAATAAAACAGCCCACATGGTCTTCCGTAAGGGAGGAATGATTTCGAATAGAGATAAGATTTATTACAGACCTGGAGATTTACCGATAACAACCGTCAAGAATTTTAACTATTTAGGGTTAATTTTCCAGACGACAGGAACTTCTTTCACAATGCATGTGAGAAACAGAGCGACTGCTGCACTAATAGCTATGAACAACATACAGCATTTGCGTAAACTATCTTTAGTTACTGCTATGAAGCTCTTTGTTTCCACACTGACACCTATTTTAACCTATGGTCTGGAACTGATCTGGCCTCATCTGACTAAAACCAACTTAAAGGAAATAGAGCAAGTAAAGTCTATCTTCCTAAAGAAAGCATTGTGTGTGTATCGAAATTTACTCCGTCCCGGCTAATGTATGAGCTGTCTGCAGAGCCATTCTGTATTGAGCAAATCAGACTACAAATGCAACTTCCATCTAGCGCTGCCTATCAGGAACTTCTTGCGGAATTTCAATTAAAAAAGAAAGAAATATGGTTGGACTTCTATGGGACAGAAGCGATGTTATCGTCTGACTGGAAGAGAGCAGACTACGATTTACGACACACTGTGATGCGTTTCGCAGTCCATGGATTTCATTTCAGGTGTTGCGGAAGAAAAGACTTTCACACTCCAAATGCAGCTACATGCATAGCCTATGTGAATTGTGTAGCGAGCCCTGTGACCGATATCATGCGGCATATTGTAAAGGAAGATTAACTTCCCTGACGCAATTTTGTAGCGACTGACAGTACCTGCATTGTATTTTTTACTTTTTCAATGGCCATTGGCTGCATTGAAACTATTATTATTAATAAACGTTTCTTTTTGTGAAATGCTAATTTGGCTTGTAAAATTCTACATTTGATTTCTTTCTTGCTTCTTCCATCTTAGGTAATTTTGCTTCCGAGATATTTAAATTCTTGAACATTTTCTAGTGTTTTGTTGCCCACCACTAATTTCATACTTGAGTCTGCCTTTTTATCGCAGACCATAACTTTCGTCTTTGACTTATTTATTTTCATTTTGTATTCATTATCATTACCCATGATTTCCTCCATTTTTACTATTATTTGTTTGAGATGTTGTTCACTATCTGCAACTATGGCAATGTCATCTGCAAATCTAATCATATTTATTTGTTCACCTTGTATCCTTATTCCTAAATTCAAATCCTCTCAAACCTTATTCAATGCATCCTGGATGTAGGCATTAAAAAGCATGGGTGACAAAGCACAGCCTTGTCTAACTCCTTTCCCTATTTTTGCTTCCTCTTGTTCATTTCCAATTTTAATTACTGCAATTTCATTTTTGTACAAATTCCAGATTATTCTTCTATCTCTATATGGGACTCCTATGTTTTTAAGAATTTCAAACATTTTTATCCAATGTACATTATCAAAAGCCTTTTCAATATCCACAAATCATAAATAAGTTCTTTGGTCTTTTTCCAATCTTTTTTCAAGTAAAAGTCTCAATGCCAATATAGCTTCTCTAGTACCCTTACCTTAAACAAACCCAAATTGGTCTTCAGTCAGAAATTCTTCAATTTGCTTTTCAATTCGTCTTAATATTATGTTGGTGATAATTTTTGATGCATGTACGACTAAACTGATAGTGCGATATTGTTCACAATGTTTTGCTGCCATTTTCTTTGGTATAGGGATCATTATACTTTTTTCAAAATCAGCCGGTATTTTTCCGTCCATGTAGATGTTTTGTACAAGTTGGAGCAATCTCTCCTTCATACGAGGTCCGCTTTTCTTGAGGAGTTCAGCTTTGAGATTATCAATGCCTGGCGCTTTATTATCCTTCAGTCTTCGTAGAGCTAATTCAAATTCCTCTCTCAGTACTTGGAAGCCTAAATTATCTTCTGTTACTTCATATTCTTCCTCAAGAACTTCATTTTCCTGTAAATGTACACCTTCGTATAGGGTTTCAATGTAATTTTTCCACCTTTTTGCAATATCGCTATGATCATCGAGAATTACTCCCTCTGCATTACTTATGGCATTACTCTTGTTACATCTCTTACCAAAGAAAATCTTTACCATCTGATATGCAGAATCTACATGTCCTTTAGTAGTTTTTTCTTCTATCATTGTGCATATACCCTCGTAATAATTTTCTCTTGCTATTCTTGCTTTTCTGTTTATAGCATTTCGCTATCTTCTATATTCTTCTTTGTCTTCCAATCTTGTTGAGTTCTTGAGTAACCGTCTGTTATCTATCATATCTAGAATTTCTTTAGTGATCCATTCCTTTCTAGGAGGTATTTCTGTTCTCCCCAAAATTTCATCAGCTGCCTCCATCAGATCTTTTTTAATTTGATTCCATGAATCTTCTATAGTATTCCCTATTTCGGTATTAGTTAACTCATCAGTTTTCTGCTGGTATGCCTCAGCAATATTCTCATCTTTCAATTTACTTATTAGCCAAGATTTGTTATTTCTTTTCTGTATTCTTTTAAATTTCAGCCTGCTCTTCATCATAACGAGATTATGATCTGTTTCCACATCAGCACCCGGATAGCTTCTGCTATCTTTGACTTGATTCATAAATCTCTTCTTAACTATTATATAATCAATTTGATATCTATTGATATCACCTGGTGCTTTCCAAGTGTACCTTCTTCTTTTATGATGATTAAACCATGTATTGGTGATTACAAGTTCATTTTTAGCACAAAATTCTAATAGTCTTTCGCCTCTTCCATTCCTCGTCCCCAATCCATATTTTCCTACTATGTTATCTTCCGCTCCTTCTCCGACTACAGCATTCATGTCACCTAGAATGGTAAGGTTTTCCTCACCCTTTACTCTACTAATAGCTTTTTCTATTTCTTCATACATGTGATCTATTTCCTGGTCATCATGACCAGTTGTTGGCATGTAAACTTGTACTATTATTGTGTCCCTTGGTTCCGTTTCTAGTCTAACCATTATTAATCTTTCACTGAATTGTACATATCCTTTCACTCTTATGCCCATTTCTTTATTCAGGACTATTCTTACTCCTGCTTGACCTGGTTTGTCATATGATGTTCCTGAATGAATTATTCTGATATTGCCACTCCAAAAGTCTCCTGCGTCTGGCCACCTCACCTCTGATACTCCTAAAATGTCAATCTTCATTCTTTTCATCTCTTGTTTCAAATCTTCCAATTTTCCACATTTCATCATCGATTGCACATTCCACTACCTAGCTATAAATAATTACACCAAACTACCTTCAGGGTTGTGCTCATTTGCAGCCTTCCCCAACCCCAACAGTATGAGCCGTGACTGCTTTTAACATTAGACGTCAATGGACTGAATACCGTATATGCCCTGGCAAACTGTTCTATTCTACTTCCCCCCTCCCAATGAAGGAAAATTTGCCCCAGTTACTATTCTACTGACTTAATTTTTATTTGCAAGAATCACTATATCTACCCATATATAACCTTCCTTTCCCAATCTCCCATGAATATCTTCCCATGCAATTCCCCTTTGTAAGCTAAAAACTTACACCCTAGGTTTGCTCTTGAATGTCTTATCAGCCAAACTTTCCCATCCCAAATTTTGAATCATTAATCATTTCCGACAATACTAATCCACCTGTCCCCCATTAGTCATTACATACCTGACAGCCTTCCTTTGTGCTCCTTCCAGATTCTTTATTAGGTACATTTTGCATGGATCCCACACTCCCACAGCATATTGCAGCTGAGGACGGAATAGAGACATATATGCCCTTGCCCTAATTTCTCTGCCAGCCTCTTTAAACACTAGTAACCATATGTAGTAACCTGGATGGTCTTTTTTTGCTACTTTTCCAATATGCTTACCCAGTTCAAATTCCCCCCCTTCCCTTCTCACAGTTTCTCCTAAATACCAACATTCCTCCCCAAACATAACTCTATTTTCCCTCACTGAATATTCATAAACAATTTGATTCCTTTTATTGGCAAATATCACTAACTGACACTTCTTTGAATTTATCATCATATCACTTTTATCCGCCCAGCTTTGTATGTCAAAACCTTTTGCAGTATGCCACAGTTATCGAGCTCAATTATCCTCCTGTATACTACTATAGACAAATGCTGTGCGGCATAACTCAGCTCCCTAAGAGGACCAACAGCTTCGGGTGGATGAGTCCCTTTAGGTGGGGTGATGGTTCCCTGGGTGGAGGAAATGCCCCCAAAATCCATAAAGCAGCGTCTGTACCCCAGGTTAGGGGTGGCTGCGGCTCCTATACTGGGCAGCAGCAGTTAGGAGAATGTCTGCGGCAGATGATCATTTTATGACAATGGCAAAGACTCCACTGCGTGCGAGAGAAGGCAATGGTAAACCACTTTCGTAAAGTACAATTTTACCAAGAAAACTGCATGGAATATGACTGACGGAGATTATGATGGTATACTGTAGTGCCGGAAGATGAGACCCTCAGGTTGGAAGTCACTCAATATGCTACTGGGGAAGAGTTTCGGATCTTTCAGAATACTGGTGATGCTAATGATGCGGCAAATGCTGCTGATGCTGCCGCTCAAGAAATGAGAATCCGCAGTTGCAAGGACAGATTAATGGTGGGCACATGGAATGTGCGGAGTATATATCAAGGTAAATTAGAAATTGTAAAAAATAAGATGACCCGCTTGAATATTGATATCATAGGAATTACCGAACTATGATGTGAGTGGTTTTCGTCAGTTCAAATCAGGAGAACACATAATATATTACTCAGAACATGAGGAACGGAGAGAGCAAGGTGTGGCTTTGTAATAAACCGGCGAACTGCTAGAACTGTTCTGGGCTACGACGTCATTAGTGATCGAGTGATGTCCATAAGGCTAAAAGGGCAACCTTTTAATATGACCATAATACTGGTATATGCCCCAACAACTGATGCTGATGATGATGATGTTGATTTATTCTATGCTCAGGTTCAAGCAGCTATGGATAAGACCTGCAGACGAGATGTGTTACTACTGATTGGCGATTGGAATGCTTAAGTTGGGAAAGGCAAAGAGGGAAATGTTATGGGTCTTTAAGGCTTAGGTGATCGAAACAAGGTTGGAGAGCGGCTTATCAGTTTTTGTGAATCTAATAACCTTTTCATTAGCAACACATGTTTCAAGCAACCAAAATGTCAGCTGTATACCTCGACATCACCTGATGGGAAATACAGGAATCAGATCGATTACATAATTGGGTCTAGAAGGTGGCGAAGTTCCATTATAGCAGCAAAAATTTGGCCTGGTGCAGACTGTGGATCAGATCGAGAACTACTGAAATGTAAATTACAAGTCAAACTTAGAAGGAATATTAAGGTAGTCCAACACCCTAGATATGACTTTGCAAACATTCCCACACTATTTAAAACATCAGTTAAGAATTGTTTTGAGATCCTAAAACTCCTTGATCAAGAACCTGAGGAAATTTGGTGCGAAGTTAAAGACATTGTTAAAGATGAATATAAGAACAAATTGTTGAGGGTTGAGAAAAAAGAGAACGTCACATTGGATGACATCAGAAACTATTAAAATAGGGAAGAGAAGGAAGGAAGCCAAAATTCAGAAGGATAGGGAACTCGTGACTCTTTTGAACAGAGATTTTCGGAGAAATGTTCGCAACTAGAACAAGATCTGTACTGATTTGGAAGAAGAAAATAAAAAAGGTAACATGAGAAAGGTCTTTCCAACATATTTCCACCTTAAGAAAGAAATTTCAGCCAAGAATTGGAATGGTCAAGGCTGTTAATGGTAATACGATTAATGATGGTGAAGGGATTAAACAGAGATGGAAAGATTATACAGAGGACTTGTATAGCCTAGAGATAAGAACGACTCATTACAAGAGGCAAATTTTCATCTAGAACCTCCTGTGTTAGAAGGTGAAGTCAGAATAGCTTTAAAGTCATTGGCACAAAACAAGGCCTCAGGAACTGATGGAATTCCAGCTGAAATATGGAAATCAACAGAAGAAAAATCTGTTAAAGTTTTAACTGTAATATGTAAACAGATTTGGAAAACTTTCACTTGGCCCACTGATTGGAAACGATCCATCTTTATTCCTATACCGTACCCAAAAAAGGAGACCTGTTGGACTGCTCCAACTATCGCACAATTGCTCTGATACCACATGCCAGTAAGGTGATGTTGAAAATCATACAACGAAGATTAGAACCATACATGGAACTTGAAATGTCCGCTACCCAAGCTGGTTTTAGGAAAGGTAGAGGAACCAGAGACATCATTAGTGATGTACGTTGGATGATGGAAACAGCAAAGGAATACCAGAAGGAGTTGTACATGTGCTTTATAGATTACAGGAAGGCCTTTGATATAACCTGATGCATAACCTATATTTGGGACAAGAAGCCAAGGTTAAAACTGAGCATGGTGAAACAGGGTGGTTCCCTATTGGTAAAGGTGTGCAACAAGGCTGTATACTTTTGCCTTACTTATTCAATCTGTATGCTGAGTACATCAGGAGGAAATCTGGATTGGATGAGTCACCTCATGGTTTTAAGATTGGTGGATTTAATATATTGTAAACAACTTGAAGTATGCAGATGACACCACTTTGGTTGCTGAAAGCAAGGAAGAGCTCGAGGATATCATTATGAAAGTTAAAGAACAGAGTGAAACCATGGGCTTGTACTTGAATATCAACAAGACAAAACTAATGACAACAAGTTTACCATCAAACATTATGATAGATAATAAGTTAATCACAGAGGTGAATAGTTTCTGTTTGTTGGGTTCAACCAATAGTAGTAGTGGCTCATGCAGTCAAGAGATTCGCCGAAGACTTGCCCTAGGAAAAGCAGCTTTTAAAGGCCTGGATAAGATCTTCAAGTGTTCAGATGTTTCTTTGCCTACTAAAATTAGAATTAAGGCACTAGTCTTTCCCATAGCTACATATGGTTGCGAAAGCTGGACCATAAGGAAACAAGATAGGAAGTATATTGATGCTTTTGAGATCTGGTGTTGGAGAAGGATACTGCGTATTCCTTGGACAGCCAAGAAGACAAATGTATGGGTAATTCAAAAATCCAAACCAGTTCTGTCTCTCGTAGCATTGATAACACTATTACAGTTGTCATATTTTGGACACATTATGAAATGTTCTGATTCGTTGGAAAAGACATTATGCTTGGAAAGGTGGAAGGGCCTCCTAGACGAGGGCGGCCAGCATTGAGATGGATCGACTCCATCAAATCCAACATGAATATGTCAGTGAAGGATCTGAAGTATATGGCTGAAGACCGAATCATATGGAGACATTCCATCCATGCAGTCGCTAGGAATCGACGCCAACTTGATGGCACCTGATCATCATCCTCATACTACTATATTATCAGCAAGGAGTTATTTTAAAAAACTCTAATGTGTTTTTAAGTTTTTATTATTTGCATTAGAAGTGTTAATAGGTCATGTGATAACTTGTATAACAATATTGATGCAATTTGTTCTTGCCGTTTGTAGCTGAAGAGGGGCCTAACAGCCCAAAACATGTTCAATGGGTCTAAGTTTAAAATGAATTTATAGCACAAGATATATTTATGTATTGACTGACCAGATAATTTGAAATCTTGTATTAACCTAGTGTAGGTCAATGTGGATCCAAATTTAACATGGTACATTTCATGTTAATGTATTTGTAAGAATGATCAAACCAGCCCTTATACGGTATTCCTCCACTATTGCTCAATCTCCCATGAATTTCTTCCCATGCCTTCTCTCCCTTATAGGCTATAGAGCATCCAGCGTTTAGAAAAGACTGTGGGGCCTTATGGCGACAGTGTTGATAACTCTAGGCAGAGGTAGCGCTGACGTCATACGTTATGTTCACCCGCTTCGAGTACTGCGCTTTCATAAGTTAGCGAGACAACCACAACCCCAGCAGCTACCTGAAATAGAACACGCCCAGGAAGGAGCAGTTTTGCAGGTGTTAACGGATTGGACCAGTATTATGGATACTCTATGCGAAGAGAACCAATAACGACATTCATTTCGTTGTGATATGACGCATTACTGATTGACAGATGTCGAGAGCACAACCCTTCCTTCTCGGATGTAAGCTGACGATGTTAACCATTTTTACATCAGCAATACTGTTGATCATCACCTCTTTAGTTATTAGTTTAGGCTGTAATTTAGTTTCTTTCAATTTTATTCTTGTTGTTTTGTTTAGATTAATATTTGTAATATTGTAGTGAGTTAGCCGTGCGGTTAGGGGCACGCAGCTGTAAGCTTGCATTTGGGAGATAGTGGGTTCGAACCCAACTGTCGGCAGCCTTGATTCGATCGAACAGAAATTACACAAAAATAACACCAATGACGGATAGTGCTTCAGAACTTATGTTGTCGGCGGAACTGAGCACGTGCTCCACTCCGGGCGAACATGCAGCACAGGACGACTCTCTTCTTTCCAGCGTGCTAACCTCGAAAATTTTAAAATTACTAAGACGTAATATAAACGATACTTGTATGCAATAACAAAGGTAATCAGTTGGCAGATAATTGTAGGAAGCTATTATGACGAAACATATATATGTTCAGAGTTCCTTCATGATAAGAGGTGAGGTAACAAAACCAGTGTAAGGGGGGTTTCCGTTAAAAGTAAAAGCCCATAAGACCCACAGTCTTTTCTAAACGCTGGATGCTCTATAAGAACATGCCCCTCTATCTTGCTCTACAGCATATCAGCCAAACTTTCCCAACCCAAATTCTGAACGTTTCACTCACACTTCTTGTCCACCTGTGGTCCCCCAGTACATAACTGGCGACTTTCCTTTGTACACCTTCCAACTCATTTATCAAGTATGATTGATATGGATCCCACATACCTGCAGTATATTCCAGCTTAAGTCTTACTAGAGGCAGATAAGCCATTTCCTTGATTTTCTTACTAGCACCTTGTAACGTGTTTTTCGAGGGGTTTTATGCAACTGGTATAAGTCAGTAGGAAGCCATTCTATATTTATTTATATCGTTCGACGCGCCGTGAAACGAGGACTATCTGTGTAGAACTTGCGGGGTACGGTTGCAAGTGCGTGTCGCTCCGATGTTCAGTGGAGTTGAAGACTAACTTTTGCAAAACTTAACCAGTGCGGTTGTACGAGTGTTTGGGTCCGAGGTACGGACCATAGAATTATCTAGTCTACCAGAATATCATCAAATTTCGACGAAGATGACGACATCCAGGAGACTGTGGGAAGCTCACAGCATCATCAAGTACGAGGGAAATGCTATGGCAATTTCCAGTGGTAAGCGCAAATGACGCAGAAATACGCAATCTCTCATTTTCTTTGTTTTACATTTCATATTTCAGTAACTTCATAGCTTGGAAATAAGAGTAAAATCAATTTATCAGACTCCGTTTTCACGTAATTTTCTATCGGTAATATTCAAATCACAACGCTCCAATTTAAATTTTGTACTTATTATTATTATTAATTTTGCTATACTTGTTTTATATAATAAATTCATTTCTTTTACAATGCAATCTTTGCTTTCAGTAGGTAGCATTAGATATAGACCAATTCCTTCTCCTGATACAATTGTTTGTTGGGTTAATGATCAAATCATACCACGATCTGAGTGAATGGTGTCTTGAAGGTGTTCTGCCAGAGCTAGACGTTGTTAAATACAAATTTAGATTTCAACATTGCATTGAGGTCTTGGCGCCCATTAAAACAACATAGCTTAGGCAAAGGTAAACAGTTACATTTATCTCCCAACAGTGTGGGCTAGCCAAACTGCCACATTGTACACTCAACGTGTGGGCTGTCAAAAGGTTACATTTGGCGCCGACAACTTGGGGCTGAAAACCTAATAACATTTGTGGAAGGAGAAGGGTATATATTTCTGTGCCTGTATTTTGGGGGTTATTTGTCTTTATCAGTGTATATCATTATGGGGGATGAGAAAGAAAGACAGATGAGGTTACGTAGTGGTCATCAACTGGAGAGTGATGATACGAGCAGTATGTCGAGTGATGGTAGTACCGGGGTAGCGGAGGTAAATCCCGATACTGAAACAGGGAGTGTAGGCGGCCAACCAGAATTAAAAACTTTACTTCTCGAGTTCATGTATCAGAACAAAGTTAGTAGTGATGCTTTAAATGCTAAACTGGAACAAAACAACGCTAAATTAGAACAAAACAGTAGGGAAAATAAAGAAAGTACAGATGCCTTAAATGCTAAATTAGAACAAAACAGTAGGGAAAATAGAGAGAGTAATGAATCATTAAACGCCAGATTAGAACAAAACAGTAGGGAAAATAGAGAGAGTAATGAAACTTTAAACGCCAGATTAGAACAAAACAGTAAGGAAAATAGAGAGAGTACTGAAACTTTAAATGCTAAATTAGAACAAAACAGTAGGGAAATGAGTGACAAATTCGAACTGATTAGAGGTGAGATCAGGGGGGTGATGGAAGAAAAGGCTAAAGAGATTATTGCAGATGTAGACAGAAAATTAGGAAAAGTACAGGAGGAGTTGGAAATTAGAATCAGTACACAGGCTGAAAATTTAAAAGAACTAGTGCAACTGGAAACACAGCAGGTCAAAAAGCAATTGGGGGGAGAAATTGACAAAATTCAGGTGGCTACTAAAGAGGTTAAGGAACAGCTGGGGGGTAGAATTGAGAAAGTCCACTCGCAAATAGTTGCAGAAGTAAATGATTTAAGAGAGAGTAATAGAGAGAGCATTAGCAAGATTGAGGAGAAACAAGCAAAGCTATATGATAAAGTAGAAGAATCAGAAGGAAACATTAAATTAACAGTAAACAGTATTGAGAGGAAGGCTGAGGAGAAAATCGCAGAATTAGAGTTAAAATTAAAAGCTAGGATCAGGCAAGAAAATAGTCAGAATAGGCCAGTTTTTGTGAATAGCACACACAGGGAGGTAGAACTGGGTAAGTTCAACAATCGACAGGGGTGCCCAATGGAGTTCATGAACACTATAGAAAATAAATTCGGGGAAAGGTTGGAAAATGGTAGTATTGAGTGGTGCCAGGTAGTTGAAATTTTAGAACAAGTGTTTGTGGGGGAAACGAGGAATTGGTTTGCTGTCTACAGAGACAAGTTTACTGATATCAATGATTTTAAAATGAAATTCTGTGAAAAGTTCTGGAATGAGGTTATTCAGTCGCAGCATCGTGAGGGAGTAGTGTGTGGTAAATATAACCCTAAAGGAAGCTCCACCATGACCGAATACTTTTTAGGGCAGGTATTAGTGTGTAAATATCTGGATGGCTTGAAGGAGGAAAGTGATGTGGTGAGGTTGCTACTTAGGCACTTTCCCTATAGGATCAAGGAGGCTGCTTGTATCCAGAATGTAAAGACAATATCACAAGTAGAAAATTTGTTAAGCACATTTGATGCACTAGGGAGAGGGGGTTATGAGGACAATTTCAATAGGAACCAGGGTAATAATAATAATAGACCTAACGAAGCCAGGCATCAGGAAGTTCAAGGGAACGGTGGCGAAGGGGCCAACGCTCAAAATAGAAATAATAGTAATCAGCTAAATCAGAACAGAGGAAATGGCTATGGTAATCAGTATCAAGGGAGGAATAATGATTTCAGGGGAAATCAAGGGAGGAACAATGATTACAGGGGAAATCAAGGGAGAAACAATGATTTCAGGGGAAATCAAGGGAGAAATTATAATGACAATAATTACAACCAGAATAGGGGTCAAGGAAGAGGACAGCCTAGTGGTAGTAATATACAGCCAAACAATGACAACACAGCCCAGAACAACCAGACCAGTTCAGTAGTTAGTAGTACTACGGCCAGCTGTAGCGGTTCTTTAAACGCGAACCAGGCTGCGAAGTAAGGTCAGAATCTCAGTCTGTAGCATGCCCTGTCCATACAATTATACAGGAACCCTATGACCTAAATGTAAGAAATGAATTATTACATGAACTAAATGATGAAGGTATTATTCAGGAAGTGGTTAGTAAGAGCCCCATAGTTAAATTTAACGTGTCCGAGGCGTACACAGATGTTTTAATTGATAGTGGTTGTATGAAGAGTTGCATAAGTAGTGCATTTTATGATAAAATGAAAGGAACTGGAGTAAATTTTGAGGAGCTGCCAATTAAAAGCACTTTTGTTATCACAGCTGTTGGGAAGAGGTCTAAAATAATTTCTAAGCAAGTTTTAGTAGACATTAAAATTAATAATCATGTAGAGAAGCAGATTTGCCTTGTAATTCCAAATTTAGTATTCAGTGTTATCTTGGGTTCAGAGTGGCTAAGTAGAGTGTCTGGTAACTTATGTTATGATGTAGGGAGTTTGAAATTTAAATGGGGAGATTCTGAAGTAGAAGTAGCGTTCAATGACCATATTCAGAGGAGTAGTATTGTAGGTGTGATTTGTACTTTAAATGAGATATCGCCAGCCGTAGAGCGGGGTTCTCCATGTTTTGTGGGCAGTGTGATTACGAACGGAAGTCTAGAGGACTCGTTACGTGAGGCTGCATTTCAGGGAAATATAGAGGATGAACAGTGTGTTCGGCTCTATGATGTGTTATGGTGTAATAGGAGAGTGTTTGAGGATCGCATCGGTATGGCCAATTGCTATACACATTCATTGAACGTTATTGATAGGTCAGTATTCACAGGACATAGATATCCTGTACCTTTCGCTTATCAGAGTGCAGTTGAGGCACAAATTAATCAGATGCTTGAAGATGGGATTATTGAGCACTCTAACAGTCCATATGTTAATTCTTTGATCACGGTACCCAAGACCGACGGCACTGTTCGTATTTGTTTAGACGCTCGTTTGGTTAACAGTAGAATTAGTTCAGATCAGCTGAAATCTATGTCAATAGAGGAATTAATGCAAACCTTTGAGGGGAAGAAGTATTTCACTTGTGTAGATTTGAGTTCCAGTTTTTGGCAAGTGCCACTTATGTACGAAGATAGACCATTTACAGCTTTTAGTCATAAATATAACCTTTATCAATTTTGTAGAACACCTTATGGGTTAAAGAGTAGTTCAGCAGCTTTAATTAGGGCTTTAAACATCGCATTAGGGGATGACACAGGAGAGTTTGTAACCATTTACATAGATGATATGGTAATTAGTTCACGCAGTTTTGAGGAGCATCTACGTCATTTAAATATAGTTTTTCAGAAGTTAGATCAGGCAGGGTTCACTTTGAAGCTGTCTAAGTCGTCATTTTGTCAGTCAGAAGTGACATTTTTAGGTCATAGAGTGTCGAGTAGAGGTGTAACACCAGAAGAAAGTAGGGTTAGCATGTGTGGACAGTAGCAACAGGGCATCGTTACAGACACTGAGAAATATGCTAGGTAGAGCAACGTGATGACGTTCATTTAAGGGAGCCACTGGCAAGGTTGGAAGCAGGTGACGCAGTAACATTTATAGTTTCCAAACGTATTGGAAAAACAGCATATGTGCTGGAGAATAGTGAGGGAAACAGATTATACGGGACGTATAATATACATAGTCTCCGAAAGTATGTGTCATAAAGTGAGGATGTTTAGCTGGCGAGCCAGCCTATCAAATGAGTAAGTGTGGTATTTGGTGCGTGGGAGGAGATGGTCTTCCAGGCAGGCGTATCAGAAGTCACACAGGGGGGTAGTATGTAAGTAAATGAGAGTTTTTAAGGTACAGGGAAATATGACGGGATTGTCGGATGCTGTTGAGCACTAAATTGTCTCGATGCACCAAGGCCATTTTGGCAGCGCTGATGGGTTCCCATTTATCTCCAAGAGATGGGGGAGCGCTTGTATAGGGCTTGTTAGCTTAAGGCATCCACGAGATAAAAGATGGGCCATCAGAATGCGAGACAGTCCTTCATGAAACTCATACATATCAGCACACGTGATTTCTGTTTACGGCCTCGCCATGTAAGATTTGTTAGGGTGTAATTTAAGATAATTTGTACAATGGTATTATTTGTGTGAGGAGAAATGGTCTGTGTTGAGAACTAGTATTAAGTAGAATATGGTTAACGGGAACTTAACCAGACAGGGCGATTACGGCACAGAAATATTTGGTGTTATATGTAATGCGCATTTACTGTTTTTTTTTTCAGAAGTCAATATTAATTTAATCTACTTTAAAGAGAGATTAAGTATTATGGTCACGAGGCGCTGCCACAATAGTGTGATCGTGTGCTCAGTGATAAGTGGAATTAAATGTCACCATAAGGAGGGGACCTCCAGTGAAATTAGGAAGTTCTATGGTGATATAAATATATCAGAACACCTTCAATGCGTGTGATATGACATCATAAATACATAGTGCTCACACATTAATTATGTCTATTTCTCCAACATAGAGAAATTTGAGAGGCGGAAATATCCGTGGAACACTATTCCATATGTAAAACATTGGACTGGTTGCAAAGTGCAATCCATAGTGACAACAAACTTTGACGCAAAGGGCGTGAAGAAAAAATATGAGTGTATATATCTGTAATTTAGGGTGATTTCATTTATGTAATATGTATTTTGGATGGGGTTTATTAACGTGTCTAGGATAATCGGATAATGGACCGTCGTCACGGTAAATCATCCGATGATCCGAGGCGAATATGTAACGTGTTTTTCGAGGGGTTTTATGCAACTGGCATAAGTCAGTAGGAAGCCATTCTATATTTATTTACGCGGCAAATTGTTCAGCCAAGAGAATTTTTCATGTTAATTTATTATTATTATTAATTTATTATAATTATTATTAAGGTATTTTCGGAGCATTTTATAAAAATTATTAGCATTCAGATAGGTTTTCTATGTCTTAGAAAACGCTATCAAGCAAATTATTACGAACGACAATATCATAGAAGATTATGTGATTACGGAATTTTACGGAGTTTTCGTCAGTTAGGGTATAACGAGAGACGTGACTCACTGGGAATTCAAATACAAGCTGATTCCTGTCGAGAAGTATTACGCAAGGCTGGGTCGCAAGGTCTAGAAAAGGCGAATTGTTGGAACGGAAATCGACTTCTCCCTCTCGCGCGCCGAGTGTAATGAGGCAGAGGAGGGGAACTAGCGGCGTGCTCAGCCAATCAGGGGAGACAACGTAAGCTGGAAGACGGTACCGTGGTGGGGGAGCCAACAGGTGCATATATCGTTCGACGCGCCGTGAAACGAGGACTATCTGTGTAGAACTTGCGGAGTACGGTTGCAAGTGCGTGTCGCTCCGATGTTCAGTGGAGTTGAAGACTAACTTTTGCAAAACTTAACCAGTGCGGTTGTACGAGTGTTTGGGTCCGAGGTACGGACCATAGAATTATCTAGTCTACCAGAATATCATCAAATTTCGACGAAGATGACGACATCCAGAAGACTGTGGGAAGCTCACAGCATCATCAAGTACGAGGGAAATGCTATGGCAATTTCCAGTGGTAAGCGCAAATGACGCAGAAATACGCAATCTCTCATTTTCTTTGTTTTACATTTCATATTTCAGTAACTTCATAGCTTGGAAATAAGAGTAAAATCAATTTATCAGACTCCGTTTTCACGTAATTTTCTATCGGTAATATTCAAATCACAACGCTCCAATTTAAATTTTGTACTTATTATTATTATTAATTTTGCTATACTTGTTTTATATAATAAATTCATTTCTTTTACAATGCAATCTTTGCTTTCAGTAGGTAGCATTAGATATAGACCAATTCCTTCTCCTGATACAATTGTTTGTTGGGTTAATGATCAAATCATACCACGATCTGAGTGAATGGTGTCTTGAAGGTGTTCTGCCAGAGCTAGACGTTGTTAAATACAAATTTAGATTTCAACATTGCATTGAGGTCTTGGCGCCCATTAAAACAACATAGCTTAGGCAAAGGTAAACAGTTACATTTATCTCCCAACAGTGTGGGCTAGCCAAACTGCCACATTGTACGCTCAACGTGTGGGCTGTCAAAAGGTTACATTTGGCGCCGACAACTTGGGGCTGAAAACCTAATAACATTTGTGGAAGGAGAAGGGTATATATTTCTGTGCCTGTATTTTGGGGGTTATTTGTCTTTATCAGTGTATATCATTATGGGGGATGAGAAAGAAAGACAGATGAGGTTACGTAGTGGTCATCAACTGGAGAGTGATGATACGAGCAGTATGTCGAGTGATGGTAGTACCGGGGTAGCGGAGGTAAATCCCGATACTGAAACAGGGAGTGTAGGCGGCCAACCAGAATTAAAAACTTTACTTCTCGAGTTCATGTATCAGAACAAAGTTAGTAGTGATGCTTTAAATGCTAAACTGGAACAAAACAACGCTAAATTAGAACAAAACAGTAGGGAAAATAAAGAAAGTACAGATGCCTTAAATGCTAAATTAGAACAAACCAGTAGGGAAAAAAGAGAGAGTAATGAAACATTAAACGCCAGATTAGAACAAAACAGTAGGGAAAATAGAGAGAGTAATGAAACTTTAAATGCCAGATTAGAACAAAACAGTAAGGAAAATAGAGGGAGTACTGAAACTTTAAATGCTAAATTAGAACAAAACAGTAGGGAAATGAGTGACAAATTCGAACTGATTAGAGGTGAGATCAGGGGGGTGATGGAAGAAAAGGCTAAAGAGATTATTTCAGATGTAGACAGAAAATTAGGAAAAGTACAGGAGGAGTTGGAAATTAGAATCAGTACACAGGCTGAAAATTTAAAAGAACTAGTGCAACTGGAAACACAGCAGGTCAAAAAGCAATTGGGGGGAGAAATTGACAAAATTCAGGTGGCTACTAAAGAGGTTAAGGAACAGCTGGGGGGTAGAATTGAGAAAGTCCACTCGCAAATAGTTGCAGAAGTAAATGATTTAAGAGAGAGTAATAGAGAGAGCATTAGCAAGATTGAGGAGAAACAAGCAAAGCTATATGATAAAGTAGAAGAATCAGAAGGAAACATTAAATTAACAGTAAACAGTATTGAGAGGAAGGCTGAGGAGAAAATCGCAGAATTAGAGTTAAAATTAAAAGCTAGGATCAGGCAAGAAAATAGTCAGAATAGGCCAGTTTTTGTGAATAGCACACACAGGGAGGTAGAACTGGGTAAGTTCAGCAATCGACAGGGGTGCCCAATGGAGTTCATGAACACTATAGAAAATAAATTCGGGGAAAGGTTGGAAAATGGTAGTATTGAGTGGTGCCAGGTAGTTGAAATTTTAGAACAAGTGTTTGTGGGGGAAACGAGGAATTGGTTTGCTGTCTACAGAGACAAGTTTACTGATATCAATGATTTTAAAATGAAATTCTGTGAAAAGTTCTGGAATGAGGTTGTTCAGTCGCAGCATCGTGAGGGAGTAGTGTGTGGTAAATATAACCCTAAAGGAAGCTCCACCATGACCGAATACTTTTTAGGGCAGGTATTAGTGTGTAAATATCTGGATGGCTTGAAGGAGGAAAGTGATGTGGTGAGGTTGCTACTTAGGCACTTTCCCTATAGGATCAAGGAGGCTGCTTGTATCCAGAATGTAAAGACAATATCACAAGTAGAAAATTTGTTAAGCACATTTGATGCACTAGGGAGAGGGGGTTATGAGGACAATTTCAATAGGAACCAGGGTAATAATAATAATAGACCTAACGAAGCCAGGCATCAGGAAGTTCAAGGGAACGGTGGCGAAGGGGCCAACGCTCAAAATAGAAATAATAGTAATCAGCTAAATCAGAACAGAGGAAATGGCTATGGTAATCAGTATCAAGGGAGGAATAATGATTTCAGGGGAAATCAAGGGAGGAACAATGATTACAGGGGAAATCAAGGGAGAAACAATGATTTCAGGGGAAATCAAGGGAGAAATTATAATGACAATAATTACAACCAGAATAGGGGTCAAGGAAGAGGACAGCCTAGTGGTAGTAATATACAGCCAAACAATGACAACACAGCCCAGAACAACCAGACCAGTTCAGTAGTTAGTAGTACTACGGCCAGCTGTAGCGGTTCTTTAAACGCGAACCAGGCTGCGAAGTAAGGTCAGAATCTCAGTCTGTAGCATGCCCTGTCCATACAATTATACAGGAACCCTATGACCTAAATGTAAGAAATGAATTATTACATGAACTAAATGATGAAGGTATTATTCAGGAAGTGGTTAGTAAGAGCCCCATAGTTAAATTTAACGTGTCCGAGGCGTACACAGATGTTTTAATTGATAGTGGTTGTATGAAGAGTTGCATAAGTAGTGCATTTTATGATAAAATGAAAGGAACTGGAGTAAATTTTGAGGAGCTGCCAATTAAAAGCACTTTTGTTATCACAGCTGTTGGGAAGAGGTCTAAAATAATTTCTAAGCAAGTTTTAGTAGACATTAAAATTAATAATCATGTAGAGAAGCAGATTTGCCTTGTAATTCCAAATTTAGTATTCAGTGTTATCTTGGGTTCAGAGTGGCTAAGTAGAGTGTCTGGTAACTTATGTTATGATGTAGGGAGTTTGAAATTTAAATGGGGAGATTCTGAAGTAGAAGTAGCGTTCAATGACCATATTCAGAGGAGTAGTATTGTAGGTGTGATTTGTACTTTAAATGAGATATCGCCAGCCGTAGAGCGGGGTTCTCCATGTTTTGTGGGCAGTGTGATTACGAACGGAAGTCTAGAGGACTCGTTACGTGAGGCTGCATTTCAGGGAAATATAGAGGATGAACAGTGTGTTCGGCTCTATGATGTGTTATGGTGTAATAGGAGAGTGTTTGAGGATCGCATCGGTATGGCCAATTGCTATACACATTCATTGAACGTTATTGATAGGTCAGTATTCACAGGACATAGATATCCTGTACCTTTCGCTTATCAGAGTGCAGTTGAGGCACAAATTAATCAGATGCTTGAAGATGGGATTATTGAGCACTCTAATAGTCCATATGTTAATTCTTTGATCACGGTACCCAAGACCGACGGCACTGTTCGTATTTGTTTAGACGCTCGTTTGGTTAACAGTAGAATTAGTTCAGATCAGCTGAAATCTATGTCAATAGAGGAATTAATGCAAACCTTTGAGGGGAAGAAGTATTTCACTTGTGTAGATTTGAGTTCCAGTTTTTGGCAAGTGCCACTTATGTACGAAGATAGACCATTTACAGCTTTTAGTCATAAATATAACCTTTATCAATTTTGTAGAACACCTTATGGGTTAAAGAGTAGTTCAGCAGCTTTAATTAGGGCTTTAAACATTGCATTAGGGGATGACACAGGAGAGTTTGTAACCATTTACATAGATGATATGGTAATTAGTTCACGCAGTTTTGAGGAGCATCTACGTCATTTAAATATAGTTTTTCAGAAGTTAGATCAGGCAGGGTTCACTTTGAAGCTGTCTAAGTCGTCATTTTGTCAGTCAGAAGTGACATTTTTAGGTCATAGAGTGTCGAGTAGAGGTGTAACACCAGAAGAAAGTAGGGTTAGCATGTGTGGACAGTAGCAACAGGGCATCGTTACAGACACTGAGAAATATGCTAGGTAGAGCAACGTGATGACGTTCATTTAAGGGAGCCACTGGCAAGGTTGGAAGCAGGTGACGCAGTAACATTTATAGTTTCCAAACGTATTGGAAAAACAGCATATGTGCTGGAGAATAGTGAGGGAAACAGATTATACGGGACGTATAATATACATAGTCTCCGAAAGTATGTGTCATAAAGTGAGGATGTTTAGCTGGCGAGCCAGCCTATCAAATGAGTAAGTGTGGTATTTGGTGCGTGGGAGGAGATGGTCTTCCAGGCAGGCGTATCAGAAGTCACACAGGGGGGTAGTATGTAAGTAAATGAGAGTTTTTAAGGTACAGGGAAATATGACGGGATTGTCGGATGCTGTTGAGCACTAAATTGTCTCGATGCACCAAGGCCATTTTGGCAGCGCTGATGGGTTCCCATTTATCTCCAAGAGATGGGGGAGCGCTTGTATAGGGCTTGTTAGCTTAAGGCATCCACGAGATAAAAGATGGGCCATCAGAATGCGAGACAGTCCTTCATGAAACTCATACATATCAGCACACGTGATTTCTGTTTACGGCCTCGCCATGTAAGATTTGTTAGGGTGTAATTTAAGATAATTTGTACAATGGTATTATTTGTGTGAGGAGAAATGGTCTGTGTTGAGAACTAGTATTAAGTAGAATATGGTTAACGGGAACTTAACAAGACAGGGCGATTACGGCACAGAAATATTTGGTGTTATATGTAATGCGCATTTACTGTTTTTTTTCAGAAGTCAATATTAATTTAATCTACTTTAAAGAGAGATTAAGTATTATGGTCACGAGGCGCTGCCACAATAGTGTTTTCGTGTGCTCAGTGATAAGTGGAATTAAATGTCACCATAAGGAGGGGACCTCCAGTGAAATTAGGAAGTTCTATGGTGATATAAATATATCAGAACACCTTCAATGCGTGTGATATGACATCATAAATACATAGTGCTCACACATTAATTATGTCTATTTCTCCAACATAGAGAAATTTGAGAGGCGGAAATATCCGTGGAACACTATTCCATATGTAAAACATTGGACTGGTTGCAAAGTGCAATCCATAGTGACAACAAACTTTGACGCAAAGTGCGTGAAGAAAAAATATGAGTGTATATATCTGTAATTTAGGGTGATTTCATTTATGTAATATGTATTTTGGATGGGGTTTATTAACGTGTCTGGGATAATCGGATAATGGACCGTCGTCACGGTAAATCATCCGATGATCCGAGGCGAATATGTAACGTGTTTTTCGAGGGGTTTTATGCAACTGGCATAAGTCAGTAGGAAGCCATTCTATATTTATTTACGCGGCAAATTGTTCAGCCAAGAGAATTTTTCATGTTAATTTATTATTATTATTAATTTATTATAATTATTATTAAGGTATTTTCGGAGCATTTTATAAAAATTATTAGCATTCAGATAGGTTTTCTATGTCTTAGAAAACGCTATCAAGCAAATTATTACGAACGACAATATCATAGAAGATTATGTGATTACGGAATTTTACGGAGTTTTCGTCAGTTAGGGTATAACGAGAGACGTGACTCACTGGGAATTCAAATACAAGCTGATTCCTGTCGAGAAGTATTACGCAAGGCTGGGTCGCAAGGTCTAGAAAAGGCGAATTGTTGGAACGGAAATCGACTTCTCCCTCTCGCGCGCCGAGTGTAATGAGGCAGAGGAGGGGAACTAGCGGCGTGCTCAGCCAATCAGGGGAGACAACGTAAGCTGGAAGACGGTACCGTGGTGGGGGAGCCAACAGGTGCATATATCGTTCGACGCGCCGTGAAACGAGGACTATCTGTGTAGAACTTGCGGAGTACGGTTGCAAGTGCGTGTCGCTCCGATGTTCAGTGGAGTTGAAGACTAACTTTTGCAAAACTTAACCAGTGCGGTTGTACGAGTGTTTGGGTCCGAGGTACGGACCATAGAATTATCTAGTCTACCAGAATATCATCAAATTTCGACGAAGATGACGACATCCAGAAGACTGTGGGAAGCTCACAGCATCATCAAGTACGAGGGAAATGCTATGGCAATTTCCAGTGGTAAGCGCAAATGACGCAGAAATACGCAATCTCTCATTTTCTTTGTTTTACATTTCATATTTCAGTAACTTCATAGCTTGGAAATAAGAGTAAAATCAATTTATCAGACTCCGTTTTCACGTAATTTTCTATCGGTAATATTCAAATCACAACGCTCCAATTTAAATTTTGTACTTATTATTATTATTAATTTTGCTATACTTGTTTTATATAATAAATTCATTTCTTTTACAATGCAATCTTTGCTTTCAGTAGGTAGCATTAGATATAGACCAATTCCTTCTCCTGATACAATTGTTTGTTGGGTTAATGATCAAATCATACCACGATCTGAGTGAATGGTGTCTTGAAGGTGTTCTGCCAGAGCTAGACGTTGTTAAATACAAATTTAGATTTCAACATTGCATTGAGGTCTTGGCGCCCATTAAAACAACATAGCTTAGGCAAAGGTAAACAGTTACATTTATCTCCCAACAGTGTGGGCTAGCCAAACTGCCACATTGTACGCTCAACGTGTGGGCTGTCAAAAGGTTACAACCTTTAAACACCTGTTTATTCATGTGCAGAGACTTATGTCTTCTTAACAATCTCCCCCATGTGCTTTTGTAAATGATAATTACCCTCTCCCATAGTAATACCTAAATACATATAGTCTCCACCATACTGAACATTAATTTCTCCTACCGGTACTGAATAAGCATATAAGCAATTTGATTCCTTTTATTTATAAACCTAACGTCTTGATAATTTAATAACATTTATCTCCATGCCATTTCTATCTGTCCAGTTTTGGATTATCACCAGATCACTTTGCAACTCAATTCCGAAAGGTCTTTTTCAAGACCACTTGTGTTTATCTCTATAAACATCAGAGGGATTTTCTCGAGAGAAAGAGGTCATATTAGCTAATCTGTGCCAAAAACATGCATGTGACATCCTGCTAGTCCAGGAAACACACAGGGGGAGTACTAGATACCATCCAAGAATTGCTGGTATGGAACCAATTCTGGAAAGGCCTCACGACAAATATGGCAGCGCCATCTTTGCCAGACTTAACATGAACATCATCTCAGCCTCATTGACTGAAGACAATGACATCGAGCTCCTCACAGTGCGTACTCCATTCTTCTGTATCACATCAGTCTACAAACCACCCGAGACCACTTTCAGCTTTGGAACACCAGCCAACTTCAACCACCTGGATGTAAACTTTGTCATTGGCGATTTCAACTGTAGAAGCACAGCTTGGGGATACCCAGATTCTGATGCAAATGGAACAAGTCTAGAAATATGGACTGAGGCTCGTGACTTTCATCTGATCCACGACCCAAAGCTCCCTTCTTCCTTCAACAGTGGCAGGTGAAAAAGAGGGTACAATCCAGACAATATCTTTGTGTCCTCAAAAGTATCTCTGCAATGTGTGAAGACTATGGGTGACCCTATTCCTCGTATTCAACATAGACCTGTCATCTGCACCGTGAATTCCGTGGTGATGCCTGAAGAGGTATCATTCAAGAGGAGGTTTAACTTCAAGAAGGCTGACTGGACAAAGTTCAGCGAAGAGCTTGACTCTGAGATAATAAACATTCCTCCACAACCTGAAATGTACGACACCTTTGTTGAATGCGTCCAGCAAGTTTCAAGGAAAACTATTCCGAGGGGGTGTAGAACTCAGTATGTTCCAGGCATGTCCGGTGATGACAAACAGCTGCTAGAAAAGTATCAGGCCCTCTATGAAAAGGATCCATTTGCTGAAGAAACTATCCTAGCTGGAGAAACACTATTGCAAACCATCAAAGCAACTCGCATGGCCAAGTGGAGCAACCTGGTAGAGAACCTCGACATGAAGCTGAATAGTAGATAGGCCTGGAAATTGCTTAAAAACCTTAGCGGCGACCCTGTAAAACCACAGAAGAACTTCACTGGAGTGACACCTGATCAAGTGGCGACCCAGCTCCTGCTGAATGGTAAAACAAAAGGGAGGGTTACCACAGGAGCTCTTCAGCGTGATTTGGAAGCAGAGAATCACTTTCTTCGAGATCCCTTCTCGATGGTTGAACTTGAAGCTGCCATCTCCAGCTTGAAGATGTACAAGGCTGCTGGTGTCGATGACCTACGAGTAGAACAGATAAAGAACTTTGGCCGTAAAACATTGGAGTGGTTACTAAGCCTAATGAACACATGTGTTGCCAAGCTACATATCCCTAAAATGTGGAGGAAATCTCGAGTCATTGCATTACTCAAGCCTGGGAAAGAACCAAACGACCCGAAAATTTTTCGACCTGTATCCCGGTTATGCCATAACTTCAAGATACTGGAACGCCTGGTACTTAACAGAATCAGTATTTTCCTCGAAGAGAAGTTCATTCCACAACAAGCAGGTTTTCGTGCTGGCAAATCATGTTGTAGCCAGATCTTGAATCTCACCCATCACATCAAGGATGGTTTTCAGCGCGGTGAGATAACGGGAGTCGCCTTCGTTGACTTAACAGCTGCATACACACTGTGAATCATAGGAAGCTGTCAAAGAAAGTGTATGACCTTACCAAGGACCACCAACTAACATCCCTAATCAGCATCTTCCTTCAGAACAGAAGATTCCAAGTCTCGCTACAGGGGAAAAGGAATAGATGGCGAACCCAGAAGAACGGTCTCCCTCAGGGTAGCGTGCTGGCTCCAGCGCTGTACAATATCTACACAAATGATCAGTCAATTCCAGCAAGTACTAGGCTCTTCATCTATGCCGACGACACAGCAGTAGCTGCTCAGGGCTCATCCTTTGAAGAAGTGGAAAGAAAGCTGACTTTAGCGATGGACGAACTCTCCAAATACTATGATGCCAACTATCTGAAGCCGAACCCTAATACGATACAAGAGTGTGCGTTCCATATACGAAACAGGGAAGCACGGCGACAGCTGGACATCACATGGCGAGGTGAGCGACTGAAACATTGCCCAACACCAGTTTACCTAGGTTTCACACTAGACCGTGCTCTAACCTACATACAGCAATGTCTGAACACGAAACAGAAGGTCAGTGCTCGCAATGGCATACTCAAGAAGCTGATCGGCAGCACCTGGGGAGCCAGCCCGCACATCCTGAGGACTTCCGGACTTGCACTGTGTGTGTCAGCCGCTGAGTATGCCGCTCCTGTGTGGAACGCTTCAGCACATGCTAAGCAGGTTGATACTGCTGTCAACGACACTGCAAGGATGATCTCGGGATGCCTGAAACCAACACCAGGGCACAAACTATACCCTATTGTTGGAATAGCCCCACCCAACATCCGGAGGGCCACTGCTGCGGACGCTGAGAGAACAAAGCAGGAGAATGACCATCGACATCCACTATATGGTCACCAGGCAGCAAGGTCTTGCCTCAGATCCCGCAAGAGTTTCCTTGCTAGGACTACGCCGCTGGAGAGAACACCAGAGACAACTCGTCTTAACAGATGGAGGAGCTCACTGCCCACAGACATGTCACCAAAAGAATAACTGGCTCCTGGCACCGACTTACCTTATCCTGTGTGCAGGTCCCTCAACCGCTTAAGAGTGGGTGTCCCTCGATGCAAGACCAACCTGCAAAAATGGGGGATCCTTCCAGCAGACGCAGACACCTCTTGTGAATGTGGAGCTGAACAAGACCCAACTCACCTACTTACCTGCCCCCTCCTGGAGAACCCATGCACAATGGAAGATGTTTTTAGAGGAAGTAACAAGGCCATCGCAGCTGCAATTTTTTGGAAATGTTGACCGGACACGGAAATGAAATGAATGAATGACTTTGCAACTCACCACAATGATTCATTTTTCTATGAACAACAAATTAGAGTCTACTTAAGTCTCTAGTCTTGTGAGGTCTTGAAATCAAATAAGTCAAATTGATTACTCTCATGCACGACAGATGGCGACACATATCGATGATTAAATTATACTTATCCGGCAGATGACATTAGAGCCAAATCCCTCAGGGACATTCCAGATTCAGTATTAACCACTCTCTTTCTCGCGAACATTCCTGAGGCTTCGACAGAACAATAAACTGGTACGAGTTCTGCCACTGCTTTCAGTTGTTTTCTTCGCCTTTAAGTAAACCATTAGGGGCAGATGACCTAGTTCTGCCCCTTGAAACAATAACAAACTAAAGTAAACCATTTGTTTTTTGTTGTTTTGTTTCTGTATTGACTAAAATTCTTCAATCAATTATGTGTGTCCACCTGGTTAATACAATTACATTTATTGGTTAAACCTATTTAGTGTGCATTTTCGGAACTTTTCTACAGCCCTTCTTCAACACTTCAACATTTATTAGGTACAAAATAGTGGTATACAAGTTTGTCCTTAAGGTTACAGATCATTGTCTTACATTATACATGTGACATTAGCATTTAATGTCCTTGTGTTTATTTGCTCCAAATCGTTGGTTATGATCTGGGCGGTTCAAAAATCATTGTAGGTATTCTTCATCATTCCCAACTTGTTTGAAGTAGTGTTTTAGTTTCATGTTATTACACTCATTTTTTCATATTGTTTGTTTTCTTTTTTGACAGTTGTGTTTTGGTTTGAGAGGACCAACTTGTTAATATTGAAATTTGGTCCCGTTTTACTGGTGGGTTGTTTGTAGTGTCAATTCGGAAACATCAGGCTGCTAGCAAAGATCTTTCCTGTAGCCATGCCATACCTCTTGACGACACTTGTGGAGAGAATATGTTACATGTTATGAATTATGATCTGGATTGTCTGGATTAAAAAAAAAAAAAAATTATTCATCCCATGCATCGAATACCGTATGTGGGATGAGACGCAATACTCACAGTGAACACTTGGACATTACGGAAAATGTTTGATTACTTGTCACAAGAAGAAATGTACTGTGCGCAGTAAATGCAAGCAACTGACTAGGGGGCCTAAAATTATGTTGCCTGCCATAGGTTTTTTTCTCTTCCTTTGTTCTTCTTCTTTACGAAATGCTTGATTCTGGGAGGCATTGTATCCTAGTTTGTAGTTTTTCCCAGGTTTGCTAATCCAAAATAATTTTGTTCATAGTATTGCATACTATGTCAGTGCACTGCTTTTGAGTACAGTACCAATATTTCCAAGAATTATGAAGGATATTACTAGGAAAAGAGTCAAAGTGTGAAATTAAGGTAACATCTTTATGGTTATTTAATACAAATGAGATTTATTGTGATAGATACAAAGAAAAATGAAATATGTACATCTTGAACATTCATTGTTGCTTTGGAACAAATATGCCATGCAGAACATTTGGAATATGTACATTAACTTCTGCCCTAGCAATTTCAGTCAAGTCTTCAGCATTCAGTACTAAAAGGAAATCTGGATGTTCTTTCCTCACATCTGTCACAGCCGTCAAAAGAACGCCATCATCTTCATCAACAGCTCCAGGGCGGCTTACAAAGTGGGCTTCACCAGCGTAGGTGAATTCATTCTCTTTCCAAGTCTTAATTTCTCCAGTTTCCGTGTCAACCTTGAGGACCTGCAAAGAAAGATATTTTGAAGAGATGCAAATTCAATGCACGGAAATGGTTGTTGAGCTACATCTTCATGAATTTTGGAGAGACCCCTCATTACTGGTACATCTCATTATACCCTATTTAAACAAAAACATCTGCAATGTACATAAAAAAATAAATAAAGGGAAAAATAAGCTTTGGGTGGTTTTTAATATTTTTCTTATTTTTAATCTCAGAATCTGACAACTCTACATGTTGCTCAAGATAAATAAAGAAGTAACCTAATTCTACCCTAACACTAAGCTCTTTTATAACTAAGAAAACTTTTTATATCGTAAAAAAGAAAAAAACATAATACAGTACTGCATACCTAAATTATTTTGCCTTTGATATGGCTTACAGTAATTTCACAATAAAGAATTCAACAAAAATAAAGAGAAATATTGGTGAGTTTGCAGTCCACCACGATGTAAACAAGACAAGAAACTACAACAATATGTTGTCAGCAGTTGCTGAATATTATTCGGTTAAGCTGTATGCTTCTCACCAATGTGGACCGGGTTCGATTCCCGGTCAATGCATGTGAGATTTTCGATGTGAAATGCATGTCCTGTGGTTCGGATTCCATGTAAAAAGGAGGTCTCATGGCTCATGATCTCGCGATTAACGGTCACGTTAAACTACAAGCTTGCTTTTATTATTATTATTTTCATTATTATAGTTTTCAGGGATAGAACAGAGAGCAATTTGAGTTTTAAGTTTCTGGATAAATCACAGAGTATGATTAATATTCCTTTCCACCTTCTCAATACCTTCTTAATAAGGTTTTAATACAGAGGGTGAATGAAATCTGTGCTAGCTTTGAATGTTCTCCTTGCCATTATTTACAATGCAATTAGCTTGAAAACAGGAATAATATTTAGTGAGAAAGCATGATTTTGTCAATAATAGTTGTAAAATAAGTGTTAAGGTACTGACAAGGCGGAAAGGAATCATTGTCTGCGATTTATCCACTGTAAGTCAATACTGATCCACTAAAAATGCTGCATATTGTACCTATATTAAAATTTCTTTTTATTTCCACCAAACTGCTGCTACTGAATGTGTAAAAAGACAATCTATAGTAAAGGCTGGTAATGATAGATGGTCACCCTGACAGTTTCTTTTGGGAGCCATGAGAGTGATGGGTGGGATATTACTAGGTAAATGGGAACATAATGATTTCACTGGTCAGGAAGTGCCAAAAGATGTGAAAAACATACAGTAAAAGGTACGTGTTTTAGGAGAAAGTAGGAGAAGTAGGATCTTCAAAAAATGGGAGCTATCTGAAGAGGTGGAAATAAAACGTGCTGTTAGACAAGGTTGTGTCTTGTCTCCTATGTTGTTTAATCAATACTCAGAAGAAATATAACAAGCAGCTTTAGAGGAAGAAACAGCAGGAATCAAGTTAATCGAAAAACAAGATGTTCAGTAAAGAACATATAGCCTACTTTCTCCTAAATGTATGAGTATAGTTATAACTCGTTATTATCAAAGAGTATAATAGAACTATTCTTTGTTGAAGACCTTAGAAACGATTTACCTCTACCAAACACCACAACCTAGATAAAAACTGCTACCATCATTGAAGAAAGAAAGATAAGAAGTATATCAAGAATGTTATGGATCTGGAGACATAATCGACCGGACTGGCTGCTTGCTGGGCCCTAGGTTGCAGGTTCGTATCCTGGCGCAGTCAGCTGGCATTTGAGGGTGCACAAATGCGAGGGAGCCGTGTCAGTACATTTACTGGCACGTTAAAGATCCCCTTATCCCCTTCGGGCCAAAATTCCGGCACCCCGGTGTCTCTAAAAGCAGCAGTAGTTAAAAGGGATGTAAAACCAATAACATTATTATTATTATTATTACATATACGACCTGCCGTGGGCAACATCCAACTTTGAGTTGAGGCATGTCTTTACACGTCTGGTTGTGCATGGCTTTCACAACCCTAATTGAATTAACAAATCTTTCCATGACCCTACAGAGACGTGTGTATACAAACTATGTGGATATTTTTGATTGCTATTTGCCTGAAATAAAAGTAGTAATTAATAACCTGAACTAACACCAACGGCTTGAATTCAGTTACTATGTGAAATCGTTTTGTTCTTTACTTCAAATAACATTTTCAAGTAATGCAAAATAGGCTGTTACAAACCCTTTAAAATAAAAAGTAAAAATGTATCGTAGTATCATCTTGTCATTCTTCAAATTCGATGCGCATAGAATGCCAATGGTATAGTAATCAATGGAGCCCCAAGTAGACTAGTCGTGACATCTAGTGGTGAAATATCGAACAATATAATCCTAACAGAGCGAGTGCATTCTAGCGGCCAGAAGAAGAAACTATTCAATAAAATCTGGAAGTTAATAAGTTACCTTTTAGGCAGCTAGATGTCTCGAGTAAATCTGCTGGCGAATTATGTTTTAATTAAATATATATTTTACACCATAATATGCACAATATAACGCTTAATTTTAAAACATCTGAGTCATTACAAAACAATAAACATATAACATTTCAAGCAAAAAACCTAGCTCTGATCGGGTTTGAACCATAGGCATTTGAGCGATAGGCTAACGCTCTACCACTGAGCTAATTGTGTCAGCGAATATCGTTCTATATAAAATGACTTACTTAGAACTTGTTAGCAAATAATGATTTATACTAAACGATTTCATCACTGGAGTATATTATTTATATACAAAGCATTTCATACAAAGTTTATTTATTTTGTATCAGTATGCTATATTGCATGCAATACTCAAATTAGTGAAATATAAGTCAGGCACAAGATATCCGCTGCCATCTTGTCTTATTACTGAATCGGCTCAGCTTTTTAAAATCACGTCTGCACTATAGTATTACAAAATAAACTTTTAATTTCGAACGTGCCTCTTCCTTTAGAACAGTTAAAACGATTCTCGGCTCGATAATCGGAACTGGTGGGTCCCATGATATGGATTATAAAGTTTGCATAATTCGCACGGCCGCCATCCTGAAATGGTATGGCGGACGACCTTGTAGTTTGGTCACAAGACGCATCCTATACGAAGGTATGTTGTTACCAAATTTGGTAGAGATCGGATGATTTGGTTAGTCGTTATTTGATTTTACGTTTTGAACGTTTGAGTGGCCGCCATTCAGTTTTAGTAAAGATGGCAGCGATATAAAACATGACACTGAGGTGTCCTTTGCTAGTGCTACCTTTGTACCAAATTTCATTCAATTCGCATTCACCGTGTTCGAATTGATAGGGGGGGGACAGACATTCAGAGTACACACACTCACACACACAGACACACACACACAGACTCACACATACACACACACACAGACAGACACACTTTTTTCGCCCTGTGTTGATCTCATAAGTCTACTTTCATTTTTTGCAAAAATCGAAAGTAGGCTAATAATAAACAACTTAGGATTTGCAGACGACACGTTGTTATTTGCAGAAAATCTAATCTACAGCGACTAACAAAGTCGTGGAGGCAAGTGAACAATGGGGATTAACACTTAATGTCAGTAAGACACGTTTTATGGTAGTATCACGAACACAACATCAAGAGAGCTTGATAATCAATGGAGAGACAGCACAGCAATTGACAAATTACAAGTATTTAGGAACAAATGTGAACTGCTACATTGATTTTACTGAGGAGATAAAGTCCAGGATCGGTCAAGCCAGAAATGCATTCAATAAAATGAGGAGAGTGTTCTGTAGCAGAGACAATAATTTACATCTATAAATTAGATTTCTGACAGGGAAGAGACCACGAGGAAGGCCCCAAAAGAGATGGGCAGATACAGTGTGGGAGTGTGTAGAGAAGAGAGGAGGAAAACCTGAAGAAGTACTAAAAACAGGAGAGGAGTGGTGGAGAGACAGGAAACGTTGGAGGTCCTTAATTCACAACCCGACCCAGGAAGCTGGAAACGGGAAATGAAGATGATTATGAAATTAGATTTCTGAGGTGGTATGTCTTCTCCACCTTGTTCTATGGAGTTGAGCCCTGAACCATAAAAAAAAGATGAGTAATGGACAGATTGGAAGCATTTGAGCTATGGACGTACAGAAGGATACTGAGGCTGAGTTGGAAAGATAAGGTCACCAAAGATGAGGTGGATGGGAAAGAGAAAGGAAATATTAAATGATGTCAAAATTAGAAAACTGCAGTATCTGGGTCATGTGATGAGAGGAGAGAAATATCATCTGCTGCAGCTGGTCATTCAATGAAGTTACAAGGCAAAAGAAGACCAGGAAGAAGACTCATTTCTTGGATCGATAATCTGAAAACTTGGTTCAATTGTTCCACTATTGAGCTGTTTCGTGCTGCATCATCTAAAGCAAGAGTCTCTATGATGGTTGCCAAACTCCTGAAAGGAGATGACACCTACAGAAGGAGAAGTATGCTACATTCGGCAACACCACTTGCAAGTCTACTCCTGAGCATGAACCCGGAACCAGAAGATGAGACATTGTAAACTGGTTTTGTGTGTGTGAACATCAACAAATCGACATGAAACATATGTAGTCACCTGGTATCCAGGTGAGGGTCACACAGGCAGGACATAAGTGAAGTGTGGTCTCTCCAACCAGATTTCCATCTCTCCTCCTTGTGCACATGGGACACTTGTAGAATCGTTGCCAGACTGATTACAGAGAATGGCCTCTCACAAAGTGATTGCCTCTAATGCTGTTAGTAAATTGTTCTCTTGATCTTCCCTTGTTCCTTCTTCCTTCGAATAGGATGGTGGACCAGTCAGAATGTTGAATCAAGTGACCAATGAAGCTGTTTCTTTTGTTTGAGGATTCAACCCAGTTGCATGGCTCATTTGCTCTTCTGAGAACATTCTCATTTGTGACTATTAGTCCACAGTATCTTCAGGTTTATCAGCCTATGGCATCTTTAAGAGGCTCCACTTCTTACATTCACCGTGTTTCGACATGTCTACTTTTTTAGGATCCACGTTTCCGAGCCATAGCTTACATTACTCCATATAAAACTTTTTAGAGAGGTTGATTTTTTGTTGAGAAAGCTTCTTGTGCAATTCGAGGGTTTACACTTCTCGTACATCAGCTGTCATCAGACTCCCCTGATATTTGAATTGCCTTACTTGGGCTAGGTGCTCTCCATCCATTAGCAACTTTGTCACCATCGCTAGTGCATACCATTATCTTGGTATTCTTTTTATTTATCCCAGTCTTGCATGTCTTGGTTTTAGTCAGCCTAGTCTATGGCAATGCTGATTGCCAAATGCAGAATATATGGTGTTGAGGATTACTGTTCGAAGAGGCAGAACATAATATAGAATGAAGGGCTTGCTGTAGGAGAGTAATCCAATGTAGGCTATACCATAGACCATGATTTGACAGTGGAGCAATCAGAGTGACCCTTTATGCCCTAGAACCGAGTCACAATCAATCATACCTCCAACATTCTAAGTTTTGGAAAAAGCATTCCGTGCCAGGTGCAGCTTCCATGGGGGAGGAGCTCTGAACTGAGTAAGGGCTTTTCTGTACTCTGTGGAAGACGGATCTGGGCGGGGAAGTCCTCAGCCCCGACACGGCGCGTCCCAATGGCTGATAGGGGCTCTTGTTGAGAGTGGTGCTTGCACCCGCGGATCAACTGAGGACATGATATAGTGGCAGCAGCTATATCATTATTGTTGATACAAGATCGATCTGTCGACCTTGCATCAGCAAACAGCTGCATCATATCATGGCATCCTTGGATGTTGGAATGTGATGTGGTTACTGCGCATTGAGGAAGGCAACGGGAAACCACCTCAATTATTTTTCCCCAGGATAATCTTCATGGCTGAAAACCCAATTACATTGGCCCTTAGTCCCGGGCAGACCTTAAGTGGTCAGAGGGTGCGAAGAATCTCCCGGTCAGCCCTGAAGATAGGAACGTGGAATGTACGGAGTATGTTTGAAGCAGGAAAGATTCACAATACAATTCATGAGATGAAGAGGATGAATGTGTCCATAATGGGTATAAGTGAGATGAGATGGCCGGGGACAGGAGATTGTAATGTGGAGGATTGCATGATATACTACAGTGGTAATAATGATGCCAGGCATTTGCATGGAGTGGGTTTTATAGTGGACAAAAGTTTGCAGTCTGCTGTTATCAGTTGTATACCATTCTCCAGTAGAATAATGATGTTAAAGTTACGTGGTAAACCTTTCCACATTAATCTCATTCAAGTGTATGCCCCTACTAGTGACAAAAGCGATGAAGATGTTGAGGAATTCTATGCCCAAATTCAGACCGTCCTCAAAGACACCAAAGAACATGATGTAACCCTAGTTATGGGAGATTTTAATGCAAAGGTTGGGAAAGGTCCTGAAGAACACATTGTGGGCCAGTGGGGTCTCGGACAAAGAAACAACAGAGGGGATCGTTTAGTGCAGTTTTGTAGAGAGGAGAACTTTGTCATTGCTAATACTTGGTTTAAGCTTCCTGCCAGGAGACTTTATACGTGGAAAGCACCTGCTGATAGTCCAGACAACATAATAAGAAATCAAATTGATTTCATTCTAATTAAAAACAGATTTAGAAACAGTGTGATTTTTGCAAAAACCTATCCAGGAGCAGATGTTCCTTCTGACCACAATCCTCTCATTAGCAAAATTTGTGTCCGGCTTAACAAGATTCCGATAAAAACAACACAAAATAAATATGATACTGATGCCCTTCGGGAAATAAATACAAGGTCACAGGTGGCTGCTGCTCATGCCACTGATCTTAAGACGTTGAATTCAAATGACATGCAGCCCTTGGAACTTTGGGACACTTTTAAAACCTCATTGAAGAGGGTTGGAGATCATTTTCTTAAGAACAAGAGACAACATAAAAAAAGGAAGGCATGGATGACGGACGAAATATTGAATCTAATGGATAAACGAAGAGAAGTCAAAGGAAGAGATAATGAAGAATATTGGTTTATTCATAGATTGATAAAGAATAAGATCAGACAAGCCAAGGAAGTTTGGATGTCAGATAGGTGCAAAGAAATTGAAGAACTTAATAGTAAATATGATACTTTCCAGGTCCATAAGAAAATCAAAGAAGTTTCAGGTAGACACAGGAAAAGAAACACAGTCAACTTGGTTGATAGTCAAGGTAACACGGTATTTGAAGTTGAAGAAAAATTACAGGTTTGGGAGAAATATATACAAGAGCTTTTTAATGATGATCATCGTCCTTCCCGACCCGAAATTCCTTCAGTTGTTGGACCCATGATCACCATGGATGAAGTGAAATATGCGATTAGGATAGCGAAAAATGGTAAGGCTCCTGGTCAAGATGACATTCCAGTGGAATTATTGAAGATCTTGGATGATGATAGCATTGTGACGCTCACTAATTTATATAACAAGATATACGACACGGGCATATTACCAGAAGACTGGCTCTTGTCTACATTTATTGCTCTTCCGAAGAAACCGATGGCTAAGTCATGTAGTGACTTCAGGACAATCAGTCTTATGAGTCATGTGCTCAAGATATTTCTCAAAGTTATCCATAATCGCATATACAGGAAATGCGAGATGAATATCAGTGACACGCAGTTTGGGTTCCGCAACGGTCTAGGAACTCGTGAGGCATTATTTGCGCTTCAAGTTCTTTTCCAGAGATGCCGTGAGGTGAATCAGGATGTATATGCATGTTTTCTGGACTATGCAAAAGCCTTTGACCGTTGTCAGCATGATAAGTTGTATAATGCACTCAAGAACTCAGGAATAGATGAGAAAGACATTCGGATCATCATTAATTTATACTGGGGTCAAAAGGCTAGTATCAGAATTGATGGACATATATCGAGATCAGTGGAAATAACGCGTGGTGTGAGACAAGGATGCATTCTTTCACCACTTCTTTATAATATCTATGCAGAACAGATTTTCTCCGAGGCACTTGATGGCATTCAACAAGGTATTAAGGTCAATGGTAATTATATTAATAATATACGGTACGCAGATGATACTGTATTGATTGCAAATAGTTTCGAAGGACTTAAAGAGATTGTTACTATGGTGTATCAAAAGAGTAAACAATATGGCCTTGACCTCAACATTAAGAAAACAAAATATATGATAATATCGCGAAAACCAGCATTGTCACAAGTCCTTTTAGTCGATGGACATCAGATTGAGCGAGTCAAGAGTTTGGTTTATTTAGGACAGAATATTAATGAGAATTGGGATCCTTCGGTTGAAATAAGATGCCGTATAGAGAAGGCTAGATCCATCTTTATGACAATGAAACAACTACTATGCTGTCGAGATCTCAGTATGACGCTTAAGAAAAGAATTGTGAAGTGTTATGTTGTCTCCACCCTTCTTTATGGTGTTGAAGCTTGGACCTTGTCCGTAGCTACAGAAAAGAAGATTCGAGCTTTGGAAATGTGGATATACCGGCGGATTCTTAAAATTTCGTGGACAGAACATGTGAGTAATGCCGAGGTTCTTCAGCGTGTGAGCAGCCAACCTGAGCTGTTAAACACAATTAAGAAGAGGAAATTGGAATACTTGGGACACATGATGAGGAATCCAAAATACCGTCTGCTCCAAGTTATACTTCAGGGTAAAATTGAAGGACGGCGTGGACCAGGAAGGAGACGAATAACTTGGATGGATAATTTAAAAACGTGGTTTGGGCTGTCTTCCACGGAACTCTTCAGGATTGCACAGGATAAGAAGGTGTTAGCCATGGTGGTAGCCAACGTCCGTATCGGATAAGGTAGAAGAAGAAGAAGAAGAAGAAGAAGTTTCATGATATATTTTTTGAATGTGTTATCCACCAAACCCTATTATTAGGTGTTACCATACTTACTGAATTTCTGAACACTCCAGGATCATACAATCCTACGCTATAGTAGTATCGATATTTCTTGCCCAAATACTGCTTGTTGATCACTGGAAGCTCATAGCCAGGGTCTGATGACAAGTCGTATGGTGCAAGCTGGATTATGTCTCCAACCTTCTCTGCTGTTGCTTTGCTGCTCAAGGTGATAAGATTGCTGTCACCGGCCAAAGACTGAAAATAATCATGATTAATGTTAGAATTAGAATAGCCTTAAAATTTTGTAAACAAGTGACCAATGTTGCACTAAATATGCAGTATGTACATACAGTAATGTACAGTATAAGACAATACTTCATATTTTGGTATGATTTTTAAGGGTCCAATTGAGATTATTAAACCCTGCGGCATAGTTGTAAGTGTTAATAGTTCACTCACAGCAAGACTGTGATAGGGGGCTGCAACGAGTCCCGAGATCAGAGGTTCAAATCCCACACTGACATTGGATATCCTGAGTTTTCCACACACTCCCTTAAGACAAATCCCAGGATAGTACCCAATTTCAAGTCCTGGAGCATCTACCCTACCCCAATTCTTATAATTACAGCAACATACTCATATGCTATCAGACAAATTTCCCTGTCGTCGGCCGATACTCTTATCCGAGTGTACGTTTCTTTCCTGCAATTATTTGCATCCACTCGATTGTGATATCGCTGGTGATTCAACAGACCAATTCTGGCATAGAACATACGACCGCACATGATGCATGTGATGGAAGGTGGAGGACGTGGTAATAACTGGCACAGCTTTCTCCTCTGCAGAGTTTCCATTTCCTGCCTTCGGCGTTCTTCTTATCAATAGGAAACAGCAGCTGAGGTGGCTTCATGCCAATGAGTGTGATCTTCGGCAAGTGTATGCCAATTATCTGGATTAATGTCTACACTCCTCAAGGTTTGCTTAAGCTGGTCTTTATAACGCTTCCGAGGTGCTCCTAGAGGTCTCTTGCCCGGGCTGAGCTCGCTGTACAGGATTTGCTGAGGGAGTCTTGTCGTCATTTATGCGTTGGACATGACCGATCCATCTGAGCCGGTGACTAATGATGATGGCCTCTATACTATTCATCTCTGCTCTCTTGAGAACCACAGCATTCGTTATATAGTCATCCCCTTTGATGTGCATAATGGAACGGAGTTTTTGCAGGCGAAAGCGTTCCAGTTTTATGATGGCCTGACGGTATAGGGTCCAGGTCTCGCATCCATCGAGTAGCGCAGAAATGACAACAGCCTGGTATACCATTGGTTTTGTACAGATTTAACACACATGTAAGTACACAGAGCTGATGATCAATGATGCCGTAAGCCCCTAATATGAATGAACAACAATATTATTGGCACACCAGAGGAGTGCGTCAGGCCTCGACAGCCGGCACAGTTCATATCCTCGCCGCTAGATGGGGGCTTCATTCATTCCATTCCTGACCCGGTCGGAGACTGGAAGCAGGCTGTGGATTTCATTTTTTCATTATTGGCACACTGTATATTGGGTTGCAATAATTGAAATGTTTGACAGACAGCCATTTTCAATCCTGAGAATGTAGCCTCCCTGTTTGTCCAGTGGCATATGCAGGATTTCTTTCTGGGGGAGAGTTCATTCATACAGTATGGTAGTTGTGTATATTATTAAAATGATATTTCGATTATTATTCATAAAAATCAATAATTAAATAAACATTCTCTTTGCATAAAATCTTATTTTAATTATATTTTCCAGAACAATAAAAAAAATTAAAGAAATATATATATTTTTAAATATGAAAAACAGTAACTAAACATCATAACTAAAATGATGCAGTGGTGCATACGTGACTGTTTATAATATTTATATTATATGAGAGAAAATGTTTTGGTCTGTATGGTCTTACTGCTATTACTATTGACTCTAAAAATCTGTCTTATCTTGATGGCTTTCTCTGTATCATTGATAGGAATACATTGCAAGACTAGCTCCAATGCTGAAAGGAAAGAGTCCTTGTGGAGTCAAGCGTAGGGCATTTACCAAGTGAAGAATGTGATCACATTTAAATTTTTACTGGAGTAAAGAAGCCTCACTAGAGGTAGTGTAGAACAGGTGATAGATGGGACAGTAAAAGGATTAAAGTAAACAAATGTCTCGCGGGGGTGAGGTTTAAACCCTAAACTCAACCCCCCCCCGTTATGTACGCCACTGTCTGTGTTCACAAATTTTTGCCCACAACAAAGGAGGGCAGGTAGCAGTGTTGTAAAGCTGCATCTAGCTATGGGTTCCAGACGTTGCCAGAGCAATGGTTAAAAAAAAAAACGAGTGGATGCAGAACAAATCCGACCACCTTGTATTATCAAAATATTTGTTATTTTGAGACGTCCTTCTCTGCGATGTGGGAGTCTACATTCAGTACTTGCCCACCTTTCCTTACTGGATATGCTCTGCCCTTTTATTATGATTCTTTTACAGGACAAGATGATACATATTTTCACCTATCCTGCACACTGTCTGTCATGCTCATTTCAGTGACTATTTTGATACCAACTTGAAAGGAAATTTTGTAAATTAAATATTTTATAGACATTTTGTGCTTGAGATATTTTTGATCATCAGCCCTGTGTACTTAAGTGAGTGTTAAATTAGTCTGATAACATGTGTCTCTACATTGTGCCCTCTAAGAAGATTTTATTACTTTTGCCCTGAGCCAAGGTTTAACACAGTTGTTTGATGCTATAGGCTACTATTAAAATACAAGCAGTTATACAATGAATGCAGTGAGACACAGCATTAAATAATTACAGCTCAACATTGCCTTGAGCTTATGCCACCTGATTATGTATGTAAGCGATCAGAGCTATGCTTTACTATTCCACAGAATACCATCTAGTCTGATTTTATCATTTAACTTGGTGGGGTTATTGTATTTACAACCAATGAAGCCTACTCATTTCTTCTTAATTATTAAGGTTGCAGGAAATTTACCCATACAGTATTATATCCTGTATGCAGATAATCTTTTCAGTTGGAAACAATCTTATATTTGTTGCAGTGTAGTAAAAAATTACTGTGGGTGTTTTAACTTGTAAATATATGTGGTGGCTTTCAAAAAATACAGAGAATTATACATCCATTACTGTACATACCCCATTTTCAGTGGGAAGAGGCAAGATGAATCTTCTCCCAATTGCCATGTCCTTGGGCTGGTACTTCGAATTTCGCAACATTTCTAGAAAGAGCTGGTCAACAATGTCTGGACTGTCCATTGCAATGATGTCAATAACCAGCTGGAAAAGTAGAGTACATGGAATAAACTTAGGAAAATAAGTAATATACAGGGTGGGCGGGAAGTAGGTATTGAAATTAACGTATAACTTTTATGTTTGAAGAGTTATTTATTTGAAATTAATACAGTATGTACACTATTATATGGGCATATGATTGCATACCATACAATTCCATTACATTTTGATGTAGGCACATGTGGCGTCGACCAATCTCCTCAAACCACCTGGAATGGAATCCACAGCTTTCTGGAGGAATTTTTGTTGGATGTTGGTAAGAACATCCCGAATCCGTGCTTCCAATACGTCCAAAGTGTGAGGTTTCGTCCGGAAAACCACCTCTTGGTCCAGTCTCATAAAAAAAAGTTACAGGGTGTCAGGTCTGGACTTCTTGCAGGCCATTCATGAGATGCACATCTCCCCAGCCATCATCCTAGAAACTTCTCATCCTATCAGTTCCGCACGACATTTGCAAAGTGAGGCGGTGCGCATGAAGATAATGCCGGTGATATTTTCCCATCCAGATATCGTGGGACTCATCATCATCGGCTTTAACTCGAATCCGAGTATAAATCTTCTTCCTTCAGTCCAGTTTGTGGATGTGTTTACGGTGACTAAAGAGTCCAATCCTGGCATGGAACAAGCGACCACACAAGTCGCATAGTATTGCTGGAGGAGGACGTGGTTGGGCTGCTCGAAGTTTCCTAGCTTGACGCTTGGCCTCTTCATGTATGCGTCGATCCCTTTCAAACGTCTTTACAGAATCCGAGATGGTACGGCGCCAAGTTGAGCGGTTTTCAGCCAGCATGTCCCAGGTTTGTGGATCAAGACCTGTCAATTTCAGGGTCTGCTTAAATTGGTCCTTGTAGCGCCTCTTAGGACCACCATGAGGTCTGGTGCCATAGCATAGCTCACCATATAGCATTTGACGAGGTAATCTCACATCATCCATCCGATGGACATGACCAATCCATCTAAATTGGTGACCTATTATGGATGATTCTATGCTGTTGATTTGAGCCTTTTCCAGAACAGCAATATTGGTAATGCGGTCTTCCCATTTAATCCTCAGGATTGATCGAAGTTTTTGTAGGTGAAAACGCTCAAGCTTCCTAAGATCACGTCGGTAAAGGGTCCACGTTTCACAGCCATACAACAATGTAGAAATGACTACTGCTTTGTACACCATAAGCTTTGTACTCATGGATAGATCTTTATTCATGAAGACCCGGTGCGCTAATCGTCCATATGCTGCATGGGCTGCGCCAATTCTCTTATCCACATCCTGCTCACAGGTACAGCTCACAGAAATGGTACTGCCCAGGTACGAGAAATGGTCAACCTGTTCTAATGGCAAATTTGAAATGGAGATATTGAACTGAGGAAGAGGTGTGCCTGGTGAAGGTTGTGCCAAGACTTTAGTCTTATTGACATTTATGGTAAGACCAAAGCGATCACATGCACTTTTGTAACAGTTAACTGACTCTTGCAGCTCTTCTGGTGTGAGAGTTGGTGACGCAGCATCATCTGCATACAACATGTTAGTAACCTTAGTAACCTGAGTTTTCCTCAAGGAGCGGAGACGAGTTAGGTTGAAAAGCCCTCCATCAAAACGATACTTGATCTCCACACCTGGGATGTTTGTGGGTGAATCATAAAGCATTGCAGCCAAGTACAGCGCAAAAAGCGTTGGAGCCAGTACACATCCTTGTTTCAGTCCATGGGTAATGGGAAATTCATCGGACATCTTATTCTGATGGCAAACCTGACCTGTCATGCCATCATGGAGAGCTTTGATTAGATCTACAAAACGCTGAGGGCAACCAAACCGCTTCAGCACTGCCCACATGGCTGGTCTTGGAACCGAATCAAATGCCTTTTCCAAGTCATAAAAGACTAAGAAGAGTGGATTCTGTTGTTCTCTACATTTTTCTTGTAGCTGTCTCACACAGAAAATCAAGTCAATTGTGCTTCTGGAAGTTCTAAATCCGCATTGTGACTCTGGGAGGATCCTCTCAGAGATAACCTTGAGGCGGTTAAGTAGAATTCTTGCAAGAATCTTCCCCACAATTGATAGCAGTGATATACCACGGTAGTTGCCACAAACACTGCGATCACCCTTTTTAAAGATAGTGACGATAGTGGCATTCTTTAGGTCTCCAGGTACCTTTCTTGATTCCCAAATTCTGAGGATAAGGATGAAAATTCTTGTTTTGAGGGAATGACCTCCGGCTTGAATTAATTCCAGAGGGATGTTATCTGGGCCAGGTGCTTTTCTGGGTTTCAATTGGGTGAGAGCTGCACTGAATTCATGATAAGTAGGAGGTACTGCCAACCACAGTTGTTCAGGTTGTTGCGGCACATCACAGAGGAAGTCTTCAGCAGCTTCTGATGGACGATTTAGGAGATTGGAGAAGTGCTCCTTCCAGCGTTCCAAGATTTCTTGACTATCAGTAAAGGTAGTAGAATTATCAGCGCTTTTCAGTGTACCTGATGATGAGCGAGATGGTCCATATATTTCCTTGAGTACGGCATAGAAGTTCCTCAAGTCTCGAGCATCCGATAGTCTCTGCAGTTCCTGAGCCTTCTGTTGCCACCAAGTATTTTTAATCTGCCTTATCTGCGTCTGGCATTTACCCTTGAGTTCCAGTAGTTTATCTCTCTTTGTGTTGGAAGTTGGGTCTTGAAGATGGGCAAGATAGGCATTCCTTTTGGCATTGATGAGAGACAGAATTTCCTCATTGTTGTCATCAAACCAGTCTTGTCTTTTCCGCACTATAAAACCAATGGTTTCCTCAGCTGACTGTGTGATAATCTTCTGTAATGTGGCCCATTCTTGCTGAATATCATTTGTTACTGGGTTTTCTGATAACTGGGTGACGATCCTGTTTCCAAAATGTTTGTACATGGATTCATCCTGAAGTTTGGATGTATTAAACTTCTTTCTTGGCAAATTTTTGATGTTCCTAAGTGGTTTAGGTCTGATGGATATCCTGAGCTTACATATAAGAAGTTTATGATCTGTCCAACAATCGTCTATATTCCTTGCTGTTCTGGTAATAAGAGTGTCCTTCTTATCACATTGCCGGGTAATGATATAATCAAGAATGTGCCAATGTTTGGAACGAGGATGCATCCACGTGGTTTTGAAGCGGTCAGGTAGCCGGAACTGCGTGTTGGTAATGAAAAGTTCGTGTTCTGCACAAAGACCAAGAAGCAACAGTCCATTGGGATTACATTTTCCAAGTCCCTGTTTGCCCATCACATTATTCCATAGCCTGTGATCTTTCCCAACTCTGGCATTGAAGTCACCGAGGAGCAAGAGTTTATCTGCAGATGGTACCTTGGAGATGATTTCACTTAGCTGATTATAGAACTGAGCCTTTACTTCATCATCAGAATCTAAGGTAGGAGCATAGGCAGAGATGAGTGTCATAAAGGAACCTCCTGAGAGTGGTATGCGGAGAGTCATGAGCCTTTCGCTGATTGCAATGGGCGTAAGTTGGCGATAATTTACCAGTTTGGTCTTCACAGCGAAGCCCACACCATGAATACGACATTCACCCTCATCCTTTCCTTTCCAGAAGATGGTATATCCTGTTCCAGATTCAGTAATCTTGCCTTCAGCAGACAGCCTAGTTTCACTGAGAGCAGCAATGTCAACGTTGAGTCTTGATAACTCATGGGTTACGAGAGCTGACCTTCTCTCAGGTCTAATGTTATTGTCAAAATCAAGCAAGGTTCTGATGTTCCATGATCCAATAATCAAATTGTGATTCTTTACTGTTTTTGAGTTTCGACCGCATGAGGGGTGACCTGCTGAGTGCGGTTGTCCAGCCGGACCAAGATTGTGACTTCCGATGTTTAGCCCACCTTTTCTAGGGCCTTCCCCATGTGGGGTGGGCAGCGGTGATCCTAAATAGGCCTGCCCAAACACAGATGCAGGACCGAATTCCTGAGTAGTCACAGAGTCTCCGGAAGACGACCATCACACATCTGCTGCCAACGTGCAGGTCCGAACTAGGGGCTTCCAGTTACACCCATAACCTGCCCCCACCGTCCATATCCCATCGCCGTTGGACTTTGAAAAGTGACGTTCGGAAGAAGTGCCACTGGCGTGAATTTGTTTAGGGTGGATCTCAGCTTGCCAGGACGAGACCCACACACTATTATCTCTGAGCCTTATCCTGCGGCTCACAAAGAATGAGACATGCAGGACCGAACACAGAGACTGCAACGAACTGCCGCATACTCAAGTACTACTGAGGTGCGCCTTTACAGCCAGTCCGTCTGGCGTGGCCTCTTCCGCCTCTATGACCGTTGGGAGCCATGAGAGTGATTGGCTCCTCATCCGCTCATTTTGCCGTTGGGCCAAAACCTGCCCATCATAACTATGGACAATAGTTTGCCCTATTAAACCTGAGCAATAGGCTGCCCCTTCCGCCAACCACACTGTGCCAGAGTTCACCTCTTTCACTGCAGTTACCGTTGAGGACTTCACCGTAACCCTGGCAAGGGACCCTAACAAGGTACTACCAGCCGGGCCAGCTGGACCAAGGTTTTTTAAAGAGGTGTTACTCCTCTATCACTCCCTACTTGATCATACTATATATATATACTGTAACACTGTATAACACTACACTAGGTGCTATTGCACCACACTGTGTCACTCCACTAGTAGCAATACCAACACTGTATAACACTACACTAGGTGCTATTGCACCACACTGTGTCACTCCACTAGTAGCAATACCAACACTGTATAACACTACACTAGGTGCTATTGCACCACACTGTGTCACTCCACTAGTAGCAATACCAACACTGTATAACACTACACTAGGTGCTATTGCACCACACTGTAACACTCCACTAGTAGTAATACCAACACTGTATAACACTACACTAGGTGCTATTGCACCACACTGTGTCACTCCACTAGTAGTAATACCAACACTGTATAACACTCCACTAGTAGCAATACCAACACTGTATAACACTACACTAGGTGCTATTGCACCCCACTGTGTCACTCCACTAGTAGCAATACCAACACTGTATAACACTACACTAGGTGCTATTGCACTAACGTAATCCTGAAGCATTTGAAGGTAGCGTTCTCTGTTAATTGTGTCACGCAGGAGATATGGGCCGATGACATTTGTAGCCGTCATTCCACACGACACAGTCACTTCTGGACGACACTGCATCTTCTCCACCGTAATTCCAGGATCCTGTTCCACCCAGTAATGGCAATTGTGCCGATTGACAAAGAACGATCGAATTCCACACAGCGCGAAGCAATCTGTGCTCGTTCTCATACTGCCAGGCGATCAGCCATCTTTGTTATTGTTGAGTGTACCGGCGCTCGCGGCCACCGTCAGTACTACGCGGCATGAAAAATCTCCATCCTATTTAATGTTATGTATGTTTCCACTATTTTCAATACTATTCCATTAATATTGAACATTTAACTGCCATTTAATAATACCTAGTTACTTCCCGCCCACCCTGTATATATAATACAGTAAAACCTCTTTAGCATTTACCAAAGGATCAAGAACTTCTTTCAAACTGAACAAAATTGAAATGAGAGAGTCTAGAACTATTATTCCTGTGATATTAGGATCGTGAGCGACGTAGTCTATATGAAATGGAAATAAACCTTAGACCGAGGATCTCTAAATGAAGATTTCACAGAACTTGGTACAAAACTCTTTTGTTAATTCATTTGTATGCACTTAATCTATTACTGTATTAGAATTAATGCACTTCATTCTAATACTTAAAATTAGTAGGGCACTGTATTTTAAAATCCCTACCCCTCTATCTAGGAACCATCTCTCTGAAAGACCACCGCTGGTCGATGTATTACAAGTTTCACTGTAATTTCCTTGCATTTGTGTGTGTGTATGTTGGAGTACAATTTATTTCAGAAAAGCACTTTTTTCTTTTCGCAAATGAAAGTACCAAATCATGTGCAAGGTTTCATTTAAGTTTAATTCAGTGTTTAGCCTACAATACCACCTTCAAAAATATCTGAAAACGTTTAAATGCTGACTCAAAAATCTCAGAACAGGAAAGCAACAAGATAAAGAAATCTGGAAACCTAGTCCACAATATCACTATCCAAAAACCATTTTCCTCAAATGATCTTGTGCTGAGGTTTGTGAGTGATGAGGACAGCATGGAAGGAAAGGAAGACCCCAGAGGACTGGAAAAAAGGAATCATTGTCCCGATCTTCAAGAAAGGTAGTAGAACAGATTGCAGAAACTATCGGGGAATAACACTGATGAGTCATTGTGCAAAGATCTTCGAGAAAGTTTTGGAAAAGAGAATTAGGACAAGGATAGAAGGAGGGATGAGGGAAGAACAACATGGCTTCAGAGCAGGAAGGTCCACAGTGGATTTGATTTTTGCTGTAAGGCAGTTACAAGAACAGCACTATGAATATGGAACAGATCTACTGATGGCCTTCCTGGACATTGAGAAAGCATATGACAGTGTATGCAGAAACAAAGTATGGAAGTCCCTGGAGGATAGAGGAGTAGAGAAATGGACTATAAAGAGGATAAAGGAGATGTACAAGGGAAGCGTGAGCTGTGTGAAAGTGGGAGGAGAGAGATCTGACTGGTTGGAACAAAGAAACGGCCTGAAACAAGGAAGTGCACTGTCACCGTTACTTTTCATTGTGGTGATGGATGACATAATGACCCGAGTGGCACAAGTAATTGGGGACGGAAAGATGAAAGCAATGGTGTTTGCAGATGATTTGATGATTTGGGGAAACAAGGAGGAGGAGGTACAGGAACAGTTGGACGTGTGGGAAGGAGTAATACAAGGATATGGGATGAAATTTAGCATAAATAAGAGTGAGATGGTGATCACAACAAGGAAGAAGGAAAGAACCACAACGGGAATAACAATTGGTGGGGAACAGCTGAAGAAAGTGGAGAGTTTTAAGTATCTGGGAAGCCTGATACAAGATAATGGAAGAAACGATAGAGAAATAAATGAGCGGGGGAGGCAGGCAGAAGCATTTCGGAGGAGTGTGAGAAGCATGTTATGGAGCAAGGATGTCCCTCAGAACAGCAAAAAGATCATATATCGGACGTACTATGTCCCTATCCTGACGTATGCCTCGGAGACCTGGGTTATGAAAGGAAGGGAGAGGAGCAAAATACAGGCCAGTGAGATGAGGTTCTTGAGAAGCAGTATTGGAGCTACAAAGATGGACAGAATAAGAAATGAGAGGACCAGAGAATTAATGAAGGAGGAACCATTACAGGATGGTATAGAGAAATGTAGACTTAGATGGTATGGACATGTAAAACGAATGGAGGAGAAGAGGATACCCAGGAGAGTACATGAGACGAAGTGGGAAGGAAAGAGACCGAGGGGAAGACCGAGAGACAGGTGGCTGAAGGGGGTGGAAGAAAGCGTGAAGAAGAGAGGAGAAGACTGGACAAGGGTGGAGGCTGAGAGATGGTGGGAAGACAGAAGACGTTGGAGAGGCTTGTGTTCCAAACAGACCCGGCCAGTGGCTGGAAACTGTGCAAGATGATGATGATGATGATGACTGAGCTCATTTTGCCAACATACCTCATTGAGAAATGGGAAATGAAAAATCAGTGTTGAGAAATGGTAATGACAAGAGGAAAGGAAGAAAGAAAAGGGATTGGAGATCTGGAAGTAGTAGAGCACTTTTAAATATTTAGGAAGTGAATTGAAAGAAAATGCAAGACTTGATATGGAGATCAACAAGAGAATGCTAGATTGGATATGGATATCAACAAGAGAATGCTAGATTGGATATGGAGATCAACAAGAGAATACAATGTGAGAGTGTTTTTCATCAGGTTCGGAGTTTTATTAGGGATAAAGAAATACCACTGAAGGCTAGAGAAGTGATATACAAGACCTATTACTTACCAATAATGAGGTATGGAGCATAAACTTGGCCGATGACGAGGAGAGATGAAAGTTGAATACTGGCAGCCGAAATGAAATTACTGAGGAGTATGGTAGGGAAGACTAGGAGAGATAGAGTGGGGAATGAAGACATTCGAAAGGAAGTGAATGTACAGAAGCTGAATGATAAGCTGGAGCAGAACAGATTGAGATGGTATGGACATGTGAAAAGGATGAATGATTAAAGAATATCGAAACAAGTGATGGAGAGACGGACGACTGGAAAGAGAGGTCGAGGAAGACCTAGAGTACGGTTGATGGATTTGGTGAAGGACAGTGTGAGAGAACGGTACCTGGAGTGGATTTCAGTGGTTGAGGAAGGATGGTGGACAGACAGTAAAGTGGAGGGGTGTCATTTGCTCCGACCCGGTCCAAGCTTGAAAACTGAAATTGATGATGATCTCATTTGAAAGAATGCTATAAAGACTTATTTCCTCAAAGCATTTCTTTATTTAGCTCTCTCTTGTTAAGTTGATGTCACTTCTCTCAATATATTTCTTGTTGTTCTGTTTCATTTAGGGACTCCATCCACATCAAGACTGAAGATCTCATTGAAGAATGATCCGCACTGTGCACTAATGTCAGTGATTTAAGAACTGGTAGCTGCCTACCCTCCTAATGAGACCAAGAGGTCAGAACAAAGTAGTCTGGGGTTATAGTATTGAAGAGCTATTGATGGTGAAAATGCCCACCTTTTTAAAGATGGTTATGGAGATAGCTGTGGAGTCCTTGTCATTTCATTGTGTGTCCTCGATTCTCCTTTTCCTCTCTCTCTCCCTCCCTTCTTCTGCCCACACCTACCTGTCCTTCTATTTGTCTTTATTTTATGTATTTCTATCTTATTTTCTTGTCCAGAGACTCAGAAACTGTCTGCAATTGGTTTTATATCATAGTTTACATGATATATTACTGGCTATTGTGCCTGGCGTAGCCTGACGGGTGTCTTAATATGGCTTAGAAAGATAAAGTGTTAATAATTCTTATACAGTGTGTATTTACTTCGCCTGTAAGTGACTTTAGAACTTAGTTCCCCTTGTTTCTGATGGTACCGTACTCAAGTGCAATAGTATCTCATTCTAAATCTAACCTAACATCACAGTACAGTACAAAATCTTAGTATAGAATGAAAGGTTTAACAAGGTTGTGTATACATAATTTTTCGAATTTTTTTGCATGTACTTATAACAGTGCTCGCATAGTTTCAGCCATATTTCTTAATATACATTACTATTAATATTATTATTAATATGTTACCGTAAACTAAATAGGGGAAAAATAATACAAGGAAAATCGAAGGAAATATTGTTTGAATTATTCAAAGCAGCTAGAAAATGTTGTTCAAATTTAAGTATTAGGGGTTGAAAGTTTATTGGTGGTATTATTGAAGGCAGAATATAATAATTATTAAAGCTTGAAGCTCATTTTTGTGTGTTACAGTATATAAATTTACTTACATCTAAGGGTTGACAAATGTTTGGTGCTTTTCAGTCGGTCAACATGAATGTACCGAAAGGAGTTGGGTTAAACCCTAATCTCATGTATTTATTTTTTTCAGGATTAGGGATTAACCCAACTCTTTTGGGTACATTCGTGTCGACTGACTGAAAAGCACCAAACTTTTGTTTACTAAGGCAACACTGAAAAATGGCTTTGAACCCCATAATTTAAGGGTTGACTATGAGAAAACAAAATTTTACACATATGTCTCAAAATTTATTTTATTTTTAGAAATATTATTTAGGGATTGATATATATATATATATATATCTTTAAAGAGCTATGATTCTTAATATTTTTTAAGTATTTTAGGCAATAAATGGAGCATCATGCCACTTGCAGAGATTGATGGAAAGTTGGATGTCACCTCCTGAGGTTTTCCTATGGTTACGACTGACCATTCCTTTATCAGTTTACCAGAGCAAGGATAGCATTCTGGAAATCTCCAAGTCTATTGATTTAAGGGTCTTTTAAAATATGATTTTAGGGATCTTTCTTTCAAGGGGCATAGATTTTTGTCTGTTAATTTCAATATTTAGCCTAAAATAGCCATGTTCAAGTACTGAGGCTGATTTTGGCTTATTTTAGGATGACTGAGGTCAGAATCATGTTTGTGATGGTGAATATGCATGAGATTGAAAGGGCTGGATTTGTGACATAAAACAAGTTTTTAGCTTACAAGGGGACCCTACGGCAATCTGATTTTTATAATTTTTCCCGCTTCGGGTACGTAAAGTTCAGACCTCGAACAATAATTTCCCAAAGCCGTTCGATGCTATATTCATAAATTCTCGAGAAAATTGACTTCGAAGTTTTTCGAGCGCTTCATATCTAGTAAAGATGTTACCGTGTTCGAGCAGGGCGCGTGGCTCACCAGGTAAGATTCTGGCCCAGTAATCGCCGGGATGCTAGTTCGAGTCTCACTTCGGGTTCTATTTTTTCTTTAAATTCATATATTACTAATGTGATTGAAATATAAAAATCATCAAGTCTGTAGTAATTCACAGATATGTAATTATAATTTCCAATGAAAAAAAAACGCACTTCTCATTTCTAATTATATCCTATTTGAAATTGTGAATAAGTGACAAAATTATTATCCAGCAATAATATTCACACCTTGTAGATTAATAAAAATATAATTAGAAGAATAAATTAGGGTCTCAGGAATCAACCTGGGAGGAGTCCTTGTGGCTCTGGGAAAATGGGAGTGAAATGCGTCGTTGCATGTCACCTGCAACTCAAACATATTGGATTCAGCAAGAGAATCCAACTTAGCCTCTTTCACTCCCAACTCCAGCACGTAACCTACCCGAGGTGTCCCCTGTTAAGCCGAGCAACCCAGTGGAAGGTTGGGTAACCACTCCCAGCGGGAAGCTGGGTCGGCGAGCCGATCAGTGCTGGTGGCTCCAAGGCTCACAACCTTGGTAGTACTTTGGCCGGTGTGAAATATCACCGACCCCAATTACAGTTTTTCAACTGTCTCAAGAAAGCATGGAGGAAAATTCAGCAAAAGCTACTACCCCAGGTGGTAACCAATCCACCATCGCTTTCAGCGATGCATGCAGGCCTTCGGATTCTGGGGAGCCAGCACCAAAATGCTTGGAGGTGTCTGAGACTCCACTAAAGATCAAACACAAACATCGGAACTTCTTTGCTACCGTTAATATGAACTCCCTTTTGAAAACTGGTAAACTTAAGCATCTCACTGATACTCTCTCCCAACATCAAATTCTTATTACGGCAGTACAAGAAACGAGATTTACAGATGAACATCCTTTTGAGTCTCAGGGGTACAGAATATTTAAAGGCAAAGTTGGTAAACGTGTTGCAAAGAACATCCCTCACCTTGGCACGGGATTCATTGTAAATAGAAGAATTTTGGACTCGGTCGTAGATTTCAGTTCTCCCAACAGCCGAGTAGCAATCCTCACTTTCCGATGCACGAACAAAATGTATACTATGGTTAATGTGCATGCTCCAATTAATGAGGCAAACAAAAAAGACAGAGAAGGAACAGATGAATTTTGGGAAGAACTGGAGGATATAATGGCTAAAATTCCGGACAAACATATGATTATCTTGCTTGGTGATTTCAATGCTCAACTTGGCCGTGAAAGAAAATTCCGAAACATTGTAGGAAGTTACCCAGCTCATTACAGAACCAACCACAATGGAGAGAGACTTCTGGAGCTCTGTAAGGCGTTCAACCTTGTTATGAAATCTACTGCTTTCAAACACCTGCCAAGAAAGCAGAAAACGTGGACTTCTCCAAATCCAAAACTTGGTGAATTCCAAATCGATCATGTCGCTATTTCACGCAAGGCACACCGAGAGATCCAGAATGTAAAAGTCCTGAGAAGTGTAAATCTTGATTCTGATCACTACCTTTCCACAATCAAGGTTAAACTTCTTCCAAGAAATACCAGGAGGGTCTGCCGAAGAGAGATCAACAGGTTTGACACAGAGAAGCTACACTTGAATCACGAGTTTACTGAGAAGCTTGAAACTTTGGATCCACAGAATTGGGAACAACTACGAGATGGCATGGTGAGAACAGCTAAAGAGATAGTCCCGCTAACAAAAAGAAGGAAACATCTCTGGTGGACCAGTGAATGTGAAGCTGCAATAAGGCAGAGACAACTAGCATGGCAGAGATGGAACTCTAAGAAGAATTCAGATAACTGGGAGAGTTTTCTGTTAGTGAGGAAACATGCTGCAAAAACCATACGTGGGGTAAAACGTGCATACGACAAAAGTCAATTGGAAAAGATTCAACAAGACTTCAAGAAAAACAACACTCGAGATTTCTACAGAACCTTCAGACAGAATCTCACTAAATACACTCCACCTAGCCTACATTTCAAAGATCCTGAGGGAAAAACTGCCTATAATGACAAGGACAACTGCACTATCCTGGCAAATTATTTTGAGTCTCTCCTTAACTGTGAAAGCCCAGGATCCTCATTCTCATTTGAAGACAATCCAAATACAAACCCGGACTCTACACCACCATCCAAAGAAGAAATTATGCAGATCATTCAGTCACTTAAAAACAATAAGGCACCAGGCGAGGATTCAATAATCGCCGAATTATGGAAGCATGCTGGCGACGTAGCTATCGATAAACTAACAGAAATAATTAGTGAGATATGGGAAAAGGAGGAACTCCCTATTGATTGGACATCAGCTCTGCTTCACCCTCGTCACAAAAAAGGTGATAGAACGAATGTGAACAATTACCGTGGCATCTCCCTCCTTGCAATAACATACAAAATCCTTTCAAAAGCCCTTCAAACTAGAGCAGAGGAACAGTTGGATCCACAATTAGGGGAATATCAAGGGGGATTTCGGAAGGGACGATCGTGTGCCGAACAGATTTTGAACCTTAAATCTATCCTTTCATATCTGAAGCTTAGAAACAAACAGTTTGTAGTGACCTTCATTGACTTCAAAAAGGCTTATGACTATCGATCGACCCACCCTATTTGAAATACTGAAAGAACTGGGACTGGACAACAAAACAAGAGCAATCATTCAGAAAACCTTAACCAACACTGCGTCCAAAGTGAAATTCAGGGGAGAAATTTCAGAGCCCTTCGAAATCAAGACTGGTGTAAGACAAGGAGATGGACTATCTCCTTTGCTCTTCAACTGTGTACTCGAAAAAGTCATCCGGCAGTGGCGAAAAGTAATGAACATTAACAAGTCTGAAAATGGAGTCAGATTGGGCTACAAAAAACAGAACCTGATAGTTGACTGCCTAGCATTCGCAGATGACCTCGCAATTTTTTCAGACTCCCTCGATGCAGCCGCAGCGCAAATTAATGAACTCCAGATTCAAGCAGCAAAAGCAGAATTCATCACTAATATCAAGCTAGCGCCAAAAGAGCTGGATGTAGGACAGGGGAAAATCAAGCAAACGAAAGCGTTCAAATATTTGGGTGAGTGGATAGACCCCAATCTCTCCGAGAAGGCAGCTTTCGAGTCACGAATCAGGAAAATGGAAATGGCATACAATCTAACAAAGGCCATTTACAACAAGAAATCCATATCAACAAATGCCAAGTTAAGACACTACCAAACAGTCATCCGTCCAGAGGCTTTGTATGCTGCAGAGTGCCTTGCAATGCATCGCAAGGGACTAACAGAGAAGCTGGAAGTGAAAGAAAGAAAAATTCTAAGAAAAATCTTGGGTCCGGTAAAAGAAAATGGGGAATATAGGAGAAGGCACAACCACGAACTTTACACCCACGTGGAAAAAATAACTGATACCATGAGGAAAAGGAGAATTGCCTTTTACTGTCATATAACAAGAATGAACCCAGCACGATTGACAAATAGAATTTTCACCTACTTCCTCAAAAAGAAAACCAAGGGAGCTTGGTTCATTGAGGTGGACAAAGATTTACAAGAAGTGGGAATAACAGGCAACGATATTTGGGAACGTGCCACACTTAAACAAAAACTAACAGCACACCGATGTTTTCAAGAAAAGCCAAAGCTTCCAACTGGCAAGAAATGGACTGCAGAAAGGAAACAACAGCATCGAGAACTAATGCGAAAGTACTGGGAGGACGTTAAAGCTCGATGCAACAAGAAACAGTTGAAATGACGTGGTCCTTAGATGGCCGAATCGAAAGAAGAAGAATAAATTAGTGTAAACAATGGAATGAGTAAAATTGAATGTGATTAAATATTTGAATATGGCGGTTTATTCGAGATCTGTCATTATTATTTCGAATAACAGTTCTGAGTGTATCGTTTACCTTTGTCACGTTTTTCTACCTGCGAAGTAGCCACAGCTGCTCTAGCACAAAGGATTTGTGGGTATTCCAGGATGGGTGGAAGGGATACATACCACGTCATTCCCAAGGGATGCCTATTTGAAGTAGCATTTGACCGTTGGTTTCCAGAGAAGCAGATAGTGTTTCTTGGTGTGGTGGGTGATTCTTTGTAACATACTACGATCAAGAAGATCATAATGTCGGGCGTGGAGGACGACAAGCCGCCTGATGATTTATATATTTCAATCACATTAGGAGTATATGAATTGAAAGAATAAAAATTAGCACCCAAAGTGAAACTCGAACTAGCAACCCGGCGATTACTGGGCCCGAACGTTACCGGATGAGCCACGCGTCCTGCTCGAACTCGGTAACATCTTTACTGGATATGAAGCACTCTGAAAACTTCGAAGTCGATTTCCTCGAGAATTTATGAATATGGCATTGAACGGCTTTGGGAAATTGTTGTTCGAGGTCTGAACTTTACGTACCCGAAGCGGGGAAAATTACGAAAATCCGATTGCCGTAGGGTCCCCTTGTTAGTTGCAAGTTTATGATGCATTAAGGGTCGCTCTTGACAAGGTTATTGTACCTTGGAGAAGACTTGTTACTACGCCTATATTGGGATAAATACGGTATCCACAAGCTACATGTCTGAGGACTCATAGCCAATCAGAGAAGACTTCCATTTTCGACTGATTGAAGAGGATATTATCTTATGAAAAGTTGCTGTATTTTAATATTAACTATGGAAAAATGTTATTACAGTGATTAAATACTCCAGAATGAAGTAATTAGCATTGTAAGGAGCCCGCGCAATCGTATCCCAAATCTAGGAGAATGGCGGAAATTCAGTCAGATGGGAGAGCCAGGACTGGAAACTGGGTTCATTAGTGTGTTGAGATTTGGCGAGTGTTAACCGCAGAGCTAGGGGTGAGCAGTTTCAAGGTTAAGGAAGCCCGCACTGCAGCAAAGCTAGTAAGCGAGTGCCGATAGCATGGCAAGCCCGCACTTCTTGCGTAGAGGAAGCCAGTATTAAATTACAGTATTTTATAAATTGTTCGTGTGTGCGACAATGAGAAGCCAGCTTTAATATAATGCTTTAATAAGCAAGTGTATAGTGCGAGTGTGATATGCAAGCATTTATAAGGGATCTGCGGCATCCCAATTTCGAGATTCGACAGTTTTAAGAACGTGAACTGGGTGCTAGGAGAAAAGTGTTTATCTCCTGGCTGGAAGATCGTGCGCGCTGCGCAGTACACTCAAGTCAAGTCCAGGCCGGATCAGACCGAAAATTTGAAGCAGTAGTGTATTAACATTTGCAAAGCTCCGTGCATTATAATATGAGTAAGGCTGCAATTTTACTGCCGTGAGATATCGATTCCACGGATATTCACGATGACATTTTTTCAATATTTTATAACAAGACAGTTCACCGTTAAGATGTTGGCTGTTATGTTTGAGTAAATTATGCGCCAGGGGTACACGAGATGGAAGCATGGGGACTTCACGGAGCAACCTTCGATGTGAAATTAGAACATTGTACAATATGTCCAACTACTTCACGGCATTGGGCGACCAATTGACTTCATCTCATCTTCGAAGCAGTATTTGGTCTACATTTACGAACTTTATTCAACGGTATTGCTCGTTCTACATGGAAGTTTTCAAGAGTTATCGGAAGAAGGTTTTAGAAGACTGTCTGACTGGAGACGATGGCTGTCCAACCGATCAGGGGAGCCACAGTTCGAGTCCAATCTAAGACAGGAGGTGCTCTTGGAGGAATGCGAGTTCGATGTCCGAGATGGTTGTTTGTGGATCGTGGGGAACTAGGGTTCGATCCTAGGCTGGAACCGAATCACCAATTCATCTGGCTAATTTCTTTTCGCTTCAAGTCATCAAGAACTTCTACCATCAAGAACTTCTACCAAGGTACAGAGAATGCACTGTTTTTCGTAGTTTTGGAGTAGATTGATACATGTTGAGCACCAATTTTCTACTGTAGCCTTTTGTCTTCGATTAGTTGTGGTATTTTTCAGTAAACTTTAGCGTTGGATGTTTTCGTTTTCGATTCCAACTTTAATTTCTTTTGGCCTTAATTTAATCTACAAGATAGTCATATGGAATTTATTCCGTATATGGAATTTCTTTGAATCTTATTTAAATCTTTTCCTTCATTTAAATAGTGGAATTATATTCAGGTTTTCGTCTTCAACGTTTTTTTTATTTTTTATTATTCGTTTGTAGAGGATTAGCCTTGGGTATTTTTCTACGAGAAGATATATTTAGGGGAAGCGACCGACGTTTTATTAATACATTTAATTGAGATTGTGTGATAATCTCTTAAGTCATTTTATGGTTTTGGCATGAACATTTAGGACGATTTTATCGACTTGCCAAGTGTATTTAAGATACAGTGACTTTGATATCGAGTCGATAGTCAGTTTCAGCTGACAATTATTTTATTTTGAGATAGCATTGTTCTATCATTACCAAGCTTTGAGGAAACATAAATCTTTTGGAAGATTTAATTATTTTTGTTGATCGACGATTTTTATACACGTCTTGATCCAATTTCGAACTCAGATACGTGGAACATTTGTAAGACAGTAAATTTCATTGTTGTAACGTCAGAGACAATTGTAGTCTGGACTTTATAGCATTGTCGAGTTTACGTCAGTATGGAACGATATGTTCGTATTTTTATTAATATTCAAGGAACATTTAAATGATTCCAGCTTTACTGTGTTTAGTAAACTTGCAGAGGGAGTCAATCCTATACACATTTCAATGACTATGGGAGTTTTTTTTTATCTGTTTCTATTTCATTGCTATTTATTGTCTGGTGTTTTCGGCAATAAAGTAGTTTCATTCCTTTTTACAAGTGGGTCTTGCATGATTTATTTCAATTATAGTAAGGTTGTGTTATGGAAAGGGGGTACTCATGGTATGTGGCGCATTTATCCCATTCCGACCCGAGATTAGGTAAGGATCTCATGCTCCTATTGTAGTTAGCATCCTTGTCCAGTGTAGTTAGTCCATAATACTTCCTCTGCGACTGTGTGATTATCATAGAATTGCTTGTCAAGAGGGATTTTCAGGTTTTCAGCCGGGACCTTCAAGATTCTTCGATCCATTCTCCATTTTAGGATTTTGACAAGTCAACTATATGATATAATTACGGGTACAGTACCAAAGGGCTAAAATCAGAAGAATGGTACAAACTTTGGCTGAGAAGGTAGAATGGTATAGAATTCTAAGAAAAAGAAAGGCACACACTCAATCCCTCCACTGAGTGTGGCAGCCACTAAATTTAGGTTATTAATGTTTGAACTCTTTAACAAACACTTATTGCTTTACTCTCTGAGAAATCAGATTATCATTCATTTGTCTCTAGCTTAATAGTGGAGACAGTCAAATTTCTTGAGCAGAACTATCAAACTTTTTCGGTAAAATATAAAATTTGTGTCTACATTAAATGTTGATTCTATTTATGATTATTTTGTTAATTCCTGCAAAGAAACTCCCCCTGGAGCAGACACCTAGCGGGATATGGGATTGGTTATCATGGTACCCCAGCTGAGCATGGCATTGCTTCACCTACAGCTTGGTAACCTCCAATTCGAGGCTGGAGAATAAGTTTTATTCATGCTCCCTTGACACATTTCTAGCAGAACAAATTTCCGGTTGCAACAAAATGCATAACTTGGAGAGTGTGTGACCAACAAGAGTTAAGAAACTTTTGTTTAAGGCAAATAACATCATGCGAATTCCTTACCTGACCATCCTCCTCGTACGTGTTGATGTGGTGGAATACAAAGAAAGGGTTCTTTGATCTGTATTTGAGTGGAATAATCTTGCCTGTTTTCTTGTTAACAATGATGAACCTGTTCTGTAACAAAAAAAATATCACTCTGTTCAATAATTATCCAACTATAACCCATACAGCTAACATCAGGAGAGTGTCTTAAATTGCATTTAATTGAAAGTCAACACGTATCCAGCATGTCTACTTTGAACTCAAACTTGAGGGGCAGAGGGTAAGTTGTTTTTTATTTAACCTTCAAAGAAGAAGTGATTGTGGAACGACTCAAGTGGTCCAATGTGACCAATCAAGATTAATAATAATAATAATAATAATTAATGAAATTTGGGAAGACTTGCACAATTTCTTTAATATAGACATCAATGATAACCAAGTTGCATACGACTTTCATTTTATCGTTGAAAGTCGGTCAAACATCTATTTCAGGCACTAGGAAATTAATTGTAGCTCTCCACCCAATCTAATTGGGTACACTCGTGTTGGCCGACCGAAAAACTTCTAATAATAGCTGATCTGTTTAGTCCAAATTTGCCACCAGGAACACTGTGCTCATTATCAATACAGTATGTATGTATGCATGCATGAAGATAATTCAGCAGCAGGGCCCAGATTTTGATGACCTAAAAAAGTTAAAAAGAATGACCTATAAAATAACTGCAAAAATCCCATAAAATTACTTGACCTAAAAAAAATTGACCTAAACATTTGAATTGAACTGACATCATTTCTTCACAAAAAATTCCAAACAGACTAAGTCATTGTATGTTGAAATGAATTTAATAGCTACCTAATACAATTTAATTCTTTCTTCTTTATTTCTCCGTTAGGGTCTTTTGAGGACCACAAACCAATTTCAATGTTTAGTCCTTTGGTGTTCTTTCTTCTTCCAGTGCTCCTTCATCTTTTTGCTGGGTGTCTTCTTGCTCTCTTCCGACCATTTTGAGCCTGTTTTCTTATATTGCCTTCCTTGGAGTCCTTCCATTCCCAATACCTTTTTTTTTGAAAATTTCTCTCTCTAGTGCATCTTCTTCTCTTACATTGTTTTTTTCTAAATCTTTCTGTACTTCTTGAAACCAGGCTGTTGTCGATTTCTTTTTCCAAAGATATTTAAAAATTTGTTTGGTTAACCTGCTATCATTCATTCTATATAAATGTCCGAAAATTAACAATCGCCTCTTCTTTATTGTCTCCGTTATGTTTTCAATGTTCCGATATATTTCTTCGTTACTTCTTAATTTCCAAAACTCTGTAGTTCTTAATGGACTGAGAATTTTGTGTATAATTTTTCTTTCTGATACTTCTAATTTATCCAACTTATAATTTAGTATTAGACATTCACTGGCATATAAGCATTCTGGTTTAATTACTGTTCTATAGTGCTGTATTTTCAATTTCTTAGATAAACATTTTTTGTTATAAATATTCCTGTTTGTACCATATGCTCTTTGAATCTTGTGCACATTTTCATCTACAGCAGATTTTTCTAAGCCATTCTTCTGAATTATTTCCCCCAAATATTTGAACTTATCTACTCTCTTAATTTGACCAATTTTTGTTATTAGGGTTTCTGGAGCATTTTTAGTATTTGTCATAAATTTTGTTTTTTCTACAGAAATCTTTAAACCTGTTTTATTGGCTATCTCTTCTAATAGATTGATTTGTACCGTTGCATGAGCTAAGTTTTCAGAAAGTATGGCAAAATCATCAGCAAATGCCAGACAATTTACTTTAACACCACTGTTTTTTCTCCCTAGTGTTATAGGTGATATTTAAATGTCAATAAGACTAAATTCTTGGCACAACCTTCACCAGGCACACCTCTTCCTCAGTTCAAGATCTCCATCTCAAATTTGCCATTAGAACAGGTGGACCACTTTTCGTACCTGGGCAGTACCATTTCTGTGAGCTGTACCTGTGAGCAGGATGTGGATAAGAGAATTGGCGCAGCCCATGCAGCATATGGACGATTAGCGCACCGGGTCTTCATGAATAAAGATCTGTCCACGAGTACAAAGCTTATGGTGTACAAAGCAGTAGTCATTTCTACGTTGTTGTATGACTGTGAAACGTGGACCCTTTACCGACGTGATCTTAGGAAGCTTGAGCGTTTCCACCTACAAAAACTCAGATCAATCCTGAGGATTCAATGGGAAGACCGCATTACCAATATTGCTGTTCTGGAAAAGGCTCAAATCAACAGCATAGAATGATCCATAATAGGTCACCAATTTAGATGGATTGGTCATGTCTATCGGATGGATGATGCGAGATTACCTCGTCAAATGCTATATGGTGAACTATGCTATGGCACCAGACCTCATGGTGGTCCTAAGAGGAGCTACAAGGACCAATTTAAAGCAGACTCTGAAATTGACAGGTCTTGATTCACAAACCTGGGACATGCTGGCTGAAGACCTCTCAACTTGGCGCCATACCATATCGGATACTGTAAAGACATTTGAAAGGGATCAACGCACACATGAAGAGGCCAAGCGTCAAGCTAGGAAACTTCGAGCTGCCCAACCACGTCCTCCTCCAGCAATACTATGTGACTTGTGTGGTCGCTTGTTCCATGCCAGGATTGGACTCTTTAGTCACCGTAAACACATCCACAAACTGGACTGAAGGAAGAAGATTTATACTCTGATTCGAGTTAAAGCCGATGATGACGATGATGATAGGTGATATTATATTCTGCTCCTTCAATTTCTTATTCCAAAATACGAATTATTTTCACACAAATACTGGTTATTATTTCAGTCTAGTGTCTCTCCTGGAATGTGGATATTTCAAGAAATAGGGGTTGAACAAAGTTGTGAAGATTCTCATATCTTTGTATTCATCCCCAAGTTCAGTTCCGTTAATATCCAGTACCATACGCAAAAAAAAGCATCATAAACCATAAAAAATGTGAGAAAATGACTCAAAACATAAAATAATCTAATAATTCCCTAAAATGGCATAATGATGCGAAAAGCGAAAAAATGACCTAACAACAAAATACTTAGAAAAATGACTTAATAAATATGCATTTCTGTGATGTGGGGGCCATAAACAGGATTTATATGTAAGTTAGCAATAGCTGTGGTGAGCAATTTAAAGGATGACAAGTCATCAGAATCTGGGTATACAGTAGTTATGAAACAGAATTAAACTGAAATTACACTACAGTAAAAACTCGATTAACCATCATCGTTGGGACCGTGGTCGTGATGGTTGAGTGAATAGACTGATAACAGAAACACTGTATTATTCCTCCAAAACATGACCTCAATCAATTATATTATAAAGAGATATCACTCTCACAGTAATATATTTCGGAGCGAAAAGAAATTAAACACGATTGTAATAGCAAATAAAACTATTTATTACATGATAAAAAACATCCGTACAGTAGCTACAAATGTGGCAAAATAATGAACAGTAATATAAACTTGCAGGTGAAATACCGTAGTTCATGTAGCTTGAAAAATAGTCATTTTATCCTGCCTCTTTGATGCTCAAGCATTCATCGCGGCAATATTTCGTATTTTTCGGAGCAGTAGTGTCTGCGTTGGATTGGCCTCTTTTTGACTTTCAAACCATTCTATACACTTGGACAGCATTGTTTCAGCCTCTGAGTGGCTAATAGTTTGTTTTTCGTCATGGTTTGAACACTATGGTGGGCAGATACACTACTTCCCACTAAAATAGAGTAAGTAAACAAAGCGAACACATCACTGCACCCTAAAGTACTTTGTTATTACAGTATCATTAGGCTACGCTATTACAGCAATGACGGTTAACAGAAACTGACGGTTTAAAGAGTGACGGTTAAACGAAGTTTTACTGTACTTAATTCTACAAGTATGAAGTTCTTACAGTTTCATCTGGATGCCAGTCCATACACTCCCTTAGAGATCTGCCCTTCACCTGGATGGACAGTAACTTCACTAGGTTGAGAACCAAAGGCTGCTCAATAAACACAATGTAGTTCTCTGACATACCAAAGCTATGATAATAGCTTACACCATTTGGCCAACTCGAAGGTATGTCTGTCAAAATGGAAGCTTTACGTAAACCTGAAAAACAAGGTGCCAAGCTTAGTTAAGAACACAAAAGGCAAAATATGACACACGAAATTAAACAAGAACACTGTACTGCAGGATGTAATTGAATACATTAGTATGAAGCTAAATGATGACACTTGATAAGAAAATTATCAGAGTGGCCAAGGTAATTTTCTTGCTATACAAAGATAGGAGAAGACCTGGAAAGAAGCAACTTTCTGGAAAAGGAGCACTTTTGAAACACATAAGAATAATGTCACATATCCAACCGACTTATGATACAATCATTTACCACCTCCCTTCTACCACCTCACCTTGAAGGACTCGGAGGTGGGTTATCAACTGATACTGAAGATCAGGGAAGCTTCATTCTTAAATATAGATAATTTTCCATTTATTTTCCACTTGGCTTTCTTTTTCCCCTCCATCTAACCCAGAGCAATGTATAGGTTTGCATCCTTCCCAATGCCATTCTTTTACTCTTCTCCACGGATGATGATGATAATTGTTGTTTTAAGGGGCCTAACATGTAGGTTATTGGCCTCTAATTGTTTGGGTGATAGTGAAAACTCTCAATGAAATGAACCTACTACTACTGCCACAACTACTTCTAACTACAAACTTATAATTAGCTTACAAACTAGAAGAAGGGAAAATAAAAGGAGAAACTTAAATAAAAGATAGGAAGAAAAAGGAATGCCCTCAACCCTCAAAGAATGTGGATTGAGGGACATAGAAAGCAGTAGAGCCAGAAAGAAGTACAGCCATGAAAGGCAGATAGGAAAGGGAAAGAGGAGCGAGTCCATCCGAAAGTAAATGAAAGAAGGGAAATACGGACCCAGCTCAGGAATCCCTCGGGGTTGCCAAGTACTGAATTTACCAGCAGCGAGCCCTTGAGGGTGTAGCACTATCGAGTGTGCACCACGAGGCTACATACAACCTGCATCCTTAAGGGCCTTGTGCAGAAGGCAGGGGATAACAACATAGAAAGCTAGAGGTCTGATCCCTTGAAGAATTAGGGAGTTATGAAAGATGAGACAAAGGCCAATTAAGGCAGGAAATTGAATGATTCCCTAGGCCTCGGATGCCCTAATACCGACGGGGTCTGAAGGAAACAAGAGTTGACCAAGGGAGGTCAATGGCAAAGATGACAGAGGAACCCGGCACAAGTAAGTAGAAGCAATGCTGGACTCTACTGTGGTCCCGTGGTCACCAATCCACGTCCCACTAGTCGTGAGCAGATGAAGAATCGTGCAAAAATTTTGGATAGCTCCTCATTGCTATCAAGGAGATTGATGCCCCACGAATGCCCTTTGCAAATGGCATTGTGACTGGCCGTGGAAGATTTCCAGTTTTCATATATTGCTGCGGGCATGTTTTGCGCAAAGGGAACTCTGCTTAATACACTTTCGTTCTTCAGAAAAATATGGTACAGTGGAACTTGGAAAATTCGAACCTCAAGGGACCAGTAAAAGAATTCGAATTATCCAAACATTCGAATTAAGAAAGTTCTGTGAAAAGGGTAGAGAAAATATATTATATTACGTTTACATAATGATTTACGTTCAACAAAGCAGATTAACAGACAACGGTACTTTATAAAGACTGTATCGTGAACAACCTCAAAAGTTTCAAATGAAAAATAAAACCAAAATGTAGATTCACCTATTTTACGACAGTACTAATCCAGCAATCTAGTTTAGTCTCAGAGAAATCTACTGTTTTTCAAAATAGTTTGAGATTTTTACCTGTTTCCAACAACGAAGACTCAGCCATCACAAAAGAATGTAACAAATTTAAGGAACGGAAAACAGAACCACTTACGTCATTTGTTGCTTGGGCTGCACTCGGAACAGTTTTTTTTGGGAACTGACCCAACTGTTTGGCTTCCGAACGGCTTCTTACAATAAAAACTTTGAATTATCCAAAATATAATTCGAATTAACCACGATTTTTTAGCATTGGTTGTATATAAAATGCTAGGGACCAAGAGAAAAATTCGAATTTAAGAAGATTTCGAATTATAGAAGTTCGAATTAGCCACGTTCCACTGTATATTAAAACAATTGGACATTAAAAATATTTCTCTCATGTACTACAGTGAAACCTTTCTAAAAGACCACCCCTATTAAAAAAAACATCCCTCTTAAAGACAGATTTTTCTTGGAACCGATTTAAAACCTCATAAGGTCAAAGTATTTGTTACCTCTATTTAAGGATCACCCCTCTCCCCGATCAAAGACCAGGCATTTTCTCAGTCTGACCTCTTTCAAAAAACCGCTTCTCATCTGCCTTCCCATTGCAGATGATGTAAACAATGGTTCTGTTGGCACAGAACTGCCTCACCATACAATGTCATTAGAAAAAGTGTAAAAAATACAAAAAACGGCTCTCCTAGAAGATTGTTCAAACCCAGAACAAATTAATGGACTTTCGAACTCACTCAGAGACATTCTAGAAAGTGAAATTTAAAAAAAAAAGTGCTAATCTAAAACAGAGATCAATTCGTAACTTTTTATAATGACAGAGCTCAGAAAAATAACTAATTGTAATCAATTGTGTTTTCCAACTATACTTTATTAATAATGCAGTATAAAATTATTTTTAATGCCTGCCCCTATTAAGAGACCACCCCTCTAAAAGACAAGTTTTCTATGGAACCGTCACTGGTCTCTTAATAGAGGTTTCACTGTATGTGCATTTCTCATTGTCACCATACATGGCAATACTTTCATTCTCCGGTGACGGATGGAAAAGAAATTTCTCCGTCAAAAATTTCTGACATTCACAAGAATTAGTTGGATTATGTCGAAAAGCATTGCTCATTAGTGACATTCGTCAACTTTCCAACATTCTCAGTAATAGATAAGAAGAGCACTCACCATCTTTGGCTTTTCCTGAATCTGCAGAAGGGAACTTGACAATGTGGTATTTTCCTCCTGTGATAAAGGATGTGCCTATGGTGTAGCAATTTCCATCCTCATCCTGGTATGAATGTGGGCTACTGAGATGAATTCCTACAAGTTTGTTTAAGTCAACCTGGAAAACAATAGTGCATCAGTTACTGTCATTCATGGTAGAAATTAACCTACAATCTCACATGCGTTAACCAGGACTTTTAAGCGGTCCACCTCGGTGAGAGGCAAGTAGCTAGAAGAATAGCCGACATTATCATGCATAAGGGAAGCGTGAGCTGTGTGAAAGTGGGAGGAGAGAGATCGGACTGGTTGAAACAGATGAACGGCCTGAATCAAGGAAGTGCACTGTCACTGTTACTTTTCATTGTGGTGATGGATGACATAATGACCCGAGTGGCACAAGTAATTGGGGAAGGAAAGATGAAAGCAATGGTGTTTGCAGATGATTTGATGATTTGGGGAAACAAGGAGGTGGTGGTACAGGAGCAGTTGGCATGTGGGAAGGAATAATACAAGGATATGGCATGAAATTTAGCATAAATAAGAGTGAGATGGTGATCACCAGGAAGAAGGAAAGAACTACAACGGGAATAACAATTGGTGGGGAACAGCTGAAGAAAGTGGAGAGTTTCAAGTATCTGGGAAGCCTGATACAAGATAATGGAAGGAACGATAGAGAAATAAATGAGCGGGGGAGACAGGCAGAAGCAATCCGGAGGAGTGTGAGAAGCATGATATGGAGCAAGGATGTCCTCAGAACAGCAAAAAGATTATATATCGGACGTACTATGTCCCTATCCTGACGTATGCCTCGGAGACCTGGGTTATGAAAGGAAGAGAGGAGAGCAGAATACAGGCAGGTGAGATGAGATTCTTGTGAAGCAGTATTGGAGCTACAAAGATGGACAGAATAAGAAATGAGAGGACCAGAGAATTAATGAAGGAGAAACCATTACAGGATGGTATAGAGAAATGTAGACTTAGATGGTATGGACATGTAAAACGAATGGAGGAGAAGAGGATGATGCTCAGGAGGATACACGAGACGAAGTGGGAAGGAAAGAGACCGAGAGGAAGACCGTGAGACAGGTGGCTGAAGGGGGTGGAAGAAAGCGTGAAGAAGAGAGGAGAAGACTGGACAAGGGTGGAGGCAGAGAGATGGTGGGAAGACAGAAGACGGAGAGGCTTGTGTTCCAAACAGACCCGGCCAGTGGCTGGAAACTATGCAAGATGATGATCATGATCATGCATAACCACACCGGAAAGAGAAAAGACAAATAATACAAGTTATTAGAAAGCTGCAAAATACACCCGAGTACACGAGGCTGATGATAATGTTTAAGTCCGTAAATGAACAGAATTTTCAAGAAATTGAGGAAATTACAATTTGTGTAAATCAATTGACTCGAATCAATTACTCAATTAGTCGCTTGGATTGTATAATCAACATGTTGACCATGCATGGTCTAGTTTTGGCAATTATAGGTTTACAAAAATATCTTGTATCCCCATAATTTATGGCTGCTACTCTCCAGGTGAATATTTATCAATAAGAATCAAGATTATTCTTTGTACAAATAAATTCATGCAAAATTTGAACAAAAAATTCGATGTTGAGCAGTTTTGATGGTAAAGGTCTGTGGCAGATGACCGGACAAAAGAGTGACATTATTAAGGGCCCTAGTAAGGGACTCTAAAAAAAGAAACATTCATACATTGTAATTATTTGTTTGAGTGAACTTTTAAAACACAATTTATGGTATATTTTGATTTTTAAGAGTTCTTTTAAACAGAGCTTTGTTGTTGCTTATGGAGTATTTGGGTGCATGTGAAATTTGTGTGATAGGCTGTGTTATTGTGATGGCTGTGCTAGTGTATGCATTTGTAAATTGGGTTAGGATTGGGGAATGAGGCAGCCATGGTCTTAAGTTAGGAACTGTGGAGGTCATGAGCGAAGAGCTCTTTGGAGGCCTGAAGATTCTTTGATTGTTTCTTTACTCTGTGCGAGTTTTGTGTGCTTTTCTTTCTTTTGGCATAAAAAGATTCGAAGAAAGAATGAAAGGTTTCCAGTCACCAGCATCAGATATAATTTATTATATTAAAGTACCGTACCTAGATAGATATTAAAGTACCTATTCCTAGTACCTAAAGAACCATCCCAGCATTTATTAAGATTGGCAGACATACATGCTTTTACTTACTTTCTCACAGGTTTCTAAATTATTAATATCGATCCTCCGAATATTATTTGTTTCTGTTGCAGCATAAACAGAATCTTCATAGGTAAATAGGTTGATTGCATCATTGTCTGTGAGATCTGGAACCTGAAACATTCATTAAGATAATGATGTGTGGGCCAAAACACCTGAAATAACTGTGGAACATAGCATTTGTATGTTCAGTTTGAAAAAGTTGCAGCACTATTCACGATTACATGTACCATCAGGTGTTCATCCAGTCAACACGCAATGCTGATCTTTAAGAGGGTTTCCAAGACAAATATAAAAATGACCTTAAATCAAGCTTTTATGTATGAGAAATCCTTCATTGGTGGGGTTTAGTTGAAATCTAACCTTTCATGAACCAAGAAATGTAAACTAATCATGCAATGCTGTTTCTATATCGTTTTGAACAGACATTTAATTTTGAATGGGTTCAAAGAAACACGATGACTGCAGCAATCTAATTACCGGTATCTGATTCTGACAGTCATGTCTTGAACAATACACGAGTGTGTCCTTGTAAAGATTCTGCACTGTATGAGAAAAACTACAGAGAGTTTAGTTTGGATGTATAGGAGACCCTCGCTAGGCCGCTCGCCTTGTAAAGATTCTGCACTGTATGAGAAAATCTACAGAGTTTAGTTTGGATGTATAGGAGACCCTCGTTAGGCCGCTCGCCCGCGGCGCGAGCCTGTCTCCCGCCACGCACTTTTCCGTTATGCGGCGCTGTGCAGCACTGAGTCATTGAGTATAGGAATTTGTACTTACCTAGTTCACAGCTGGTGCTGAAAATGTTCGCCATTCACTACTACACATCGCTGGCACCTTTTTATGAAACTGGCATGTACTTTCTGAAGTTCCTCAGCACCGATTGACTGTATTTCAGCTGTAATATAGTCTAAGCTCATTTATAGTGGAGGGTTTCTCGCATACACTATTTTTAAGCGTCCCCCACAAATAAAAGTCACATGGTGATAAGTCTGGGCTTCGCGGTGGCCACACGTTCCGACTTATAATCCTAGTACCAAAAATGTGATGCAGTTCTCTCATGGATGCTTCGTCAGTGTGAGCAGTGGCAGAATCTTGTTTAAAATAAGTTGACAATCGCTCTCCGTAAGTCAGTCCTTCAAAAAATTGGTCAAGGATCACATTGAAGTACAAATTTAAGTACAAATTCCTATACCCAATGACTCAATGCCGCGATAGCGCGGCATAACGGCAAAGTGCCTGGCGGGAGACAGGCTCGCGCCGCGGGCTAGCGAGGGTCTCCGATACATCCAAACTAAACTCTCTGTACAATATTATGAAAGTAGTGCAGATTGCTGCAGGAATTGTTACATAAATGCTTAAATAACATCACCCTGAACATCTATTCTCTAGGATTAGATCAAAGGAACAAACAACAATTCAAATATAGGATACTTACCTCAGTGCACAAATTACAAGTGGATAATCACTAAATACCATGCCATTTTACTTGTACCAAGCACCCACAAACAAGATACATATACAGTGTGCAATTTTCTTAGAATGGTATCGACGTTTAACCGTCTCCAGAGTTAATGTGTAGCTTTAGATGTCAGGTGAAATGGCTGACTTGAGGAGGGGGATGATGTCACCACAATGAACTAACAAGCCAACAGTGTTATGACTTTTAGGTAATAATGGTTGCAAAAGCTGATGAAATGGTTACAAACACAATACATAATATACTGCCATTGAAAGCATGTGAGTATATCTTTCTTGGGTTGCAGTGCACAGCAATGAATGCATGCATGAGCGAAAGGTTAAAATTGTGTATTTTAAGAGTGGTTTTATGAGGAAGCACTAAAAGAGACCAGATAACCACAGGACATATCTTGTGACAAAGTCAAGCTTTTGTTTTCTAATTTGAAGGTTATTAAAGTCTAAACTTACCTGCATATTTCATATATAATAATAATAATAATAATAATAATAATATCGTATGGCCTCGAGTGCCGGGTGCAAGCTTTGTAATTTGACACCCAGAGGGTAGCTTGCATGTCGAATTTCGTTGTTCCTTGAATCACTATGAAAGTCAAGGAGGTTAGATATGTAAGCTCCTTGAACACTATAGCGCTTTCTAGTAGAGAAATGAGGAACTTTGTGTTTGCGGATACTCTCAAGATTAATTTTGCCATCATGAACACTGCCTACTGAATTCAAATGGGTTCTTTAACACGCCAACTACGTATGACATGCTTGTCGTATTTTTGCCGCCTTTCAAAAATCACTTACCACGGCCAAGAGCGAACCTGCAATCTTGGGGTTAGTAGACCGACACGCTATCCACTCACCCACCGTGGCAAGCTATAATTCATATGAGACAGTGTATGCAATAGGCCCATTATCAACGTAGCCTACAAACTTTTCAACATTGCCTTGAAGCTCATAATGTTATCACAAGAGGAGATCTTGTATGCTCAACATCTCTAGCAACTACTCTAGATTCTAAATAATTCTGTAGCTTTCCCCTGATGTAATATAGATATTATAGCGAGTTAAATTAGCAAACGCATTTATCTGTTCGGCAATGAGCAAGTTGATTGGCAACCTCTTACTGACTTCTCATAGAGAGGTTGGTTGGTTCTTAAGTTTAGGGGCTGCGACAATGCGGTCATGTAGCCCCGTGTACTTTGGGTGTGTGTAGAATCTGTCTGATAACCGGTGTTAACTGTGATGACTGTATTAGTGTGTGTTATCTGTTTTTTAATTCAAGTAAGAACTGCAGACTTTTGAATATTAAAATAGTTCCTACTTTTGCTGCCAAATGCCATCGTCAACGACTACTAGTTCAGAACTTAGTTACCAGACACCACCACAGTCGGCTCTTGGCAACGAATGTAGGAACCTAAGGGTGGGTATACACTTGCGCGCCGCGCACTGCGCGCGGTGCATGCGCGGCACGTGTGTTGCTCGACCAGAATTATTATTTAAACGAACCTCTCGCGATCCATAGGAAACCCACGAACATTCACTTGTCAGTTTGGAGTGTGGTAAATATAATCATGTCTCCGCCGCACCAGGAAAACCTCGCGATTGCGATGATGAGTGGTGTAGCTGTTTTAATGGAACGTTTGTGCAAAAAGAAAAAGAAACGACGACGACGTTGGTGGCACACTGACATGTTTAAAAAAAGGAATGGTGCGGAGCTAATGATGGACTTGAAGTCATAAGAAATAAGCGGCCAGTATAAGAATTTTACTCGAATGTCACCTTCTGACTTTGAGAATCTGCTGCAGAAGATTGGACCCCACATTTCCAAAGAAGATACGTATTTCCGCCCTGCGATTTATTTTACTTTTCTCACGCCGGTATGAAGACAGCAGAGATATCACCTTCTCCATGCATTGGTCCGCAGATATATCCATCTCAGCTCCTATTTCCCTCCAGGCATCTGCTTTTAGTCTATTGGTTTCTTAAAATGATCCTTATGTTGAGGATCCCACAGAAGAGGCTTTTTGCGATAAGCATCGAACATTTTATCACAGATTCGTCTGACCACTCCATTATCACCACTCAAAACGCACAAATATTGCAATCAGATGCGCGCGAGAAACAACGAACTTCTCACAATCCCGTCCAAATCTGAACTGCGAACACTCAAAGTGCGCGTGGAAAAAACCGACAGGAGATGGATCGTCGTGCGCCGCGCGCGCGCAGCTTCGAAACCCCGTACTAATCTAGCGAACTTGCTGCGCGCGAGCGGCGCGGCGCGCAAGTGTATACGCACCCTAAGAGCGTTGTTTACATTCTTAACCTATATAATTTAGCTTCACACAGGTGTAATTAGTGGAAGGTTCTTTAACATGCCATAAATCTATGACATGGGACCGCCAGCTTTACTTTCCCTCCGAAGGAAGGCATACTGAGGGATGCAAGAAATGTCAATAACATTCTTGAAGCATACAGAGAATAGCTTTATTCTTGTCACGTCGACTAACATACCAAGTGCTGTTTGAAGTGAGACATCATTGCAATGCCCTATGCATGTGGAAGTGCTCATTGCTTTACTGTTTGTGGAAGATGTCTAGTTACCTGCATTCAGTTTTCAACCATTTTTGGCACACTTGATTTTATAAAGTTTGTCCATTGGATACCGCACTGTGCGAGGAGTAACGAAGAGTGAAAATGTGCTGGTTGCCTATCTCCAACACACAATATTCTTCTTCTGGATTTAAGATCTCACTTATCTACTGTGATTTTGGAGACACAAGGGTGAAAATAAAAGCATGGCGATTAAAAGAGAAGGAAATACAGGAAAATTGCCAAGACAGTCTGAAGAAATTGCTCCCATTAAACGAGGTAGGAAATGTGGAAGAAGAATGGGCAAAGTTCAAAGAATGAATCGTCCACTGTGCTGAAGATCAATGTGGAAGGGTATCTGGTAAAAGGAAGGATAAGGAGACTCCTTGGTGGAATAACAGAGTAAAAGAGGCAGTGAAAGGAAAACAAAAGACCTGGAGGAAGTGGATAGTAGGCAACCAGGTTGAGAACAAAGAAAAGTACCAAGCGGTAAAGAAAAAATGCCAGAAGGTGGTGCAAGAAGAGAAAAGGAAGTGCTGGGAAAACTTCACAGAAACTTTGCAGGAAAATGCTAAGGGAAGCCAGAAAGTGTTGTAAGGATTGGTTAGGAACAAAGTGAAAAGCAGAGAAGAAACAAAATTTGTGAAGACAGACAGGACGGGTTTTGACACAAAAAGAAGAAATACTGAAACATTGGGAAAACTATTTTGACAAATTACTGAACGTCGAATCCAAAGTATTGATAGAGGAAAGAAAGGAGGATGAAAAGACTGTAGAAATTCAAGGTGAAGATATAACAATGTTAGAGATAGAAAGTGCCATAAAGAAGATGAAAAGTGGGAAAGCAACAGGAATGGATGAGGTAGCTATGATTAAGGCAGCTAGACCCATAGGGATGCAATGGTTGTACAGATTGTTTCGGGTGATGTGGAAAAATAAGGAAGTACCAGAAGAGTGGGGTAAAGGTCTAATAATTCCCGTCTTCAAGAAGGGAGATGAAAAAGATTGTAACAACTACCGAGGAATCACCCTCATCTCACATGTGGCAAAGGTATTTGAACGGATACTCAAAGGACGACTGAGGATGGTAGTGGAAAAGGAAATGGAGGAAGAACAATATGGATTTCGAAGAGACAGATCAACTTTTGATCTTATTTTTACGATGAGGAATGTGATGGAGAAAAGGTGGGAATACAGAAAGGATTTGGTGATGACCTTTATAGATATCGTGAAGGCATATGAAAGTGTGCCAAGACAACTGGTTTGGGATGCATTGATAAGGAAGAAAGTAGGTAGAGCTGAAGTGGAAATGATTAAAGCCATGTATCGTCAGTGTGTCAGTAGCGTGAAGACCAAGATTGGACAAACAAACTGGTTCAATGTAGAAACAGGTCTCCGACATGGGAGTGTATGGTCCCCCTTACTTTTCCTCACCGTCATGGATGGAATCCATAATCGAGTGGAACTGAAAATGGGAAGTAAAGGGACGAAGGCCCTACTCTTCACTGATGACATAGTGATATGGGGGGACGATGAATTGGAAGTCCAAGAACAAGTAAATGTTTGGAACCAGGAGATAGAAGAGCATGGAATGAAAATCAGTGTGGAGAAGAGTCAGACGATGGTGATGACAAGAAATGTGTGAGATGGTAGGGAGAATATTGCAGTAGATGGAAAACCATTACAAGTTGTGAAAAGCTTCGAATACTTAGGGAGTGTCCTAACAGATGATTGAAGGATAAGTGAGGAAGTTGGTAAGAGGACCCAACAAGCAAATGGGTTTTACCAGAGTGTAAAGGGTGTGGTGTGGAACCAGAAATGTAAAAAAATCTTGTATTCAACGTATTACACACCTATATTGACGTATGCAGCAGGCACGTGGACAACAACTAAATGGGAGGAAAGTAGAATCCAGGCGGCAGAGATGAAGTACCTTAGAGGTATAATTGGAAAGACCCGCAGAGACAAAATCAGAAACAAGGAAATTAGGGAGAAAACAGGATTCCCAAAGTCACAAGACAAAAAAATCGAGATCAGTAAGCTAAAATGGTATGGGCATACGATGCGAATGGGAGAAGACCGAGTCCCGAAGCGATTATTTACTGAGAAAGTCATGGGAAGGCGCCAAAGGGGAAGGCTGAGTATGAGGTGGAGGATGCAGTGAGGGAGAGCGTTGAGAAAAGAGGAGTGAGAGTGGAGGATGTACTGGAAGAGGGACGAGAGTGGTGGAGAGATAAAAGTATGGAGGTCCTTGATTCACACCCCAATCCAGATCACTAGAACCGGAAAATGAAGAAGAAGGGTGACAAACTTAGAAATTGTGCTCCAAAATATTTATGAATGGCTCATGTCATGTGCTGTTTCTTGTAAATTGCCTTGACTACAAGAAATGGTCATTTCCAGAATTGTTGCGATCTATTGCATCCTACGAGAGAAGAAAAAGAGCACCGGGATGAAACTCTCCCTCCATCCAACATCTTTCAGTACAAACCGCATGAAATGACGTGATATGCTGAATGGCGTAGCAAGCACTATTGTTGGAATTTTCACACTTTCTACAGAATTAGCTTCTTTAGTTAGTTAGTTTCTCTTGTTGAATGGATGTAACAACATTTATAAAATAATATGTCATTTTAATTTGCGATGTTTGTTTATTCATAACTGTGGAAGTTAAATAAAACAAAATTAGGCCGATTTTATTGTGTGGGAATGAAAACTGGATGGATTCAGAACATCTGATTCATTAAAAGGGGCAACATATACACACATCAAAAAAAGTTTTGCATCACCTCGGTTCCCAGATCTCCGGCATATAGACGTTGACTGTGTATATTGTATCCAAGATACAGTCCCTTTGACTGTTCATAGCTGTCACTAAAACTGCTCAAAGATGTAAACAACCATGCATGAGCAGGGCCTATTAGACGGAGGGGGTACGACAGCCGATCAGTTCCAGTCATTCCACCAGGACGAAGGTACGCTGCTCATGTTGTCTGTAGTTCTACCATGCCTAGAAGGTCAATACCGCAGTTCGATCGCGTCCGCATTGTTACTTTGTGTCAAGAAGGGCTCTCAACAAGGGAAGTTTCCAGGCGTCTCAGAGTGAACCAAAGCGATGTTGTTCGGACATGGAGGAGGTACAGAGATACAGGAACTGTCGATGACAGGCCTCGCTCGGGCCGCCCAAGGGCTACTACTGTAGTGGATGACCGCTACTTACGGATTGTCGCTCGGAGGAACCCTGACAGCAATGCCACCATGTTGAATAATGCGTTTCGTTCAGCCACAGGACGTCGTGTTTCAACTCAAACTGTGCGCAATAGGCTGCATGATGCGCAACTTCACTCCCGACGTCCATGGCGAGGTCCAGCTTTGCAACCCCGACACCATGCAGCGCGGTACAGATGGGCCCAACAACATGCTGAATGGACCCCACGGAATTGGCATCACGTTCTTTTCACCGATGAGTGTCGCATATGCCTTCAACCAGACAATCGTCGGAGACGTGTTTGGAGGCACCCTGGTCAGGCTGAACGTCTTAGACACACTGTCCAGCGAGTGCAGCAAGGTGGTGGTTCCCTGATGTTTTGGGGTGGCATTATGTGGGGCCGACGTACGCCACTGGTGGTCATGGAAGGCTCCGAAACGGCTTTACGATACCTGAATGACATCCTCCGACCCATAGTGCAACCATATCGGCAGAATATTGGAGAGGCATTTGTCTTCATGGACGACAATTCTCGACCTCATCGTGCACATCTTGTGAATGCGTTCCTTCAAGATAACGACATCGCTCGACTACAGTGGCCAGCATGTTCGCCAGACATGAACCCTATCGAACATGCCTGGGATATGTTGAAAAGGGCTGTTTATGGACGTCTTGACCCACCAACCACTCTGAGAGATTTACGCCGAATTGTCGTTGAGGAGTGGGACAATTTGGACCAACAGTGTCTTGATGAACTTGTGGATAGTATGCCACGGCGAATACAGGCATGCATCAATGCAAGAGGACGTGCTACTGGGTATTAGAGGTAGTGGTGTGTACTGCAATCTGGACCACAAATGCTGAAAGTCTAGCTGTATGATGGTACAACATGCAATGTGTGGGTCTCATGAGCAATAAAACGAGCTGAAATGTTGTTTGTGTTGATCTCTATTCCCTTTGTATTTAACGGTTCCGGAACTCTTGGAACCGAGGTGATGCAAAACTTTTTTTGATGTGTGTATAAAAGGAAGCTGGTATGATTCCTGGGACAAACAGATGGGAATAATAGCAGGAGGGTACTCAATACCATACATTAATATTATTTAATACGCTTTGTAATAATACACATAATTACCAGTAGTCAATATGAATCAACATTTACCAAACCAACATGGCAAACACACCGGTACATGCATTTTGCTCAAGACATAACTTTCTGCCTGTGCATTATGAATATTTGGCTACGGTAAGTGTACATTAAGTATCCTTTAGTTTGAAAATAAGTAGCTGTACTCGTACTTTTCCAAAAGATCTTCAGATCAAGGAACACATCTGGTGTTCTAAATGTGCTGTTTAGAGACCATATCTTCAACAATCGAATTGATTTGGTTGGTTCCTCAGTTTAGGGGCTCCGACAATGGAGCTCCGTGTACTTCGGGTGTGTGTAGAATTTGTCCGATAACTGGTGTTAATTGTGATGGCTGTATTAGTGTGTGTTGTCTGTAATTCAGGTAAGGACTTCAGAGTCAGACTATCAATTTCAAGTAGTTCCTACCTTTGCTACCAAATACTACCGTCAACGACACATAGCCGAGAACTTAGCTACTACTGTAGATGCCACTGCAACCTGCACCGAATGTTGGAACTTGTAGAGCGTTAATCAAATCTAACCTACAAATTTAACTTCACACAATTGTAGTTAGCGGGAGGTTCTTTTACATGCCATAACTTTATGGCCGCCGGCTTTATTTTCCCTCCAAAGTAAGGCATACTGAGGGATTTTTAACGCTCTTAAAAAATCCGACGACTTCGGCCGGGTTTGAACCCGCGATCTTGGGCATAGAAGCTCAGCAATGCTACCAACTACGCCACCGAAGCCGCTAACAATTAATTTATTACATCTCTTAATTCTTGTCATCGATCATGTCTGCGTGTGTAATCTTCATGAAGGGCCAGTATAAAAGAAACCTACAGACTTATTATTTAAGTCTGCCTATTTAGAAGGCTTGTCCTAGAGCAGGGGTCTCCAAACATTCCAGCCTTAGGGCCATACTGATTACTCCAGTAAGTTCCGAGGGCCAAAACCATATTATCATTGTTGCCGGTGGTAAAAAGTGAAATAGTCCACTGATGAAAAAAAAGTCCGAAAAAGTACGCAACGTTGAAAAAAGGCTGCAAATCGGACTAAAGTCCGCAAAACGGCAACACTGCATATTATTAATTTTCCTGTCATTATCTGTAATTTCTAGATTAGTCGTAGAGTACGAGCCATGAGGAGTAACGTGACACGACATCTGGTGGACACAAGCGGAAATAGGTAGTACCTTCTATCGCTAACAGATGGCGCTAATAGCACGTACAGAGTAATCTCGTTGGTTCGAGAGAGTTCTGGTGTCTTCCACTCACTTCTAGATGGCAGTAATTGGAATATATAAGAAGGCTAGTTGCGCAACCACAAGTCAGTTCCTATGACACTGTTGTGAAATAAAATAGTGCGTACCTCCTTAAAACGTGTTTGTGCGTGTTTAAGTTTAAGACATCTTTGTAACAGTATTTTGATTTGAATTGTTGCTTTTGTGTGTGATTTAGTAGTATGGAAAAGAAGCGAAAAATTGATAGTGAATGCAGAAAATTCAAAGATGAGTGGAACATTCAGTATTTCGTAATTGAGTCCAGTAACAAGGCGCTATGTTTGATTTGCAATGAAAGCATAGCCGTTCTCAAGGAATATAACATTAAACGTCATTATGAAACAAAACATTTTCAAAATTACTCAAAATATACAGGAAGTTTGCGGACAGAAAAATTCGAAGCTATGAAGCGCGGATTGAAATCGCAGCAATCTTCATTTACGAAACTCAAAACCGAACAAGAGGCTGCAACTCGTGCCAGCTTTCGTGTGGCTCTTGAAATTGCAAAACGTGGAAAACCATTCACCGATGGAGAAGTGATCAAAGAATGCATAATTGCAGCAGCCGAAGAAATGTGCCCTGAAAAGGTAAATTTATTAAAAACTGTCAGTATGTCAGCAAACACTATGGCTCGAAGGGTAGAAAACATCGCTGAAAATATATCCTCTCAACTGTTCGACAAAAATGGAGATGATGAGTGGTTTTCTTTGGCCTTGGATGAGTCAACGGATGTGTCAGATACTGCTCAGGTGTTGATTTATATTCGAGGAGTAGATAAAAGCTATGAAGTGCATGAAGAACTTTTTGATATGTATAGTATTCATGGCACAACTACTGGTACAGATATTTTTAAAGGAGTTGAAATGGCCATTAATCAAAAGAACCTTCGATGGAAAAACTTGAAATGTATTACAACTGATGGAGGCAAAAACATGAGTGGGAAAGATAAAGGAGTGATCGCTCTTGTGTCAAAGGCTGTAGAAAATGACCATTAGTCTTACATTGTATCATTCATCAACAGTCTTTGTGCGGAAAATGTTTGGATATGTCTGAAGTTCTGAAACCAGTCATATCAACTGTTAATTTTATGAGATCTTTTGGGCTGAATCACCGACAACTCCGACAATTTATTGAAGAGATTGGAGAAAATGACTTACCTTATCATACTGCCGTACGTTGGCTTAGTTGTGGGAAAGTCCTTCAGCGCTTTTTTGAACTTCGAGCAGTGATCGAAATTTTTTTGAATGAAAAGCATCGCCCTCTTACTGAATTACAAAACAACGCATGGCTGTGGAAGTTAGCATTCTATGTTGATTTGACAAAACATGTGAACGAACGGAATTTGAGATTGCAAGGAGAAAACCAGCATCTTCCTGATTTATACACTAATATCAAATCATTCCGGAAGAAATTGATACTGTTTCAATCACAACTACGAAGTAAATGTTTTTCACATTTTAAAACATGTGAAATATTCAGCCACACCACTGAGACTGAGTTTCCTATCGATTTTGCAATCGAAACTTTGAGTGCTTTGAAAATAAATTTTGATACTCGTTTCTCGGACTTCGATGCCTTTGCGAATCAAATTAAGATTTTTCAGGATCCTTTTGATACTGACATTGAAACCCTAGCCCCGGAACTTCAAATGGAAATGATTGAACTACAGTGCAGTGATATAATTAAGAAAAAATATCAAAACTCATCTTTGTTGGAATTTTATAAGAGTCTTCCACTGACACAATTTGATAATTTGCATAAATTTGCTCGTGGGCTGTTTTCTGTTTTTGGTACTACTTATTTGTGTGAGAAGACCTTCTCCAAAATGAAGTACACAAAAAATGTTTACAGATCTAAATTAACTGATGAGCATCTTAAATCTCTTTTAATAATTGGTACAAGTAAAATTAGTTCACAACTACAAACTATTGTCAGTGGAAAATCTCAATTACATAAATCTCATTAGTATTTCATATGTCTGCATGTTATACATGTCTTTACTCATTACAATTCTGTGTTTCTTTATCCAACTTATCACAAAAACAATAACAATAAGCCTACAACAATGTTATGAGTAGTTAGCCCATGACCATATCAATGTAGATGTCATATTAATAATTATTCAACATAAAATTAGAATACTTCAGTAAACTAAATTTAATTTGCTATAAAAAAAATATGTTCTCTAAAAGGAGTTTTCAAGTATGCTAGCTCTCCGCGGGCCGGACAAAATCTGTCCGCGGGCCGGATGTGACCCCCGGGCCGTAGTTTGGAGACCCCTGTCCTAGAGCATTGGGATAGAAATGACTTTAATATATCACCTGGCATAATTCTACTAAATATTAACTTACCAATGTGTTTGCAATTCGAGAAAATATGTTCTTGTCTGGGTCACTGTAAGCCTTAGTGCCATATTCCGTGAAGACTGGTCGTCCAACCGATACAACTTTCTTGTAAGCATCTGACTGCAGGAATCTTTTACAGAAGGTCACCTGGAATACATATAATTGTGTTATAAGTGCATCATTATTAAGGATATTTTCGTTTTAAAATGGAATGAAAATGTTCAGGATGTAAAAATGTGCATAGAAATATATACATTCATTCATATCCAAATCCCGTTGCAGCTATTGCCGGGTCTGGGTGTTTACGAGGCCTCTCCATCTTATTCTATCTTCCCACCACTTTTCTCCCTCCACTTGATGCCAGTTAACTCCTCTTCTCTCTAAACAGACTCTCACTCCTGTAGCCTACTCCAGCGGATTCTTGGACGCTTTCGAAGTCTTCTTCCATCGATCGTAAGTTCTTCCATACATACAGTATATTTATATTTGATTTACTGGCACGTTGAAGATCCCTTTCGGGGCAAAATTCCAGCACCCCGGCGTCTCTGCCAGAGTAGTTAAAAGGGACGTAAAACCAATAACTTTATTGTTATACTAGCAGGTTCCCGCGGCTTCGCTCGCGTCATAGTTGAGTTATGTCCCATTAGCCTATATATTTTGTTATTTCCCATTTTCTTTTGAATGCCACCGAACCAAGCGTTAGATGTTCATCGACTTTCGTCAGAAATGTAAGACGTGGACGTAAATTAGGTGTTTTCCCGTCCCGACTTCGGCCGCGGAATTGAAAAGTTTCACGTGTTATGTAACATTTATATCATAAAGAGATATTCTATTTAAACCGATTATCATTCCGAGTTCGCTGTTAAATGAAATTTAAAATTCCTCGTGATATCAAAATGCAAATATAATAATATTTTACATTACTTCTTTTGTAACAATTTCTTTGCTTGCTTTATGAATGGAATGAAATAATGAAATATTAAAGATATGAAAGAAGTTATTTAAATTGTCTTAATGTTGTAAATTAACTTTTAAATTGAAATCAAAATACAGAGTTAAAATACAAAAATTTGCTATCGAACTAAATTATAATTTACTACATTATATCTTTAACCTAACCATAAATAACTTAAATATATTTTGAAAACATGAACTTAAATATACTTAATGTGTAAGTAACGTAAAATCTTACGTCACATAACAGCAAGTAGTTCCGTGAAGGACTATACAGCCTATTTTCATATATCCTACTTATGTTAACTGCCACTATCAACATACTACATTTCAGTTTGATTGCTGTAAAGATTCGTAGATACTGAGAACCGACTAAATATTTCGGATGGTCGCCATGTTGGATTTTATATATGTAGGTCCTAGAGTTATGTACTGTTACATGAAGATTATTGTGTACGTGTAGCATTCAAATTACAATCGCATGATTAGGACACAAGAAGTAACAAGGAGATTTTAAAATTTCGCACAGCTGCCATCTTGTGGTTATGGAAACAATTGAAATAAATTAGATGCCAGTGGATTAAAATTTGTATAAGGATTTACTGTGCCAAGTTTCACTGCACTCGGATGGTTAAATTGCGAGAAACGTCCATGTGAATATTTATACTTCGCGTCGCCGCCATGTTGGATTTGTGATCACCAGGTTATTTAAAGTCCTATAGGTGAACTTAGGTTCATAGCCCCTATGGACATTAAAAAAATCAGTTTGATTGCTATAATAGATTCGTAGATATTCTGAACCGTCTAAATATTTCGGATGGTCACCATGTTGGATTGTTAAATGTATAGGCCATAGAGTCATGTACCATTAAAGGAAAATCATTGCGTAGGTTCATTATTCAAACTTTAATTTCGATCGCATGATTACGACACAAGAAATAAAAACTTAATTTTAAAATTCGCACAGCCACCATCTTGAAGTTATGTAAACAATTGAACAAAATTAGATACCAGTGCATTACAATGTGTATAAACATTTCCTGTACGAGATTTCATTGCGTTTGGAATATTAAATCGCGAGAAAGGTGTATTTAAAATTTTCAAATTCGCTTGGCTGTCATGTTCGTTTAGTAGTTAACCGGTTTTTGAAAGTCTTATAGATGAACTTCCAGTAGTGCCCTTTATCTCCGTACAAAATTTCAGGATGATACCGCTAATAGTTTCAGAGATATAGAATGCCGGTGAAATATTTCGCACATCCGCCATATTGTGGTTATGTAAACAATTGAACGAAGTTAGATGTCGGTGCATTACAATATGTACAAACATATATTGTACCAAGTTTTATTGCGTTTGGTTGGTTAAATCGCGAGAAACGTCTATTTAACAGTCGCAAATTCGCATGGCCGCCATGTTGGTTTTATAGTTACCAGTTTTTCAAAAGTCATATGGGTGAACTTCTAGTAGTTTCCCTTATCACCGTAATAAATTCCAGGGTGATATCGCGAATAGTTTGGGAGATATTGAATGCTGGTGAAATATTTCGCACAGCCGCCATGTTGGATTGATGAGACGTAACAAAATTTGAAGAGCACGGTCGGGGTCGCCCGGATTAGCGCTATGAACTTACCGAGTTTCATTGAAATCGCTCCAGCCGTTTAGAATTTGTCTCACACGCACACGCACACACACACACACACACACACATACACACACACACACACACACGCGTGATCTCATAAGCCTATTTTTTTTTTTTCAAAATTGAAAATAGGCTAACAAATAAAAGATATTTACAATGATACCGGTATATGCAGACTGATTGAATCCGCCATCTTGGATTTTGGAGGTCGGCCTTCAACAAACTAAGCTAAATAATAGCTTAAGACTTTCTCGGCCGGCGTTCATAATTATGTACAGTACAAGTTGTCCGGGCTTATAGGCCGTGGTTCAGGCATGATGTTAACTTCCGACGTTTCACCGAAAACAGCGTTCGGCATCATCAAGAGTCCTCTTCTTCCGTTCGTCAGCATGCGGATCCTTGATAATGCACAACGCAGTGTTCGGTGAAACGTCGACATCCAGCCTGGACAACTTCTACATAGTTATAATCAACTACACCATTCAGCCCGGCAATTTGAAATCTCATATGAAGGTTGGAACGAAGTGCATCAGTCTCGTGAGGTCAAATTAATAACTGCTTGATATGAGAAATAGTGCCCCATGGCCTATAACTAAGGGTGTCACGAGTCAATCCAGGCTTATGAGCTGGGCGGGAGTTATCTTTTGATACGTACCTCTGGTGTCAATCACGAGATTAGTTTTCATTTATAAGTAGTCTATAGGTCAGATATTTATTTTTTCTTCCAAGTTGTCTGAACTTGCAAATTTCTCAGGCCCTTGAACAGAAAACTTCTTATCTTTGCAGTTACAAACAAAATCTTGTTCTCAGTGTAGTCTTATTAGACACATCAATTGCGATCAGGGGCGGCTCCACTTAAGTGCTGAAGTGCTCCAACACATTATTTTATTTGAAAATTATTTACTTTAATAATATTATCTACAATCAAATACAGCACATTAAAAGGGAGTCAGTAAAAGAATTGGAAAAATATCAACTCCCCTCACAACGAGGCATTCATGCGCTCCATTCCACGTCCGGTACTGTCTGTGTAGTACGCAGCTCAGCGAGAATTTTTACGTTTATTGCCAGCAAACATGAACTCTGCCTTTTGCTCATGCGTGCCCATCTTTTCCGTTGTGCTGTTGCGACAACAGCCAAGAACACAAGCCAAGACATCACAACATTTCTTCGTTCAAGCACACAGTGGCAGCACTGGTCACACGAAATGAGAACGTAGCAGGAGGCTCCTTCTAGACTCTGCGGTAGCATTTTAGAGGGAATCGCTCAAAGCAAACGGTGGAAAGAATAGAGGAAGCCATCGGCTGTTTCCACCAGAAGGTATTTTAATACTCCCAACTTATCTATCCTATAGCCATATTTTGTAAATCGATGAACTATTGTTTGTTCAGTATGGAAAACTCAGTGGAGAGCCCCTTGCGTGTTTCTATATATTATGTTTCTAAATACTTTTATCTTTGGAGCGGGGATGGGTTACAGCACATAACTGAATATCTGAACCAGCCGCCACTGATTGATATGCCTAAAATAGATCTACTGCAATTTCATTCAAGAATTTTTATTGACGTTCGGCCATGTGAGATCTGTGCTGGACAAAACGGAGGCAGACAGGTTTTTCTCCGGGTACTCCGGTTTTCCCTGTCAAAAATTTCATTCCAGCAACACTCTCCACTATCATTTCATTTCATCTGTCATTCATTTAATCATTGCCCCAGAGGAGTGCGTCAGGCCTCGGCAGCCGGCACAGTTCATATCCTCGCCGCTCGATGGGGGCTTCATTCATTCCATTCCTGACCCGGTCGGAGACTGGAAGCAGGCTGTGGATTTTCTTTCATGCAACAAGTACGGTAGCGGCTGAATGCGTCTGCTTGGTCGAGCAATGAGCAGCCCTCAGCTGCTGTCTGAAATAATTATTACTAGCGGACCCGTGCGAGAACTCTCGCATAATGGGTTGTGTGCGCCCCATGTGTATAGTTTACCCGCCCGGCGCTAGTGCTATACAGGCTGTATGCGACAGTGTTCTCGCAGGGGCTATTGTCTTTGGTAATTTGTTTAAAAGCACTTTATTAACAAATAAATATATTTCCGTTGACTTTTCAAGAAATGCAAGATTTTTCCTGTACTATTGAGACGATTTGGAAGATTGTGGTACAAACCACACCCTCTAACTCCTTCTGGTTTAGGAGTTTGATCCCTTGTCCATAGCCACGAGGTCAAGTTTCAGATACACCTTCCCAGCCAGAGGGAAGTGGGGGTTAGGCTTATGTATCCGCAAATGCAACCTTGCTCTTCCATCGGTGGTTTGAAGTGCTGTTTAAGTTCTTAGGAAACTCTTCCTGGATTTAAGCTTTTACTCGTGCGGTTCACACATAACAGGTGAGGTTTTTCATTTACTCTTCTGCAGGTGTCGTTGAGGGCTGCATCCAACATTTTCCGCAGCATAATAACACAGCGCCAATGCAGAAGTTCGGATGGTCTCAGGTTGACTACCCCACTGTGATCCGGCCAGTTTCCTAAGAAGGTTAATTTGGGTAAAATATTGTTTATAAAATGTTAATTTTGTTCTTTGTGGTACTTTAAGATCCCATAACAGATTTCGAACTTTATGACAAAATGAGGTACCTTTACTTAATCTGTAGTTGATTTCTATAATAATTTCATTATTTCTGTTAATAACACTGCCTAAATGTGTAAAATGTTCCACATATAATATTGCAATATATTATTCCATTATTTGTCATATATATATTACACATTAAACACGATTTTGGCTACATAATACTCATGTCTATGGGGTGAGATGAGGTGAGACGAGTTTCCATGAGGTGTCGGGAAGCTCTTTCTGAATGAAATAGGTTGGAAGCAAACCGTGGGAAACTTGTTTCCAGGACGGCCAATGGTGGGTTTCGAACCCACTCTTCTTTCAAGTCTGAAGATAGCATGGCCCTATGACCTTGCACATGAACGTGTATACACGTGGACTGGCACTGCCTATACATTCAGAAATATTTTTATATCAAAGAATAGACACCTGACAATTTCTATGTGAGGCACCATGAAAATGAAATCATCATAAGCTTACCTTTCCATTTTGAATTTCAAACTTGTAGAGCACAGCGAATCCATCAAACCAGTGATTCATAACAAAACCATCGAAGTCGAATTTCCCAGGTCCAAGTCGAATTAAACTTCCTTGGAGCCATGTTGGTATCTGTCCTGCATGATATAGAAATATTTTTGTTAGATCATTGTTCGTTCAGGGTAGAAACATCTGGACTGGAGCATATTAGAAAGGTAACTTAGGCTTTACATACCAGACAACCCAAACCAAAAAGTAATAAACATCCACTTTCCTCATGCATGAGCTCCCTACAATAAACAAAGCAGACAGTAACAAAAGGGGGGAAAACTCAAGCTACAGAGATAAAGATGATGATGATAATTGTTGTTTTAAGGGGCCTAACATCGAGGTTATCGGCCCCTAAAGAGATAAAGAAAAGGTTGGCTCACAGAGCTGAAAAAGTCTGAGATGAGATTCTGAGATCGGCAGAATACTACAGCTCAGTTTGCAAGGAAAACATCAGATCGTATTTCATCCATTACAACTCTTAGAGAGACCGATATTACACTTTCATATACACACGACCGACAGTAGTGGCTACGCTTGATAACATGGCGGCTCCACATGCTTGAAACGCGTTACCGTAACTGTTCATTATCCTGATTATGAGAGATATTTTAGTCACTTATAAGTTCAAACTACTCGCAATGGCAAACAGTATTCCTGGATAACACGATATTGTATTTCTGAAGCTTATAATCGTGCTCTATACTTTTCATTCGTAAACCGTATTTGTCAAATGCGGATGTTGCTCACGCCAAAGAATATGAGTCATACGACATCGGCGTAAACAGTTTTGAATAAAACCATCCAGTCCAAAGTCTCAAGTTGGTGCGATTTTTAGCCTAATTTTCACATTTTGCAAAAATGAGGAAACAGTAGGCTTATGAGATCGGTCAATTGTCTGTCTGTCTGTCTGTCTGTCTGTCTGTCTGTCCTTCTATTTGTCTGTCTGGCCGTGTGTGTGTCCCCCACTATCAACTCCTAAATGACTGCAGCAAGCGAAACAAAATTTGGTAGGAGTAATCTATACCTGCATATCTCAAGGCCATATTTGAAAATGATGTCAGTGCTACCAACTGCTGAAAAATCGCAACTGAAATTTGAGCTCCATGTTGGATATCTTGGAAGGTATGAATGGGAGCTATTTCAAAATTGGCACACGTATAGATAATAGTATTGCAGTTTAATTTCCAGGAGGCCAAAATGATTATAAGCCTGCTGATAGGTCCAATTTTTAAATGCATATAACTTCTACACTATCAATTGGATTTCAACCAAATTTCGTATGTGCTATGTGTACATAAGCAGATATGACTGAGCGTATTGTTAAGAGCCATCAGGGCTGCCAACTGTTAATAAATGCTCTCATTTTTTTTAAAATCCAAATACCCATACATCAGAAAGTATGCAAGCCGACAGCTTTAAACTATGCACACGTATAGTACCTGACATTCTATATTAATTTGGAGTAACTTATATACGTCAGTGCTACCAACGAGATTCTAAGAATGCTGAGAGGTCCAACTTTAAATACATGTAACTTCTATACTATCATTTGGATTTCACCAAATTTTGTGTGTGCTATGTGTACCATAACAGATATGACTATGCCGATTCTTAAGAGTAACCAGGGCTGCCAACTGTTAATAATTACTGTCTATTTTGTTACCCTAATATCAATATATCAGAAAGTATGCAAGCCAATAGCTCTAAACTTTGCACACGTATAGTACCTGCCATTCTAGATTAATTTGGAGTAACTAATATACGTCGGTGCTGCAAACATGATTCTAAGCCTGCTGATAGGTCCAATTTTAAAATGCATGTAACTTCTGTACTAACTAATGGATTTCATTCAAAATTGACACAACAATAGATCATATTATTTCAGATTATTTCTGACCAATACATGTATGTCATTGTTGCCAACATGCTTTTACGCGCGCTGTTAGATCCAATGTTCAACTGCGTGTAACGACCATTCTATCCATTGGACTTCAACCAAATTTTGTATTCTGTACCTTAAGAGATGGAACTAAGAATATATTCAGTCACCAGGGCTGCCAACTGTAGTTCTCTATTAGGCTACATTATGCCAGGTATACAGTATTTCGAACTAATTAGAAATTTCGTTATTACCAACTTATTTTCGTCATTATTCTAGATAGATCCATATAGATTAATCATTGGAATGAATCTTACATTTTAAGAAAAGTAGGCTCTTTAGTTCGTCACGGAACTTCTTGTTTAAAATGTAAATGTGTCCTTAAATAAAATACGGATTGGTGTGACCCAGTTAAATAAAATAAAAAATATAAAATGAAAACATGTTTGGGAGCTAATATTTCCGTACTGGTAGTTGGATGCCACACCACTAGGCGTGCTGCAGTAGTTTCTTGTTTCCATGCTTTACCGTGCGTCATTCACTTCTATTATATTTGGTGTTCTGTGGTAATTTCCTACACGCTCGACTGTACCTGTCAACGAAGCACAGTGACGTGTGACACAAGTAAACAGAATAGTTCACATCTCGACCGCAAGCAATCAATTCGTGAAAGGGTAATACCAGTGCGATTGTTCGGAGAACTTTGACCTGGTCAAAGTCTGACGCGCGCACTAAGTATGCAGAGGTTTACTCGCCGCAGGAATCAATTGAGTTTTTTTTTAAATAATCCATGCAATATGTGTGCTCAGTTGGGAAAATGTGGTAAAACCAGGGGGAAAAACCTCACTCATTATAACTGTTGTCAGCGCCGGGATTCTAACCTCATATTTCGGGACTTGGTGTAGCTCCTCACTAAGTTCGTGGTGAGCGATATAACGCGCACGGCTACGCCTCGGGGTATAATGTTTCAGATTCAGAGTGACGTTTTGCGATAAATCAGGATTTTGTAAAAAAAAATTAGAGCATAGGCTACTTACGGCATATTTTGTGCATACATTCATGAATAGCATTGTTTTTACATGAACTTCCGAGGTTATTAAAAAAAAAAACAGATGGTAATTTATTCCGAGCTGAAAAATATTGAGATTACATCAGAAATTAGAGATTCCATACACACACAAAATTCCAGAGGACAGGCTTTCTATTTTGTTTAATCGTTGGTCCACAGATAGGTCATAGTTCAACAGTGCACCGTATGCCATCAGGTGTTACAGATAATCCGAGTTCAGGTGCGTGCTACCCCAGCATTTCCTGATAATGTGGTACACATATTCATACGTTGATGTGCCAAGGGCAGCAATGACATTCAACGCACGCACTTGAGCATGCGAGGTCTGCGAGGGGAAAATAGTGTGCACATCGCGTGTCAGTGTCATCTGGACATGACGAGTACGGGACATGCACCGATATCTTCCGAGAATCAACACGGATTTGACAGCAAATAGGCCTACATCGCTATGGCTAGTTGCGGTCCTTAGAGAACTAAATCGGATCCAGTACATGTAGGATATTATTTATTTCTAGCCCATAAAATGTTAATCTTTAACGAGAGGCTACGCCAGATACAGATGCAGTCATGGGGCAGACTATCTCCAAACACAGAAGACAAGAGTCCAATCTCCTCGACGGTCGTTCTTAAAAGGTTTCCCCTGTTTTTTTAACTTCAGGTAACGGAATCGTACCGCGTTAATAGGCCAAGGTACTTCCTTTGAAATCCTTGCCCTATTTAATTAATTTTCGTTCATTTCATCATCTCCTCTCATGAGATTGCGTCAAGAAGGGCTTTCCACACCCTGTCAATTTGAATTTAAAAATAATTAAACTCTGGTGACGCTCACAACCTTGTGGTGCAAGTCTTCAAAATTGACAGTGCTAGAGGTGACTTGTATGTCCACGATACCAGTACCGGTGCCTCAAAACAGAATACTATTTCGTGGCAGAACTAGGAGTCTATGGCAACCAACAACACTATCAAACTAATTCGGAGTTTAAAAATGCTACTTGCGTTAAAAATCCCTCAGTATGCCTTCCTTCGGAGGGGAAGTAAAGCCGGCGGTCCCATGTCATAGATTTATGGCATGTTAAAGAACCTTCCACTAATTACACCTGTGTGAAGCTAAATTGGATAGGTTAAGAATGTAAACAACGCTCTTAGGTTTCTACGTTCGTTGCCAAGAGCCGACTGCGGTGGCGTCTAGTAGCTAAGTTCTGAACTTGGCCTAGTAGTTGTTGACGGTGGCGCTTGGCGGCAAAAGTAGGAACTATTTGAAAAATTCTAAGTTGCAGTCTGTACTTAACTTAAAAAACAGGTAACACACACTAATACAGTCATCACAATTAACACCGGTTATCAGCCAAAAATGCTACTTATGTTTCATTATGTGCCGGTAATTAAAGTGAAAATGCTACTTATGTTTCATTATGTGCTGGTAATTAAAGTGAAGGCTTACACATTTTCAAAATATTTCCCTATGCATGTTAACTGTATTAATATTACTAAAAAATCCCAAATCGTTTTGTGCACTTTGTGAAATATATTTCATAAAATAAATGCTAAAATATTTTCTATGAAATAAGATTTCTATGTTTTTCTAAATTATGTCTGTGCATCACAAGCTTTTCTCTAAATTACATTTGTGGTGTATTTACTTGAGTTAACATGAAAATTCTAGAAAGCGTTGTCTTAACATGAACATTCTAGTCAGTGTTGTGTATTCAGGCTACTTGAGTTAACACGAACATTCTAGTCACTATGCCCAGAACATTCCAATCTGGAACATTCGATTCTGGAAGTTTCCAGCTACTATGTATATATGCACCCGCGGACTGTAGACTATAGTTCCGCTCAAGTTAGTTCACATTGTGTATCGTTGTGTATCGACTAGTGTTTAATAAACCGTTGTGTTATATTAACAAGTGTATGTTATTTATCTTGTATCTCCCACGATATAACAACATTGTCTTCCCGGAATAGCTGTAGTAGTGGGTAATAATAATTAAAAGTAGGCCTATTTTAAGGGGGGCCTGAGCATTGCATAGGGGCCCTTAAATCCTCTCTGTGTCCCTGCTCATTAGTGATAGGTATACTTAAGAGTTTGGTTCTGCTGGTGTGTGCTTCAATGGACCGGATCGCACTTCCACGATACGGTACGTTAAGTTTCTGAACTTCATAAAATGAGAGAGAACTATAGAATATTAAAATAATTAGGCTCCGAGCCAGCGCTCAAATCAAAGATTACATAAATTCACAATAACATCAGGAACATTAAACACACACAAGTACACGAGTCTAATGATCAAGATAATCCAAGCTCGAAATAAAACTCTCCGTTATAACACAGGCTATCAGACAAATTCCCCCTCAGGGGCTCACAACTTGTGGGACGTGGGTTGACGATCACGGGACCCCAGCTGAGTCCGGCATTGCTTCCACTTACTTGTGCCGGGCTCCTTTCTGTTATCTTTCCTGTCGGCCTCTTGTTCTCTTCCGACCCCGACAGTATTAGGGTATCCGAGGCCTAGGGAGTCTATTTTCCCGCCTCAATTGACCCTTGTCTCAACTTTCCTGAAATCTTCATTCTTTGAGGGGTCAGCCTTCTTTTTCTTTTCATGATATCTCCTGCCTTCTGCACAAGGCCCTAAAGGAGGCACCACTAATGGTGCACCATGGATAGTGCTACAACCTCAAGGGCTCACGGCTGGTGAGTAAGGGAGTTAGCGACCCCGAGGGATTCCTGAGCTGGGTTCGTTCCCTCTCCCCCCCCCCCCTCCCTTTTCCACTAACTTAGGGGCGGGCCCTCTCCTCTTTACTTTTCTTATCTGCCTTTCATGGCTCGCCTTCCTTCCAAATACCTCAATCTTCATTCTTCGTGGATTGAGGGCATTTCTTTTCCTTCTGTCAATTATTTCTCTTCTTTTTATTTACTAGATTCTTCTTCAAGTACCGTATGTAAGTTAGTTGTTAAGTCAGTAGCCTAGTTAGTTTTAGTAGTAGGTTTCATGTAATCATCTTTTATTTTCATTATCATCCAAACCATAGGCTAAAGGGCCGATAAGCTAGATGTTAGGCCCCTTCAAACAACAATTATCATCATATCAGACAAATTCAACACACATCCGAGTGCAAGGGATTGGTTAAGATGTTCCTAACCCCAAAATGAAACAACAGCAACAATCAAGATACAGTATTATCCTACCATCACGAAGTGTAGTAGACTTCCTCAACTTAGTAGACTACTCGGATCAAAAACTTCCCGGAATAGTATTTTTTTTGCCGAAATTAATAACGCAATGTGAGATATTTTTATTTGAGGTTATGGTAGCTTTCATAAAGTCACTTCCGAAAAAATTTTCGTGGTCATAATCATTGCTGTTATTGGTTACGGTACTGTTTGGCAACTTTCTATTGTCGTTTGTATTTTTGTCGCATTTCAGGATGTTTTACTACACAAATCACTTTTGGGAGACATTAAGATTGCTTCCTGAGGCTAACTGGTGAAGCAGCGATGAAAAAAACTCAGATGATTTCCTGGCATAAACCATTTTCTGAATGTCGTATGAATAACGTCATTTGCATTTTGGGAACGTTATGTTACATTGGATTGAAACTATTTTGCAGCATAAGATTTATCCGTGCACTAATCGTCCAGCACTATTAAAGGCTGTCCGTACGAACGCCACAAATGAAGCAAGAGATAGAGTTGACAGTTGTAATAATGACTGCTGTTAACATCTGCTTCAAGCCAATCAAGTCTAATGGCTGGTAGTTAATATAACACCGCTACTGCTGCAATTGATATGAGTTGTCCGGAACACACATAAGCCTCAATTTCACAGCAGATGGGGTTGAAACAAACTCAGACAGTGATACTGGAAACACGAGAGAGCGCTTTACGTAATTGACCATTGGTCATTTATAATGATAATTAAAGTGATGTTACACAGTATAAACGTATTTTTCAAACACACACATTCATCAAGTACTACATCTAGCCTGGTGGCAAAATCACATTAAAACTACAAATAAAAAACGTTCAATTCTCTGTAAGAACAAACAAATTATAACGAATATTTTAAGTGATAAAATACTCATCTGAACTCTTCTCTCCAACACACTTTGCCACACTAGGCTACTATCCAACTTCTTGTTTTGTTTACACTGCCTAATCACAGAAAGGAACGGATTGTCCCGTTATTCAGTGTTTGATATTTTCCTTCCTTCGCTCTTTCTTTCTTTCTTTCTTTCTTTCTTTCTTTTACATCCCTATACATTTCTGATAACACTAACAATTGGCTAAAATGTATATAGTACATACTGTACATTAAAATAATAAAAAATCCAAAAATAATGAACATAAAATGTACGTAGCCTACTGTATATTTTAGGCTATATTGTTTAGCCTATACTTTTAATGATAGATTGATAGGCAACAAAAAGTAAAATTGAATATTTCATTACATAAAAGTTAGCGAAAGAAAATTAAATTTATTATAATTTGGTTTGGAGTTTATATGTAATTGGGGTATTTCTTATCTACCAGTTAGGAAACTAAATTGGTTTACTTTCAAATTTTTATAAAGACGGCCTATTTACATCGTAATGTGTGATAAACGTGGTATTACATTTTTGAAAGTAAAATATGACAATTTTAATGAGAGCTTCTCTCAAGGCGACAGGCAGTAATGGGAGGTCAGTCTGAGACGGGCAGTATGTGAAATAAAATGTTGAAGGTACAGTTCGTGAATTTTCAAGTACTGTTAAGTAAGAATATGAAATACAGCAGGAAATATATTTCAAAATATAGAAAATGAAGGCTTCTAAATAATTCCAAATATCATTCGAAAGATATTACAAAATTCAAATAGTAAACGATCACACAGTACAATAAAATGTAGCCTATTTCAGAGTCAAAAGTACCAATATTAAATCGATAGAGCAGGCATATAAACTACCTATGTATGAGGTATATCTGCCTAGGCCTCTGCAGACTGTCCTCAACAGCATACAATGTGACGTCGGTTACACGATCCAAGTTTGTGAGCTACTGTCGCGCACTGCTGCTATCGCACTTGTCGATATCAAGCTGTCCTTAGTAATGGATAACGTGCCAGAGTTTACGACAGAGTGACACCTACTGTCACGCTGTTTACTCGCTAGCAGTGCATGTGAATTGCCATTACAGCAGCTACTATCACCATGTTAACACACATTATGGCCCTTAAAAAGAACTGCATCTGGTCAACATCCACTATATGGAATGGGCCTGCTTTGGAATTAATTCCAGGATAATTTTCTCATTTCTATAAATCGTCAATTTGTTTGAAATATTTAAGTCAAATGAATTTGAAAATTGTTATTTAAAGTGTTAGTAATTAGTTGATATTTATTTCATATGTTATGGCCAACATATGACCACTATAATCAATAATACATTATACAAAGATTTTTTTTTACGTTTCCAATATTACTTCATCCTCTTAGATATCAACATCCTACTATAATAAATAATAATAATAATAATAATAATAATAATAATAATAGATTAACGAAACAAGTCTTTGACTTTCTCCGTAATCATAAAACAAAACCCAACTGGTTTAAAGAAATTGAAAAAGACCTAGTAGAATTGAAAATGAGAAACGTCGTTACTCGATCGAACAGCCAAATTAATTACTAAAGACGAAAATATAAGGTTCCAAGACAGAGTTACACTAAAATCCAAACCCATTATCTCGGAAGAAGAGAGGAAAAGAAGATCGGAAAGACTGAAGAAGTACTGGGCTCTACGGAAAGAACAGCGTACAGGGAAAAGAATGATTCAACGTACCCCAAAGAGGGTGAAACGGAAGAAGAAGAAGAAGAAGAAGAATAAAGCTATGGGATTCACGTCCCTTTTAGCTATTGCGGCTTTAGAAACGCCGGGGTGCCCGAATTCGATTCCACAACTTTGGGCATAACAGGCGAGAATTTCACCGCTACGCCACGCAGCCAGCCAATTGTAGGAATGAGCTAAGGATGTAAAACAACACAACAGACGTACCGTAATTGTTCCTACAAATTTTAAATTAATCAATTAAATTGATCGCTTTGGACATGTTACGCCGCGTCATGTTAAATAGCCAGTCGAGCCTCGAGCCAGTTTGACTTGCCATTATCTTGATAAAGCCTACCACAGTAATAGTGCGAAACGTCGGCTAGTTATTGAATATAACGCAGCGTAACGTCCCCAAAGCCTTCAGTTTCATTGGTAATAGCCGCGAAAATGTGAAGGAATATTTAAATAATTAATACTGAAATTACTATTAAATACGTTAAACTAACTAGTGAACTCAAGCAGCTAAGTATACAATCCGCTCTGAACTGACCATTTAACAATAATCACATGTTCACACTAAGCAAGCAAATTCGAAGATCAATCACCACTTTCAATATCTTCAGAAAATATCTCATGTAACTAACAAAATGTGTTGTGTTAGTTTGACTACTACTGCAACTAAATTAGTGTACCGGTATATATTTTAAATACAATCACCGATAGACTACTTGTAAACATTGATTTAATAGCCTAAATGTAATGGATCTATTGTACTATTGATGAGTTACTGTGGATATTTTAGACTAAAGGATAATCCTTGTGACACATTGTCCAAAAGTATAGAGTAATAATTGTGTGATATATCTCCCCCACACATGATAGTCTATTGTGCTGACGTAGAAGATAATGAAGGAAATTAAGTTGCTTTCTCCCATACAGGGATACTGCTCAAAGCAGAGTTATTCCCAGGTACCTCCAACATTCCAAAACCTATGCAATTGATACCATAGTGCACTGATACCAGTAGGTGAATACAATGCATTTTGGTCGCTACGCTTGTCAATTCAAAAATAATTCACTAGAGTAGTAAACAGTTCCTTGAAACGGGAATTCGAAGTCCTTGTACTCTCCGACACTAGTAGGCTTAACTAATTACTCATAATTGTCCGGCTCCGTGGCTAAATAAATGGTTAGCGCGCTAGGTTTTGGCCCAAAGTGCACCGGGTTCGATTCCCGGCCGAGCCATCAGGCATTTTAATCTCCTGGGATTAATTCCCGTGGCTTGGGGACTGGATGTTTGTGCCGACTTCATCACTTGATCCTCATTACGACGCGCAGGTCGCCCACGGGCGTCAACTAGAAAGACCTGCACTCGGCCTCTCCGGAGGCCACACGATCATCATTCATTATTATTACTTATAATTTACATAAAACAGCCTTCAAATTAATTATAGAAGTGTAGCGAAGTGCCATTTCACTGTGTAAAAAATCGTTTAATGAACATATTGAACGTCATATAGAATAAAACATTATATAAAGAGACCCAGCTGAGTTCCACAATGTGAAACAGTCTTATCCGGCGTTGCTGAGTCTGTGCTGACAAAGGGAGAAAAGTAAAAAAAAAAAAAAAAACTTAACGTTACCATTTCGAATGTTTTATTTTATCTCATTTTTCAAAAGTAACTATATAGGTGGTCAAAATATTTGTCCCTACTCTATTTACGAACACCCATTCTAAAATGCATACATATTTACCATCGTGGTGAAAAATAGTATTGTAGTTATCCGTATTGACAGTCTATATACTAATTGTTTTATTGATTAGGCAGTTTTTTAGTAAGATGGAGGCTAAGTGGAATTTTTAGCAACACTATGTTCCTGAGATCCCCGTGAAGAAAACACATGGATGTACATCGTACACGCGTCTGTCCTGGCATGTGGAATGTATGTAGAAAGAAAGGCAGACGGCGTACGCTCCTCGTCTCTGCGGCTGACGTTTTGCCAATAGGGCCTAGTCCAGAGCGCGCCTCCCTGCTGACGATAACTCACGTCAGGACCACACGACCCAGCTGCACTGCTTCGTCGTAACTGGAGGTCCCTGGCAGAGATAATGTCGTAGATAGCTATCTAGTTTTATTCCCCTCAGTCATCTGCCAGATATTTTGATAACGCATTTTACTAACCTATTCCTTCTCTCAGAAATCTATTCGAAACTTTTCTGGCACATTTAAATGTCGCATCAGAGATTGGCACTGAAAAACCTGAAGATGACAAGACGTTTATTTGACATTTTTAATAGTTTAATGGTTTTAACCAAGCAAATTTTAGTGTACACGGGTAGAATGGTCAAGATAAAAGGAATCTATTAATTTTGGGTGGCTTCGGTGGCGTAGTTGGTAACATGCTGAGCTTCTATGCTCAAGGTCGCGGGTTCAAACCCGGCCGAAGTCCTCGGATTTTTTAAGAGCGTTAAAATCCCTCAGTATGCCTTCTGAGGGGAAGTAAAGCCGGCGGTCCCATGTCTGAGATTTATGGCATAAAAAATAACCTTCCACTAACTACATTTGTCTGAAGCCAAAATGTGTAGGTTAGATTATTTGATAACGCTATATTAGTTCCAAGGTTCGCCGCCGGGTGCTGCCTTCGATGGGATCTAGTAGCCAATTCCGCTGCTAGGTGTCATGGACGGTAGCAATTGGTAGAAAAAGTAGAAACTACTTCAAATTATTGGCTGCAGTCCTTACTTGAATTAAAACAGATGACACACGCTAATAGGTCTACATCCATCACAATTAACACCGTTTATCAGACAGATTCTATACACATCCAAAGTACACGGAGCTACATGACCGCATTGTCGCAGACTCTTAACTAACGAACCAACCAACCAACCAACCAATTATTAATTTTGTTTGAAGTAACTATCCGTATCTTCATAGCTGTAAAATCATGTAGGTTACCAAAGTTTTCGTAGGATATATTTATAGAAGGAAAGCTTGTTGTTTTACGTGACCGTAATTCTCGTGATCATGAGGCACGAGACCTCCATTATTATGTGGAATCCGAACCACAGGACATGACATTTCACTTGCATCGACTATTAATGTATAGACTAATAACAAAATCTCAGTTAAATGTAGGATATTTTTCAGTAATACCGTGCAGTAATATAATTTCAATTTAAAGAAGATAGATTCGTTTAAACTGTTGGTTGGTGCAAATAAAAATGGTTCATACCGGTATTGATTCTTGAAGAATGAAATAGAATAACATTAAACCTTGATTAGGGCCTATAAAAGTGAAGTTTTAAAGTGAAAGAAAAATGATAATTCATCTTAATGATAATAACTCTGGAAAGATGCCAATATCGATGTCATAATAATGTTTAGTGAGCCAATTGATCAGTGTCTCAGTGGGTCCAGACGGTCTGTTGCTGTGCCTGCGAAATTATTTGAGTTCCGCTTATTGCATTAGATAACGAGAGCATAAAAAGAAAGTATTCTATTCGAAGGTGGTGGAGGAGGATAAAAAAAAGAATACTAAATCCGCCCCTGACTGCTGGTAAAGTTCACATTCTGGATAAATAGATAGTTAAGGAACGCTTCGTAAAGGAAGACAAACTCTATAGCTCCTACTTTTAATTAACCATTTCGCTGAATTCCTAATTTGGTTTACGATGTACACGCTAGCTGCCGGGAAGCGTAAGGCATAGGACGGTTCATAAGCCAGGCGCGCGTGTGGAATTTACCAATCGAGTGTCAGGGTAAGAACTTCAATTATTTGCGGTTCTCTGTTAGATAGCATGAGGGACAAAAAATGTGCAACTTTTCTTAAGAGATCTTTTAGGGGTTTATACAGTAATTTCCACTAGTTATAATTTCGTTAAAACAGTATGTTTTAATAATATTGCTCAACGTAAGTAAGTAGTACTGTAATTGTAATTCCATTTAGAGTTGATACATCGTGGCCATCATAATCAAATAAGCATCAGGAATTCTAAAAGTGTAATTAGATTACATTCTTTAAAATATAATTAAATCTGAGTTTTCGGACTGTTTGGAAATACCACAAGCCAAAATAGGTATATAGGGTATAACATGTTCCTCTTAACGGACCTCTAGTACAGCCGTCAGAATAACACAGGTTACCACACAAGTTCTATACACACCCAAAAATACACGATTCTATATGACCGCAATGTTGTCCCTAAAGTAAGCAACAACAGGAACAACAACCACGAAGTGGCAAGTCCCAACAACAAACTTACTATTACTGTAGGTAAAATGTGAATTGTCTCAAACTGCATCAACTTCTTGTTTACTAATTTAGGGGCTTTGCTACATCGGTCATGTAGCCCAGTGCACTTGGGTGTGTGTGTGAAATTTGTCTGATAACCTGTGTTATTGTGATGTCTGTATTGGTATGTGTAGTAATTCAGATGAGGATTGGAAAGGAGGGGGCTGTGACCTTAATTTTTGAACCATCCCAGCATTCGTCCGGAGTAGAAGTGGGAAACCACGGAAAACCACTTCCAGAATGGCTGAGGTGGGAATCGAACCCACTTCTTCTCAGTTTTTGCCTCACGAGGTTGAGTTTATCTCTGAGATGGTGGTGATTGTAGATTTAAGGGGCGTAGAACATAGAGGCCATCCACCCCCCTTGATTCAGGGATGTCCAGATGGGACACAGAAAATTTTCAAACCAGCCATTAGAGTTTGGTAGTAAACTATTAGACACATTTCACAAGGCCTGACTGCGTCGGCACTCCGAGTACATACTGTAGATCTGAGAGCTGCAGTCAGCACTTGCAGGCTAGAGGAAGTTAATATTGGATCGTCATATTGCTACATCCTACGACTTCGGGCGAATGAATGGAGTTCGAAACCATCGCTTATGAAGCAATATTCTGTACAGGCCTTCAAGGAACTGTGAACTTCCAGCCACTATCGTCATCTAGGCGCCACGCCATAGTTCTCATTAGATCGTCATGAAAAGTCGCAGTCAGTTGGCATTCAGGGTGCGTAGATGCGAGTGAGCCGTGTCAGTAGATTTTCTGGCACGCTCCAGATCCCTTCAGGACAAAATTCTGGCAACCCGGCGTCTCTAAAAGCCGCAATAGTTAAAAAGGACGTTAAACCAACAACATTGTTTTATTGTTATTATTAATATCTATGAAAAGCGACAAATTTACGCTTTCAGTGTAGAGCCGTAATCGTTACGCGGAGTATTCTGTATTCTATGGGTGAGGGGGAAGTGGAAATACTCCAATATTCATGGCGTAAAATCATCTTCCGGGCTCTTATTTTTTATATTTTTAGCGTATGGCTCTCAGTGCCGGGAGTGTCCTAGGACATGTTCGGCTCGCCTGAGTTTGTAGCTGCTTCTATGCGGACACCCATGGGGTGAGCTACAAGTACCGTCTCTTGTGGAGTGTTGTCTGGGGGAAGAAAGTTTGAATGTAAGGACGAGGAATTGGAAGGTGGCGGCTGTAGCCTACAGTTAGGGACCAACCCCGGCATTTTTATTAAAATGTCGTTTTTACACTTAAATCAATCGACAATACCAGCATGCGACGCAGGCTGCTGAAGTTCTACGGAGCGGCTTCGGTGGCGTAGCCTAGTTGGTAGCAGGCTGAGCTTCTATGCCCAAGATCGCGGGTTGAAATCCGGCCAAAGTCGTCGGATTTTTTAAGAGCGTTAAAAATCCCTCAATATGCCTTCCTTCGGAGGGGAAGTAAAGCCGGCGCTACAATTAGCCATGTTAGGCGAAACTCAGAAGACGTGGATTCAATTCCCATCACAGCCATCCTGGAAGTGGTTTACCACTTCCACTCCAGGCAAATGCAGGATGGTTCCCATCGTAAGGCCACGGCCGCCTCCTTCCCAAGCCTCACCCGAATTGCCAATATACTACTATTACTACTACAACAACAACAACAACAACAGATACAACCCAATAACACAGGTTATCAGACTAATTCTAAACACACAAATTTACGAGGCTGTCTTGAGGAAATAATCCATGATGAAAATTAATAAATGTAAAACAAAAAGATTGGAATGCAGTCGAAAGAAATCAGAAATCTGTATGGTTATCAATTGGTAGGCGAAATGCTAAAGGAAGTAGGAGACTTCTGTTACTTAGGAAGCAAAATAATCAGTGATGGACGAAGCAAAGACGAAGCAAAGAGGATATAAAAAGTAGGTTAGCACAGGCAAGGAAAGCATTTCTACAGAAAAGGAATCTGTTGACATCAAATATAGATTTAGGTATTAGGATGTCATTTTAGAAAGCCATTGTCTGGAGCATGATGCTCTATGGTAGTGAAACTTGGACTGTTGGAGCAGCAGAAGGAGGAGAAATGAAGCGTTTGAAACGTGGTGTAACAGGAAAATGATGAAGATCAGATGGGTAGATAGGGTTACAAATTAGGAGGTATTAAGACGAGTGGGAGAGGAGAGATGTTTCTGGCGACTTCTGACGAAGAGAAGAAAAAGCAAGCAAGCTTATAGTTTAACGTGACCGTTAATCACGAGATCATGAGCCACGGGACCTCCTTTTTACGTGGAATCCGAACCACAAGCCATGGCATTTCACTTCGAAAATCTCACATGCATTGACCGGGAATCGAACCTGGTCCACCTTGGTGAGAGGCATACAGCTTGACCGCTGCGCCACCATACCCCTCACGAAGAGAAGAGAGAGGTTGGCAGTCACATACTAAGACATCCAGGAATAGCGAAGTTAGTTATGGAAGAAGAAGGGTCGAGGATAAGAACTGTAGGGGTAGACCAAGGTTAGAATATGTTAAACAGATTGCGTCGGACGTAGGGTGTGGTATCTATGTAGAGATGAAACGATTAGCTCAGAACAGGGAAGCATGGTAAGCCGTATCAAACCAGTCAACAGTCTGGACAACAACAACATATGTTGCGATCTCGCTGCTCCTAAAATAAGCAACAACAACAAACTATTTAAGGGAACTTTCTACAGGCGCTTAAGTCACTTTGCTGGTTCGCTGCTCCTGTTTTCATACTTCTCGCTATCACGACTGTGTACTTTGAAATCAGGTTCACAAGGCGAACTCTCCTCGCCTCTCAGCTGTCAGCTGAGTGTCCACTTCCGCTTCTTTCAGACCATCCCACTTTCTAGATGACGATCCTCTTCATGTCACAAAATGCAAGCCGAGGCTTGCTTTGACACTTCCGAAGCAGCTAAAAAGGGAACCAAGGCGACGTTTAACTTATAACCTAGACATCAATCAGAATGGTTGGTTGGTTGGTTCTTAAGTTTAGGGGCTGCGACAACGCGGTAATGTAGCCCCGTGTACTTTGGGTGTGTGTAGAATCTGTCTGATAACCGGTGTTAATTGTGATGACTGTATTAGTGTGTGTTATCTGTTTTTTTTATTTAAGTACTGCAACTTAGAATTTTTCAAATATTTCCTACTTTTGCCGCCAAGCGCCACCGTCAACGACTACTAGGCCAAGTTCAGAACCTAGCTACTAGACGCCACCGCACTCGGCTCTTGGCAACGAACGTAGAAACCTAAGAGCGTTGTTTACATTCTTAACCTACCCAATTTAGCTTCACACAGGTGCAAATAGTGGAAGGTTCTTTAACATGCCATAAATCTTATGACATGGGACCGCCGGCTTTACTTCCCCTCCGAAGGAAGGCATACTGAGGGATTTTAACGCTCTTAAAAAATCCGACGGCTTCGGCCGGGTTTGAACCCGCTATCTTGGGCATAGAAGCTCAGCATGCTACCGACTACGCCACCGAAGCCGCTCATCAATCAGAATGACAGGTGTGGAGGACACACAATACATTTCTGAGGTCCTCACGTCATATAAGACATAACTTCTGCTTTCTACTAGCAAATCCTCTTGATTAAAGCACTGCCTTTCAACTTGTGCTCATCGGGCTGGGGCGCCCGGTAAAGCTGTCAGTGTTATCAATTTAGCCACTACACGTAGTGACTCATTTTGACAACAAATGTTATACATTTATTAGTGTTTAAATAAGGATTTTGTGACTTTTCTAACTTCCTTCAGCGATAGAAATAACATTATGTCTATTGGTAAGACAGGAGTTTAGCAACTTTTGAATATGCCTATTAAATGGCGATTTTCCACAGCCTTTACTTAGTGAATCAAACTCAGAAAGAAACAAGTCACGAAAGCTCGATTCGAATCACCGATATGTAATTGACTTCAGCAAAAACGAATGAAATATCATAGGAAACTGCAAAAAATTCAAATACTCTGAACAGCAGATTCATAAAGATCGTAAAATGTGTATATGTTTACCTTATTGGTTTCGTAAAGTTAATCCGTATTAACTATTAGTAAATTTCTTCCCTATTATCTCTACACAGTATAAAACTAAGTCCCCGATTCTTGGATGTAACGGGTAATCTCGAGAACCACTGGATGGATTTTGATGCGGTTATCACCATTCTGTAAAGGATTTCTCGTGGAAGGTTTATGTAGAAAAATATTTTATAGTGACCAAAGGAAGCCGAGCAGTAACGATTACAGTAAATCGAGTCGAAGAAAAGCCTGCCGTCCGTGGGCATTTTAAGCTGAAGCTGGCTAAACCGTTAAATATATCTATTTACTATGAATTGTTCAGCATGAAAAGTTATAAAAAAAGGCCGCGACAGCATATTTTTATCTGTAATACATCGCCCACTAGAAGTGTTTTTACGTTTTTATTTCTTCCAACAATCTCCATTCAGTGGAAATTTAAGTTACTAGCTTCGGAGCGTGTTAACGAGCTAGCGAGCGAGTCTATCATCCCAGCTTCGGTCAGCATCAAACTGTCGAGTCGTGTCGAATTAAGACTTCAGAGAAGAGCATAATTATGTGTTTGGAGGTTCATTGTTCACTTCGGCTTTTCTGAATTGCGTCTGGGACCTGCCGTCCGTGCGGCTTTTAAGCTTACGCTGGGTAAACCGTTCAAGATACCGGGCGAAGCCAGGGAGGGTTGCTAGTTTATGATATATAATCCGTCTTGTCAACACTAAAATGTGTTGTTTATTATTAATTAAACGAACATGTTTCGATATAAAATGATACCTTCTTCAGCGTTCAAATTAATAGGATGCAAAATCAATAAAATGGAAATGGATATCCTTACAAATAATTTGAATTAAAATTCAAGTTCCGAATACATAAATAAAATGTTGCTGGCACAAACCAACCCTTCAAAAAAAAAAAAAACAGTAAGAAACAGTTCAAACACTATCACATTAGGGCACTACTATGGCCACCACCCATGAACAGGGAATTTTTGTAGGTATGGATTTAGAATCAACAGGTATGTCCTGCCGTGACCACTTCAGTGGGCTTGTTCTAATATTATTATTGTTATTAAAATCACACAATGTTCTTCTGTGCATAATCATCATCAATAATACTTTGGTTGGTTGGTTCCTCAGTTTAGGGGCTGCGACAACGCGGTCATGTAGCCCCTTGTACTTTGGGTGTGTGTAGAATCTGTCTGATAACCGGTGTTAATTGTGATGGCTGTATTAGTATGTGTATATGTTTCTTAATTCAAGTAAGGACTGCAACTTTGAATTTTTCAAATAGTTCCTACTTTTGCCGACAAACGCCACCGTCAACGACTACTAGGCCTAGTTCAGAACTTAGCTACTAGACGCCACCGCAGTCGGCTCTTGGCAACGAACGTAGCAACCTAAGAGCGTTGTTTACATTCCTAACCTATATAATTTAGCTTCACACAGGTGTAATCAGTGGAAGGTTCTCTAACATGCCATAAATCTATGACATGGGACCGCCGGCTTTACTTCCTCTCCGAAGGAAGGCATACTGAGGGATTTTAACACTCTTAAAAAGTCCGACGGCTTCGGCGGGTTTGAACCCGCTATCTTGGGCATAGAAGCTCAGCATGCTACCAACTACGCCACCGAAGCCGCCTCAATAATACTTTCATCTCTCTTATCACTACTTCTGCCTAACATCTGCTCAAGAGTTGCAGTAGATGAATACAAAGGGCACAGGAAGCTGCCATATTGTTTACCCAACCATGTTGCTTCTAGACTGGAGTTGTGATGGATCGTGGTGAACTTGTAAACACTGATACACGGAATTGAGATTTCTACTCTCGTGATCCGTCAAAATCACAACCTCACTAGCCGGCCCACTCTCGCTGCATTTGTTCGAATAGCTTCAAAAAACATTTATGTACCCCACAAGGACCCAACACTTCCGCGCTGATATATGAATGATTCCCTGTGTTACAAGTTTTACTCGAACCGCTTCTTGCGTCAAGCAGGTTATACTTGCATCTGACAATGAGTTTAAATTGAATGACGTTAAATTGTATCTTGAGAATCCGCTGTTCTTGGAGGTATTACAATGTATTATATGACGAGGTTATGACACTCATATCTATAGACATATCATGTTAGATTATACAGGATGATTCTTTTGCTGGAGCGAGGCCAGTAGTGGCTAACTACCAGGCGCACGCTTTCCGTCAGCCAACCGAACTCTGGCGGCCAAACTAATTGGGTGCGCTCAAAGGAAATGCGCAAAATAAAAAATAAGTGCTAGATTCTCAGCTGACAAATAAAAATAGCCAAAATTCCTCAAGACTTGAATTTTAAATCTTTGGAAGTTACATCGTTACATTATGTATAATTACTCCTGCACCACCCTGCTTGTTTACTGTAATTAATCGAATCACGGATCTAAGCACGTTTGATGTTTAATTGTAGAGTAATTTAAAATACAAAGTGAACAGATCAATATTACCCGTATTCTAGTGGAGCTGGAAAACAATATACGGCACAACAGAAGGGAATTACAACGTGTAAACGCGAATTTATTTACACGGCACAACGCCTGTGTCAGCTGAAGGAGAACATTTTCAGCATCTCTGTGAAAAGGTAACTTCTTTAATCATGATTTACTGGTGAATTTACCATTAATTAATGCACTCTGTTACGGTTTCTACCTGCTCGCAATTTGCGAACCGAGTTCGGTTGGCTGGCGGAAGGCGTGTGCACGCCTGGTAGCTGGCCGCTGCGCTGGCCCAGCTCCAGCAAAAGAAAATCACCCTGTACGTACGTACAAATGCACATGCTGGTTGTATCATTTAGATGTGACTTGTACATTATTGATTGCTTTAAATATTGAGAATCTTAATTCAATACCATTGCTTTCTGATAACAGGTAGGGTCCATATGAGTTGGTAAGCAACTGTTCGTTCATGTTCGCTTAGTTAACAATAAACTACGGTACTTTTTCATTATTGACAACGCGGATTATATATCATAAATATATAAAGATCGGCCAAAGTCTCAGAAAACAAGAACTCCTAATAGTTAAAAAATCTAATACAAATTTCCATAAAAATTCACCGATATTCAATATGTGCTGTACTTACAACAGGCTCTCAGCTGACAACAATTTAGATTTTGGAATGTCCTTGCTAAATTATAGAAGACAATTACACTTAGTGTTAGATGTCAAATGATTCACTATAACGAAGATATTAAATTTAGTTGCTATTAGTTTTAGGTCTTACTTTCTTACCATCTTCCATTGCTATTGTATTAGTACATAAAAATATGAATCTAGTTTTACTTTATGTGACCAAATATTAAAAATCATGCTTCATTTACTGTTATTGCGACTTGAACGTGTGTATATTCCTTGTTAACAATTTCTTTTTTTTAATTTAAATTTATATTTTATCATTTCAAATGATCTTGTCGACTTCGTCGTTATGGTTGGGGTCCATCGTTATGCATTACGGACACGGACACGGACACTGTGACGGACGTGACGTCATGCAGCCGTGCGGGAAGTGACGTCATGCAGCTGCGCGGGAACGTGACGTCATGCAGCTGCGCGGGGAGCGAGAACCAGACGCTAATGATTATTGGAGTCTGTTGAAAGAGGCCTGGCGTCGGGCGACCTGGGGCTTTGAGCGAAGCGAACACAAGAATACAGGGTGACTTCTAAAGAGATATACAAGATGCCATATAAGAATACAGGGTGCCTCCTAAAGAGATGTGCAGGATGTCAGAGCAAAAAATTACAGTCAGTCTGAAATAAGAATACAGGGTGCCTCCTAAAGAGGTGCGCAGGATGTCAGAGCAAAGCATCGAACCAGTCCCAATATTCCATCCCTACTCTCACTCAAAATTGCCCCCCCCCCCCACCCCTAATGTTCACCCCGCCACTGCTCGCTCCCAGGTTCTACAACTCATCTCCCAACTCTCTACCGTTACACTAGTCTAGCCAGATCGAACACAGGCCTGCCTGGGGCAAAACCACTCCTTTTCAGAGAAATAACAACTCCGCAACAAGCTTCACGAAAACCCAAATTAAAATCGAAAAATACATTCTACAAACACCAAATTCAGTAAACTTCCCTCACTTCAGTTACTCTATACTTTAAACAGACACAGAAGGCGTAGTCATGACTCCTACATGGAGTAGGCTATTGTCTAATCATGTTCACCTCTCCTTCACCTTTACCATAAATTTCATAAACTCTATTTAAAAATCAGAAACTCACTCCACAAATCTGTAAATCAGTATTCTTCCCTCTTTCAGATACACTATTCATTAAACAAACATATAAGGCATAGTCATGACCCCTTCATGGAGTAGGCTATTGTCTAAATCTGGACACTCATACTACATCCTTACACTAATTCAAAATTTACGGCCAAATGATCCTTCTGACAGGGAGGCAAAGGTTTCCGCCGGCTTGCCTGGGATGATGGGCCACAAAACCGCTATCAAAAAGTACACAATTTACGCTTTATTCAACCAAACACATCTCTAATACAAGTACAAGAAACACATTTCTTCCCGTGACCCTTAAAGAGGTGCCCGCGCGGGAAGCCTAAGTTAATGGGTAATGCAGTCTGTTGAAAGAGTCCTGGGGCAGCCCTCCTGAGCCTTTCTAACATGTGTAGCATTTGTAGCATGCGTCATTTGAAACGATACAACGTCTAGTCTTTCAGACTGACTGATTTTTTAAATTAATCTTCAATTTTTAAGTTTTAATTTTCAATTATCAATTTTTAATTTTTATTTTGTATTCTAATGTATTTTTATCTTGTATTTGAATGCATTTTCATGTTTATCTGTGTGTAAACAATTGTTTAATTGTTTACTACTGTAATTGGGGCACTGCCCTGTTGTGGCAATAATTAAATAAATAAATAAATAAATAGATACATTTATTCGATAGTTGCACACAACACCAGGCAGCTCCCCATGCAAAAACATTATCTTTGACAACGCACTGCCTGACAGTTGCTTCAAAAACTTGACCACCTCCAGACCAGCCTGAATAACTTGTGATATTGGAGAGAAACATTTCTTTAATATTCTGTATATATTGCGTTGTTAGTGCATTGTCCACGTCATCTCCAATATAGCAGAGTGCGCTACATATTTCCAACCGGCCTGGGGCGAAGCAATATACAGACAAACATAGTCTCTCTCTCTCTCTCTCTCTCTCTCTGTGGAACAGCTACAAATACTTGAAATCGTTGCTGCTGAAGGGCGCACATCCTTCTGCCCCAGAAATAGTTTCGTTTCGAGATATGTTGGAATAGCAACACAACTCAAGGCAATATTGCAAGGCTTCATAACTTAACATAACGAAAATGGTTGTTTGGGTAGATTATGCAACAAAATGGGTCTTGGTCACATTGTGGTCGTTACGTTTCATACCCGGACGTCATTTGTATCGCATGGTAACGTTATTGGTCCTTATAACGTTATTCTGATTTAGGTTATCGTAGAAACGATATAGTATTGTCCGACAGAAATAACGTTAATTGAATAAGTATCTCGAAAAATATCCTCTAATACCGTTATTCGGACTAATAACGTTATTCGGATATCGGTTATTGTAGGAACGAAATGGTAGTGCTCACTAGAAATAACGTTATTTGAATACATCTCTCGAAAATTATTCCACCAATACCGTTATTCAGACTAATAACGTTATTCAGATATCGGTTATCACAGGAACGAAATGGTAGTGCTCACTAGAAATAACGTTATTTGAAAACATCTCTCGAAAAATATTCCCCCAATACTGTTATTTGGACTAATAACGTTATTCGGATATTGGTTATCTCAGGAACGAAATGGTAGTGCTCACAAGAAATAACGTTATTTGAATAGATCTCTCCAAAAATATTCCCCCAATACCGTTATTCGGACTAATAACGTTATTCGGATATCGGTTATCGCAGGAACGAAATGGTAGTGCTCACTAGAAATAACGTTATTTGAATACATCTCTCGAAAATTATCCCACCAATACCGTTATTCGGACTAATAACGTTATTCGGATAACGGTTATCGCAGGAACGAAATGGTAGCGCTCACTAGAAATAACATTATTTGAAAACTTCTCTCGAAACATATTCCCCGAATACCGTTATTCGGACAAATAACGTTATTTGGAATTCGTTTATATATTAAAAACGGCATCATCGATTGAGAATGGCACCATTTTGATACATTTTGTGTTGGAGAACTCCATAGAGTAGAAAGAGTGGAAGTGTCACTTAGCGACCTACGTCGTGTTAGGTTCTGAGTTTAGCCGCGAGGTTAATAAATACTCGGAAGTGCTTACCGTATTGGGGTATTGTAATTTTAGCCTACTTTTCACATTTTGCAAAAATGAGGGAAAAGTAGACTTATGAGATCAATCTGGGCAAATGTCTGTGTGTCTGTCCTGTCTGTCTGTCTGTCTGTCTGTCTGTCTGTCTGTGTGTGTATGTCCCCTCTATCAACTTCTAAACGGCTGAAGCAATCAATACAAAATTTGGTATGAGTAAAGATCTATACCTGAATATCTCAAGGCCATATATATGAAATTGATGTCAGTGCTACCAACTGCTGAAAAACTGCAATTGAAATTTGAGCTCCATGTTGGATATCTTGGAAGGTATGCTTGGGACCTATTCCAAAATTGGCACATATTACATAGATAATAATATTTCAGTTTAATTTCCAGGAGGCCATACATTACAGTGTTGCCAAAATTATTCTAAGCCTGCTGATAGGTCAAATTGTTAAATGCATATAACTTCTACACTATCAATTGGATTTCAACCACATTTCGTATGTACTATGTGTACATAAACAGATATGATTGAGCGTATTTTTAAGAGCCACCATGGCTGCCAACTGTTAATAAATGCTCTCTCTATGTTTCTATCCAAATACTAATATATCAGAAACTATGCAAGCCGACATCTTTAAACTATGCACACATGTAGTACCTAACATTCTAGATCAATTTGGAGTACCTAATATACGTCAGTGCTACCAACATGATTCTAAGCCTGCTGATAGGACCAATTTTTAAATACATGTAACCTCTATACTATCAATTGGATTCCAACCAAATTTTGTATGTACTATGGGTACGTAAACAGATATGACTATGCGAATTCTTAAGAGCAACCAGGGCTGCCAAATGTTGATAATGGCTGTCTCTATTTTTGTACACTAATATCAATATATCAGAAAGTATGCAAACTAGCAACTCTAAACTTTGCACACGTATAGTACCTGACATTCTAGATTAATTTGGAGTAACTAATATATGTCAATGCTGCTAACATGATTCTAATCCTGATGATAGGTTCAATTCTAAAATGCATGTAACTTCTATACAAACAAATGGATTTCCTCCAAAATTGGCACAACAATAGATCATACTATTTCAGATTATTTCTGATCAACACATGCATGACATTGCTGCCAACATGATTTTACGTGCACTGATAGATCCAATATCTCACTGCATGTAACGTCCATGTTATCCATTGAACTTCAACCAAATTTTGTATTCTGTACCTTAAGAGATGGAACTAAGAATATATTAAGTCACCTGGGCTGCCAACGGTAGTGCTCTTAGGCTACTTTATGCCAGGTATATTTAGAATTAATTAGAAATGTTGATATTACCAACTAATTTCGTCATTAACTTAGATAGTTCCATTTAAATTAATCATTGGCATGAATCTTAAAGTTTAAGAAAAGTAGGCTCTTTAGTTCGTCACGGAACTTCTTGTTGAACTAGTGAAAATGGCGAATGTCCGGAAAATAACTATTAAATGCGATTTTGAAGAAAGGAACAACAGACCGACACCAATTGAAATACATAGGCTTAGGTGGATAGCAAACGACCTGAAGCTTATTAGAGATCAATTCTAGCGAATCAACTAGACAACGGGGAAAATTCAGTGTACATTAAATTAGTGTCCACCTTACTGTATGAAAACATATTATCTCGACATGAAGGTGTGATATCCTTCCGGCTAGCTAGCGGTAACACCACAAAGACTCTTTGACAAAACGTGTGCTTGTCTGTTTAATCTACCTCCCGAAGTCAACAACGAAAGGCTCTCCCGCGTGCTTTCTACGTATGGAGTTGTCAAGGACATACGGAACGAGTGCTGGAATGAAGTATACGAATTTTCTGCTGTAAGTTATGGCATACGTATTAACAATTGAACTTAAATACCCCATTCCATCATATTTGACGGTCAATGATTATAAAGTTCTGTTAACATATGAAGGACAAGCTAAGTATTGCTTTTATTGTAAATAAACTTCCCACTTACAAATAGACTGTCTGAACAGAAGGAATCGCCCGGTACTTCATGTCAGACAACAAACCTACAGCACGGTGCTGAGTGAGTCTGATGGGAGTAGTAATCTAAGCAACACTGCGGACATGGAAACTGCAGTACTTTCCCCTGAATATCCAACCATATCAGAGGCACTTGATAACAGGCCCCATTCTACGAACACATATAGCATTGCGGAAGTAACTCAACCATCAGATAACGTAGCTGAAACATCCATGACTACTTTACATACAATGAAGAGGGAACTGTGACGTCACGATCGCACAGCACGGGTAAGACACACACCAGCCAGCCAACACAGCATTCTGTAGAACTGCCAGATAACATTAAGGCTAAATGTCCCGATTTTTAGCCTACTTTTCACATTTTGCAAAAATGAGGAAAAAGTAGACTTATGAGATCGGGCAAATGTGTGTCTGTCTGTCCTTCTATCTCTCTGTCTGTCTGGCTGTGTGTGTGTGTGTCCCCCCCTATCAACTCCTAAACGGCTGCAGCAATCGAAACAAAATTTGGTAGGAGTAAAGATCTATACCTGAATATCTCACGGCCATATTTGAAAATGATGTCAGTGATACCAACTGCTGAAAAATCACAATTGAAATTTGAGCTCCATGTTGGATATCATGGAAGGTATGAATGGGAGCTTTTTCAAAATTGGCACACGTATAGATAATAATATTGCAGTTTAATTTCCAGGAGGCCATTCATGGCAGTGTTGCCAAAATGATTCTAAGCCTGCTGGTAGGTCCAAATTTTAAATGCATATAACTTCTACACTATAAATTGGATTTCAACCAAATTTCGTATGTGCTATGTGTACATAAACATATATGACTGGGCGTATTCTTAAGAGCCACCAGGGCTGCCAACTGTTAATAAATGCTCTCAATTTTTTTAAAACCAAATACCCATATATCAGAAAGTGTGCAAGCCAATAGCTCTAAACTTTGCACACGTATAGTACCTGGCATTCTAGATTAATTTGGAGTAACTAATATAGGCCTGCGCCAGTGCTGTCAACATGATTCTAAGCCTGCTGATAGGTCCAATTTTAAAATGTATGTAACTTCTATACTAAATAATGGATTTCACTCAAAATTGACACAAAAATAGATCATATTATTTTAGATTATTTCTGACCAATACATGTATGTCATTGTTGCCAACATGATTTTACGCACTGTTAGATCCAATGTTTAACTGCATGTAATTTCCATGCTATCCATTGGACTTCAACCAAATTTGTTATTCTGTACCTTAAGAGATGGAACTAAGGATATATTCAGTCACCAGGGCTGCCAACTGTAGTTTTCTATTAGGCTACATTATGCCAGGTAGCCTATACAGTATTTCGAACTATTTAGAAATTTCGATATTACCAACTTAATTTCGTCATTATTCTAGATAGATCCATATAGATTAATCATTGGCATGTGTCTTTTTTTTAATGAAAAGTAGGTTCTTTAGTTCGTTACGGAACTTCTTATTCATAAATAAAATCGGGTGAATGGAATCGTCAGCATTAGTTTGGGAATCGTTTATTTAAAAGGGTGGTAGGAGTAGCGGCGCCGCTTCACAAGATCTCTTGCGCAAGGAAAATGATGAACACGCCGAATTGACGGATACCGTATTGTAGTTCGGCGAGTTACATGTACCAAGGTACAAGTGCCTAGGCGCGGAACAATATCTGAGAAATAAAATTATAGTAATGTCACGCTTATGTAACGTTTACACAATGTGTTTGTACAGATACCATTCTTACTTCCTCAAACATTCTTGTTGTTGTTCTTGTTGATAATAATACATTGTAGGGACTTGGGACATCTTGGTCATCAGTCGCGTGTAGTTGACTATGTGTGTTACTGTATTGGAGTCAGGGATGGGGTAGGTGTCCTGAGTCTTCAAGTAGCCTAAGGTACTATCTCGGCATTTACCTGGAGGGAGTGAGGAAAACCCTGGGAAACACAAGACACTACTGAACTTCACGTGCAACCACAATGGTAGGTTAAGGAATTTCTGAATGGCAATAAGCATCTGCTGTAAGAAACATTGTTTCAGTTCCTTAACTTTTCTTTCGTTCAATACGCCAATACACAAGCTCCGCTGGGAATTCTCTTCGCTTTCTGTGGGCGTACAAAGGAAGTGGATATTTATGCAGGACGCTTGCACCTAGACAACATGGCACTTGACTGTCGTCAATATTTACGGAGATCAATTTTCCATTTTCACAATGGCTACGTCTTACTTTTCCACACAACGCATTGTTTCCATTTGAATTCGAACTTGCTTCCCTGAAAGAAAGTTGTCACTGAATAGTTCGTGCTCTTGTACTCTTACACTTATATATTAGAAGTTTAAAAAAAGACTAAACCCGTGGCGCGACAGCCGTTGAAGGGCCTAGGCCTACCAAGCAACCAACCGCTGTTCAGCCATGTAGCTTGCAGATTGTGGGGTGACAGATAAAATATCAGTGAAATCAAAACTGCTCAGTACTTAACAGATTCTCTAATGCAAGCGTAAAGAAATATATAATTTCAAATATAAACTAGGGGCCTGGCTTCCTTTTCTTGGTACAGTACTTAGTCGCATTCCCCCCTGGGATTTCGTGGTATGCCCTTGAACCAGGGCTGACATGCAAAACGAAATGCAAGGCTGTGGGGGTGAATATATTTGAATTTCGCCGTGAGCGCGATACTCGGGAGCGAAATGATAATGATCGTCGGCAGGAAATTAAACCGAAGCGAAACTTAATTCGAAGTGAAATGACGTAGCGAAATCAACGCGAAACTTAATAGCAACGCGAAATTACATTGTGCAATTGAATAAAATTTCACTCCTGGCGCGAAAACAAATTCGTTACAATCTTTTAATTTCGCTTCCGGCGCGTAATACAATTCATTACAGACTTTAATTTCACTCGCGGCGCAAAATAAAATTCGATACAGACTTTTAATTTCGCTTCCGGTGCGAAATAAAATTCGTTGCAGTCTTTTAATTTGACTCGCGGCACGAAATACAATTCATTACAGACTTAATTTTGCTCGCGGCGCAAAATAAAATTCAATACAGACTTTTAATTTCGCTTCCGGTGCGCTCCCTGCGCGAAATTAAACTCGGTTACAGACTTTATATTTCACTCCCTGCGCGAAATAAAATTCGTTACAGACTTTTAATCTCGCACCCGGCGTGAAATAAAATTCCTAAACGGTATTTAGTTTCGCCCTCCGACGTGAATTTAAAATGCATGGAACATTTAATTCCGTTGTTGAAATTAAGATGTATTCGTTTCGAGAGTTAAAATATGTTCGGTGCGATGTTCAAAGTCTTGACGTTGGCAGCAGTAGCAGTCTTACCGCACACCGCCTGCACTATCTGTCGGGCTGCAACAGCAACGTGAGTCATACAATGGTCATCACTCCAGTGTAGGAGAAAGTCAGTTCTATGGCATCAACATCATCATTGTCGTTGACTGCACCTCGGACTCGTGGCTGACTCTCCCTGACGTTCATAACGCAATACTTTGAGTATAATGGGGCAACAAGTACCTCTACTTGTTCCATAGCGAACAAGAAGACGAATGTGCTGTGCGAACAGACATTCAAGATAAGTGAAGAACTCCCATTACAATACAAATTATCAGTTGTAACTCTTCAGTCAGTCAATACTAATTTGCCCAATAACAAGGCGGGGTACAATGTACAGTACATGTACTGTAATTAACACTCACGGAAAACTGTAAATGTATTAGTTTATGGTCACTATTATAATGCAGCAATTTTAGTGATCTTAAATCTAATACATGTAATTATTTCCAGGAGTGTTACATCTTATATACGATGTATCCCACCCAGTTATTAGTCCAGTCAAATTAGGAATTTTTGCTGCATTAAATCGTGTAGTTCCAAATATATTCAGGAATGTGTAGGGGGAGGTCCCCTGAACAACACCTAATAAAGTCCCGTCAATTTCAGGTGCCAGGGGGGGGGGGCAGAGGGGGGGCTTAAAGCCCACCTTTTTTAGAGTTTGGCGTATAACTTTAAAACGGTGCGTCGCACACATATATTTATACTTTTCAAACATAAAGTAAATTAAATGCTCTACAAAATGGTGTATTCATATTTATCTCTGTGTGTTACCGTCTCCGAGATATGAGCCGGTGAATATAAAATATTTGCAGAAAAATGTGAAGCGACTCATGTTTCTCGTCTAACTTGCCCGTCCAATCCGTTTGCCTTCCATTTTACAGGAAACTCGTGGGGAAGGAAGTTGTAGAACATTACATTTCCTTCAGAATATATGTACTTATGCTAATTTATCTTCGACCAGTCAAACGTTAGAGCGTTTTGACTTAACGGGGACGGTTTCGAGATTTTGCTAGTGAACTGCTCATTAGTTTACTTCCGTTTTCAACGGCTTTAACTCTCTGTATCACGTTATTTATTGATTATGTAAACATAGATGGTATTATCAATCATATAACTAATAATATGTACCTAGAAAGTACATGAACGCAGTGGCGTATGCAAGATTATGTTTCGGGGAAGGCCAGAATTTCGGAAAACAATTTCGTTTTTATGGGAATGAAAACATGATCAAGATCTAATAATTTACAGTCCAGCCCATCGGAGTATGTATATGTTCTGAAAAGTTTGTTATATTTTGTTGTTTATATTCTTTAAAAAAATATAAGTTATGAGTGAATTTTTTTTATTAACAGCACTGTTACCCTCTTAAAATAAAAATAAATGCACTTGCTGGACAAATTTGATGTTCAATAACAATTTGTTGGGTTGAACCTGTAGAAACACACTCCACGAGTTATATAGAGCAGGTAGGTGGCAATGAAGACAAGTTTGCTTTCATCGTGGCTGACGATTTGACGAAGCACATCTACGTGTGAATAGAACATAAGAGAATAGAATATTTATTTATCAAACAGCATGCTTCAACGAAGTTAGTACATGCAACACAAAATGAAATGTACGTGTGATAATTGAAGTCATACTCGTGGAGTGGTGTCGAATACATCAGTAGGAACATATTTTGTTCCCTAGCTTCATTGATGTCTTCTGGCGTGGACGTGGAGCCATAAACATTTCAGCGATGCTTTCGGTTTCGTTAGGATACCGCTCCAAACATTTGACCTGCTTTACTTTTCCCAAAATTAGCGTGGCGGTATCACATCCAGTGAAGCTATGGATTAATAGAATGTACTGGCAGAATGGCAAGGCCTGAAGTTGTTGGGAGGAGTACAGTTTGTCATCTGTGTTGCCTCGTCCAGGCTCCAGGAAAAGGACATTCGTGTCTCGTGGTGTGAGTGCCATGAGTATGACGAGCAGGTCTACGTCCTCGACAACTACCATCACAGTTGAATGAGGGGTATTTTGTAATCCACGCTTGACAACGCTGCAGTAAGTGTCTCCTTTGGCTATCGTGAATTGTATACATTTTGCATCTCAGGCCTGCGCTAACATAGTTATCAGCTTAATTTTGTTCTATTCGTTGTAAAGGAAGTTTTCCTGCTTAACAGTAGCCACCATGTTCTCATCAAAGTCTGTTTCACTGATATTTTACTTGATGCTCTTCGATGTTGTTCGCCTCTTTTCGTGGAACTTGTGTCTTCATCAACGTCAAACAGAACAGCAGAGTTGTAACAGTAATGGTTGATAACGTAAGACACACATTGGTTGCAGATAAAGGCAAACTTAGTGTCGTTCCACTTGACCCTATGAAGAAGAAAGACACCATCGATTACCGCGAAACAGAGCTTCAGGTTGGTTATTTGACTGCATGAAGGAAAGGCATTGTAGAGAGCGGACTTTTTCGTTTTCCTCATGATCCCTTCGTCAAAAAGAGTCGTGGGATATGGGGCTAACTCACACTTCAACAGTTCCTCCACATCCCCTTCAGTTCTCTTGTTAATTAAGGTTCTCTGGAAAATCATTAAAGGCTCGACCACCACTACATCATTGTCCAGTTTGATAGTGTTGCTCATAGCAGGCAAAGGGACTTCTGGGTTTTTCTTACACTGCTTAATTTCTGCAAAGTTACTTCGAACAAAAGTCCCCTTTGTAGGGGTTCCGATTCCCAATGGTTGGCAACAGTTGATGTTGCTGGGTACTATTACTCCGGTTGAAAGGGACATCAAAGAATCACGTACAGAAAAAGGCGGGTGATCAGCCAACTATTGTGCAAGCTTCCTTCTGTCTTGGTCATCCCTGCTCATTCGTGATGCTCAAAAGTTGACATGCTGTTCTTTACTTACAGAATGGACTCCGGCAAAATGCTCTACGCTTAGTGAAGAACCTATGGCTGTACCTGTACGAGCCCCTCCAACCCATTTCGCCAACACAGAATCACTCATGCCTCTCCATCGTGTTAGTCCCCCCCCCCCCCCTCTTCACTCTTCACATCACACATCAGTGTCACTTCAATCGCCATATCAGACCACACTCCAGCCATTGGTATCAGTTCAAATAGCCACGATCTTTGGAGTTTTCAACCGTACCGGATTGGGAAAGGGATCAGTCACTTAGGCATATCCCATGGTATCTCATATTCCAGAATAATATTTCCTTTCCTGGGTCGTCAGATATCTCGGAATATTATTATTCCTTCCGTTTAGGTCGTCTGTTGTCCACAATTGACGGTTTTTAATTCGATGTTTCGCCGTCTCTGTCTTTACTATCTCCCAGTATCAATTCTTTCCTCTAATTCTGTCCTATATTCTTATTTGTGGAATATCATAGGATACAATATCATAATAAACTTAGGCCTACTTACTATTATTATTATTATTATTATTATTTATTTACCATAAATCGTACACGAAGTATGGAAGGCCTAGTGAAAAAGGGCAAGCCCCACATACATATTTCATGCTCCACAGGCACAGCTTACATCTACATTTGTTTTAACAATATTTACAAGTTTTACAAAGATATTTGCAGTATTTACATATTTAGAATATTGACATAGTACATTTTCCTGTTCACTCACTCTCTCACGCACGCACTTTCATAACCTCAATCACTCGATACATTCATTCATTCATTCCATTCAGATATTCATTCATTCATTCAGCGAGACAATCAATCACTCATACATACGTTTATTTATACAATGTACCTTTTTACGTACGGCTTGAATTTCCGAAGAGGCAAGATCTTGGCATCCCCTGGCAGCGCGTTCCATAACCGCGCAGAGCGGCCGTAGAAACCTGTCAGGTAAGCATTGCTACGTGCGAAGGGCGGAACGAGGGTTACACCTCGTCCTCTCCGAACTGAGCGATATGCCAATGACAGTCGGCAAAAAGGGTCAATATTAATGGAACTTGTAAGGGATTTTTTAAGAAAAATTAGATCAATTTGTTTGGCTGTTGCCTCTATAGATGGAAATTTTGACAAAGGGGAAGGGGAATAACGATCTATTAGCCTCTCTGCGCGGCGCTGTACACGCTGGAGCTTGTTCATGTTTTCCGCTGTAGTGGGATGCCAGGCAGGTAAGCCGTACGTTAATATTGGACGGACCATGCATGTGTAAGCCATCCTGAAGGCTCTAGGTTTACAACCTCTCATGTTTCTGTACAAGAAACCCAGAACTTTGGTGGCCTTACATCTTGCCACTTCACTTTGAATGTTCCAATTCAGGGTGTCGGAGATTGTTACCCCTAATAGCTTTAAGTTTGTGCACTGTGGGATGACACTGTTCATAATTTTGTATTCATTCTCAATGGGTTTTTGTGACCTGGTTATTCTTATGTATTTACATTTTTGTACATTTATATTTAAATTATTCACAGAACACCACAGCGATAAGTTGTCCAGATCTGATTTAAGACAGAGGGAATCTTCTTCACATTTAATGCCCCTGTATAGCACGGTGTCATCTGCATATAGTGACATTGATGAGGTGACACAACCAGGAAGATCGAGCACATATATAGTGAAGAGAAGAGGTCCGATCACAGAGCCCTGAATCACTCCAGAAGTAACTTGAGCAGCCTGCGATCGAGCTCCTCCGTACACCACACACTGTGTTCGACCCTCTAGGAATGACCTCACCCATGCATGTAAGCTACCCCGTATGTTAAGCTGCTGTAGCTTTAACAAAAGTCTTTCATGAGACACTTGATCGAAGACCTTAGCCCAATCCAGTGCAATACAGTCCACTTGTTTCACTTCTGGCTGATTCAAGTAGAACTGAAACTCATCAATGACTTTTGTCAATAGAGTAGTGCAAGAACGACCCGGAAGAAAACCGTGCTGATTTGGATCGAGCAGATTGTTCTCCCGTAGGAATTCCAGCACACTGTTTGCTACTAGCCGCTCCATACATTTACAAATTATAGATGTTAGACACACCGGTCTGTAATTTGCAACATCTTCTCTGTCACCTTGCTTATATATTGGCACCACGTTAGCACATTTCCACTCACACGGAACAGAACCTTGGTTGATAGACAGGTTGAATAACGCACACAGAGAGGGCGCTAATGCTTCCGTACACTGCAGCAGGATCCGTCCGGGAACATCATCTGGGCCGGTCGCCGCATGTGGTCTAATCTTCCGTAGGCTCTGAGTCACCTCAGTTGTTGTGAAGTACAGGTTGGAGAGTGGGAGGGGTGGAAGTGATGACCTTGGCAGAAGCAGGTTCATGGTCATACCCGGCTTAGAAAAGTTCTGCTTGAAACTGTCACTGAACGCTGTTGCAATATCTTGGGGTGCACTTAGGAATTTACCGTTACAGTGAAATGAGGCTGGCGCAGCGGTGCCGCGTCTTCTGGACAAAAATTTCCACATTTCACTGGTGCTGCTTATTTTGTGAATATAATTGTCGTATGTTTCGCGAATTAATTTCTTTGTTTGGTTCCTGATGTTCTTGTATTTTTCCCACATGATGTCGGTTGAGCAACTTTTCCATTTCTTGTATAAAACGTTCCTTTTCCTAATCATTTTAATGACTTCCTTCGTCACCCAAGGAGAATTTTTCTTCCCACTAATGGTTATTTTCGGTATAGCTATATCCACACATTCAAAGAAACAATTTCGCCAGGCGTGCCACACTGAGTTGATGTCGCTGGTGTCCAGAATACATGGGGGTGGGAAGGTGTTTGAGGAATAAAGATGATAGCAGTTTCCAGTCTGCCTTTTTGTAATTGTATACTGTCCTCACTGTGCTCTTGCTGCGTGGTTTGTTGTAATGCAATGTGGTAAAGATGGCTGCGTGATCACTGAAACCGGGTATGACTTCAGCTTTCTGTACAGAGGAAGGAAGGCTTGTGAGGAATAGGTCTATTGTGGAGCGTGTAGTTTGTGTGATTCGAGTTGCTTCGGTTATTAATTGGTCAAGGAATAAATCGTAGAATGCGGTAAGGAATTCATTAGCAATGGGATCCTTGGGAGTGGGAGGAGAGTTTTGCCAGTCTATTTCTAAATTAAAATCGCCTGTTATGTAAATGGCCTTGTATTTGTGCTGGATGTATTGTACACGACGGAGGGACTCCAATAGTTCATCATTGATGTGCCGAGTTGAATTTGGAGCACGGTATACAGAGCCTATTAGAAATGTATTGTTTGCACACGTGAATTCCACCCACACAGCCTCAGCATCAGTTTCAAGCTCCCGTTGGCGAACAGGCCTTAACTCAGGTTTCATGGCTATTAGTACCCCTCCCCCTGATGTCCAGGTTCGATCTTTGCGGAACATGGTGTATGTTACCGGAAATATTTCTGGGTCGTTAGTGGATTTTTTCAGCCATGTCTCCCCTGAACACACAATTGACGGATTAAGTGCTGTGAGACAAGAACGCAGGTCCGGTTGTTTGGAGGGACATGTTACACTTCGAGCATTGAAGGAAAAAATGGACAATGCTTTGCTATCCGAGGGTGTTACGTCACTATCTACACTATTTGCACTCTGTGTCGATGTATTACAAAATGAGTTAGAGAACTGAGGTAAAGAACAGTTCCAACACAGCCACGATTGTTTCCCAGAGGTGATTATTTTGTGTTTTGAAGCACTGATTTTTGCACAAGTTCTGTGCGCTTGAGAGTGGCAAGATGTACATGTCACAAATAACTGATTCACACGACCCTTCGAATCACAAATTATACACACCTTATTCGGCCCTGGGTTCATCTCCACATCTCCACTGAGAGCCACAGACAGCACCACGAGATGTAATAATGTAGCGGGCGGTCTGGCAACCCCGCGCAGTGCTGGGCGCCCTCTGCCTGCTGCTGTGACTATCAGCCCCTCGCTTCCGCACCATGTGAGAGAAGATATATTGAGTTTACAAACTACCATGAGGTGTTCCTTCAGGTCCGAGTTCACACACGAGTCTTCAATTGTTAAAGAATGATCGAGGATCTTTTTCGAGGCACCCACTGAGCTTTTTACTAGGTAGAACACGAGGAAAAGTTGGAGCACTCTAACTGCTACACACCCGCTGGCCGCCATCTTGTCTTCAAGGCTTGAGCTTTTAGCTTACCTTAATATTATGTAAACTGTGTATTAAGTTCATTCTATTTCAGATGGGGAGGGGTCTTATACATGCATATTAAAAGGATATGATAAAAATATTCGCCGTTTGAAAGGCCTACTAGATTTTTAGTGTTTATTAGTGTTGCAAATTAACAGTTGACACACATACTTTCATATATATATACAGGGTGAACAAAAAATGCCGCACTTGGAGGTCGGCATGCGGTTCCTCGTCGAAATTCACGACAAAAGTTTATGTTGCAAATCCTAGGCCAATAGGTTTAACAGAAATGCATGTTAAGAAACGAGGCCCTGTCAACGCTGTAACTACATGTAGCGTGGCCAAAAACAGCTCGCAGGAACTCGGTGCTTTATCTGTACATTCCGATGCACTGCAGGATGTGACAGTGTTGCCAGCTCTCGTTTTCATACTTGTGTTTTCAAACAACACGCGATCCGATTTTGCTATTGAACCTTTTGTCTTGCAATTGGATGAGGAATAGCATGCCGACCTCCAAGTGCGGCATTTTTTGTTCACCCTGTATATATTATATATTAGTTATGTGGGTAATAAATACCATTTATGTTTGCAGAATCAATAAATATCGTAATACAGAGTGTTAAAGCCGTTGAAAACGGAAGTAAACTAATGAGCAGTTCACTAGCAAAATCTCGAAACCGACCACCATACGTCAAAACGCTCCAACGATCGACAGATCAAAGGAAAATTAGCATACGTATATATATTCTTGAAGGAAATTTAATGGTCTACAACTTCCTTCCTTACGAGTTTCCTGTAAAATGGAAGGTAAAAGGATTGGATGGGCAAATTAGACGAGAAACGTGAGGCGCTGCATATTTTTCTTCAAATATTCCATGTTCACTGGCTCATATCTCGGAGACAGTAACACATAAAGATACATATGATTACACCATTTTGTAGGGCATTTAATTTTCTTTACGTTTAAATGGTATACAAATTTCTCTGCGATGCACCGTTTTAAAGTTATGCGCCAAAAACTAAAAATGGGGGCTTTGAGCCCCCCTCTGTCCCCCACGGCACCTGAAATTGACGGGACTTTATTAGGTGTTGTTCAGGGGACCTCCCCCTACACATTCCCGAAACATTTGGAACATGATTTAATGCAGCAAACGCTTAATTTTTGGTCTAATTTGACTGGACTTTATCGGGCAAATTAGTGCTGAAGGACTGAAGTGTTACAAACAACAGTAAATCGTCTGTGGTAGTACCAGCGGCGTATATGTAGTTCTGTTTCGGAGGGGGGTTACTCGAACAACAGGAGTGAGGGGTCATTCCTCTCATTTCTACATTCCGTACTACTTCCTTCTTACCCTCAGCGCATTTATACTGACCACGGCACGACATCAAACCCCTGGGCCACGTACAGTATTTCGTTTCGCACTGCAATTAGTTTTGCGTCGCTTTTCACTATGTTATTGTGCTTTGAATTAAATTTTCCTTCCATTTTAATTTTCGCGCTGACAATCAATATCATTTCGCACCCGAATATCGCGCTCACGGCGAAATTAAAATGTTAACGCGTCCACAGCCATTTTGTTTCGCATGTTAGACCAGATTTAATTTCAGACATGAAATGAAATGTTCCATGCATTTTAAATTCACGCCGGGAGCGAAACTAAATGCTGTTTGGGAATTTTGTGTCATTAAAATAAACCGTGGCACTACAACCCATGAAGGGCCTAGACCTACCAAGCGACCGCTGCCCAACCATTAAGTCTGCAGATATTGGTCAGCGCATCGGGTTCCCTCGGCCGTTAATCTTGGTTTTCGAGCACACCGTTCCAACCCACACGTCCGTTTCTAAAATCACTAACGGAGCCGGGAAGCGAACCTGGGACCCCCAGATGAGAGGCAGGCACGCTACCCCCAACACCATGGGGCCAGCAATTTTTGTCATACCAGGAGCAAAATTAACAGTCGTTAAAAAATGTTATTTCACGCCGGGAGGAAAATTAAGAGACTGTAACGGTTTTCATTTCGTGCCAGGAGCGAAATCAAAAGTCTTATAACGAATTTTATTTCACGCCAGGAGCAAAATTAAAAGTCTGTAAATAATTTTATTTCGAGCCGGGAGTGTAATTGAAAGTCTGTAACGAATTTTATTGCGTGCCCGGAGTGAAATTCTCTGTAACGTTTTTTTTATTTCGCGCCGGAAGCGAATTTAAAAGACTAACGTTTTTTATTTCACTTCATGAGTGAAATGAAAAGTCTTATAATGGATTTTAGTTCACGCCAGGAGCAAAATTAAAAGTCTGTTAAGAATTATGTTTCTAGCCGGGAACGAGATTAAGAGTCTGTAACGGATTTCATTTCACGCTGGGAGCGAAATTTAAAGTCTGGTACGAATTTTATTTCGCACCGGGAGCGAAATTTAAAGTCAGTGATGCATTTTATTTCGCCCCTGCAGCGAAATTAAATTTCTGTTAATAATTTTATTTCGCGCCAGGAGTAAAATTTTATTCCTTTGAACAATTTAATTTCGCGACGTTAATTTAAATTGATAATACATTTCGTTTTGCATGCCAGTCCTGTCTTGAATCGGTTTTGGTGGTGGCTCCATTTTTCACCTTAAATGTAAAACTAACTGCACTTGGCGTTTATAAATGACTTACCAGTGACTGTCGATTGTTTGCGGATGATTGTGTAATATATCGAAAGATACATGACTCACAAGACAATGCAGTACTTCAAGATGACCTGAACCTGGTCTATAAGTGGGCGATTGAAAATAAAATTAAAATAAACACAAGAAAATGTAGTCCAATAAAAATAGGGAAAGTGCGAAGGCAAGATTTTCAATATAACATTGGCTCGGAAATACTTGTAGAAGAAGATTCTTGCAAATATTTAGGCGTTCACCTAAGAAATGATATGAAATGGAGTAGTCATGTAGGATGTGTAGTTTCTAAAGCTTACAAATCCCTGCACTTTGTAATGAGGGTATTAAAAGGAAGTAGTACCTCTGCTAAAGAATTAGGATATTTGTCACTTGTAAGACCTATTCTGGAATACGCCTCGGCGGTTTGGGATCCATATCAAGTAGGGCTCATAAATGAGTTGGAGATGGTACAAAGAAGGCCGCTAGATTTGTGCTCAGTGACTTTAATCCCAGGAGCAGTGTGAGCCGTACGTTAAAGAAACTTGGGTGGGAATCACTTGAGGCTAGGAGGATGAAATCTTGACTCTGCGCTATGTACAACACGTATACAAATCAACCAGCATGGGGTGAGCTTAGCAAACGTATGGAAAAGCCTACTTACATGGGTAGGAGCGATCATCCTTTCAAAGTTAAGGGCCGGCCACAGCGAACAAATTATGGTAAATATTCTTTCGTAAACCGTGCCATTGATAATTGGAACTCTCTACCTGCCGCAGTTTTAGAGCCTTTTCCCAAACATATAGGCGTGTTTAAGAAAATACTGACTATTTGTGTAAATACTCCAGTTTAATTGTTAGTGACTTGTTATGTACAATTATTTATTTGTTATTTATATCTAATTTGCCACCGGGGGACACAGCCCCAATTGCAAATAAACGAATGAATGAATGAATGAATGATGACCGTAATGCTCTCCATCAGTCGTACCTATATGTACATCGTACACCTAACGAACACTAAAAATAATACTGTTGCAGGTAAAATAAATTAAGTAAAAAGTAATTAAAGGGATCAATGAACTAAAATCAGGAAAAACATCATAGAAAACTAGAAGTAGTAATTACAAACTGGTAAGATATCAAAGGATCACTCAGAAATATCCAGAACTGGCCAATAATTCAGAACTAGCCATCACAGTCACAGTCAATCACAACATCGGACTAGATGCTGAGGAATCCATACCGTCAGGTAAGGTTATCGCCCTCTCACTTGACTTCTGTTCCCCTCCCCTTCCCTCCCTCCGTTTTCGCCGACCTTGTTCTACTATAGGCTACCACGCCTTTTGTTCCAAGTACAGTTACACTCTTATTCAAAAATTTCCCCAAGTGATCCCGACGATTCTATTCAACCGATTTAGGTTTTCGATACGGCTTTGGAATCAGTGAATAAAATTCAACTTTCTTATTACCCGCTTTTTTTAAATTGTAATGAGATATTTAAAATATAAACAGCAACTTTTCTGTTTTTGAAATTAAAAATTTAGCGATGAATTAATCTCAATTCTCCTACTAGACAGAGTACATAGCAGTTTTCAGATCGCAGATCGGAGGTCCCCTTTAAGAAAAAAATTATAAATAAATTCAGCTTCGTTTGTAATGCCATCAGTTGAAACATTTTCTTACCAAAATGTCGGGACATTTAGCCTTAACGAACCTGTCACTAATGACGTACCCAAAACCCAATTTACATGGTCGAAAGACATGGAATTTCAGGATGCCATTCAAGAAGAACGAGAACACTCACAAGTAATAGGCTTCCCAACAGTCTCAGTACATTCGAAGCACCCTCCAGCTAACAATACCGTTCGCTCCTAATTACTTCACGCGCAAAGCACCGACATAGTTCAGGAAACCCTATCTACTACATTGGGGGCAGAGTTTACATCCACCTCTGATGCTGCAATCTGTTTCAGTAAAAAAAAAAGTCACGGACGTCAGCGGAAGTGCCCTACCTCCACAAACAGGAACTAAACCCATGGCCACAGATAAAACCAACATTAATGAGACCCATGCTCTTCACATGAAAACTGTCAACAAAAACACTGCGAGGGAAGAAGTTAAATCATATTACACACAAACACGAAACGCATCAAGTAGTCGCCGTAAATCACTGGAAGTGCACACCAGTAAAACATCACTCCAATGATCCCCTCAAATAATTGCTCATAGTCGTTTAAATGCACTCATGCCTGTCATCGTCATCCTTTTGTTCTTGCATATGAGTGTCTTGCGTTGTTTTGCCACATTAAATATCAATGGCATCATAAGTTTGACGACACGTTTTCTACTTCAGGATTTCTTTCAGGACTTATGATATTGACATGTTATTGCTTCAGGGAGTAAATTATCCAAACTTAGACTGGTTGAGTGGGTACGGATACATAGCAAATATTGGCCCATCTCTCCGAGGCACAGCTGTCGTTTACAGATCAGGGTTAATTTATTGTTTCGGATGTGGGGTTACACCCGAGTGGCAGAATAATTACTCTGCAATGTGAGGACACAAAAATTGTTATTGTCTACGCCCCTTCTGGATCACAAGGTCGTCTGGCAAGAGAACATTCATTTGAAGTTGACATCAGATACTTTCTCCAGGGCCCTATCAATACTATCATATTAGCAGGCAATTTTAACTGTGTTTTAAACACTCGAGATCAAACCGGCGCTTTCAACAACTGCCGCAGCCTCAAAAGTCTCGTAGACGGATTTAACCTCCATGATGTGTGGGAACTTAAACATGGAACAGACGTCCAATTTACTTTCTATCGTGCCGGATCAGCATCTAGAATAGACAGGACATATATAGCACGAGGAATGAGAGATAGCCTGCATAGTTCCACAGTAGTGCCAGTATCTTTCAGTGACCATCACGCACTGTTCCCTCAGTCATAAAAGAAGAACGTTCATCACTGTTCCATATCTTAACAAAAAAGGCGTAAAGGGCAGCGAAAGACCATTACTAAACTTCGGGACGAGCATGGCTGCACTCAGTCGAACATGGATGATATCCTTTAAATTGGAGCAAAGTATTTCACAACATTTTTCTCCGACGTCCTACAAAATAGTGAGCAAACAGATGGGAGCATACATCAAAACCCACCCAGACTGACCGCAGAGGATGGATCTATGCTGGCAAGTGGTATTACTGTACCTCGGCAGAGATTTTCACAACACTACGCCCAACTCAACGTAACCGTTCTCCTGGTCCTGATGGAATACCATATGAATTTTATCAATTAATGTGGAATATACTAGGAAAAGACCTCCTTAAAATTTACCAGGACATTAGGGGAAACCCACAAATTATAACTGAAGAATTTACTGCTGGAATTATTATTTTAATTCCGAAGATCATAAGACCACTTGGAATGGAGGATTTCAAACCTATCACACTTCTCAATACAGATTGCAAAATCTTTACAAAAAATAATAGCATCCCGAATCAAACCGCAACTGCTACCAATTATAGGGCAGTGGCAATCCTGTGCGACTCCAGGAAATAAATGTCATCTCGAACTTGTTGGTGTTAAGCAATATTATTGTTACGTGCCACCCCCCTAGTGGCACTTTTGTTAACTGGATTACGGTGGGTTGAAGCACAACACAGATTGTTTCTTTAAATAAATAATTAACTTTATTGCGGCCAGAAAATTACACTACTCATCAGCAAATACAAGCAATTGGAACCTTACTCCAGTTTCCCCAAGTCTCTTCCTTGAGCGCTCTTGGCCCTTTCACTTGTCAACAGACCACAGAAGTTAATCCGTCCTAATGAGTACGGTGGCCTTGACAGAAACTACCTGCTCCTCTCCCTTATGTACACCGACTACAGTTACTTACGATCACTTGCTGCAGGCTGTTCACAAGCTCGGAGAAACAATGTCACTGGATTTCGTAACTCGCACGGCACTTCGTCACCACACTTCTGTCGCTCAGGAAAACACGCACTAGCTCAGAAACACACACCCACAGAAAGCCCGGCCCCTTACTGTTGAAGCCGCTTATATAGCAGGCTGGTGACTCAATGAATTCTAGAATCGTCCAGGACACACGGCTTCTCGACATTTCCTTCACTGGCGGGGTCACGAATATTCTGGACCATCCCTTTCACTTCGCAGCCCGTTGCGTAACGCGCACGTAATGCACTGAGGCAGAGCACACACAGCCCGTGGGAGCTGTGACTCATGCGGCGAGCGACAACACAAACTCACAGCCGTAACATTATTATTGTAAATGAGAAAACTTCACCTAATCTTCTTCCTACGACACTAGTCAGTCTCGATTTTCAAAAGGCCTTTGATAAAAAAAACCACATTCATTTCTATGGTCTGCAATGCGAACCTTCGGGTTTCCTATTGGGTTGATTAAATGCATTACAGGACTGTACAGAACAGCACAATCTAGAGTAATCATTAATGGACATCTAACATCGAATATACTCATCCGTAAATCTGTTCGTCAAGGATGCCCACTTTCTATGATCCTATTCATCATAGCACAGGAACCCTTCCTCCGGAGGAGGACGATCAATGAGAAGAAAGTGGCAGTACGAGCATATGCCGATGATGTATGTATTGTTCTCACAGACGAAAACGACGAAGACCGTATGCTGACTATCATAAACGAGCTTCAGGAAACATCTGGATCCCAAGTCAATCCAACATGTTTCAGGGATTTTTTTCTGAAATCTTCAGTGCAATGCTTTTTAACTGACCTTCGGTGGAAATACACAGGAGTTCACTGGTCACTGAGACATTGCGTTAGTCGTTGATCCTAAAGTGAAACATTCCGTGAGACTATCAGAGATATTTTATGGTGCACTGAACATCATGTGTGCTTATTGCCATAGCCTTCACAGAGTTATCAACATTAGCTCAATGGAAACAATATGGCCAGCTTTCCAGTTCGATTCCATGAATCTACCCACAGATCAAAGTTCAAACCCTGCCTGGGGCAACGTGATATACTTTTATTTTTCCCCAGTCTTATACTTAACCAAATTGATTATTAAGGCTTGTACATCTCGTTAAACATGGTTATTTATTACTATTATCGTTAGTTTACTGGAAAATCGGATAACTATTCCCGGGAAAGGCGAGTAAACTTTCACTGAAAACTTCAGTGGATTTTCACTGCTGGAAAGGTCAGTGGATATTCACTGTGATTTTCAGTGAAGTTCCACTGAAGTCAGAACTGTGAACTTCAGTGATTTATATGGCCTTTAAGCCACTGATATAAACCGATATCTGAATAACGTTATTAATACGCATTGCACGATTAAGGTGCTCTTTTTTTACGAGCGAAGATTTTATTTAACGTCCTTTCTGGTGGGCGCTACTTTGTTGTTCCTACCATAACCGATATCCGAATATTAGTCCAAGTTACGGTATTAAGGGATATTTTTTTGGGAGACTTATTCAAGTAACATTATTTCTGGCAACACTACATTTCGTTCCTCTGGTAACCGATTTTTATATGTGTAGGCCTTAGAGTTATTTTCTATTACATGAAGATTATTGTTTAGGTGTATTAATCAAACTTCAATCGCATGATTAGGACACCAGATTTTAAAATTTCGCACAGCCACCATCTTGTGGTTCTGAAAACAATTGAAATAAATTAGATGCCAGTGGATTAAAATTTGTATAAGGATATACCGTACCACGTTTCACTGTGCTCGGATGATTAAATCGCGAGAAACGTCCATTTAAATATTCAATTCGCGTCACCGCCAGGTTGGATTTGTGCTCCCCAGGTTATTGAAAGTTCCAAAGGTGAACTTATGTTTATAGACTCTATCAACATGCAAAAATTTCAGTTTGACTGCTGTCATAGATTTTGTGAACCGTCTAAATATTTCGGATACTCGCCATGTCGGATTGTATTATACGTAGGCCATAGAGTTATGTATTATTAGATGACTATTATTGCGTAGGTTCATTATTCAAACGTTGACTTCTATCGCATAATTGGGACACAAGAAATAAAAAAATAATTTTAAAATTTTGCACAGCCTCCATCTTGAGTTTATGTAAACAATTTAACAAAATTAGATGTCAGTGCATTACAATGTGTATAAACAATTGCTGTGCCAAGTTTCACTGCGTTCAGATGGTTAAATCGCCAGAAAAGTCTATTTAAATGTTCAAATTCGCTTGGCCGCCATGTTCGTTTTGTAGTGAACAGGTTTTTGAAAGTCACTTAAGTGAACTTCTAGCAGTGCCTTTTATCACCGTGCAACATTTCAGGGTGATATCGATAACAGTTTCAGAGATATAGAATGCCAGTCAGATATTTCATACAGCCACAATGTTGGATTGGTGAAACATAATAAACTTTGAAAGGCACGATCGGGGTCGGCCAAAATAGTACTATGACCTTACCGAATTTCATTGAAATCGCTCCAGCCGCTTAGATTTTATTAGGTGCGGGAGGGGGGGGGGGGGGGGTTGACACCAAGGCCCTTGTAGGTAGTGCCTGTAGTATATTCTATCCTGTTGCACCCTTGTACTTTTGCTTCCAACACGAGGAAGACACGAAAACATGCATCGCGTAACATTTCTGAAATGTTACAGATGCATCTTAGATCTATGTCGGCGATTCCTAAAGTTTGCAGTGAATCTCCTTCTTAATTATGTTGTTTGAACGTGAGCTAGTTTATCAGACACTCCGCAGTGTGTGCAGCATACGGTCTCACACATGAGCAACCTTTGCCTCCACCTATTTGTGCTTGGATACTCCCTTTCATGTGTTCTTCTGGATAAGTTGTTTTCCATAAAATATGGTGATTAGACACTTTCGCAATCAACCAGCAAGTTCATTGTGTTTTTTCCATACATCCGCTTCAGGCTTAATTCTCAAGTATTCCTTTGGTTCCTAACTAGTAAATCACTGTCTCCATCGTTACCACCATTTTCATCATCATCACCGTAATGGCAACCTCATTCGTTGAACAAACACAAATTACGCACCACGTCACCATGCCTTCAAGCAATTCTTGCACTCTCTGTATATATGTGGCACAGTTTCCCTACATGATGATTATTATACTTTGTATGTTCATTCACTGAAAATTGCGAAATCAACTTCGAGGTCTTCCTATGCCCAGAACATAGAATGCAATGAAAATCATATGGTCTTAAATACGATGTGTGGATTACATATAAATATGCAATTGGATTAACCCACGATGGCTACTTGTAGCGATGGCCTTTGAGAATATTTTACGGAAGCTATTCTAACAACTCTATGAGGTGATTTTCTCTCAGAGTAGCCATATGAATGTTCGAATTGCAGAATAAGAATGTAGAAAAAAAAGGAAACACATTCCCACTGACCTGGTGCAAGTCCTCAAAATGAACACCCCCTTGATGACTTACGTATCATCGACACAATTTCAGTACCTCAAACCGAAATTAAATTTCTTGGCAGGGCAGGGAATCAAACCCGGACCACCGGGGCGACAGCAAAAATGTTAGCCGCTACACCACAATATGATATATTTCATTGTCAGCGCAATCTATTGCACGATGCCATGTAATTTCTGCACGAACTATAATAGTATACATTCTTCGTACTTTTGGCATTACATAGCCCCTGGTAAGTTAAAGAGATGGTTGGAATACCATAACCCAAGAGCCGAATAGTTCCAATAACCAACAAACAACCGAAAGAAATACCGACAAGCTGGTAGAAAGACAGACAACATATTTTGTAATTTTCAGAGCAAAATTGTTTTACAATGAATAGCACTCTTGGTCTCCATACTGTAGAAATAATGAAAATTGTCCTAAAACTTCAAAAGTTAAAAGGATTTCATGTCAACTTGCTTATTTTGCCGTATATCTTATGTGTAGGTAAATTCGATGAGTTATTGTTTCAGACGATGTTGAAAATACGAATAAAAGACATAAATTACCTCAGATGCGACGGAATATTGTTCAGTTTAAAAACCTGATACATTTACTAACGCACGTTTCTCGAATTCACATATCCCTGAACAGCATCAATCTAATCCGGGGCCATCCAGACAGCGCTCCGGCCGCACTCTAAGCCAGTGCTCCGAGCGCTTTGTTTGAAGGCAGTTTCAAAAGTGGTGGGAGGAGCTTGGCTGGCTGAGCACGCAGAAGTGTGCAGCCGAACCATCAGTCGCTAGTCTAGTCCAGTGCGCTTTGTTGACAGTGTGTAAGTAAATCAGTTTCGCAGTGGTCATGACTGAACAGCATACAAAAAAAGGAGTGGTGCAACAGCAGTCTTTAAAGCAGAATGGGAAATTTCATTTTTCTGTACAGCTTATAAAGGGCATTCCAAATGTTTAGTGTGCAACAGAGATGTAATGTGTTAAAAAGAACACAATTTGTTGTTGAATTTTCCTCTCTAATATATTCACATTTCAGTTTGGAATAAATCACAATATTCTTTACTTAACACTTGTGTTCGTTTCCTTCACATTCCATACATCGGCGTACCATTCGATTTGTGTATGCGGTATATTTGTTATGGCAAAACAGACCTATTAATATGTCAACAATTCCACAAGAGCCGTCACCGCACGACTGTACGTACGTTTCTAGTCAGCGTGGTCCGAACATCGTCCGTCTCCTCGCTGCCACAGTGTAGTGGTGGTAGGGGAAGGAGCGCTAGTCTGACTGGATGGCCCTGATCTAATCAGTTGGTGAATTCAGAATCTTGTTATTGAAATAGACTATAGCTTTATAGTCCTAATGTAGTTTTTTGTTCTACCCGTAATTATTTCGGTTGCTATGAGGTAGGGGTTGTGGTGAGACAGTTTCCTTGTGGGAATGATATTACGGATAGATGCCCTTCATGACGTCTATCTCATGAGGGGATTTCATGACAAATGAAATTAATGAGGTAAGGCATGAAATGGCTGTGTGTGGTGTTTCGAGTTCGGTGTAGACTGACCATGCACGTTAGCGTGTGTAGCTACCTCGGCTGGTTTGTGACATTATGTCAACAAATTAAAAAACATATTTTAACTCTCCAGATTCCATACCGGCCCCTGTTACTGTCACATGCATGATTACCAATATGCTTGATTTCTTTTTTAGGATTATTCTATCTCGCTGCACCTGCAGTATCACCAAAAAGTAGGGGCAAATGACCTCGTAGTTCTTCCCCTTAAAACATCAATAACTAAGCCAAAAGGTATGCAACTTCCTGTATCCTTGTTGCAGATCTGGTTCATGTACGCAAAAATATCATGTTTTATACGTCTTCGGTATGTTTCTTTAATGTGTGACTTTCCCACTATGATATTTTTGTGCTCCCCATGCCCAAAGGCGTTATGAGCACGGCAGACCACACGCATATGACAAAATGTTGGGACTAGTGCGCCTCGAGTCCAGGCTCTGCGCTCAGTACCAAACGTATTGCAGCACCCCGTCAAATGGGCAGTGTTTGTGCACTGCAGTGCTAGTGTGATGTTGTGCTGCACTGCTCAGAAATGGGCAGGATAGGGCTGCGCTTCACCGGCACGAGTACTGCTTCACCTTGCTCATTGCACGGCCCTGGTGCACACACACGGACGCACAAACACACGGACAAAAGGTGATCTCATAAGCCTATGTTTAGACTAATTTCGATTTTTGCAAAAAATGAAACTAGACTTATGAGAACTACACAGGGCCAAAAATTGTGTGTCTGTCTGTTTGTGTGTCTGTGTGTGTGAGGGTGTGTGTGTGAGTGTGTGTACTCGGAATGTCTGTCCCCCCTATGTATTCGAACACGGTGAAACCGAATTGAACGAAATTTGGTACAGAGGTAGAAATAGCAAAGGGCACCTCAGTGTCATGTTTTATATCGCCGCCATCATGACGGAAACGTAATGGCGGCCACCCAAATGTTCAAAGCTTAAATCAAATTACGACTAACCTAATCATCCGATCTCTACCAAATTTTTCAGCAACATATACGGATATGGCAACCGTCTTTTGACTAAACTACAAGGTCATCAGCCCAATAGTTTGCAGATGGCGGCCATGTATGTGTGCAAATCGATTCCCCCAACCAATTCGAACACGGTGAAACCGATTTGAACGAAATTTGGTACAGAGGTAGCACAAGCAAAGAACACCTCAGTGTCATGTTTTATATCGCCACCATCTTGACGAAAACGTAATGGCGGCCACCCAAATGTTAAAAGCTTAAATCAAATTACGACCAACATAATCATCTGACCTCTACCAAATTCTTCAACATTATACCTTGCTGTATGAAGAACCTTTTGACCAAACTACAAGGTCATCAGCCCAATACTTAGCGGATGGTGGCCATGTATGTGTAAAAATAGATTCCCCCTATCTATTCAAACACGGGTAAACTGAATTGAACAAAATTTTGTACAGAGTTAGCACTAGTAAAGGGCTCCTCGGTGTCATGTTTTATATTGCCGTCGTTATGACGAAAGCGTAATGGCGGCCACCCAAATGTTAAAAGCTCAAATCCAATTACGACCAACCTAATAATCTGATCTCTACCAAATTTTGCAGAAACTTACCTTTGACCAAACTACCGCAATAGTTTGTAGATGGCGGCCATGTATGTGTGCAAATCGAATCCCCCTATCAATTGAAACACGGTGAAACAGAATTGAACGAAATTTGGTAGAGCGGTAGCACTAGCAAAGAGCACCTCAGTGTCATGCTTTATATCACCGCCATCTTGACGGAAACGTAATGGTGGCCACCCAAATGTTCAAAGCTTCAATCAAATTACGGCTAACCTAATCATCCGATCTCTACCAAATTTTGCAACAACATATATTTATATGGCGAGCGTCGTTTTACTAAACTAAAAGGTCATCAGCCCAATAGTTTGCAGATGGTGGCCATGTATGTGTGCAAATCGATTCGCCCTATCTTTTCAAACACGGTGAAACAGAATTGAACGAAATTTGGTACAGAGGTAACACTAGCAAAGGACACCTCAGTGCCATGTTTTATATTGCCGCCATCTTGACGGAAACGTAATGGTGGCCACCCAAATGTAAAAAGCTCAATTCAAATTACGACCAACCTCTACCAAAATTTGCAACAACATACCTTTATGTGAGAAGCGTTCTTTGTCCAAGCTACAAAGTCATCAGTCCGATAGTTTGCATATGGCGGCCATGCATGTGTGCAAATCGATTCCCCCTATCAATTCAAACAAGGCAAAACCGAATTGAACGAAATTTGGTACAGAGGTAGCACTACCAAAGTGCACCTCAGAGTCATGTTTTATATCACCGCCATCTTGACGGAAACGGAATAGCGGCCACCCAAATGCTAAAAGCTTAAATCAAATTACGACTAACCTAATCATTTGATCTCTACCAATTTTTTCCACGACATACCATTTTGTGGGAAGCACCTTTTGACTGAACTACAAGGTCATCAGGCCAATAGTTTGCGTATGGCGGCCAAATATGTGTGCAAATCGAACCCCATATCAATTCCAACACGGTGAAACCGAATTGTTTTTTTTGTTTTTTTTTTTTACAGAGGTAGCACTATCAAAGGGCACCTCATATTCGTGTTTAATATCCGTATAGCACGTTGTATTTCAACAAGCTACTACAACCAACATTCAATTATACTCCTTGAAAAGTACCAAGAGTTATAACAATACCCATACATTTAATAGAAAGTAGGCTATATGTTTTTTACTGAACATCTTATTTTATAAATGGAAATAGGCTGAATACGAGATTTTAAAATTCCGCACAGCAGCCATCTGGTGGTTATGACAACCTTTCAGTTTGGTTGCTGTCATAGGTAAGTTGACTATGAGAATCGTCTAAATATTTCGGATGGTCGTCATGTTGGATTTTTATATACTTTGTAGAACATAGAGCTATGTACTATTAGATGACGATTATTGCGTACGGTAGGTTCATTGTTCAAACGTTGGCTACGATCGCATGATTAGAACACAAGAAAGATAAAACGTAATTTTTTAAATTTCACACAGGCACCATCTTGATGTTATGTAAACAATTGAGCTGAATAAGATGTCAGTGCATTACAAGGTGTATAACATTTGCTATACCATTTGACGGCACTCGGATGGTTTAACCGCGAAAAAAAACTATTTTAATGTATCAACTTCGCTTGGCCTCCACGTTCGTTTTTTACTTAACCGAATTTTGAGAGTCCCATCTAGTAGTTCATTTTATCACCGTACAACATATCAGGGTGATATCTGTAATAGTTTCGGAGATATGGAATGCCAGTGAAATATTTCGCTCAGTCGCCATGTTGGATTGGTGAGCTGTAACAAAATTTGAAGATCACTGTCGGGGTCGGACAAAATATTACTATGACCTTAACGAGTTTCATTGAAATCGCTCCAGCCGTTTATATTTTATTCGGGGGGACACACACATACGCACACACACGGACTAAATGTGATGTCATAAGCATATTTTTTCATAAATGAAAATAATAAAGAAAGCTTTTCATTCGGTCAACACGGAATTCGTGTTGACCGACTTAATAGCTTTCTTCATTAGAAATAACCATCACTGAAAAATGGCTTCTATCACTGTATGTATGTCTACCCCTTATTATTCCCGTTTCCCAACGGGGTCGGGGATGAGATGCGATGGAAGTATTTGTGGCGATGGTTTTTACGGCCGGATGCCCTTCCTGACGCCAACCTCATGAGAGGAGTTAATGAGAGATGAAATGAATGATGGTGAATGAAACTGGGCAAGGATGTGGAAGGAAGCGGCCGTGGCCTGTCAGAAGGTACCGTCCCAGCATTTGCCTGGTGTTGAAAATGGGAAACCACGGAAAACGATTTCAAGGACGGCCGACGGTGGGGCTCGAACCCACGCGTCTACCGAGTCAGCAGAGAGCTTGGCCCCATGACCGAATGCTGCGCGTTAGCCAGCGTAGCCACTACAGTCGGTAAATGGCTTCTATCACTACTAAATGAAAATAGGCTAACAAGTAAACGAAAAGCAAGAACTGGCGGTTTCATTTAGGAAAGAAATACCCTTATTGGTCACAAAGGAGTGAAAGTTTGGTGTGTAGGTTACACTCTGCCTTATATGGCAACACTGCGAGATGGTGAGTTCGATTCCAATCTTAGTCATCTTAGAGTGTTTTTCCGTGGTTTCCCACTTCTACTCCAGGAAAATGCGTGGATAGTTCCTAAGTCAAGGCCATGTCAACTCCAAAAGTAACAAAGTTTATCAGAAAAATTCCATAAACACCTCAACTACATGGGACTGATGAACAATAGGCTATGTTCCAAACCCCTATATGAAGCAACAAGAAATATTTCGAATCAATGGGATCCATCGTATTGATTTTAGGAAACATGTTTCTAACGTAGGTTACAGTATTACCACGATCGAAACGAGCAAAGTACCTTGCCCTGTCTGATGGGGCACGCGCTCAGACTGAAATCTCTATGTTGAATAACATTGATATTTCAAGAAGTAATTATCCTATGTTTGAATAAATAATTGGCCTGGAATTACGAGTACATATGGCCCAGCATCGTCAGAGTTCATAGTCACCTTCAATGCTTGTCCGGGTAGCGGGTAAATAGACACTTCGATAACGTTATTGACGAGAATCTTTTCTGAAATAACGGAAACAATTTCTCCGCTTATAATAACGTTACTGATAGCGCATAGCTGTTAAAAATCGCCTGTATACCGTTACTAGACTTATAACGTTGTTGGTGGATTCTCATTTCGAAATAACGGAATTAATTTTTCTGCCCTGAATAACGTTATTGGTAGCATATAGCTGGTAAAATTTGCTCGTATACCGTTACTAGACTTGTAACGTTATTGGTGGGTTTGCATTTCTAAATAACGGAATTATTTTTCAGCCATGAATAACGTTATTGATAGCGCAAAGCTCGTAAATATCGCTCGTATACGGTTACAAAGTTTATAACGTTATTGGTGGGTACGCATTTCTAAATAACAGAATTAATTTTTCTGCCCTGAATAACGTTATTGATAGCGTATAACTGGTTAAAATATCTCGTATACCGTTACTAGGCTTATAACGTTATTAGTAGGTTTGCATTTTGAAATAACTGAATCGATCACTCTGCCTGAATAACGTTATTGATGGCGCGCAGCGAGTCAACATCGCTGTCATACCGTTACTAGACTTATAACGTTATTAACATGAGCGCATTTTAAAATAACGGAATCTTTTCCTCTGCTGGTTATAACGTTAATAGCACAAACCAGGGAAAATTGTAACCCCTTATTTCGTTGCCGCACTAAAATCGTTATTCATATACCATTTGTTTTGGGTACGGAAGCAGTAACGTAACAAAAATTAATTCGTTATTTTTGACAATTCTGTTACGTTATGAAGCCTTGCAATATTGAATCAAGCAGACAAGCCCAGCATTAGTCGTATGATTGTCTGCTACTCCCTTTGAACTCTAGGTAGTACCTATATAGTTCAATGGCTACTCCACAAGCAATTCGGAGCTATTACACATGTTATAGTGTACTGACTGTGTTACATAAACAGAAGGAATTTCTTTAAAATTACACGTTTTTAATCACAAGATTTATGAATAGAATAAGTTATATCTTTGCATTATATATACAAAATCTTCCAAGTGGATTTAATTTCTTTCTGAGACGGACTAGGCCCTACATGTTTCGATCGTACTGTCATAATTACGGCCCGGAATTATCAGTTTTCTTCTCTTTTACGTATTTAGGCCAAACGCCTTTGATTTAGGCTTTTACACGCTCAAAATAGTACATTATGCAACGAGCCTATAATGGCAATAATTAAGACACGAGTATGTTTATAAAAGGAGCGTATGCGAGTTTTATAATTTCCATACGAGTGTCTTAATTACCATTATAGGCGAGTTGCATACAACTGTTTATGTTCGACGATAACTATAACTTTATTATATGTTTTGACATAAATATTCATAAATATCTGTTGAGAGTCAGCCACTTGAATTTTGTGATCGGAGAGCGAGCGCTGGGTATGATATCCCTGTCTTTCAAGATCTCTGACCGACCGACGCATGCGCTCTGTGTGCTTGCAATGCCATATTATGCAGGCCTATGTTTACATCTGCCGTCCCTCAGTAATATTGTCACCGGAGTCGTTTGAAGGCAATGCGCTGTATAGAAATTAGGGTTGGTGATATTAAGGTATAGTGCTATTTCTTGTCTCATATTCGCCAGTTTATTTACGCGAACATATGGACGGTGCGTATTCCATGTCGGTAATTTATTATAGTTCGATGTTGTGTTTATGAAAAACAGTGTTATAATGACCATCATTATGATACAGTTTTCTGACACAATAGTGAGGGTCGAACATAATAGGTTTTTATGAGCACATGCCAACACCAATATTTTTTTCTATTAAAGAAAGCTTTCCAGTTGGTCAACACAAATTATTCCCAATTATATTAGGGGGAAAACACGTATGTATAAATATTACGTACGGTAAGATATTTATCACAAAATTATACGCTGATGTATAAAAATGGAGGGTACTGAATTGACATGTTTCGATCGTCAAGCGATCATCATCAGATCATGCTCACTTAGGAAGCGAAGAAGAAGATTGTAGTTATACGTGACCGTGAAGCTTATGATTATGAGCCACGGTACCTCCTTTTTTACGTGGAATTCGAACCACAGAACGTGGCATTTCACTTGGAAAATCTCACATGCATTGACCGGGAATCGAACCCAGTCCACCTTGGTGAGAGGCCAACAGCTATACCACTACGCCACCACGCCCCTGCTCACTTAGGTTTAGATAATGTACCATGTATTGTGCCCATGTGGATGAAACGGGTAGGGATAGACCACACCCGTAATGAAGGACGTAATTCTGAAGACATTTAGTCCAGGAATAAAATGAAGGAAGAACGGGTAGGGACAAAGCGTTCCCGTCCACCTCAATTACCGGATATGACTCACACTTATGCACAAATATATATACACAATATTTAGATTGCAAAAGTTTTTAAAACTTGTGCAACGTGTCAATCTTATTTACAGATATTATTGCTCATTCGTGTTGAATAACTTCTAGAGTTGCTGCGTTACATAAGTTAATCTTATTCAATGTTAGTTATTAACTGTTTTAAGGGGCGGAACTCAACTCTAGTGTATTGACAAGCCAACCACATTACGAAAGGCCACTAGTTTAAATAGGAACGGTTGAATTAGAATCATAAATAACAAAGTAGTGTAGACAACATCATACCTGAAGTTCGTCACAATTTATTTTTATTTCTTATGTTTCCTCGACTTACAAGGCTACTATATACAGTACAAGGCTTAACAATCATAATGAGGTGAAAGAAGAAATATTAGAAGGTTATCAAAATACGAGTAATAAACTATGAAATGTATGACACTTATTAATTAGAATAAAATAACTGAAGAGTGGGCAAACCGCAACTAAAAATAAATAATTAAAATATCTATTCAGCCTTAAAATACCCATAATTTACGAATATTAGAAGGTTATCAAAATACTGATGGATCCTTTAAGGGCTGTTACTGCTATGGTATTAATGGTGTAATTTGAGATGCGAAATTTTCCACAAGTTGCAGCAAAAAGAGAAGGTATTGTTCCCCGACCCCTACTAATAACCCAATAACTTCTATTTCTTGAAGACTATTTTTCCTTGTAGAAAGGGACTGTAGGCCCCTTAATATCCTTCTTTTCATTGTTCACATCAACTGGCTGCTCGGCATGGGTTTCAAAACGTACGGTTGGATCTAATATATAACCCTTCTCTTTATCCTCCTTGTAGAATCAAAGGTTAACATACTTAAGAGTACCTTACATGAATAATAATGCAAAAACTATAGAAGTGCTTCCTGATTATAGCCTGACAGAGGCAGCAATGAGAAGCGGGTAGTATCTTCTAGTAATTTAGACAATGATATAAAAAAATAGAAATAAAATAAAAAGAACTAAGATAATTGGACCTCGATGGCTCTTAACGATAACCACCCCCTCCTCAAGATACCTCAACCTCTCTAAAACCTATCAGTTAAAAGAGACGTTAAACCATTGCCATAATTTCATAACGCCGGAGTCGTGAAGGCACAGCGGCCAAGTTCTAAGCAGGGACTGGGTTAAATTCCTAGTTAATCTATGTGGAATTTTCGTGGTCAAAAGTCATGCCTATAGCTTATGTACGCAAGATTTAAGAATCACTTTAAGGTACCTTACTTTTCTTTTCAAAATATTCATGTATTAAAATAGATCTTAATTAAACAAATGATACTGCACGTGAAGGAGCTGATGACCTAGACGTTAAAACAACGTTTATCAGTCTGCGAGCTACTTGGTCTCGTATAATCCCCCACTGTTAATGAATTACATAAACTCCTGAAGTACCGTCAACAGCGAATAGTAAGTAGCTTTCCTCTATACCATTAGTTAGCGGAGCCCGGTATATTGGCAGGAGAGTAAAACGTGGTGCGAAAACTAAATGAAGCACATTCGCCGTGACAAGACATTTACAAGAAAAACACAAGTAACCACTGCTCGATATCCATGTTTCACTTGTGGGTTAATTTCCTTACGTGGAAGTCTGAAGAATAGTATTTGGTTTATAAAAATCAATCAATACTATATCATTAATACGGTAGTTCATTATGAATTGCTAGAGCAGGGCTAGACAATGACTAGCCACGAGACGGTTTCGAAACCCCATATCAGCCAGGATTGCAAAGAATGATCCATCAGTGGGCAAGCGAAGTTCGGTGCTTTAAATTTGACATAGCCGGATGTAGTATACCTGTTGTTTGAGTCTTCAGTCTTGACTGGATTGATGCATATGTCCATGCATCCCTGTCCTGAGTTTCATCTCTACATAGATCCTACATCCGAGGCTATGAGGCAATCTGTTTAACATATTCTAATCTTGGCCAATCCTACCTGATCTTACTTAAATGACCAATATACCAGAATAAGAAGTGATTAGAATGTTATGTACTAGGTGAATAAAGCTATATCATTTTATAAGGTGGTGGTTGTTATAGTTGATTCTTTAGGGGCTTTGCGACGTCGTGGTCATGTAGCCTCGTGCACTTGGGTGTGTGTAGAATCTAGTCTAGATCGCGTACATTACAGACAAAATGGCGGCATCCATGACGAAATGGGTGACACTAAAAGTTTGAAAGCTTACATGATAAATTTTAGGCCTACGGTATGTGTTAAAAGGCTTTACATGCAGACACAAACCTAACCTGGGGCTAACGCCCCCAATCCCCTTTGTTTGTAGTACAAGCAGTAATTTTCGTCCAGATATTCGTCTAACCAAGTAGCGACCAATGGCTTTGTCTCACAATGACTTAAGAAGTGTACAGTACGAATTCTCAATCAAATTGAACAATTAAAAGTAATTTATGAACATTCGTAACTCACCAACACACCTCGCACTTGAACACATGTCACTACATCGGCATGTAACGACGCACTGTTTGAAACCTCATACAGCTGACAAAATGGTGGCAATTCAAGCCAAAGCATCAAACTAACATTAACGTCCGCACGTCATCCGTGACATCACTGACGGCACTAAAAATTTCCTCTTGACACGTACGTATCCTGGTATATACTTGAACCCTTCATTCTTTTTTATTATTTTAGGGGCTCAGTCATATTGTCTGCGGCTACAGTATGTACACTGCGCATGTGAAATCTGTCTGTTAACCTGTGCCTCCACGAGTGTGTTTGGATGCCTTTGGGGCAGACCCACTGCTCCTTCCCTTCCCTTCCCTATCTGCCTTTCAAGGCTCTCCTTCTTTCCAAGTCCCTCAATCCTCCAGGGTTGAGGGCATTTAATTTTCTCCTGTCCCTTATTTACCTTACTCTTTTTTTGTTTTTCCGTTTCTTCTTCTAGTGTTTAGTACAGTAGTTAGTTTTAGTTCTAAGTGTGTTGTTAAGTTTACATTCTATTATCAGTTTCACGATCACCCAACCATTAGGGACTGATAACCTAGATGTTAGGCCCCTTAAAACAACAATTATCATCATCATTAGTGTATTAACCTGTGCCTCCATTAGTGTGTGTGCTTTTGACTGGAACTAGGACTGATAATGAAGTGGCCTTGGATTTAAGTAGGTATCATAACGACATTTGCCTAGTATCTGTATGGAAAACCAAAAGCATTTCATCGATTCCAGCACTCTTAGAACAGAGTTGTCTGTAAATCAACAATGTAGCTTAACAGTTAAGCCCGTCGTTGATGAAATTAATTATGGAACGTGTGTGTTTTATTGCTATAACAGACCAACATCTCCCTGCAATATACAGGGTGTACGAGAAATGGCGTCTGACAAGAATTCATGCACATGCATCCCCATGATAATATAATTAATAGTCCAGTCAGTGCTTTTAACCAATCATGCCGAGACGTAAAACTTATATACTGTAGGTCGTAGTTCATTGACATCGAAAAAGAAGCGCTTATCACGTAATGCATTGATAACTGTTCCAGGGCGAAGCCGGGCGGATTGCTAGTTAGGCATATAAAGGAACAACCAATTCATACAATTATTTCTAGCACACTCACCAATTATTGAGTCATGTGATTCGGTTCAGTTGGCTGTAACTGAGGGCCTAGGGATGATAACTTGAAGTAAAACAACGTAACTTTTAAATCGACGTGTTGGCTGTTCCAGTTAAAACATTCCGCCTTTCAGACATATTTAAATGAAAGCTCTCAACGCGTTTCATGTCGTTTCATCAGGGGACAGTCCTTTATTGCAGACACATAATAGGCCTACACTGTTAGTCTTTACAGATTATTGCGTTCTGTCAGAGGAAACTCGATAGAAATGAAAGCAAGCGCCTCATGCCGTTTTACTGAGAGCTGGAGTTTTATTGCAGTTCAAACAACACTTTGTTTAAAGCAGAACATTCGCCTGGGACTCACGAACTCTCAATCTCTATTCTCCCCCCCCCCCCCCTCCTCAAAGTTTCTATATTCTGGAATATCAATTTTTAGTGGTTTTCTTGCGCTATAGGGACCAACGACACCTTGGTCATTAGCTCCTAGTAGCCAACTTGTGAAGGTATAAACACATCCTAGGGGCCGATAACCTAGATGTTAGGCCCCTTAAAACAACAATTATCATCATCATCTATAAACACATCCATAATTTGCGTTGCTGAGGTGTCTGTAGTGGTAAATTTATATTTGAATTGCAGCCAATGGCCATAGCAGGGCATTTCAATGAAACGCCCGTAGGCTTCCCAACAAGTTCAATTTGAAGTAGCTCCAACTTTGGCTACCAGATGCCACTGTCACTGACACTCAGTGGCGAACATTGGAACGTGATAGAGCGTTTCTAACCAAATAACCTACACATTTTGGCTACACACTATCAATTGTAGTGGTAGGTTCTTTCACATGCCATGAATCTATAACATGGGCCCGCCGCGCCGGCTTTACTTCCCCTCCTTAGGATTTAACGCTCTTTAAAATCCCGATGACTTCAGACGGGTTTGAACCCGCGATCTTAGGCATAGCAGTTCAGCATGCTACCGACTATACCACCGAAATTTGTTTCAGATTTTACGGGACGAGACATATTTTAGCTTAAAGAGAGAAAAAAAACCAGACCTATTAGTTTCGTAAACCATGTAGGCTACAACAATTACACACATGTCCAAGGTAACCAAGACCTTTGCTACCAGAGGGAAGGAAGGAAGCTTTTAGTTTTACGTGACCGTTTATCAGGCGATCATGAGCCATGGGACCTCCTTTTTACGTGGAATCCGAACCACAGGACATGGCATTTCACTTCGAAAATCTCACATGCATTGACCAGGAATCGAACCCGGTCCACCTTGGTGAGAGGCTTGCTACCAGAAGCAACTGTATATGACTAGAAGTATTTTTTAAAATTATTAAAAAAAAAGACATTTGATGGCTTTTGATCGTGCAGCCTATTTGAATATGTTTGCCCTTTCACGAATTGATGGCCGGTGGTCGAGATGGAAACTGTTCTTTGTTTACTTGTGTTACACGTCAGCCTGCTTCGTTGACAGGTACAGTTGCGCGTATGGGATATGACTCAGCTCCAGGAGCCTCAGTCATCGTTTAACTGTCCATGGTAACATGAGCTCCTGTGACGCTTATCTGACGCAATGCTGCTTGACTTATGTGCAGACTGCACTCTGTCATCGCTGTGTCCTCCGCTTTGCCCCGCGGGGCTCATGCTACAATACACAACAAACTCCGGCGCAGCCACGCTCAGCGGCAGTCAAATGTTGAATGGGTAATAACAAAGTTGACATTAATTCAATTTTACTTATATTTTCTAACAAATTACGGTATGATATGATGATTGGAAGCAATGTTAGGGATTTATGATCAAGAACAGCATATAGGCTACACCCATGCCCAAAGCCGAACTCGAACCGGCAGCAAACACATAGGGCCTACAGTAGCACAGGTCAGTCTCACACGATGGCCCTGAATTAAGCTTGCCCGCAAACTGGAGGTAAACTTGGGACAAGTGTTCTGAGACTTGATATAAAGCACTTAAATGCCGCCGATAGCCAACGTGACCCGAGATTAATAAAAGTCACTCCTCTCACGGAACGTCGGGTTCTATTATTACTGTATCGCCCGAGTGCGGAGGTGGGATTTGTTAGTTTTAACCAGACGGAAAGGTGATGCGATGAATTGTGACGAATGGCCACAACATCCAATTTCTCTTCAGTCACAGTGACAAGGAAATCAAATGAATTAGCTAAAGGTGAGCCCTGAGATAGCATCCGCGTTCTCGCTTGAAACGATGGAAGAAAAGAGATAAAAATAGAGGTAACGCGGGTTCAAACCCGGCCGAAGTCGTCGGATTTTTTAAGAGCGTTAAAAATCCCTCAGTATGCCTTCTTTCGGAGGGGAAGTAAAGCCGGCGGTCCCATGTCATAGACTTATGGCATGTTAAAGAACCTTCCACTAATTACACCTGTGTGAAGCTAAATTATATAGGTTAAGAATGTAAACAACGCTCTTAGGTTCCTACGTTTTTTGCCAGGAGCCGACTGCGGTGGCGTCTAGTAGCTAAGTTCTGAACTAGTAGTCGTTGACGGTGGCGTTTGGCGGCAAAAGTAGTAACTATTTGAAAAATTCAAAGTCTGCAGTCCTTACTTGAATTAAAAAAAAAAAAAACAACACACACTAATACAGTCATCACAATTAACACCGGTTATCAGACTGATTCTACACACACCCAAAGTACACGGGGCTACATGACCGCGTTTTCGCAGCCCCTAAACTGAGGAACCAACCAACTTAATATTGTCGTTTGCATTTGAGAATAATTTTATATCTGTATTTTACACAGGTTTACAGAACGAGATACAGAAAAAAAACTATTAATTTCGTGACTCTGTCCGTCATAAAACTTGAATAAGTTCGCCTTGTGGTGTAGTAACTAGCACCCTTCGCTGTCGCCACGGAGGTCCGGGTTCGATTCCCGGCTCTGCCAAGAAATTTAATTCTGGCCTGAGCGCTGGAACGGGTTACACTCAGCCTCGTGAGGTAAACACCACCTCAGCCATCCTGGAAGTTTCCCCAATTCTACTTCAGGCAACTGTTGGGATGGTTCCTTAACTTATGGCCACGGCCGTCTCTTTCCCAATCATATCCCTATACAAACACACACTAGTACTGCCATTACAATAACACAGGTTCTCATACAAATTCCACACACACACACACACAAATGCAACAGCTAACTACTGCGTTAAACTATCTGGCTCTTCATATTGAAAAAGGAAAAGGAAGATTGTAGTTTTACGTGACCGTGAATCTTGTGATTATGAGCCACGGGACCTCCTTTTTACGTGGAATCCGAACCACAGGACATGGCATTTCACTTCGAAAATCTCACATGCATTGACCGGGAATCGAACCCGGACCGCCTTGGTGAGAGGCATACAGCTGGACCGCTGAGCCAAGATCTTCATATTGAGGGTGAGGAAGTAGTTCCCATTAATAATGCATGAGTTGGCAGTAGAGCAGAAAGTTCTGCTATGACGTCTCGATCTTGTAACTCGGATCGATCTCAGGGCTTGGCGAGATATTTTGTTCACAGCTACGAGGCCTTTGTCTCTGCTATCGCCTAGTCGCGGGCATTAGTCCCATATTTTAAAGTTTGCAGAATCTGTCTTGACAACATATTGTTGGAACTGCACGACTGTGTGTAGGGCTAGTGGTTGCCCACCCTAAGTCGTGCATGCTATCGTTTAAATATACCATAAGGATCTAATGGATTCATCAAAGGATATTGCGGCTGATTTGACTCCTGATAATTGTTCACCCAACGGCGTAGCCGTGCACGTTAAAACTCGCACCACCAATGCGACGGGGTGCAGCAACAAGTCTGAGAAAAGGAGGTTTGAATCCCAGCACTAGCGTTGCTATCCTGTGTGGTTTTTCCCTGGGGGTTTCCGCACTTTCTCCATACACATGCCGGGATATTACATTATTTCGGGGTACCTACCCCATCCCTGTCCTTAAAACAGCTATGCACACTACAACCGACATCACAGAAACACAGGTTATCAGACAAGTTCATTACACATCCAAGTAAGCTACACGAGGTTTATAACTATGATGTATCAAGCCCTTAAATGACGTAACTAGGCAACAACAAACAACAACAATTTTTCATGTCCACCTCGTGACGTAGTGGCTACCATTCTTGGCTGTTACCGCGGAGGGCCGTGTTCGAAATTCAGCACTGCAAATTAATTAATACTGGTCTGAGGGTTGGAACGCAGTACACTCAGCCTCGTGGGGCAGAACATTGTAGAACTGGGTTCGATTCCCACGGCAGCTATCCTGGAAGTTGTTTTCTAAGGTTTCACACAACTCCAGACGAATGCCGGGATGGTATATCTAAATTAAGGCCACGGCCGCCTTCTATCCAAATCCTCACCTCAATTACAAATAGCCTACACACACTAGAACAGACATCACAATAACACGTTACCCGACAAATCCAACCAATAAGTTACATACATACATACATCGTACAAACTGTACATGTACACGCAGGCTATCGCCAAGCAATAAGTCTACCTCCTGGCACAGTGTAGCATTCTTGTTTGTCACCACGGAGGTCAGAGTTCGATTTCCAGCCAGCCAAGAAATTTAATTCTGGATTGAATGCTTGAATGGTGTTCACTCTGCCTCGTGAGCAGAACTGGGAGGAGGTGGATTGGATTCCTACCTCAAATTTGAGGAGGGAGGGGCGAGCACAAATTGCCTCCTCCATCTCACCCGAAGACGGCGCTTAATAGTGACATAATTAGTTTCTGCACAAACGTACTGAAAATCCCTTTTAGGTTATAACACCTGCCTAAACCAGTGCACTATGTTGAAAATATGATATAGCAGGCAAGCTTGTGGTTTTACATGACTGTGAATTCTAAACTTTCATTCACGGAGATGTGAAAAAAAGGAAACGGAAAGGTTGCGTAATGTATAGTGTGAATCGACCTTTAACCTCGCTGTCACAAGCCACTATCTGATGTAAATAAGGCATTCGAAGAAATATAACCTCACTCCATTAGACTACGAGGCAGTGAGAATAATAACAGCGTTGCTTTCAGAAGAATGATTGTAATGCAACAATAGCAAAACAATGGAACGACATGGTTCAATGTAGGCTAATACACTTCATTGATGAATAGGCCTACAGCCCTGAACGTGATATATGCAGAGAAAAGGGAGAAAAAACTTGGATTACTCACCGTTTGAAACGACAGCATCAATAGGAGTTACTTGTTCTTCCGTCGATCGGAAAAGTTCACTAAAATCCGCCATTGTTGTCGAACTCCCAGCTGTTGTCGGAGAAGTTGACAGTACGAGATCACGGCACGAATTGGTGATGCTACTTCCGTGTCGTGTACTTAAACGGCCCGCTCTTATTCCACCAGTGTCGTGCTGTGGCCTTCACGCGTTACAAAACAAACGTAGTCCTGAGACTGTCCGGTACTTTCACTCTACCGCGCTTATTGCTGTATTCGTCGACACAGCCAATGGCTTGAGGAGTTCGCCTACTCGGCAGTGTGCTCGTAGACTCGCCGCAGTGCTGGTCGATCAAAGGTCTTATTACAGCGGAATAGTCTGCGGACCTGTTGATCTGCAGCTGCAGTAAGACGGTGCGACAAAATTGACACCTCGCTTGAGGGCAGGAGTTCGCTTCTCCTCATAAGAAAATTAATTTTACTGAACGCCAAGCAGTGGCGTAACTAGGGTTTTGTCTGGAGGGGGATGAGCTGAGTTAAAATTACATTCGGATATAGGGAGACAGAATCAATGAGAGCAAATAAACGATTTCAAAGTTTCAAAACCTCCTATCTATATGTTTTTTCGTGTTTGATTTCATAACCGTTGTATTTGTAGTTACCCAGTGCGCGGGGATACGCCTACCCCTTAAACATGTGAAAACTGTTTAAGAAAAAAATATTGGTACGTTTGTATCTAGTCCGGCAAATATAAATTCTGACTTGAAAGTTCATCGATCAGCTGGCGTCAACGCGCTGTTCACAACAGCTGGAGGATATTTCGAGTAATCCTCGATTTAAATCGATCTATCGAATCAGTTTCTTTTGGTCGGAAACTCTGCACTCCGTTCTTATAAGCACGCAGGCTAGTATTTCGAGGCGGGGTAGGTTGTTATTTTGCGCGTGTGGTTATTTTTGAAGAATGATGAAAATAACGAACTATTTAACATCCACCCAGGCATCGAAAAAGCTGGAAATTAATTATTCGAACATAAACAATGACCGGACTTTGCAAATTGCCGAAATTTGCAAGATCGTGATGTTTTATCGACTACAACTGAGAGTACCGTACCCCTTAATATTTTTTTAAAGAAAAAAAAAGCACTATAAGTTACCAATGTACAAATGCTCGAAAATTAACAATTTTATTCGCTTTTCCTCGTGAAATCATCTGCCCCTTTGTATTTCCCGTTATTGTATACATTATAATAATATGAATTGCAGCCAATCCATCGCAGGGTATTTTAATTGAACGTTCCTGGCTCCCACCAAGTTCGATTTCAAGTAATTCCAACGTTGGCTACCAGATGCCACTGTTAGTTAGTTAGTTAGTTATTGTTGTTTTAAGGGGTGGAACTTCGAGGTCATCTGCCCCTGATGGCACTGTTACTGACATCTAGGGGCGAACGTTGGAACTTAATTGAGTGTTTCTAACAAGCCAAATATAACCAACAAATTTGGCTACACACTACCAATTAATTGTAGTGGTAGGTTGTTTTACATGCCATAAATCTATGGCATTTTTTTAGAGCATTAACAATCCCTCAGTATGCCTTCCTTCGGAGGGGAAGTAAAGCTGGCGGTCCCATGTCATAGATTTATGGCATGAAAAAGAACCTTCCACTAATTACACCTGTGTGAAGCTATATTATAGGTTAGTTTGATAACGCTATATTAGTTCAAACGTTCGCCACCGGGTGCTGACTGCGATTGCATTTAGTAGCCGCGTCCGAGGCTAGGTGTCGTGGATGGTAGCATTTGGTGGCAAAAGTAGGAACTACACACATCAAAAAAAGTTTTGCATCACCTCGGTTCCAAGACCGGAACCGTTAAATACAAAGGGAATAGAGATCAACACAAACAACATTTCAGCTCGTTTTATTGCTCATGAGACCCACACATTGCATGTTGTACCATCATACAGCTAGACTTTCAGCATTTGTGGTCCAGATTGCAGTACACACCACTACCTCTAATACCCAGTAGCACGTCCTCTTGCATTGATGCATGCCTGTATTCGCCGTGGCATACTATCCACAAGTTCATCAAGACACTGTTGGTCCAAATTGTCCCACTCCTCAACGACAATTCGGCGTAAATCTCTCAGAGTGGTTGGTGGGTCAAGACGTCCATAAACAGCCCTTTTCAACATATCCCAGGCATGTTCGATAGGGTTCATGTCTGGCGAACATGCTGGCCACTGTAGTCGAGCGATGTCGTTATCTTGAAGGAACGCATTCACAAGATGTGCACGATGAGGTCGAGAATTGTCGTCCATGAAGACAAATGCCTCTCCAATATTCTGCCGATATGGTTGCACTATGGGTCGGAGGATGTCATTCAGGTATCGTAAAGCCGTTTCGGAGCCTTCCATGACCACCAGTGGCGTACGTCGGCCCCACATAATGCCACCCCAAAACATCAGGGAACCACCACCTTGCTGCACTCGCTGGACAGTGTGTCTAAGACGTTCAGCCTGACCAGGGTGCCTCCAAACACGTCTCCGACGATTGTCTGGTTGAAGGCATATGCGACACTCATCGGTGAAGAGAACGTGATGCCAATTCCGTGGGGTCCATTCAGCATGTTGTTGGGCCCATCTGTACCGCGCTGCATGGTGTCGGGTTTGCAAAGCTGGACCTCGCCATGGACGTCGGGAGTGAAGTTGCGCATCATGCAGCCTATTGCGCACAGTTTGAGTTGAAACACGACGTCCTGTGGCTGAACGAAACGCATTATTCAACATGGTGGCATTGCTGTCAGGGTTCCTCCGAGCGGCAATCCGTAAGTAGCGGTCATCCACTACAGTAGTAGCCCTTGGGCGGCCTGAGCGAGGCCTGTCATCGACAGTTCCTGTATCTCTGTACCTCCTCCATGTCCGAACAACATCGCTTTGGTTCACTCTGAGACGCCTGGAAACTTCCCTTGTTGAGAGCCCTTCTTGACACAAAGTAACAATGCGGACGCGATCGAACTGCGGTATTGACCTTCTAGGCATGGTAGAACTACAGACAACATGAGCAGCGTACCTTCGTCCTGGTGGAATGACTGGAACTGATCGGCTGTCGTACCCCCTCCGTCTAATAGGCCCTGCTCATGCATGGTTGTTTACATCTTTGAGCAGTTTTAGTGACATCTATGAACAGTCAAAGGGACTGTATCTTGGATACAATATACACAGTCAACGTCTATATGCCGGAGATCTGGGAACCGAGGTGATGCAAAACTTTTTTTGATGTGTGTACTTGAAAAAAATTAATCCTCTTCAGCAGTAGTAGGTAATCTGTGGTCTTCAGTCCTTCTACCTGATCTGCCTGAATCACAGATAACACACACTAATACTGCCATCACAATTAACATCGGTTATCAGACAAATTCTACACACACCCAAAGTACACGGGGCTACATGACCGCGTTGTCGCTGCCCCAAAACTAAGGAACCAACCAACACTCGGATACTAACAGAACGTTAACTGACAAGCAGTGCATTTTTGGCAAGTGGTGAGGGAATTAAGAAATTAAAGATTGTTACGTTTAGGTTACGGTAACCTTAAAAGGTGTACAGGAGTGAAAAGAAATGCTTTCAAATTTGTAAGTATAAACTTACACAATTCAATCATTTGTCATCAATCCAACGATTGCTTTTATTAATAATTCGAAATTTCAACAGAATTCATATTTTTATTATTCAGCTCTAGTTGGGATTGACCCCCTTGATCACCAACTGTAGTTACCTTACTGTCGCCAAGGGATAATTGAACATCGCATTAACACGATTAGAATAAAACATTTCCATAAGCTGTTTTATTATAAACTCCAGAGGGCAAATTCGCATGGAAATTATCCCTAATTAGTATAAAACAAAGTCTCCGATTCTTGGATGTTACGGATAATCTCGAGAACCACTGGATGGATTTGAATGGGGTTTTCACGATTTTGTGAAGAATTTCTGAAGGAAGGTGTCTGTTGAAAAACATTCATTTATGACGAAAGGAAGACGAGCAGTAACGATTTCAGTGAATCGAGTCGAAGAAACACCTGCCGTCCATGCGCCTTTTAAGCTCGCGCTGGGTAAACCGCTAGTAATCTATACTAATATAATAAAGCTGAAGAGTTTGTGTGTTTGTTTATGTGCTTAAACGCACTAATCTCTGGAACTACCAGTCGGATTCGAAAACTTATTTTTGTATATGATAGCCTGATTCAAGAGGAATAGTTTAGGCTATGTAGCATTAGGCTACACCTCTCAGGTAACCTTATAGATTGATTTTTGTTCAGTAAGTCGGAAGAACAAGCGCTCAAGAACCGCTTCAATATTACCGAAGTCTATTGTTGCCGTGTAATGCGGGCTGCATCACGTCACCCCTACCAATGTTCTGGTGCAGAATTGCGAGCTGCTTATAAATTGCAGTCACGGGGAGTAATTAGTGCAAAAGGATTACTTAGGCCCCTTAAAACAGTTATCATCATGACAATAGTATGCCTCTGAATAAGGATTATGGTGTTGGTGCAGTATACTGAGGTTATCAGCTGCAATAAGCGTTGGTGCTTTCAAATTCACTTTCCTTTATTCCGATCCTTATCCTTGAGCGCTCCAGTTCTGTAAAACATATAAATCCACCGGGCGAAGCCGGGCACTACTGCTAGTATTTATATAGTACTATGAGTTTAAGCATTCAGCTTGCAAAGTTCTACAAAAATGTCCACGACAGCATAACTCTATCATTAATACATCGCCCACTAGAAGTGTTTTTACGTTTTCATTTCTTCCAACAATACCGGTATCATTAATTGGAAATTTAAATTACTAGCTTCGGAGCAAGTTTATGAGGTAGTGAGCGAGCCTATCACCCCAGCTTCGGCCAGCATCAAACTGTCGAGTCGTGTCGAGTTAAGACTTCAAAGAGTACTGTATATTTGTTTGGAGTTTCACTTTTCACCTCTGCTTTTCTGAATTGGCCTGGGACCTGCCCTCCGTGACATGACTGCGATGTTACAAAGCTCCTGAATGATCAGTTGCTGATTTATTGAGGGACTAGAGAATAATAATAATAATAATAATAATAAATAATAATAATTATTATGATGCTACAGTAGTGTGCAAATTAATTGGGACAAGCTCATATTTTACAAGGAATGGAAGTAACCAATTTTATCCGCCCAATTGTTGGACTCTTGGCGGACTATTGTTGCCTTAACTATGAACAACAATTATTGTAGGTTCCCTCCAGTTCAATTGAGTGTAAGGTTGAGCGCTTGTATGTGTAGCAGATTTGAGTATTTTAAGTACCTTGTGAAGCAACAGAGTGTGTGTTATTTCTGTGTTCTCGACAGGAAAACTAAGTGTTTGTGTTAAAATGGACATTTCACCTAAGAAGCAGGCAAAAATAGTTGCTCTTCATGAACACACATCTATGACTATATGAGGCATTGCCTCTGTTGTTGTTGTGGGGAAATCTAATGTTTCAAGACTTAGGTTTATTAGAGCATATAGTGATACTGCCTCATTGTCTCCGAAGAGAAAAGGGAGATGTGGACGAAAACGAAAAACCACCCCTAGAACTGACAAAACTCTTAGAAACAGTAAAATTCATCCTCACAGAACAAGTAAGGACCTTCAGAGAGATTTATTGGCTACTGGGGTTGAAATTGACTCTTCAACGGTACGGCGTAGGCTTCTTGAGTGTGGGCGGAAGGCACGAAACCAATGAAGAAGCAGTTGTTAACACCTGCCATGAAGAATAAACAGTTGGCATGGGCCAAACTATACAAATCTTGGACCTCCAATGACAGGAAACGTGTAATTTTCAGTGATGAGTCACATTTTCTTAGTCAAGGTTACAGAGCAAGGGTTGTCAGTTGAAGCACCCATGAGGCAGTTAGAGTTGAGCATGGTGACTGGGTGAAGAGCTCTCTCAGGCCCAAAAAATCTCCTGAAAGAAAGAAAGAAAGAAGAGTTGAGCATCTTGAACAGAAAGTACAATACCCTCCCAAAATATGTTTTGGGGTTTCTTCACTGCTCTAACCTGGTCAGGGCCGCCGAGAGGATTGCATAGGGGCCCCTTTGAAATATGTTTAATTAAATCACTATCCACAACTATCTAGTCTGGAAAACAATGCCAATCTGAGAAAAAAATCTGATGGTCAGTCATAATTTTAAAACCAGGTTATCACACAAAATTCCACACATACCCAAGTACACGCGGCTGATTTACCACGATGTCCAAGCCTCTCAAATGAAACAATATCAGTATAGCATAGCCTAGTTTGTGACTGGCACTCATTTCATGAACTGGCAGCTTACGCCAAGAACCATCATTTTGCCAGCCTTCATCAGTAACTAAAACTGACTTATGGAACTCAGGGTTGTGACCAAGTAATCTGCAAGGAATAGAATATATTGATTGATTTGTATCACAACATACTAACCGGTCTCTACGAACACATTCTCCATTCTGTAGTTTTGAAAATCAAACTGTTCTTAGGAAGTTCCTTGTTCCGTCACTTGGAAGGTTATTATGCATAGGGGGACCTCTTCGAACAATATATTCAATAACACTTACACTTGTCCTACAAGGTTTTTAATGAAAATAAAATTAAAATAAATAAAACAATATTCGCAAGAAAATGTAAAGAATCACTAACGGGCCCTCACCGCTTACGGGCCCCTATGCATTTGCCCCCCTGTCATCCCCCCATCCCTACCCTTCTCGGCGGCCCTGAAACTGGTCGAATCTATGCCATGATGTGTTCAGAAGCTCATTAAAGCAAATTGAGGACGCATTAGTTAATAATTACAAGTTACAGCTAACCAACTTCAATTCCTCGTAAACTATGAGCTTGTCCCAATTAATTTGCACACTAATGTAGTTATTTTGGTAAAACATCACAAGAGGGTTTCTCAATGGTTTTGCCTAGACCAATATTTTCGTCCAGACCAATGGTGGATTGATAGCTAATAGATAACACCCCTGGTTTTTGTCACGCACAGTGGTGGAAGTCACGCATCAATAATCTTTATCCAGGCCAATAGTTTTGCCTTTTATTTCATGTCGTGTGGTGAAAGGAAACCCTCTCTTAAAGAATTAATGTTCTTTTACGTCCCTTTTAACTACTGAGGCTTTTAGAGACGCCGGTGTGCCGGAATTTTTCCCCGGAGGGGCTCTTTAATGTGCCAGTAATTTACTGACACGGCTCCCTCGCGTTTGCGTACCCTCAAATGCCAACTGACTGGGCAAGGGATAGTTTGCTCATCAGCTTTGTGTACTTCGGCGTGTGTGAACTTTGTCTGATAACTGTGTTTTAGACGTTGTGAGTTTGTTAGTTATAATTAAAATTATTAGGGTTTAATATTAGGATACATGTCCTGAGATTAAGGTACCATTTTAGCAGTTGCAGATGGAGAAAACTACACTGAGGAAGGCCGCTGTCAGCGCCGATATTCAAACATCAGAATGCCCAGATCTCAGTTTAAGACCCGGCTATCTCGTGATTGTTTTTATTGTTAGAGTTTGAAGCTTTCATCATTTTGAATTCCGAATTTAGCGTTTTGTTGCGCAGTTACAACTGGCTAGTGAAGATACCGAATGTGTTAAATCCTACAGACGCCTTGCATGCCTTGTAAATTCTCAATGGGAGTTCTCACAAGAAGTCCATGTTCGAATTGAACAAGCAAGGGAACACCTGCAACAAACTGAGGATTTTATTAACCAATAAACAACTCAACATTGGCTTCAGGCTTCGCATGTTGCGTTGTTGTGTATTTTCAACACTCTTTTACGGTATGGATGGATGGATACTCTCTTCCAACTTGTGCAAATAATTAGAGGCTTCATATCTCGTAGATGGATAGGATTACAAATGCTGAAGTTTTGAATCGAATGGATACGCAGTTAGAAGATTTAAGAAATGGAAATTGGAGTACTTAGAACACATCATGCGTGGCAAGAAGTATAGAATTTTGCAACTAGTTCTGCAATGGAAAATTGCTGGCACACGTAGACGTATCCAAAGAAGGATGTCTTGGTTGCGTAACTTGCGCCATTAGTACCAACAGGATACATGCTCTCTATTTCTTGCAGCAAACGATAAATATCTCATTGCCAGGATGATCGCCAACCTTTGTTGAACGCAGACGGCATCAGAAGCAGAAGAAGAAGAAGAAGCATCTATGATTTTCAGGTTTAGTATTTTATAGCAAATGTGAATTCTTCTTCTTCTTCTTTTCGAATCACCCACTTTGGGGTACGTCAGATCAATCACTTCTTAGACGCTTGTGCTCTCCTTTTCTCCCAATACTTCTTCATTCTATCTGATCTCTTTCTTTCCTCTTGTGATATCTGCATCGGTTTTCTGGGGACGGCTCTGGCTTGGAACTTCTTGGTGTTGTCTTTGGTCACAGTTTTGGCTGTAGGCTACCATTCATCAACATGATTTCAGTAATCTGGAGCTCTCGCAGGTCCTTTTCTACTTCCGTAAACCAATTAGGATTGATCTTCTTTTTGGAAAAGAAGTCAAAGATTTTCTTGGTTATTCGAGCAGGATTCATCCGGTAGATGTGTCCATAGAAATCAATCCTTTTCCTTATGGTATCTGAAAGACTCTCCGACTTCACATATAGGGTGTCATTCCTATAGAAAACTTGTTTGTAATTTTGTAATTTAGGACCTGTGATCTTCCTCAAAATTGTTCTCTCTTTGATTTCGAATTCTGCCATTTGCCCTTGTCTCCCCAAGACTAGTGTTTCTGCTGCAAAGAGTGCCTCTGGCTTAATTATTAATATTGTGTATTAATATGAACTAAAACAATATATTATTCTTCTTATTATTATTATTTAATCTTAACCGGCCGCGGTGGCCAAGAGCGCTAACGTGCTACCTCGTGCATCGCTTGCATCGAGAGAGCGGGGGTTCGAATCCCACTGAGGCCGTCCTGAAAATGGTTTATGTGGTTTACCATTTTCGCCACCAGGCAAATGCCGGGAGGTTCCTTTCAACAGATTCACGACCGACTAGTTTCCAAAGCGATCGGTCTGTCCCCATCCCCAGTTGTATCTGCTGACAAAGTGTGAAGTCGAGCTGGGAGAATAAGCGATTTAAAATATATATACAGTAAACCCTCACTATTTCGGGCTTCACAAATTCGCAATTTCGATAATTCGGACAGGTTTTCATCGCCGCAGTAATGCGCCAGACATCATAGCACCAAGGCCATCTATTGTAAAATGTCGATCGCATCCCCCTTCCTTCCCGTTCACTCCACTCGTGGCCAATAATAAGTACCGTATGTGTCGTTATTGGTGACAAGCACACAGCAAAGGCCGTGCCTGCTCAGTTCGCTTTTTGAAGCCCACGTGACGAGTTAATGTTACATTGTGATAAACTCTATCTCTACGATGGCTTAACCCTTGAGAACTGGCGTGAAAAAATATAACATGAAGACTGGCGCCGGGTCATTTTGACCCATAGAGTGTCACTCCCTTTTTGTCGTAGTCGTACGTATTTTAATGAAGTAATTTTACACATAGTGTCTTTCTACGAAAGGTTTATTTATATTTTTCAAATTTAACATGCAGAAGAATGATAATAATTTTCGTTACAGTGGCGGTAAAGTAGCCATCTTAATTTTTTTAACAAAGGAGCTGATGACCAAGGGGTCCATAGACCTTAAACATGGATCGACAAGAATGGGACGAGCTATGTGATTGTGCTGCACGAAAATATGTGGATTTTCCTCCTTATTTTTTTACAGATTTTCCCGACTAACGTAAGCCGACAATTGTCACGTGAGGACTGGCGCCATGGATAAATCTGGCCCGACCGTTAATAATATAGAATTAACTCGAGGGTTCACAAAATAATGGACATGTTACTTTTGCAGGGTGAAGTTCAAGGCTAGGAAGGAAGGTACAGTAAGCGATAGGAAATGAGGGCTGACCAAAACGAAAATATAGGCTAGAGCCTCGGGTCAAAAATACCCATGTGCCAGTCCTCGCGGGTTGAAAGTGTTTGGAAGTGTCGTACTGTTGTCCTCGCCAGATTACAGTACCCCCCCCCCCCCCCAGGGGTCACATCTAGTGGGATGTGGGTTGGCGACCACGGGACCCCAGCTGTGTCCGACATTGCTTCCACTTTCTTGTGTCGGGCTCCTCTCCGTCTTCTTTCCTGTCGACCACTCTTGGTCAACTCTTGTTCTCTTCCTACCCCGACAGTATTAGGGTATCCGAGGCCTAGGGAGTCTCTTCCTTTCCCGCCTTAATTGGCCCTTGTCTCATCTTTCTGCGAGGGGTCAGCCTTCTTTTTCTTTTCTTTTCTTTTCTTTTCTTTTCAGGCAGGGTGTATGTAGCCCCACCACTTCTGGTGCACCCTGGATGTTGCTACACCCTCAAGGGCTCACGGCTGGTGAGTTCGGGAGTTGGCGATCCCGAGGGATTCCTAAGCTGGGTCCGTTTTTCCCTTTTCCCACTACCTTTTCCCTCTCCTCTTTCCCTTTCCTATCTGCCTTTCATGGCTCTCCTTCCTTCAAAGTCCCTCAATCCTCATTCTTCGAGGGTTGAGGGCATTTCTTTTCTTCCTGTCCTTTATTTGCCTTAACCTTTATTTGTTTCCATTTCTTCTTCTAGTATGTAAGTTTGTAGTTAGTATTATGTATAGTTTTTCATTCTCATCTCATCTTTCACTATCACCCAACCCATTGGGGACCTTGAAACAACAATTATCGTAATCATCATCATCAGAATACAGTAAATAAGATGAGTGTTGGGGGATAAATATACATCGCTAAGTTTAGAAGATAAAATGTGCGTGATATAATCGACAACTACTGAACTTCCTTCAAGAATGATTTTACTTACGCTTCACGCTTACTTCACTCTCATTTTCTTACGAAGAATGCACAACATGATCACCTTTGCGTTTCAAATTGCTATCCAACACGCGTTCACTTCATAAGATATACAACACAAGAATCCTTTGCGACAGAAATTTGTCAAATAGAAAAAGCACGGCACTCGTGCCACTCACGGCATTTGTCCATTACTAGCGACTCGCCCCGGCTTCGCCCGGTATAAACGGTTTACCCAGCGTAAGCTTAAAAGGCGCACGGACGCCAGGTTTTTCTTGGACTCGATTCATAGAAATCGTTACTGCTCGGCTTCCTTTGGTCATAAATAAATGTTTTTCTACAGCAACCTTCGCCGAGAAATCCTTCACAAAATGGTAAAAACCACATCAAAATCCACCCAGTGGTTCTCGAGATTACGCGTTACATCTAAGAATCGGGGACTTCGTTTTATACTATGTAGAGATTACCCATTATATCCACCAGGCTGGCCAACTCAAAACTCACCCAAATTGTAAGCAATGAACCAAAGAGTTTCTTCAGTCTTTACGCACGAATATGCCAGAGACCTTTGCAACATTTTGAAGAAAGTAGTATACCTGAGGTGTAAACACAGACGCATTTCTCTCGAGTTTCAAAACGCTAGGAAATACGGGACAATAACCATCCCGAATAAGAACTGACCGGGACGCGGGACATTTAGCAGGAATACGGGATTGTCCCGTAAAAAACAGGACGTCTGGCAACCCTGGTTCATCCACCGATGCCGGGATAATACCCTGGGCTTCCACCTCAGTCCTATACCAAATAATTACAAGCTTTCTTGGAGGATCAGTGGTCGAGTAGCCACCTCTTAGCTGTCGAAAGACCTAAACAAAGACTCAATTGTTTAATACTCATATAACGGAGAGTCATCATTATACAGGAAATAGCTTCCATTTACAAGCATTATGAAACATTCACGGAGCCAGGTCAGCCTGGACTCTCTCCTACCCAGAGATGGGAAGGAATGATTACACGTAACGATTAGTGTACTTGTCCAGAATACTTATAGTCGTGGCGGAGTGGCTAAGAAAGGTCCCGGGTATGATTCCTGGCTCTGCCAAGAATAAAAAAAAAAAGTCTTGGTACTGGGTCTCCAACGTCGTGATACTAAATGGGGACATGCCGGATGGTGTGGCAGAAGGAGACATGGAAAGGAACTAGCCATCCTACCGCACGTACAATGCGGTTCAGGACGCCTTGTTAATGATCCCTTGTGGATATGAAACTCTTTGATGTTGATATTTATAGTCGGAAAATTCACGTTTCAACTCCCATTATACAGATCTAACCGTTCATTGGCATTGTTATTTATTTATAAATAAATAAATGAATTGTTCATTTATTCGTCCAGAAGTCCTGTACACAGCAGAATGCCTTGCATTGAACAGGAAAGGTTTGTTTGAAAAGGTAGAGATCAAACAGGGAAAATGGAGAGTTCAGCAGACGTCACAACAACGAACTCAACCTAAGCGTGGAAAGGATAACAGACATCATAAGGTAAAGGAGGATTAGTTTCTATGGCCACATAACACGCATGTAATCTCAGAGACTGTCCAACCGCATCTTTTCCTACTTCGAAACAAGAAAACGAAGGGACCTTAGTTCACAGAGATTGAAAGAGATCTTCTAGAGGTAGGGATCACATTTGATGACATCCATGAACGTGCTCCTCTTCAGAGAAAACTTGGAACACACCAGCGATTCTCGGAAAAGCCAAAGCTGAAAACAGGAATAAAGTGAACTGATGAAACAAAGGAGTCTCACAGAAAATTCTTGTGGGAATACTGGGATAGAACTAAAGCTCATGGACGGAAGCGGATGAAGTAATGTGGTCCACAGTTGGCCGAATCGAATAATAATATTGAAAATCCACAGCCTGCTTCCAGTCGACCAACCGGGTCAGGGAATGGAATGAATGAAGCCTCCTTCTAGCGGTGAGGATATGAACTGTGCTGGTTGCCGAAGCCTGTTGCACTCCCCTGGGACAATGATTAAATTAATGACAGATGAAATGAAATGATAGTGGAAAGTGTTGTTGGAATGAAATTGTGAAAGGGAAAACCGGAGTACCCGGAGAAAAACCTGTTTGCCTCCGCTTTGTCCAGCACAATTCTCACATGGAGTGACCGGGATTTTAACCACGTACCCAGCGGTGAGAGGTCGGCGTGCTGCCACCTAAGCCACGGAGGCTCACAATAATAATAATAATAATAATAATAATACATAAATACTGTAAGTAAATAAGTACACCAATAAATAAATAAAGTGTATCAGCGATGCACAATCAGGCAAGTAGGGAGGCAAGCAAACTTATAGAATTCCATGACTGATTTAGTGATCTTCTAAGTGAGTGTGTATGTTACTTAGGCTATACAAGTAGGCCTTCACCCATCTTCACTGATCAGTTCCAAAATTGTCATCATGGTTTACGAGGCACTCGGATGGCTCGTAGAGTTAATTATGTTGCCCAGTTCAAATTTGAATTCCATGTTTTAAGCGGGCACAAGCCAAGATACATCCAAAATAGGCAAAACCACATTTTAAGGCTCTAGAATCAACCATTTCAGAGATATTATCAAAGATGTCTCCAAAAGCCAGCAGTAACCATGATAACATCTGCAAAATATGTCCCATTTCCTTCCAGTTCTGTAAGAGCGTTATGGATATACATAGTGAGGACATTAATGAACAGAATGCATGATACATTGAGGACGGAGTGGCAAGTAACTGCTAGTTGGCCTATTATTAATTTAGAAACAAGTAGTTCCGGGCAGAACTAAATGGCCTATTTTCATATATCCTACTAATATCAATTGCCTCTATCAACATACAAATTGTAAGTTTGATTGCTGTTATAGATTGGTAGATATCGAGAACCGCCTAAATATTTTGGATGATCACCATGTTAAATTTTTATTTTATAGGCCTTAGATTTATGTACTATTACATGAAAATTATTGTGTAGGTGTTTTATTCAAACTTCAATCGCATGATTAGGACACAAGGAATAAAAGCGGGATTTTAAAATTTCGATCAGCCGCCATCTTGTGGTTATGAAAACAATTTAAATGAATTAGATGCCAGTCGATTAAAATTTTTATAAGAATATACCGTATCAAGTTTCACTGCGCTCGGATGGTTAAAACGCAAGAAACGTCCATTTGAATATTTAAATTTCGCGTCGCTCCTATGTTGGATTTGTGCTCGCCAGGTTATTGAACGTCCCATAGGTGAACTTATGAGTATAGCCTCTATACACTTACAAAATTTCAGTTTGATTGCTATAGTACATTAATAGACATTGAGAACCGTCTAAATATTTCGGATGGTCGCCATGTTGGATTTTAATATATGTAGGCCATAGAGTTATGTACTATAAGATGATGTTTATTGTGTACGTTCATTCATTATGAAAATGTTGATTTCGATCGCATAATTAGAACACAAGAAATAGAAACTTAATTTTCGAAATTCGCACAGCCGCCATCTTGAGTTTATATAAACAATTGAACTAAATTAAATACCAGTGCATTACAATGTGTATAAACAAGTTTCATTGCGTTCGGATTATTAAATCGAGAGAAAAGTCTATTTAAAACTTTCAAATTCGCTTGGTCGCCATGTTCGTTTTATAGTCAACCGGTTTTTGAAAGTCTCATAGATAAACTTCTAGTAGTGCTCTTTATTCCGTAAAAAAATTCATGGTGATACCAGTAATAGTTTCAGAGATATAGAATGCTGGTGAAATATTTCGCACAGCCGCCATCTTGAGGTTATGTAAACAATTGAATGACGTTGTAACTTTATGTCCTTTGCTCCTCGTTGAGCGTACAAATGAAACGTTTTGGCTGCCCCTAACTGTTGGGTGATAAATGTAACTGTTGACCTTTGCCTAAGCTATGTTGTTTTAATGGGCACCAAGACCTCAACGCAATGTTGAAATCTAAATTTGTATTTAACAACGTCTAGCTCGGGCAGAACACCTTCAAGACTCTATTCACTCAGATCGTGGTATGATTTGATCATTAACCCAACAACAATTGTATCAGGAGAAGGCATTGGTCTATATCTAATGCTACCAACTGAAAGCAAAGATTGCATGGTTAAAAGAAATGAATTTATTATATAAAACAAGTATTGCAAAATTAATAATAATAATAAGTTTAAAATTTAAATTGGAGCGTTGCGATTTTAATATTACCGATAGAATTACGTGAGAACGGAGTCGGATAAATTACTGATTTTACTCTTATTCCCAAGCTATGAAGTTACTGAAATACTGAATTTAAAACAAAGAGAAACGAGAGATTGAGTAGTTCTGCGTCATTCGCGCTTACCACTGGAAATTGCCGAAGCATTTCCCTCGTACTGGATGATGAAGAGAGCTTCTCACTGTTTCCTGGACGCCGTCATCTTCTTCGTTAGTAGATGATATACTTGTAGATTTGATAACTCTATGGTCCGAACATCGGAGCCAAAACCTCGTACAACCTCACTGGTTAAGTTTTACAAAGATAGTCCTCCACTCCACGGAACATCGGAGCGACCCACACGTGCAACCGTACTGGTCAAGTCTTACACAGATTGTCCTTTATTCCACGGCGCGCCAAACGATATATCTACTCGTCGGCTTCCCACTCCAATGCCGACTTCCAGCTTACGTGGTCTCCACTGATTGGCTGCTCCCCACGCGCTACTTCCCCACCTCTGGCTCATTACACTCGGCGGGAGGGTGAAGTCGATTGCGGTTCCATACTATCCGCCTTTTCTTGACGCTGCGACCCAGGCTTGCGTAATGCTTCTTGACAAGACTAAGCCTGTATCTGAATTCCCAATGAGTCATCTCTCTCATAATACCCTAACTGACGAAACTCCGTAAAATTCCGCAATCACATAATTTTCTATGATAATGTCGTTCGTAATAATTTGCTTGATAGTGTTTTCTAAGACATAGAAAACCTATCTGTATGCTTATAATTTTATAAAAATGCTCCAAAAATACCTTAATAATAATTATAATAATAATAATAATAAGTTAATAATAATAATAAATTAACATGAAAAATTCTCTTGGCTGAACAATTTGCCGCGTAAATAAATATAGAATGGCTTCCTACTGACTTATGCCAGTGGCATGAAAACCCCTCGAAAAACACGTTACAACGTTAGATGTCGGTGCATTACAATGTGTATGATCATATATTGTACCAAGTTTCATTGTGTTTGGTTGGTTAAATCGCGAGAAACGTCTATTTAAAAGTCGCAATTTCGTTTGACCGCCATGCTGGGTTTGTAGTTACCAGGTTTTCAAAAGTCACATAGGTGAGCTTCTAGTAGTTCCGTTTATTAAAGTACACAATTCCAGGGTGATACCGGTAATAATTTCGGAGCTATTGAATGCTGGTGAAATATTTTGCACATCCGCCATGTTGGATTGGTGCGACGTAACAAAATTTGAAGGACACGGTCGGGGTCGCCAGGAATCTATATATATAAAGCACAAAGTTTGCCTGTTTGTCTGTTATGTATACAAATCTACACCGTTCCACCGATCAGAACAAAAATTTGTATACTCACCCTTTGGAACCCTGCGGGTAACCCTGTCAACTTTAAATTTCGGACAGACCACTCCATTCCCTACATTTAGGCCCTTTGGCTCAAATCTACACCGTTGGCACAAATCTACACCGTTTCTCCGATGTGAATCAAAAGTTGTATACTTACCCTTAGGAACCCTGCGAGTAACACTGCTCACATTATATTTCGAACAGACCACTCCATTCCCCGCATTTAGGCCCTTTGCCACAAATCTACATAGTTTCACCGATCGGAACCAAAATCTGTATGCTTATCTTTTGGAACCCTGCGGGTAACACTGTCAACTTCAAATTTCAGACAGACCACTCCTTTCCTTGCATTTAGGCCCTTTGGCACAAATCTACACCGTTTCACCGATCTGAAGCAAAATTTGTATTACTTACACTTTGGAATCCTGCGAATAACACTGTCCACTTATAAATTTGGACAGAACACTCCATTCCCTGCATTTAGGCCCTTTTGTCACAAATCTACACCATTTCACCGATCTGAACCAAAGTGTGTATAGTTACCCTTTGGAACCCTGCTGGTAACACTGTCCACTTTATCTCAGAGAGACCACTCCTTTCCCTGCATTTAGGCCCTTTGGCACAAATCTACACGAATTCATGATCTGAAGCAACATTTGTATACTTATCCTTAGGAACCCGAACATGAAATTTCGGACACACCACTCCATTCCCTGCATTGAGGCCCTTTGGCACAAATCTACATTGTTTTACCGATCTGAACCAAACTTTATGTACTTACCCTTTGGAACTCAACAAGTAACACTGTCTACTTTAAATTTCGGGCAGACCACTCCATTCCCTGCATTAAGGCCCTGTAGTCCAAATCTGCACCGTTTCGCATAATTGCACCAAATTTACCATACCCTTTGAAACCCTGCTGATATTTTGGAGAACCTTCTCCATTCGCTACACTTAGAATAACAGAGGAACTTGAAAACCACGTTTTAAGACCCTAGAACCATTTATGTCGTTGTGCTGTAACTGTAAGAATATTTTAATAAGTCTATTGTTGGCTGGCAATGCGAGCTGCATCACGCCGCCCCTACCTGTGTTCTGGTGCAGAATTGCAAAAATAGTTACATGTTGCGCTGCTTATAGATTGCAGTCACGGGGAGGAATTAGTGCAAAAAGATTTCTTAGGCCCTTTAAAACAGTTATCATAATGAAAATATTATGCCTCTGTATAAGTGCGATGGTGTTGGTGCAGTACATGAGGTTATCAAATGCAATAAGCGTTGGTGCTTTCAAATTTACTTTCATTTGTTCCGATCATCCTTGAGCGCTATGTCAAAGTGCTCTGATTATTTTTCTATGGCGCTATGCGAGAAATGACGACACTGTTGGTCTCTACATTTATAACAGCCAATGAGATATAGGCCCTAGGCAGTGTAATAGGAATCTCTGTTTCGCGGGCTTATAGACCGTGTTCCAAGGACATTTTGTCGTCCTGACGTTTCGCTGAATACTGCGCTCAGCATGTTCACAGGTTACATTAAGCGAGGTAAAACAAGTAAACAGAAGATATATAAATAGTCAACAACCCATATATAAAGAAGGTCACGGACAGAATAGGGAGGCTACTCGAGTCCCATGATATAAAGACCATATACAGGCCTACACGAAAAATTAAGGACATGTTTAGGTCCGCTAAAGATAAGCGACATCCTCATACCGCGGCAGGGGTTTATAAAATCCCGTGTGATTGTGGCCAAGTATATATTGGAACAACGAAAAGAAGTATTGCCACTCGCCTCAAGGAGCACGAACGACACAGCCGGCTGGGACAAACAGATAAATCCACTGTAGCAGCACACTCACTACTCACAGGTCACGATATAAGATATGGAGACACCGAAGTTCTGTCCACCACGGTGTCTTATGCCAGGCTACAAATGGGAGGCCATTGAAATCCTGAAGCATACTAACAGCTTCAATGTTAAGGAGGAAGCAGAACGTGTGAACAGAGCTTGGCTTCCAGTCCTTAATCCCCTCAAGCCTGCCCTTATTGACCGTCGTAGACGAGAAGATGCAACAGACGGGCAGCCCTGTCCTTGATACATTACTTTTATGTGGCACGCCGTTGCTATGGTAGCCTCTATGTGTGGGTTGTTGACTATTTATATATCGTCTGTTTACTTGTTATACCTCGCTTAGTGTAACCTATGAACATGCTGAACGCAGTATTCAGCGAAACGTCAGGACGACAAAATGTCCTTGGAACACGGCCTATAAGCCCGCGAAACAGAGATTCCTATTTCAACGCCGGTCGTGAAAGTCTAAAATTTTACATAGGCAGTGTCTTTTCACTTTCTCCTCTTTCTAATCATATTTTTCAATTGGTTTTTAAATTATATGTGTCAGTTCTGTAGTTAGTGTAGTTAGTAAATAGCCGTTTTCCTGTTCATTATTATCATTACGGGAATAAGATCTGAATGTTACGTCCATTATACTCTACTACTTATCACCCGCACTACCACCATCACAAAAAGTTATATTGTTACGTGTCACCCCCCTAGTGCCATTTTTGTTAACTGGATTACGGTGGGTTGAAGCACAACACAGATTGTTCCTTTAAAGAAATAATTAACTTTATTGCGGCCAGAAAGATACACCACTCAACAGCAAATACAAGCAATTAGAAGCTTACTCCAGTTTTCTCAAGTCTCTTCCTTATGTACACCAACTACAGTTATTTACGATAACCTGCTACACGCTGCTTCGCTGTCCACAAGCTGGGAAACAATGTCACTGGATTTCATAACTCGCACGGCACTTCGCCACAATACCTCTGTCGCTCAGTGAAATCACACTCGCTCAAAACACAGGCAGTCCCCTGTATGCATCTCACTCCCTCGCTGTCAAGAGAATCAGCTTCACTAGGGGTTTCGCAAGTCACGTCACTACACTTCTGTCGCTCAAGATAAACGCTCGCACTAGCTCGAAAAAAACACACACGCTGCTTGACAGGTCGCTCTTATATAGCAGGCCGGTGACTCAATAAATGCTTCTAGACCCATCCAGGGTTCACGGCTTCTCGAGGTTTCCATCACTGGGTGGGTCATGAATATTCTGGACCATCCCTTTGTCCTAGTAGTCCTGTTGCATAAGGCGCACGCAATACACTGAGGCAGAGCACAGCCCATCCCGGGGGCAGTTGTGACTCATGCGGCGAGCGATGAAACAAACTCACAGCCGTAACAATATTATACTGTATATATTAGTTCTGTTAGTATAAGTATCATGTGCCTGTTCTGTAGTAGTATTCACTATCATCCATAAAACAAATAAATCCACCGGGTGAAGCCGGGCACTACTGCTAGTGGTGCTATGAACTTACCGAGTATCATTGAAATTGCTCCAGACGTTTAGAAGTTATTAGGGGGGACACACAAAAATCTATCACCCACACACACCATCACTCACGCACACAGACAAAAGGTGATAAGCCTATTTTTTCATAAATGAAAATAGGCTAAAAATAGGTTGTGTATGTCCTCTTGTAGCTTCCACACTGTACAATCCGAATCACAGACACAAGGAATCCTTTTAAGGGTCATGATTGTGCAGTGGTGCCGGCCCTGTGGTGTTGGGGAAGCGCGTCTGCCTCTCACCCAGAGGCCTAGGGTTCGATCCCCGGCTCCGTCAGGGATTTTAGAATCTGACGTGAGGGCTGGAACGGGGTACACTCAGCCACGTGAGGACAATTGAGTAGCTTTCTTCATTCTTTATTCGTGTCAGAAGTAAACTATCAATATGAATTTTGAATATTGAATAGCCTATAGAATATCTACATTTCTACCATAGGCCTACATATATGCAGGTCTATTATTGAGTAGCTGTCAGACAGTGAGGCAGCGCCCCGGTCATGAAAACCAAGATTAACGGACGAGGGGACCCGATGCGCTGACCACGCGTCACCCCAACATCTGCAGGTCGAATGGCTGGGCAGGGGTCGCTTGGTAGGCCTAGGCCCTCATGGTCTGTAGTGCCAGAGGTTATTATTATTATTGTGCAGTGGTCAAGACACTTGCCTCTCACCAAGGTGACCTGGCTTCAATTCCCGGTTTAAACATGTAAGATTTTTGAAGTGAAATACCACGTTCTGTGGTTCGGATTCCACGTAAAAATGCAGGTCACGTGGCTCATGATTGCGAGATTGGTTGGTTGGTTCTTCAGTTTAGGGGCTGCGACAACGCGGTCATGTAGCCCCGTGTACTTTGGGTGTGTGTAGAATCTGTCTGTTAACCGGTGTTAATTGTGATGACTGTATTAGTGTGTGTTATCTCTTTTCAATTCAAGTGAGGACTGCAGACATTGAATTTTTTCAAGTAGTTCCTACTTTTGCGCTAAACGCCCCCGTTAACGACTACTAGTTCAGAACTTGATTACCAGATGCCACCGCAGTCGCCTCCTGGCGTCGAACGTCGGAACCTAAGAGTGTTTGTCGAATGTTTAACCTATACATGATTTAGCTTCACACAGGTGTAATTAGTGGAAGGTTCTGTAGCATGCCATAAATCTATGACATGAGACCGCCGGCTTTACTTGCCCTCCGAAGGAAGGCATACTGAGGGATTTTTAACGCTCTTAAAAATCCGACGACTTCGGCCGGGTTTTATAACACGCGATCTTGGGCATAGAAGCTCAGCATGCTACCAACTACGCCACCGAAGCCGCTAAGATTGCGAGATTAACAGTTGCGTAAAACTACAAGCTTCTTTACTGCGCTGCATTCTATTGTATTTCCAAACTTTGATGTGTACTGAATGAGTAACTGCTGCCACCTGAGTGAGAAGTTATGAACAATTTCTCTCTGAGCTTCACTGTTTTTCTTTTAATGTTAATTCATTTAAGGGACTTGGGAGCACTTGGTCATCAGTCCCGTGTAGTTGGGTGTGTGTTGAGCTTGTCTGATAGCCTGTATTTATGTGATTACTGTAGTAGTGTGTGTGTGGCTGTAGTAGGGACTGGAATGAGGTAGGCGCCCCGGGACTTGAAGTTAAGTACTATCCCGACAATTGCCTGGAGGGACTGTGGGAAAACCCGGTGAGAAACCACACTCAGGATAGCCACTGTTAGCGCGGGGATTCGAACCCTCAAATTCCGGATTTGCTGCAACTGCCCTTGTGGCTGTGGTGCACGATTTAACGAGCACGGCTACGCCGTGGACTAAGTTATCACTAGAGCTCTGCGCTGATAAACAAAACGTAATCCGCCCCGCGTTGCACGACTTTTATCCGCATCCGCACGACTGTTATCCGCATCCGCACGGCTGTTATCTGCATCCGCCCCGCATCCGCACGATTTTTATCCACATCCGCAAGTTTGTCATCCAAATCTACTGGCATTACAAAAATAGTTTTAATTAGATAAATTATTACCGTGGTGTTGGGGTAGCGCGCCTGCCTCTCACCCGGAGGCCCCGGGTTCGATTCCCGGCTCCGTCACGGATTTTAGAAACTGATGTGAGGGCTGGAACAGGGTACACTCAGCCTCGAGAGGGCAATTGAGTAGCTGCCTGACAGTGAGGCAGCGCCCTGATCGCGAAAACCAAGATTAATGGCAGAGGGGACCCGATGTGCTGATCACGTGTCACCCCAATATCTGCAGTCCAAATGGCTGGGCAGCGGTCGCCTGTTAGGCCTAGGCCCTTCACGGGCTGTAGTGCCAGGGGTTATTATTTATCATTTATTATAGATAAATTATTAAAGCAACATATTTAGACATTTGAGGAGAAAGTCGTTACCCTAGGCTTTGTATGTCATGTGCTAAGTTTAAAATGAATGTTATACAGCCAGAATTGCAACCCTTTTCACTTCGGAGTGTTAATTATGCTTTATGACATAATTTGAACGAGATTAGCGTAAATCATCATCTTATATTTGACATGAAGAAAACATAACGGAAAAATATGATATGTCATAAACATCCGGGTCTTACTAAAGATATTCAACAAATTCGGATTGTATTCTAAAAACTATCCCGCAAATTTACTCCAAACACTATCCGCACAGCCATGCAAACTGTATCCACATGGCGAAATATTTGCGGATATCCGCGGATATCCGCATCCGCCCAGGGCTTTAGTTATCACTTCTACAAAGCGATAATTCTGTAGTTAAGAAACATATGAGCCAGACAGTGACATCGACTGTCACCTGCTTGCTTCATTATCTCGTTTGAGCCTTGAATACACATAGGCTTAGTCCGCCCACGAGAGGAATCTTGGAATAACCTGAGAGAGGAACTAAAATACGCCCCTGGATATTGGAAAAGGAATCAGAAAATACTATTATGATGTTGTAAAGAGGAAAGTGTCTAATGACTTAATATGAGGAAATTTTGGGGCACCCAATGAATGAAACAATGAGGAAATAGTATAAATGTCCGGCGGCGATTACTTGGGTGATTTAGTAACTTTAGGAAAAAGTCTGCGTTTTCCAGTTTTTCTCCAAATAACGCTAAATAATTATAAGCAAAGATACAGGGAAAGCATAGAAATCGCCGTCTGTGTTCTCGGTACTTATTGAATCTATTGTTGTTATATTCCAGCAATCCTTTGAAGTTTTTGCCGTATCTGTTGCGGGGTTTTGCACAGATGCAGCAAGTCAAACTCATCAGTTTGAGTTTACCCGGACCACAACTGAGGTAGCGCATCTTGCACTACGGTACATCCCATATTTAGAGCACACCGCTATGCTATCTTGCTGTGGGAACCAAGAGCTCCTACAGCTTTTCTCCTCTCTATATACTTGGTGCTAGAGACGCAGGTTTCCAAAAATATATATGGAAGCGGTCTTCCGTTGTTTCCCCACTTCAATACCAGGCAAATGTCAGGCCACGGCTGCCTCCTTCCCAATCATCATCTGAATTAAAAATTCACTAACTACTACAGATACCACAATTACGAAGTTTAAAACTTTAATCATATAATGTTTTCTTTTAAACTACGGTGGTTGGTTGGTTCCTCATGTAGCCCCATGCACTTTGGGTGTGTGTAGAATCTGTCTGATAACCGGTGTTAATTATGATGGCTTTATTAGAGTGTGTTATCCGTTTTTAATTCAAGTAAGGACTGTAGACATTGAATTTTCAATTAGTTCCTACTTTTGCTACCAAACGCCGCCGTCAACGACCAACTAGTTCTGAACTTGGTTACTAGATGCCACCGCAGTCGGCTCCTGGCGACGAACATTGGAACCTAAGAGCGTTAGTAAAATTTTACCTATAATTTAGCCTCACACAAGTATAATTAGTGGAAGGTTCTTTATCATGCCATAAATCTATGACATGGGAACACCGGATTTACTTCCCTTCAGATGGAAGGCATACTGTGGGATTTTAACGCTCTTAAAAATCCGATGACTTCGGCTAGGTTTGAACCCGCGACCTTGGGCATAGAAGCTCAGCATGCTACCATCCACGCCACTGAAGCTGCCTTTTAAACTACAGATATGAAATGGAGTCACTCAGCCCCTTTTTCCCCTGTATACTGTACTTCATTTGAATTTGATATCTTTTTTTTCTCCTTTATTTTTTGGTGTGTGTGTGTGGGGATTTGTGTGATAACCTGTTTTATTGTGATGGCTGTATAAGAGTGTGTATTAGTCAATTGGGGATGGGATTGGGAAGGATGCGGCCGTGGCCTTAAGTTAGGAACTATCACAGTATTTGCCAGAAGAAGTGTGTGAAACCACAGAAAACCACTTCCAAGATGGCGGAGGTGGGAATAGAACCTTCCTCTTCTCAGTTTTGCCTCAGAGACTGAGTGTACCCCGTTTGAGCCCTCAGACCAGAATTAAATTCGACTGGCTGCGTGGCTCAGCGGTAACGTTCTCGCCTTCTGTTCCCAAGGTTGCGGGATGGAATCCTGGCGCAACCAGTCGGCATTTGCGGGTGCGCAAATGCAAGGAAGCCGTGTCAGTAGATTTACTGGCACGTTAAAGGTCCCCTTCGGGGCAAAATTCTGGCACCCCGGCGTCTCTAAATATCGCAGCAGTTAAAACAAATAACAATATTATTATTATCATCAGGGCGAGGATTTTTATGACCTTAAAATCCTACAAACCTATAAAACCTATAAAATGCTCCCAAAATCTTGAGAAAATGACCTAAATTTTAAGAAAATGATTTAAAATCTTTGTTTTTAAATGACTTAAAACAAACAAAATCAAGTTAAAAATTGAAAATCTTACCTTACTGCGGCAGTAAATGCAATATACGACATTAAACTTCTCAACAGACTGTCTCGGAAGACTGCTATGGCTTCATTCAATGCCAAAATTATTTCTTTTCGGTCTTACGTGATGGAGATTATTTGGGATAGGCTGACGACAACCGACCTAAGGACGCTGGAAAAGGTTAAAGCGCGTTTTTAAAAATCATCTATAGGAATATCCAGGTACAGGCGATCTAGATTAGTTTACGAACTATCTAAAGAAACTATTAGAAGATCTACGCTTGAAAATGCTACTTACGACCACCCCGGCCTTCAAAGCGGTAGTCGGGGAACACATAGCAAATAAAAAGTATATTTGGATGGAATTTTACACCACGGATGCCATGATAACGACGGACTGGATAGAAGCAAATTATCAGCTCAGACATCTTGTTACCAGATTTGCAGTTCATGGTTTTCATCCCAAGTGTTGTAGGACCATACGTTTGCATGAGCCATGCGGGGACTGTGTTTGTCGTATGTGTGGGAAACTCTGTGAGAGATTTCATATGATGGATTGTACAGATAGAATTTTATCGTTGTCTCAATTCTGTTGTGAATCAACTTGATTATGTATATAACTGGCCATTTGGTTGCATTATTAAATGATTGAAATTAATTAACAGTTTTCCTCTTCATTGCAGTCAGGGCCGTGGAGAGCGACGACGGGCCCTGGGGCTGGAATCTCCCGGGCCCCCCTCTAAAACCAAATTCTGTAAAATCCTCGCAAATTTGCAGAAACTGATTTTGCAAATTTTTTATTTGCACTAAATGTTCATCACGAAATCAATTACAAGAGCATAAAGAGCCAAAATTTGTAGATTATTTGGTTAGAAACGCTCTATCGTTCCCCGCTGTGTGTCAGTGACAGTGGCGTCTGGTAGCCAAAGTTGGAACTACTTGAAATTGAACTTGTTGGGGACCTACGGGTGTTCAATTGAAATGTCCTGATATGATAATTGGCTACAATTCATATATAATAATAATAATATTTCAATGATATATTCCACTAAATCCAGGCTATATTTATTATCATAGGCAGAGCGTGAATTACTATCAATATAAATAAGTTAATGCTGGTATGTAAAATTTACAACATTGAAAGAGGATGAATGCATCCAAAGTTATTTGCAAATTCAATGTTTATACCTGACAAGCGCGTACTATTGCATTATTTTCAATTAACAAAAAATAATATCAGATTAAAGCCATCGAAAACTAGGTACCGTAATAATTTTCAAAATTCACTATACTGTTTTGGCGTTTGACAAATCTAGCACTGTAAGCATACACAATGTTCAGATTTAAAGTTCTGCAGATCCTCTTTGATATCAATAACTTAAGAACTTCAGTGATACTCGCAAAAGCAATATGCTCGTTTGTCGTACACAAATTTGAAAAAAGTTGCATTTACCGGACCAATAATTGCATGGCTTTTACAGTATTTAACTCTGGGAAAATACTCACATCGAAAAAAGCTGTTGTCCATTAACTCGGAAACAGGTGGGATGGAATTCCACCGTCGGTGATTCTATGCTTATTTTCCCATGATTCATCGTTTTAACCCGTACATTCATTTTCTCCTCAATTCTATCATCACCGCTACGTCATAAGACCCATTAATCAACAGGAAGTTCAGGTCACTGAACTGCATGTTAAAAGACGTGGAAAGGGTATACTGTACACTGTGCAATACTACGGCCTCTGTGACATATGACGTGATCTCTTTTCATAATGAAAACATGATTTTTACAAAACGTCATGACGTATTTTTAAATACGTTTTACATATAGTGTCTTTATGTTGACATTCTTAAAATTTGCTGCCCTTGAAGAGTCACGCCCTTGGGTCTAAGCCTAAACAGTGGTAAGTCTTGAACGGCGAACAGACATCTTTGTACATTAAACATAATTTTTCATAATTAACCACAGGTGTACAGTACTCATACTTAACTCAAGTTATTATGTGCTATCATTAGATTGTTTTCACAAAAGAAGAAACTGTGAATTTTAACTATATTTTGTAATTGGCAGTAAGTGAATTTCTTATAATTTAATATTGCTTTGCAGTAAGCAAAACTAGAGCCAGGTTCTCCTAAAAATCCTGAATCCTATCTATGACTGGTGACCATCATGGGTGGATTTAAGCCAAGATTATGGGGAGTGGACACACCGAGGATCTTGGGGTATGGAAGCTGAGAGAGGTGTCCGGGGGCCCTCCTCCGGAAGAGTTTGCAAAAATTAGGTCCAAATTATTGAGTTATAGGATAGGCCATTTGGGTGATTATTTTTGGGATATTTTGGAGTAAAAATTTGGTGACCATTGACAAGTGGCTATAGTAAAGACTCTCTGATATTGAAGTAAAAGCTCTCACATCTTCAAGTAAGACCCCGCGGTGTAGCTCACCAATGACCGTGATTGGGGCCTACAGCAAGTCTACAGATCGGAGGTTCGAATCCGGGCGCTGACAGCGGCTATCCTGAGTTTTTTTTCACACTCCCTCCAGACCAATGCCGGGGCAGTACCTTATTTCAAGTCCAGGGACACCTACCCTACTCTTAACCCTAATAATTACAGTAATAGTCGCGACAGCCAACGCATTCCCAGTCGGCAACTAAGAATACGACATGCGATTTATCATGTCAGAGAGGCCATAGCACAGCACAGTGTATACCCCGCTTTTCACCCAGCAGTTGATGGTTTTAAGAGGGTCTAAGTTTTTACTCTCCAAGACAAATAGTTACAACAATGTTGCCAATACACCTCACTTATTATACAACAACCACTAGCCTCCTCTTCAGTCAACACAATTCGCACATTTTTTGGTTTTCAATTTTGTTCTCTTCATTAATATTTGTGAAAACTACTGCTTTACAGTCAACTTCATTCAATAACGTGGAGGCCTTCAGAAACAAACCGTAAAACTAACGCGTCAGCAAATACTGAATTATATCTACAGTACTATTTGATGCAAACCATCCCCAACCGAGCGCCAATAGTTCATTGCCCGCCAGTGATACTAGACCTACTAGCTACCAAGTACACGAGTTGAATGTTGCAAGCTCCTAAATGAATGAACATCTGTAACGACAAACAAGCATTTTTATTGACTGTTGAGTAAGACTACGAATAACACCGCAGTCGGGAAGCCAAATCCTGCAGTCCTGCCGCGGCTTCGTCAGGAACCGGGGTCATTTCTAAGTCGTAGATAAAGAGGGCAATTAATTTTATGTTTAAAGGTACTGAGACGTTAAAGCGTATCACGAAAGGGCTTGATTCGCAAGGGAAAATATCTCTTCGCGTCCTGAAAAATAAGTGCTTTGCACATCCTCCAAGAATGCCGGGCCCCCCTGGGAGGGTCGGGCCCCGGGGCACCAGCCCTGCCTGTCCCCCCCTCTCGTCGGGCCTGATTGCAGTAAATGAACATGTAGGTTACATTCGAAAATTTACGAATGTGAAGGAACGGCGCTGCGGTTGTCGGTGAGGACATTGTTGTACATTGAGAAGCTTCTTTTCGCTTCCTCAGAGACCGTAGGGGCATATTTAAACAGCGACAAGTCATTGGGTGCCAATGCCTCGTTTATCCCATAACTATCTCCTGAAAGTACTTTAACTATCGTGCAAAACGTTTTGTATACTGGATTTTTGTCTAATACGTTTCTAAATTTCTCGCCGATATCACCAGTCATAAATAATTAATAATTGCTACAAGAGTAAAAAAAAAAACGACCCGAAAATGTCGTTAAATGTAAAGAAAATGACCTAAAAAGTCCTGAAATGTACAAATATGACCGAGTACTTTAAAAATAGAGGAAATGACAAAAAAAAGCCCCAAGTTCTTTGCATTTCTGTGATCACAGACTCGTATAGGGGATTTATATGTTTACGGGCATTGTGTAGGACACAAAGAAAAAAGATGACATATCATCTAATCCACGTCCTATTTTTTCTTTTTTTTCTTTTTGCGAATTGACCACTTGGGGTCACGCTACAATTTCACTGTTTTAGTTGTATTTCCTCTGCCTCCAGTAGGCCTACTCCTTCATGCGATCGCTGAGCTGCTGCCGTTGTTCGGTCGTCCAAGCTCTTCCGGTCTTTGTAGCTCGTCTCTCGTCATGAAACCCTTCCAAATTGTGTTAGCTGTTTCGAAACGTATCCCTTTCCAACATTTGGGCCTCCGGGATGTTAGATCTTTCAAGGTCTTTCCGAGTCTCTTTAATTCATGATGTAGTTGCTTTTTGTTCCAGAAGTAGTCTAACAACTGCTTGGTTAATCTGGATTTGTCCTAGCTGTAGATGTGTCCAAGAAATATTAGCCTCCGTATCCTCATGGTCGCAGAGATTTATAGGCTTATGAGATCACCTTTTGTCCGTGTGTCTGTCTGTGTGTGCGTGTGTGTGTGATTGTGTGTGTGGGATATGGTGTGTGTCCCCCCTAATAACTTCTAAACGGCTGGAGAGATTTCAATGAAACTCAGTAAATTCATAGCACTATTCCGGACGACCTCGACCGTGCCCTCTAAATGTTGTTATGTCTCACCAATCCAACATGGCGGCTGTGCGAAATATTTCACCAGCATTCAATATCTCCGAAACTATTGCCGATATCACCCTGGAATATTTTACGGTGATAACGGGAACTACTAGAAGTTCACCTATGTGACTTTTGAAAACCTGATAACTACAAAACCAACATGGCGGCCAAGCGAAGTTGCCATTTTTAAATAGACGTTTCTCGCAATTTAACAAACCAAACACAATGAAACTTGGTATAGTATATGTTTATACACATTGTAATGTACCGACATATAACTTAGTTCAATTGTTTACATAACCTCAAGATGGCGGCTGTGCGAAATATTTCACAGGCATTCTATATTTCTGAAACTATTAGTGGTATCACCCTGAAATTTTGTACGGAGATAAAGGGTACTACTAAAAGTTCATCTATAAGACTTTCAAAAACCGGTTAACTACAAAACGAATATGGCGGCCAAGCGAAATTCAAAATTTTAAATAGAGCTCTCTCACGATTTAATGTTCCAAACGCAATGAAACTTGGTACAGGAAATGTTTGAACACATTGTAATGCACTGGTATCTAATTTAGTTCAATTGTTTACATAATCTCAGGATGGCGGCTTTGCGAATTTTAAAATTAAGTTTTTATTTCTTGTGTCGTAATCATGCGATCGAAGTGAAAGTTTGAATAATGAACCTACGCAATCATTTTTCTTTAATGGTACATGACTCTATGGACTATACATATAACAATCCAACATGGCAACCATCCGAAATATTGAATGGATCTCAATATCTACGAATCTATTACAGCAATCAAACGATTTTTTAATGTTCGTAGGGGCTATGAACATAAGTTCACCTATAGGACTTTCAATAACCTGGCGGCGACGCGAAGTATAAATATTCACATAGTCGTTTCTCGCAATTCAACCATCCGAGTGCAGTTAAACTTGGTACAGTAAATCCTTATACGAATGTTAAACCACTGGTATCTAATTTATTTCAATAGTTTCCATAACCACAAGATGGCCGCTGTGTGAAATTTTAAAATCTTCTTGTTACTTCTTGTGTCCTAATCATGCGATTGAAGTTTGAATGCTACACATACACAATAATCTTCATGTAACAGTACATAACTCTAGGACCTACATATATAAAATCCAACATGGCGACCATCCGAAATATTTAGTCGGTTCTCAATATCTACGAATCTATTTCAGCAATCAAACTGAAATTTTGTATGTATGTGGCAGTTAACATAAGTAGGATATATGAAAATAGGCTGTATAGTTCTTCACGGAACTGCTTGTTATTATTAGAATTAAATTCTAATATTTAATTGAAGCCAGCGCCCTCTGACTATAGGGCCCACCGGGCACCATCACGATCCAGATGTTGAGAGGTTTACTGAATCATAATGCTTTTTCTTTTTATGATCGTGTGGCCTCCGGAGAGGCCGGCTGGGAATCAAACCCGGGGCACTTTGGGCCAAAGCCTAGCACGCTGACCATTTAGCCACGGAACCGGACATCATTCTGCTGGGAGGCTGGAGAAGAGCTGACCTTGAATAACTGCGTGAGGAGCATAATATTCAGCCTACGTTTAACATTTCTTGTCTCCACGCAATAGTAACAGCTGATGAAAATTACACTCCACTGAACTTGGGTCACGTCACCCACATTCATTAACTCCTCGCCGTGCACACACATCCTTCAGGGGCGGAACGCATGGAATGGTACCGCAAAGCCTAAATAAACAAGTAGTAGTTCCGTGAAGAACTACTAGTAAATAGCCTGTTTTCATATGATAACCCACAGGCCTTTTCCATTAATACTCTCCCGCCTATTAAAATGATTTTCCATGTTGTTTGTTGTTGTTTTAGTCTTCAGTCATTTGACTGGTTTGATGCAGCCCTTCCATGCCTCCCTGTCCTGAGCTAATTGTTTCATCTCTACATAGCTACCACACCCTACATCCGAGGCAATCTGTTTAACAAATTCTAACCTTGGTCTACCCCTACAGTTCTTGTCCTCAACCCTTCCTTCCATAACTAAGCTTGCTATTCCTGGGTGTCTAAGTATGTGTCCTACCAACCTATCTCTTCTCTTCATTAGCAGTTTCCAGAAACATCTCTCCTCTCCCACTCGTCTTAGTACCTCTTCGTTTGTAACCCTATCTACCCATCTGATCTTCATCATTCTCCTGTAACACCACATTTCAAACGCTTCAATTCTCCTCTTTTCTGCCGCACCAATAGTCCAAGTTTCACTTCTATAGTGCGCCACGCTCCAGACAAAGGCTTTCAAAATGACTTCCCAATACCTAAATCTATATTCGATGTGAACAGATTCCTTTTAGGTAGGAATGCTTTCCTTGCCTGAGCCAACCTACTTTTTATATCCTCTTTGCTTCGTCCATCACTGGTTATTTTGCTTCCTAAGTAACAGAAGTCTCCTACTTCCTTTAATTTTTCACCTGCCAATTTGATGTCCACAGAGGTTTCTGATTTATTTCGGCTGAATTCCAATATTGTCTTTCTTAGCAATTTCATACGTCTTTGCATAAAACTGATGATAAATTCACAGAAATAAACAAACAAACAAAAACAACAACAACAACAAATAAGCGAGTTTCTTTAGTCTTTTCGAACGTATATACCACAGTTAGTAATCTTTGCAATAATAATAATATCGTATAGCCTCGGGTGCCGGGTGCAAGCTTTGTTATTTGACGCCCAGAGGACAGCTTGCATGTCGAATTTTATTGTTCCTTGGAGCGCTATGAAAGTCAAGGAAGTTAGATATCTAAGCTCCTTGACACTATAGCGCTTTCTAGTAGAGAAAGGAGGAACGTTTGGGTTGGCGGAAAATTCTGAGATTAATTTTGCCATTGTGAACACGGCCTTCGGAATTCAAATGGGTTCTTTAACATTGCAACAACGTATGATAATGAAAACTTTGGGCAGAAAAAGCCAAACATTTTTTTTGAAGGAAATAGTATACCAGAGGTGTAAACACAGACGCGTTTTTCGAGTTTTAAAACGCTGGGAAATACTGGAGAAAAACAGTCCAGGACGCGGCACATTTAGCGGGACAGTCCCGTAATATCTGGCAATCCTGGAGTCAGCACAAGTATGTGAGAGTAATCCCGGATTCAGCTGGGGTTCAGTGGTCTAGCTACTAGTTATGAGCCCCTAGGGGATGGTGCATTAATGATCGATCTCCAAGTGCTTGTTATGACTGACGTGTTGACAGAAAAATCTGTTTTTAAGGTTGTTAAGTTATGCCATGAAACCCTTCGGCTATCATCTGAAGTCAATTAGGCCTAATACAGGTAGTTGCCAGCCTCTGAAGGAAATGTGTAGCTTAAAGATTTTTCTTGTTAATGATTAATGATTAGAAATAGTTTGTCTGGGCATCATTGCTGGAATCAACACACCTGCACTATTCTGAATCACTCAATAAATTGCCCTGATGGCTGCCAACATCCACTGAGGATATGGCCCAAGAAGAAGAATCATTTGCAAGAATACGTAGTAGTTAGAATATGCAGTCTATATGAAATATGCGTTACTTTAAAGGTTATGTTATGTGTTTACAGCCAGAATTGCAACCCTTTTCAGTTCGGAGTATTAATTATGAGATTTGCAAAAATCATATTCTTACATTTGTCATGAAAAAATCGGAAAAGATAAGATACTGTATGTCATAATATAGGGTCCGGATGTTGATGACATGTCATCTCTTTACTGAGCTGTCGAAAACAATGCTGAAGTACATAGAAACTCCGGACGGGCCACCCCGTCAAATATGTCATTTTTATTTTTCATCTTTTTGCATTTTTGCTATTTTCCCATTTTAAGAGCATTTTCTTAAGTTTGGTAGATTTTTTTGGTCGTATTTTAGAGAAATCGGCCTTTTAAAGTAATCTTTTTCCAATTTAGTTATGTCACTGCTTTATATGAGGGAGTTACGTCTCTCAGAGTTAATAGGAAGCTAGTACCTGATACAAGATAATATAAAATATTGAAATATTAATCCCATTTCCATAATCAACCGGGTGGAAACTAGTCTTAGCAACAATCGTGGCGATATTTCTGCGGGTATTGCATCAAAACTGAAAAAAGTGCTGGACAAAAACACCGGGTATAAAACATTATGCAAAATATCACACATTCTTTCTGGTGAAAACTACTGCATGGATGGGATTGAGGAGGATTTAGCAGCAAACAACCTTCCTCACTTCAAGTACGCTCCTATCACATCAGTTGATGTTGAACGCAGCTTTTCGAGATATAAGAACTTGTTGACTGATAACCGCAGATCATTTACATTTAACAACATCAGAATGACATTCGTAGTGCAGTGCAACTCAGACTAAAATGAACAAAAACCTTTTGTTAAGTGCTAGAAATCTATTTTGTTTGACTTTTCAGTTTGAGCTAAAGATGTCATTTTTGAAATATTGGTCAGTATATTATTATAAGATCATTTTCTCTATTTTATAGTGCATTTTTGGAATTTTTAGGTAATTTAAAACATTCATTTTTGAAAATTTTATGTGCATTTTTTAAACTTTTTAACGGTATCAACATCCGGGCCCTAGTCATAAACATCCGGATCCTTGTAATGCTATTCACAAAGTTCAGATTATATTCTAAAAGCTATCCGCAAATTTACTCCAAACATTATCCGCAGCTTATCCGCACAGCCATGCAAACTAGATCCGCATGGCGAAAAGTTTTGCGGATATCCTTGGGTTTATCCGCGGATATCCGCATCCGCGCTGGGCTTTATCTATAGGGAGGAGAAAAACTGGGGAAGCTCTTGTCCCCGCAGGAAAGTAGCACAGTGGTGTAGTAATAATAATAATATCGTATGGCCTCGGGTGCCGGCTGCAAGCTTTGTTAATTGACACCCAGAGGGCAGCTTGCATGTCCAATTTCGTCGTTCCTTTGAACGCTATGAAAGTCAAGGAGTTTAGATATCTAAGCTCCTTGACACTACAGCGCTTTCTAGTAGAGAATGGAGGAACTTTGTGTTGGCGGAAAATCCTGTGATTAATTTTGCCATTGAACACGGCCTACTGAATTCAAATGGGTTCTTTAACATGTCAACAACGTATGACATCCATGTCGTGATTTTTGTCGCCTTTCAAAAATCACTTACCACGGCCAGGGGCGAACCTGCAATCTTGAGTTTGGTAATCCGACACGTTAACCACTCACCCACCGGGGCAATCAGTGGTGTAGTATAAATATGGGACATAGTGCATGGGCAGTAGTATAAAGATTGGCGAACATGTAATATCGTCATAGTGATAAATGAAGATCAACACATGGCTGCCAACGTTCAAGTTACATTAGTACATTAGTACAGTGTCTACAAGTGGTCTGGGTTCATTCTCTACACCTGAAACAAATTACATACGGACGACTAGTATGGATCCACACCAAGTGGTGTAGCAGCTAGCGTTCTTAGCTGTTGCCCCGGAGGTTCGGTTTCGATTTCCGGCTCTGCCAAGGAATTTTAATTCTGGTGTGAGGGTTGGAACGGGGTGCACTCAGCCTCGTGAGGCAAGACTGAGAAGAGGAGTGTTGGGTTCCTACCTCAGTGATCCTGGAAGTGGTTTACCGTGGCTTCCCCCACTTCTACTCCAGGCAAATGCTGGGATGATTCCGAACTAAAGGCCACGGCTGCCTCCTTCCTAATCCTATACCCAATTTACAAATACACGCACTAGTACAGTCATCACAGTAGCACAGGTTATCACACAAATTCCACACACACAAATACACGGGACTATATGACCTCGATATGTCGCAGCCCCAAAAATAAGCAGCTACAATAACTTCGTCACGCGATCATCATCCAATCCCCTATACTCAGGCTATTAATCTATGTCTAGCGTATGTTGGTTAACATATACAGTATATCCAATATATACACTATTTTATTTGTCAGGTTTACAATAAATTTATGTGACAAAAATATTGTATTATAGCCTAGTGTATATATCTTAACCCACATATTCTAGACATAGATTAATCGCCTGAGTATTATGGATCTGATGATGATCGCTTGACGGTCGAAACTGGTCATCCAAGTGTATTCACGTTGACCGACTTTACATATACATTTTATTTACTAAGGCAACACTGAAAAATGGCTCTTAATACGATAATGAATGCAACCCTGATTCAACCTACCAGTACGAAATTACACTATACAGTAAATCACCATGTTTGTAGTGATGGGGGAAGTGTGTAGAATCTGCCTGATTACCGGTGTTAATTGTGATGGCTGTATTAGTGTGTGTTATCTGTTTTTAATTCAAGTAAGGACTGTAGACATTCAATTTTCAAGTAGTTCCTACTTTTGCTACCAAACGCCACCGTCAACGACAATTAGTTCTGAACGTGGTTTCTAGGTGCCACGGCAGCCGGCTCCTGGCGAAGAACGTTGGAACCTAAGAGCGTTAATCAAATATAACCTATATCTTAGCTTCACACAAGTGTAATTAGTGGAAGGTACTTTTACATGCCGGCTTTACTTCCCCTCCGAAGGAAGGCATACTGAGGGATTTTTAACGCTCTTAAAAAAATCCGACGACTTCGGCCGGGTTTGAACCCGTGACCTTGGGCATAGTAGCTCAGCATGCTACCAACGACGGCACCGAAGCCGCCAACATTTAAGATGACGCGGACTTTAGCTGTGGTGTCTCACACCGTTTTGCCACCTCCATATACAGTTTACTCCATGGATTTCTGCCAGTGTCCGTGACAACTCGCGCATTGAAGCGAGTCTATGAGTCTAGTAGTAGCCTAGCTCACAGGAGACTGGATCAATATAGCACAAAGCACGATTGTGTCATGGCTAATCGCTCCCCGCGACTGATATTTTACCGTACGCATCAATACGTATGTCCCATAATTTGAGGCTCGCAGAGTGTCTGGTATGCCACTGCGCATCTAGAATCCACCGGCAGAAAACGAACTGTGTTTATAGGTGACTAGCCTTTTGTACCCGTCGTTAGCGGGTTTGTGCTGTAGGGGAAAACAAAAAAGCATTAATTGGGTGTCTCGAGACAGGGTTTAGATTACCTGCGGCTAGGCTGTCCGACGTTGTTGGGCCAGCACCCATGTGGTTTCGTAATTTGCACCCTATACATTGGGAGCAGATGGCCTTGCTGTTCCACCCTTTAAAGCAGTAACTAACTAATCCTATACATTGTTTTGCTCAGAATTAGGTACTGAATGGAGCGACAGTTGGAGTGACAACAATAAGTATTGAACATTTGATAAGAGTTATAAACTATCAACCAACAAACAAATTCTAAAAATAAATGAATAAAAAAATAATTAAATAAATAAATATCTACTTAGTATAAAACAAAGTCCCCGATTCTTGGATGTTGCGGGTAAACTCGAGAACCACTGGATGGATTTTGATGCGGTTTTCACCATTCTGTAAAGGACATCTCGAGGATGATTTTAGTAGAAAATAATTTATTTATGATCAAAGGAAGTCAAGCAGTAACGATATCAGTGGAAAAGTGGAAAAAAAAAACCTGTCGTGCGAGCGCTTTGTAAGCTTACGCTGGGCAAACCGTTAAAAATGTCTAAATACTATGAGTGTAAGAATTGTTCAGCATGAAAAGTTTTACAAAAAAGGTCCGCGAGAGCATATGCCCATCTTCAATACATCGCCCACTATAAGTGTTTTTACGTTTTAATTTCTTCCAACCGTGTCCATTCTACTACTGAGGCGACAGTTTACAAGCTTGCTAAGGGCGAATCTATCATCCTTGTTACAGCCTAGCTAGCGGGTGAACCTATTGCCCCAGATACTGCCAGCTGCAAACCGTTGAGTCATGTTAAGACTTCTGAGAAGGGTTGTTGTGTTTGGAGTTTCCCTGGAAGTGCAACTCTGGTTTTCTTCATTTCGCATGTGAAACACAGTCAGGTTAAGATTGGACGGAAGGGGGATTTGAGTTTCATTCACCTCGCCATTCCCTGGAAGTGCAACTCTCATTTCGCCTGTGAACTTTTCGTTCCGCAAAATTCACAGTCAATTTAAGATTGAACGGAGGGGGGATTATATTATATTAAATTATACTGATTGGCGTATAATCTCTACTTAGTATTCTTGGATGTCACGGGTAGGGCCTAATCTCGAGAACCACTGAATGAATTTTGATGCGGTTTTCACCATTCTGTAAAGGATATCTCGAGGAAGGTTTCTGTAGAAAGTAATTTATTTATGACCAAAGGAAGTCCAGCACTAACGATTTCAGTGAAAAGGTCGAAAAAAAAAACTAGCGTCCGTGCTCTATTTAAGCTTACGCTGGGCAAACCGTTAAAAATTTCTATATACTATGAGTGTAAGAATTGTTCAGCATGAAAAGTTATATAAAAAAAAAAAGGCCGGGAGAGCATATATCTGTCTTCAATACATCGCCTACTATAAGTGTTTTTACGTTTTCATTTCTTCCAACCATCTCCATTCAGTTACTGAGGCGACAGTTTACGAGCTAGCTAGGGGCAAGTCTATCACCCCAGTTACAGCATAGCTAGCGGACGAGTTTATTAACCCAGCCAGCAGCAAACTGTCCAGTCGTGTTGAGTTAAAAACTTTAGAGAAGAGTGGTTGTGTTTGGAGTTTCCCTGGAAGTGCAACTCGGCTTTTCTTCATTTCGCCTGTGAACTTTTCGTTCCGCAAAATTCACAGTCAAGTTAAGATTGGACGGAAGGGGGATTTGTGCATCATGCACCTCGTCATTCTTTAATTACGTCTGACAAGAATTTGTTGCACATGCATCTCCATGATAATATAATTAATAGTCCAGTCAGTGATTTTAACCCATCATACCGAGACGTAAAACGGTTATTGGTCGTTGTTCATTGAGATAAAAAAAAAGTCGCTTATCATGTAATGCATTCATAACTGTTCCCGAGCGAAGCCGGGTCGGGTTGCTAGTACATAATAAATAAGTAAGTAAAATCATGCAGACAGCATATTTTACAATTTGTTGTCTTACTTCCCACAACACATTTTCACATTTATCTCAGTAAGGGTTCATTTCATCATAAATAGTATTAGCTGAACATTATCATACGTACATTCCCAATTACTTCTGTTCTGTACAGTTTATGAATTAAACGGACCACTTCGAAGAAAAGAGGAAAAATACAATTAAGGGCTTCCTCTTAATCTATCTCAACCCTTAGGACTATATAAATCATTTGTAGTCTAGTTTTCTTTTAGATACAAACTTTTAGTCGATAATTCGAAGTGTTAAGTCAGAAAGCTTGCTTTGTTTATAGAGATAGTGGAAGTTTCAGTGAACTTATACCATTCTAGGGATAGGCATTTTTCGGTGATTTCAAAGAGAAGAAAGCGGTAAAGTGGAAAATTCTGTGTTTACAGTAGCACTTTCCGGTACTTTAAAAATGATAATTTTTAGGCGGGATATTTTTAAAATCATGGATAACATGCATTAATAGTACATTATGTAACGAGCCTATAATGGCAATAATTAAGACACGAGTATTTTTATAAAACGAGCGCATGCGAGTTTTATAATTTCCATAAGAGTGTCTTAATTACCATTATAGGCGAGTTGCATACGACTGTTTATGTTCGACGATAATATAACTACAAGTATTTTATGTTCGAACATAAATATTCATAAATATCTGTCGAGATTTCGCCAGTTTTATGTACTGAACAGAGCGCATGAGACGGAGAGAATGCCTTGTATTTGACCATGGCCTCCTCGATCATACGAAGCCACGCAGTTACATTTAAATTAGAAGGCCTTCGAATTTAGCGCAGGTGCGATGTTATCGTTTTCTAATTGGTCAAACAACTGCTTCTTGAGCTCTGATTGGTGGGAGAAACTGTTTCATAACGAAAAATAGTGTCATAATGAGCTTCATTATAGTACAGTTTTCTGACATATAATAGTCAGGGTCGAACATAAAATAATACTGTATTAAAATACTGTACACTAACGACACATTTCACAGTCATACTTCAAAGTATACTTCAGTGAAAACAACCAAATTCTCTTGTGACAAACGGTGACGCATATCACTTAAAGTGTTAGTGTAAGCTGAAAAAGAAAACTTCATAGTCAGCGTTTAAACAGGGTATCCAAATGGTCTTCAACAAAGATTCTGAGAACTTTGGAAATGCAAATATCATTCCTTGCAAAATTCCAACAATATCTGTCTTGGTCCTGTTGTCCATCTGCTTCTTGAGTAAAGTTTGCAGTTCGTTGTATCCTCTTATCACCTCACTTTCTTCCAGTGTTCCACAGAACGGCAACTTCTTAATTTTCTTTGCATAATCCTCATCGATGTTCATTGGCACTACTGTATTTCTGCTGGATCAAACACACATATTTGTAAAACTTGTTCCCAGGGTCTACGGATCTCAAGCTGATTAATTTTGTAAGAGAAAGGGCCTCAGCATTTGCCAATTTTAAGGTTGTTTGAACAGATTATCACTTGTGTATTACTTCATTAAATAATTCGCGAAATTTGCGATCGCGATTTTTTCCTATCCTCACTGATGGGTGATACCGAGCTGCGCTAATGAGTTCTCTCCACGGGGGTCAATTAGGAAAATCCTGACAGGGAAGTTGCATGAGGCGTATTTCACAACCCCCGACTCCAAACTGGACGTGTAGGAATTCTCGGAATGTGTCAACCTGCACTGATCTTGTCTGTATTCTTCACTCATTATCTCAAAGATTCATTAGCAAGATTTGGCATTATTCCAGATTCCTGGATTTCTTTAGCCTTACATTTATAGTTCAATTTCGGTCATTTTCCTTGTGTTCTAGCCGCGTAAAAATGTCTTCGTATTCAAGTTATAGCCGTTATGCCTGCACTATGAGCTTTAAAACGACATCGTAGGGACCAAAATGCTTATATATATTCTGCTACAAAACGAGGGGCATTTGTAAATAAACGGGCAGAACATTCCTTGTTCGAACACCTCAAGTTTGGCCCCGTTGTGGCAACTCACAATTACAAATTTATATCTTTCTATAACTCGCAATTCTCTACCTCATTGACTGTACATGGATAAAGTGTTAGCTACACTGATTATATCTACGGATACTCCAGGAGGTCCAGGTGTACATAGGTGTTAGTGAACTTAGGGCTTAATCAACATTTCAGGAGAGGTCTAGCCCTACTCTCTTCCCAACCCCATTAGCGAAAGTTGACTGGACTCTCTGGGTTTAATCCAATTAGCGCAGTTCGACCATCCCGTTCCAGATGAACGACCAATGGTTTCGTCCAGACAGTCGTCTAACATAGTAGCGACCAATGGTTTCACCCAGACAGTCGTCCAACATAGAAGCTACCAATGGCTTCACCCAGACAGTTGTGTAACACAGTAGCGAGCAATGGTTTTACCAAGACAGTCTAAATAGTAGCGGCCAATGGTTTCGCCCAGACAGTCGTCAAACATAGTAGCGAGCAATGGTTTCACCCAGACAGTCGTCTAACCTAGCAATGACCAATGATTTCACTCAGACAGTCGTCTAACCTAGCAGCAGCCAATGGTTTTGCTCAGACAGTCGTCTAACCTAGCAATGACCAATGGTCTCCCACAGGCGGTCGTCTAACCTAGGAGTGGCCAATGGTTTCGTTCTGACAGTCGTCTAACATAGACGCTACCGATGGTTTTGCTCAGACAGTCGTCTAAAATAGAAGCTACCAATGGTTTCACCCAGACAGTCGTCTACCACAGAAGCGAGCAATGGTTTCACCCAGACAGTCTAATCTAGTAGCGACCAATGGTTTTGCTCAGACAGTCGTCTAACCTAGCAGTGACGAATGGTCTCCCCCAGACAGTCATCTAACCTAGTAGCGACCAATGGTTTTGTCCAGGCAGTCGTCTAACCTAGCAGCGACTAATGGTTTCGTCCTGACAGTCGTCTAACATAGTAGCGACCAATGGTTTTGCTCAGACAGACGTCTAACCTAGTAGCGACCAATGGTTTTGCTCAGACAGTCATCTAACCTAGCAGCGACCAATGGTTTCGTCCTGACAGTCGTCTAACATAGTAGCGGCCAATAGTTTTGCTCAGACAGTCGTCTAATCTAGTAGCAGCCAATTGTTTTGCTCAGACAGTCGTCTAATCTAGTAGCAACCAACGGTTTTGCTCAGACAGTCGTCTACTTTAGTAACAACCAATGGTTTTGTCTCACAATCGCTCTAGCGGAGTGCAGTGCAACCTTTCAATTGAATTATTCACATTTGCCATTATGAGTAAATTAGATAAATAATCAATTATTCATTCCATTCCTGACCCGGTCGGAGACTGGAAGCTGGCTGTGGATTTTTTTCAACTTATCACGTTTACCTAATTTATTTGTGATTATAAGTACTCGTCGCCTCCGTAGCGTAGTGGTCAGCATGGTTAGCTGCCGCCCCGGAGGTCCTGGGTTCGATTCCCGGCTCTGCCACGAAATTTGAAAAGTGGTATGAGGACTGGAACGGGGTCTACTCAGCCTAGGGTGTTCAAAATGAGTAAGGAGGGTTCAATTCCCACCTCAGCCATCCTCGAAGTGGTTTTCCGTGGTTTCCCACTTCGTCTTCGGGCAAATGCCGGGATGGTACCTTATTCAAGGCCACCGCCGCCTCCTTCCATCTTCCTTGCCTATCCATCCTGACCATCCATTACCTTCCCTCATGAGGCCCCTGTTCGCTTTGCGGGTGAGGCCGCCTGGGCGAGGTGCCAATCACACCTCACCAGTTGTATCCACTCCGATTAGATGTTCCCAGCTCTAGGACACTGCCCGTAGAGGCGGTAGTGGTGAGTTCCCTCGCTGAGTCCGTGGGTTCCACCAACCTGGAGGGTAAACGACTAAGAAAAGAAGAAGAAGAAGAACAAATTATAAGTACTCACCAGTTTATTACATTTAGCGTAGCAAATCATGCTTTCATTATTTTTAATTTGCTAGTTTCCTGTTACTAACTAACGTTTAGTCTTTAAAGTCGTATACCTAAAATAGAGTCGTTTAATGTGTAGTCGCTTCGGTCAGGCGTTGTGTGGAAACAGATGACGTGAGACATTAAATTCCCTCTAATTGAGGAATAACAGCTCAGTGCTAATGGAAGCGATACACATCAGATTTTGGTCGACTCATCGGGCCTCAAGGTTAGCCACTTGTCTTCCTCCTTAACTAACGGTTATCCAGAGATTAAACTTCCTTCATCCCAAATGTTTCCGCTGGATACATTGGAGAAAAGATACGCCGCCTGTGCCTTCACTTTGCTGGTTAAGTCTTCAGTCTTTTGACTGGTTTGATGCAGCCCTCCATGCCTCCCTATCCTGAGCTAATTGTTTCATCTCTACATCGTTACCACACGTTACATCCAATGCATTCTGTTTAACATATTCTAACCTTGATCTACCCCTACAATTCTTGTCATCGACCCTTCCTTCCATAACTATATTTGCTATTCCTGGGTGTCTCAGTATGTTTCCTACGAACCTATCTTTCTCTTTATTAGCAGTCGCCAGGAACATATCTCCTCTCCCACTTGACTTAATACCTCTTCATTTGTAACTCTATGTACCCATCTGATCTTCATCATTCTCCTGTAACACCACATTTCAAATGCTTTTATTCTCCTCTTTCTGCTGCACCAACAGTTCAAATTTCACTTACAGCACCACGCTCCAGACAAAGGCTTTCAAAAATGAATTTCTAATACCTACATATATTTGATGTCAACAGATTTTTTCTGTAGAACTAGTTTCCTTGCCTGAGCCTACTTTTTATGTCCTCTTTGCTTCGTCCATCACTGGCTATTTGTCTTCCTAAGTAGTAGCGTTCATTTAAGTATTTTTAAATTTATGTATTTTATTAATTATTTTATTTATTAGCGATCTTTTCCGTTGAACTCGGGCGAACAATTCTCCCCCGCTCTAGGTCCCTGTCCATGAAGGTGGTTTCTCAGTTACATCATACCTTGAGTTTACTGTATAATTTTTTGTGGCCATTTCTTTAGTGATCCCTTTGTTAAAAGAAATACTTTTCAGTCGGTCAACACAGTTATCTGCTCAATTAAATTAATCGGAGAATGACAATTTCTTACCACACTCACTAACCAGGATACAATAAGATGGATTGATGGTACACATCTACACTTTTCTAGCTAATGGATTTATTTGGATAACATGTTTCGTTCGTCATGAGAACATCATCAAGTCCAATTCACCTAAGGTTTTTTTAAAATTGCTGTATATAAAATATATGTACAGCAGTATAGCCTATACATTATGCTCTCCCCCAGGGGACGTGGGTTGGCTACCACGGGACCTCAGCTGAGTCCGGCTTTGCTTCCACTTACTTGTGTCGGGCTCCTCTCCGTCTTCTTTCCTGTCGACCTCTCTTGGTCAACTCTTGTTTTCTTCCGACCCCGACGGTATTAGGATATCTGAGGTCTAGGGAGTCTTTCACTTTCCCGCCTTAATTGGCCCTTGTCTCATCGTTCCTGATACCCTTATTCTTCGAGTGGTCAGCCTTCTTTTTCCTTTCATGTTATCTCCTGCCTTCTGCCCAACGCCCTCAAGGAGGCAGGGTGTATGGAGCCCCACCACTTCTGGCGCATCCTGGATAGTGCTACACCTTCAAGGGCTCACGGCTGGTGAGTTTGGGAGTTGGCGACCCCGAGGGATTCCTTAGCTGGGTCCGTTTTGTCCCATTTTCCCTCTGATTTTGGGGCGGGCCCTCTCCCCCCCCCCCTTCCTATCTGCCTTTCATGGCTCTCCTTCCTTCCAAGTCCCTCAATCCTCATTCTTCGAGGGTTGAGGGCATTTCTTTTCATCCTGTCCTTTATTTGCCTTATCCTTTATTTGTCTACCACTTCTTCTTCTAGTATGTAAGTCTGTAGTTAGTATTAGTTATAGTTTTCATTCTCATCTCATCTCTCACTATCACTCAAACCATTAAGGGGCCGATAACCTAGATGTTAGGCCCCTTAAGACAACAACAATTATCATCATCATCATCACCACATGATAATAAAACAGTAATAATTTGTTATGTCGTTTTGCCTCCTCTGAGGCCGAGTGCAGATCTTTCTAGTTGACGCCCGTGGGTGACCTGCGCGTCCTAATGAAGATGACATAATGATGAAAACTGCACATACACCCGGTCCCCGAGGCAGGTGAATTTACCGCAGGAGATTAAAATCCCGATGGCCCGACCCGGAATCAAACTCGGGACCCTTTGAGCCAAAGACTAGCACGATAACCATTTCACCACTGGGCCGGATAATAATAATAATAATTATTATTATAGTAATACACAGCCGGCACAGTTCATATCCTCGCCGCTAGATGGGGGCTCCATTCATTCCATTCCTGACCCGGTCGGAGACTGGAAGCAGGCTGTGGATTTTCATTTTCATTATTATAGTAATATTAATTATTTATTTATTTATTTATTTATTTAGCGTATGGGTTTTAGTGCCGGGAGTGTCCGAAGACATGTTCGGCTCACCAGAGTTTGTAGCTGCTGGTATGCGGGCACCTATGGGGTTAGCTAGAAGTATCGTCGCATGTGGATGAGATGAAATGAATGAAGACGAATGAAACTCGGCATGTTCAATTTCAAGTAGTTCCAACTTTGGCTACCAGACGTCACTGACACCCAGCGGGGAACTTTGGAACTTGATAGAGCGTTTCTAGCAACAACAAAAAAACTACAAATTTAGCTACACTACCAATTGTAGTGGTAGGTTCTTTTTCATGCTTTAAATCTATGACATGGGCCCACCGGTTTTACTTCACCATGTCATGTTCAATCGATATAAATCTTTAAAAATGGCGTCAGTTCGAAATTTTAGAGGCCTTATTGGTTTTATTTCTTGTATCCTATTCAAACGATTGAAAAGAAGGTTCGTATGATGGGCTTATGAAAATCATTATCTAGTGCCACTCAATTCTGAAGGTTTACTTTTTAAGGCGGCTTCGGTGGCGTAGTCAGTAGCATGCTGAGCTTCTATGCCCAAGATAGCGGGTTCAAACCCGGCCGAAGCCGTCGGATTTTTTAAGAGCGTTAAAAATCCCTCAGTATGCCTTCCTTCGGAGGGGAAGTAAAGCCGGCGGTCCCATGTCATAGATTTATGGCATGTTAAAGAACCTTCCACTAATTACACCTGTGTGAAGCTAAATTGGATAAGTTAAGAATGTAAACAACGCTCTTAGGTTTCTACGTTCGTTGCCAAGAGCCGACTGCGGTGGCGTCTAGTAGCTAAGTTCTGAACTTGGCCTAGTAGTCGTTGACGGTGGCGCTTGGCGGCAAAAGTAGGAACTATTTGAAAAATTCTAAGTTGCAGTACTTAAATTAGAAAACAGATAACACACACTAATACAGTCATCACAATTAACACCGGTTATCAGACAGATTCTACACACACCCAAAGTACACGGGGCTACATGACCGCGTTGTCGCAGCCCCTAAACTTAAGAACCAACCAACTAGGTTTACTTTTCGTAAATCATAAACACCGTGCAATTTAGACTCCCGTGACTCGTTACAGGAAGATACTATCCCGGGGGAGGAGTTTTATTCACCGATACTGAAATGTATATATTCTAGCACATAATTTCTCAATGTAATGGTGTTGGTGGAGACATAGGTTGTACATCAAAAGCTATTTAGTACATCACATGGAAAATCCTTTTAATAGGCGGGAGATTCTTTATGGAAAAGACCAGTAGGATATATGAAAATAGGCTATTAGTTCTTCACGGAACTACTTGTTAAGCATTGTTATTAATAGAATCATCCATATTTGAAATGAAACTTGACTCAGGGATGGGCAAGATATTTTATTATAAGGTGCGTTCTAAAAGTAACGAGCCGGAGGCATAATTACAGAAACCAGTACCTGTATGTTGGAAGTATTGGCCCTGGCTGTTGAGGCACTTGTCCCACTGTGACACGAGGCGGTGAATGGCTGCGATGTGAACCAGTTCCGCACGTACAGCTGGACGTCGGCGTCCGAGGTGAATCGTTGGCCCCGCAGAACCCTTTTCAGGGGGCCAAACATAGCGTAATCACAGGGAGAGAGGTCTGGACTGTATGGAGGGTGGCCGAGAACCTCCCATTTGAATTTCTGCAGGAGTGCTGCGACTGTATTGACCGTATGAGATTGTGCATTGTCGTCGAGCGACCACGGCGGCAATGGCATTCACTGTCACTCGGTGGTCCTGGGAAATGAGTGCATCAAACAGCTGGACGTTGCCATCGGTAAAGCAGGGGGGTGCCCCAGACCGGGCATCATCGGCTAACGACACCCGTCCTTCCCTGAATCGCTTGTGCTATGCCTTGACCCTTACAAGGTACATGCAGTGTTTGCCGTACACTTGTGACATTCGGCGATGAATGTCCGTTCGTCCTACTCCTTCCGCTATCAGAAACCGATCAACACCTCTTTGCTCTTCGGTTGACGCCTCCATATCACTGTTTGCAATACGACTGGCAGCGTTGGACGATTGATGCATGCTGCTGCTCGCTTTGTATCGTCACGTGACGTGCACGCGTGCCCTCTAGCGACGGGCTGTGACCTTTCACGCTGTGGTCAGAACCACACCTCATTACACACGCCACGATTAGCCGATGTGTCCCCGGTTTGCGCATTCCAGCCTCCAGCTCGTTACTTTTTGAACGCACCTTATAGAAACAATCTACTCTCAGGGATGGTCCATGGCCGGCTCTACGGAAGGCCGCGGCGAGCGAATATTGGCAACCTCGCCGTGAATGGCCAGTCTGCTCTGCCTAGCCCACTGAGTTACAAGGAAAATGTGTCACGCGCTCGTGTTTTCTTCAAAATACTCTATGTAAATGAAATTATACCATTGATTATTACTGTATAGTGGCTAGCTACAATGCCAAAGACTTGTGTTGTGCCGAATTGTAAGTCTAATTATCGTTCTTCGATACAAACTGAAGGATTTCTGACATTGTTTGTGTTTCCTAAAAATCCATAATTGAAAAGCCATATGGGAACGTGCTATTCATCGAGCCAATTGGGTACCTACGAAATATTCCTTCGTATGTATTAAACACTTTCTTCCTGATGACGTAAGTTATGTTGAAAAATACAAGGATGATGATGGGAATAATAAGGAATTCACACGGAAGAAGCCTGTATTGTTACCTCGTGCGGTTCCAAAGGTATTCCCAAACTTACCATCGTATTTGAGTAAGTGCTCATCCAAGATAAGGAAATCTCCAGAGGAAAGAAGAGAAGAAACAGAACGGAAAAAGTCTGCAGAGGAATGTGAGAAGACCCTTGCTGAGGAAGCCAACAAAATTACGACTTTCGAGTCCTTTGTTTGTGATATACAAAATAAATTGGTGGAGCATAAAACAGACTGGTCTGTAAGTACTAGTGAAAACTATTGTATTTTGTATAAATTAGATGTGTCAAGCATACCTAAAATAAGGTAAAGTATAAGGGTAAACAATGATTTTACGGTCGAAATTCATATCAATGGAGGCGTAATTCCTAACGTTGTTGTTCTTCATTCTGGCTCTGTAATATTTCGAAATTCACTATTAAGTAAGTGGAGTCAGTTGTTCCAAGCAATAGAATTTTGCCACGACTTTTTCTTACCTGTAAGTTCTGTAAGTTCACTAGTCGTCCAGATTAATAGTTTAATAGATAACCTAAAAACTGACCTTGAAAACCAGGGAGACGAAACTTCAGAGATTCTGTTAAAAAGTTAGTGTTTCTGCAAGATCAGTTTACACTTACTTTTTTAAAGAAACCTAGATATAACGTCACTACAACTCTAAATTCATTCCTCATTTATATGCAGTCTACAAAGTGTTATAACGCAATTAGATTTAACCATATTTTATCCCTACCTCATCCCCGAGTTTAACAAAAATTAACAACTTCCTTCGCCATATCCCCGAAAGCTGATGAAGAGAACAGTAACTTTCTAAGTCACATTGTGAAAGATTTATCAAATTTAGAAAGGGTTGTAAATTTACAGATTGATGAAATACATGTCAAACAAACTTTAGATTTAAAAAATGGGCAATTCTTTGGTGTTGCTACAAATGAATCTTTCGATTTAGCTAAGACAGTTCTGGCCTTTCTCGTTAGTTCTGCTTTTGGAAATTTGAAACAGGTTGTTAAATTAGTTCCAGTGAAACAATTAACGGGTTTTCCACCAACTGATATTGCGAAAGGTGTTATCAGGCAAATACAGGATTGTGGCCTAAATATTCTGTCTACCATAATGGTGTGAATCGTGCTATGTTCAAAGAACTAACCGAACATTCTGATAGTAATTACTGGTTCCATATTGATGGAAACCCCCTAAAAACCTTTGTTTTATATGACAGTGTCCATGTATTAAAAATATACGAAATAATTGGCTGAATTTAAGTGGCATTAATAAGTCATTTATTATTCCTGTATGGGAAGATTTAGACTAATTTTCAAATGTTTTAAGTTCAGATGACTGTAACCCTGATTGTAAAGAGGTAACTCAAGCATCATTAGTGACATACGAGCGATCTACAAAAAGGAATCCGATTTACTGATTAAATATTGTTATAAAGGTACTGCTTTTTTTTGTGGTCAGAGTAATCCTAATGTGGTGGTCCATTGTTAATATTAAGCGGCCTCTCACCCATGTTGTTAAACGTAATAGTCTTCAAATGCCTTTCCATAATCCCGAATACAAAAGGTTGGCTTTCCTAAAGGCATTCCTCCAATGGTTGTCCACGTGGAAAAAGAACGATGAAAATAATTCCTCAAAAAAGAGTTGTTTAACCAATGAAACTTACAACGCTTTGTATGTAACAACCTATGTATTACGTGAGATTATTATTTATGCTCTACAGAATGTGAACCCCTCTTATGTGTTAACTGGCAAATTTCAGAGTGACCAATTAGAATCCAGGTTTGGGTAGTACCGCCAACTAACAGGCGGCAACTATAATATATCAGTTACTCAGGTAATGGAGGCCGAATTGAAAATATGGTAGAAAAGCGTACTTGGCCTTCATTCAGCCAGGTATGGAGCAGTTACTTTTTCGAAATAAATGATAATGTCCTCTTCCGATACAAATTCAGGAGAAAGTACAACAAGCAGCCTTTCGTCAGCTACTGTTGACGATACCTTTTACAGTATTTTAGAAGGCAAGTACACTGAAAACATACAATTCGATGAGTCGGGTTTTATATATGCCTGTGGTTACATATCGTTCAAGCAATGTTCAAGAATAAAATGTGAAGAATGTTTGGCTTTGCTTAGAAATAAAGAAAAGATAAATGACAGCTACTTCAATCAAATAAATAGGGGCGGACTTTCAGTTCCTGCAGATTTTATTTTATCAGTGTGTAAACATGTTGTTGGAATTACGCAGGCACTAATTTCTGATAAGTTTGAGGAACAATTTTTAAAATGTAAATGTAACAATCAACGCCAAGTAATTCAAAATCTTAGTCTACTCGGTATTTTATCAGATATTGAATTGTCAGAAACTGCCGAGAAAACTTGTACATGTGGATGTAATGTTATGACAATAGTCACAAGTATTGTCTTAACAATGAGTAACATTTTGTTAAATAATTACAGGAAGTTGAGGAATGAACGGGTAACTTGCCATAGTAATCACAGAAAACTTGCTATTCTTTGTTAGAGGCCAACCTGTTGTATATTTTGTAAATGTCAAATAAATATTGAAAGAAAATTGGTTTTGTTACTCCAAGTAAGCCCTACTCACTCTTGACAATCCTTTTACTTTAATGTTGAAAAGAACAAATATTATTTCGTTATATCAATTTGTTTTCGTGGCGAAGCACACGCATCAACAGCTGGCCGGCTGCTATGGCCATCCCAGTTCAGAGAAGTGCAGCGTTGCAAGGTCGAACGCCGCGGCCTTCCGTAGAGCCGGCCATGGATGGTCAAGCCGTATCATAAGAATCCCATAACACTTGAGTAAATTCTAGAGCTGGTAATAAACGATGTTCCGTTAATCGATTAATTGAATAATTTCGTGCCAATAGAAAACAAACCGTTCAATTGAATAATCGACTGACCGAATAATAGATGAGATAACATTTTATTTATTTATCGTATGGCTTTTAGTGCCGGGAGTGTGCGAGGACATGTTCGGCTTGCCAGAGGCTGTAGCTGCTTCCAGTGGACACCCATGGGGTGAGCTACAAGTACCATTCAATTTCAAGTATTTTCAACTTTCGCTACCAGATGTCACTGATACCTAGTGGTGAACGTTGGAACTATAATAGAGCGTTTCAACGAAATCTAACCTAGAAATTTAGCTTCACACAAGTTTAGTTAGTGGAAGGATCTTCTACATGCCATAAATCTATGACATGGGACCGCCGGCCTTACTTCCCCTCCGAAGGCATACTGAATTATTTTACCTTCGGCCGGGTTTGAACCCGCTATCTTGGGCACAGCAGTTCAGCATGCTACCGACTACGCGAGCGAAGCCGCTACGAGATTACAAAAGAAGTTCAAATGAGAGGTCATTACTTAAGTTGAGTTACGCTTATTTTCGAAATGATGTATAGAAATCTATAAAATGTTACATTTTGCCTAAATATAGTCTATAAAGAGTCCTCCATTGTTTATGTTTGCAACAACATCAGTAAATATAAGCATTATTATAACTTATATTGTTGATCTAAATACATACAGGTTATTGTTTATTGTTGCAATACCTTGCCTTGTTCTACCTCAACAAGTGCAGGTTAGAATAGGTCTGCATCAAAATAATCATGGGCTAAAATCATAGCCAACTGTTGGATTGGAAGGTAGACAATGTATCACGTACTCCAAGGACAGAAATACATGTGCCACAGATATCATCTCTCTTCGCAAAGACAAGGCATCAGGAAGAGGAGGAGGTGGAGGAGGAGAAAAAGAAGTAGAAATTCCTCAATATCAGATACAAATCTACTATTAGACTCTTGGCCTCAGCTTTATGTTTTCCAAGCAGGTATTTTTTGTTTGTTTGTAAAAGGAAACCTTAAATTCAATGTATACGCGTTAACACTAGCATTTGTTGTAGCCTAATGGTGATAATGAATTCAAACGTCGTGGCATGGAGGAACCGACAGTTCCTGAGGCAGACAATAATTAATTACCAAATTAATAATGTCATTAATGCAGTATAAATTCTGAAATTAGCATGGAAGGTAGTATGTCTAATTAGCGACCTCCTGCCAAGGACTACTGGCAGTAAGGTTGCATCACTGTTTCACGTACACAGGTTTTCTGAGTATGCACTTCTCTTCCAGAAACTTATTTTCTTTCAGAAATGGCTGGATTCGTGGTTCAGCGGTAACGTTCTCGCCTGCTGTTCCCAAGATTGCAGGATTGAATCCTGGCGCAGTCAGTTGATATTTGAGGGTGCACAAGCTCGAGGAAGCCGTACTAATAGATTTACTTGCACGTTAAAGATCCCCCTTGGGGCAAAATATTGGCATCCTGGCGTCTCTAAAAACCGCAGTAGTTAAAAGGGACGTAAAACCAATAACATTATTTATATCTTTCAGAAGTAAGCCTCCGTGGCTTAGGTGGCAGCACGCCGGCTCTCACCGCTGGGTCCGTGGTTCAAATCCCGGTTACTCAATGTGAGATCTGTGCTGGACAAAGCGGAGGCAGACACGTTTTCCTCCGGGTACTCCGGTTTTCCCTGTCAAAACCTCTAATTCCAGCAACACTCTCCACTCTCATTTCATTTCATCTCTCAATCATTTAATCATTGCACCTGAGGGGTGCGACAGACTCGGCAGCCGGCACAGTTTATATCCTCGCCGCTAGATGGGGGCTTCATTCATTCCATCCCTGATCTGGTCGGACGACTGGAACAGGCCGTGGATTTTCATATCTTTCAGAAATGTAGGACGGTGATCGTCAGGCCTCCTATCGCAGATCAAAAACTACTGATCTCTTTGTGGGCTAGAGCTAGAGCAGAGCTTCTCAAAGTCCTGGATACTACGGATCCTCTAAAAACGTACGGACCTCGTGGACACCCCTCCCCCACCCCCTACAAAAATTACAAATCTCTTCCCATTCGAAAACAGACAACCATCGTGATTTCGCGCCTTTGTTTGACAAATTCGCGTAACAAAATCCCCTTAATTCTGGTTAATTAATGTCTGGAAGCAGCATAGATAGGGAACCTGATTTATGGTTGCATAAAAGTCTTCAAAGTGTTGAACTAAAATGTTCAAAGCGTCTCATAAAGTGTCTATAGCGGTGAAATAAAAAAGTGATGTGTGAGTGTGCTTAATAACTATGTGTACGATGCACACTGAACACTGAACAAATTTTTAGAGGAATAACAAACATTTTATTCTAGAGTTTTTTAAGAACTAAACTAAAATGAATTATATTAAAATTATTCATGCTTTTGGGATATTGCCGTGTGAAAATAGAACTTAAAATTCTACACGTTCCGAGAGGAACCTTGCCTCCTTTTTGAATTAAAACAATGTGGCCAAAGAATGTGTGTCAATGAGCTTACAAAAACTAGATAAATTCCTCTGTTCGTCACCAGAGAGCAGCCATAAACTACTGTATGAACCTTGGTAGAACAACGCGCCATATTAATTAGAACGCTGGACAGAGTATTAAGGAAGGGGAGGGAAAAGGGGGTGGTGAAAAATTGAGACTCCTCGAAGAATGAGAATGTTCGTCACAGGAGGAGTTTCCATCTGTTTTTTCGCCGAGGCCTGTATGACGTTGGCTACCGTACTGATACACTTCCCTTTTGTTTCTGTTTCCTTATATCCAATCATCCCCCCCGTTTCTCCTTATTTGGACATCCTCATTCTTCGAGTCTCAATTTTTCCCCCGCACCCTTTTTCTTCTCCTTCGTTACTACTCTGTCCGCCGTTCAAATTAATATGGTGCGTTTTTCTACCAAGGTCCATGCAGTAGTTTCTGGCTGCTCTCTGGTGATGAACAGAGGAATTTATCTATAGCGTGGGACAAAGCATTGCAAGCCTGAAGTTCACACGTAGTCGGTGCGGTGTTGTCCTGTATTTTCTCGCGTCCAGCACGCGACTGAAGGTACGGTGCAATAGCATGGCAACACCGCCGGGCACGGGGAGGAGAGCGGAGAGCCTGTTGACCTTCAGGCTTACAATGATTTGTCCCGCACTATAGTTTTTGTAAGCTCATTAACACACATCCTTTGGTCACATTGTATTAATTCCATTAAAAAGGAGGCAAGGTTCCTCTCGAAACGTCTAGAATTTTAAGTTTTATTTTCACACGGCAATACCCCAGAAGCAAGACTATTTTTAGCCTACTTTTCACATTTTGCAAAAATGAGGAAAAAGTAGACTTATGAGATCGATCCGGGAAAATGTATATCTGTCTGTATGTCTGTCCTTCTGTCTGTCTCTCTGTCTGTCTATCTGTGTGTCCCCCCACCCCCCTATCAACTCCTAAACAGCTGCAGCAATCGAAACCAAATTTTGTATGAGTAAAGATGTATACCGGAATATCTCAAGCCCATATTTAAAAATGATGCCAGTGCTACCAACTGCTGGAAAAAACGCACTAGAAATTTGAGCTCCATTTTGGATATCTTGGAAGGTATGCATGGGAGCTATTCCAAAATTGGCACACATGTAGATAATACTATTTCAGTTTAATTTCCAGGAGGCCAAACATGACAGTGTTGCCAAAATAATTTTAAGCCTTCTGATAGGTCCAATTTTTAAATGCATATAACATCAACACTATCAATTGGATTTCAACCAAATTTTGAATGTAATATGTGTACATAAACAGACATGACTGAGCGTATTCTCAAGAGACACCATGGCTGCCAACTGTTAATAAATGCTCTCTCTATTTTCTTTATCCAAATACCAATATATCTGAAAGTATGCAAGCCGACAGCTTTAAACTATGCACAGGTATAGTACCTGACATTTTAGATTAATTTGGAGTAACTTATATATCCTACTTCAGTTCTACCAACATGATTCTAAGCCTGCTGATAGGACCAATTTTTAAATACATGTAACTTCTCTACTATCAGTTGGATTTCAACCATATTTCGTATGTGCTATATGTAACATAACAGATATGACTCTCAGTATTCTTAAGAGCAATCAGGGCTGCCAACTGTTAATAAATGCTGTCTATATTTTTTTTACCCTAATATCAATATATCAGATAGTATGCAAGCCAACAGCTCTATACTTTGCACACGTATAGCACCTGACATTCTAGATTAATTTGGAGTAATTAATATAAGTCAGTGCTGCCAACATGATTCTATGCTTGCTGATAGGTTCACTTTTAAAATACACGTAACTTCTATACTAACAAATGGATTTCATCCAAAATTGGCACAACAAGATATCATAATATTTCAGATTATTTCTAACCTGTACACGTATGACATTGTTGCCAACATGCTTTTACGCGTGCTGATAGTTCCAATGTCTACCTGCATGTAACGTCGATTTGACTTCAACCAAATTTTTTATTCTATACCTTAAGAGATGGAACTAAGAATATATTCAGTCACCAGGGCTGCCAACTGTAGTGCTCTATTAGGCTAAATTATACCAGGAATATTTCGAACTAATTAGGCATTTCCATATTACCAACTTAATTTCGTCATTATTCTAGATCGGTTCATATACTGTAGATTAATCATTGGCATGAAAAGTAGGCTCTTTAGTACGTCACGGAACTTCTTGTTAATAGTATTCCGGGCCGTGAAAGTCTTAATCTTCATATTAAAACGAATTCTATTTTCTGTGTTTAATACCTAACCTAACTCTCCATTTTATTTTCTCACTAACTTGTGAAACTTATGTTGTCCCAAATGTATAAACAGGACTTCAACCAATCAAGCTCGAGAAGAGACTTCATTATCCCCTATCTCATGAAACATTTATATTTAAGTTTTCTTATTTTCTATCAAACAACAGATAGTGGAAATATTTTAATTAATTTTAAAGTATATATTTTGTTAAAAAATTGTATTACTAGCATTTCGTTGGTATTTAGTATTTTGGGGTAAAATAACACATTTCGCCAAATAACTTTATTTCGCGATATTTCGTGGTTTCAATATTGAAACGTCCGGCTTTGTGGTTAAATGGTTGGCGCGCTAGGTTTTGGCCCGAAGTGCCCCGGGTTCGATTCCGGCCGAGCCATCAGGGATTTTAATCTCCTGGGATTAATTCCCGTGGATCGGGGACTAGGTCTATGTGATGTCTTCATCATCACTTCATCCTCTTTATGACGCGCAGGTCGCCCACGGGCGTGAAATAGCAAGACCTGCACTCGACCTCTCCGGAGGCCACACTGTCATTATTATTAATAATAAAACAAATGGCATATTTGGGGTAAATATATCGGCTGTGCTAACATATACCTCAAATATTTCACGGATATCGTTAAAACCAAAAATCCTGGACTCTTTAAGTGTAGAGTATTTAATAAAAGAAGGTCTTCATCACAAATCTGAAAAATGCCCGTCCCGTGCCTTATCGTCCAGAAATGAAAAGTTTTGCAATACCGGTATGCAAATATGAGTGCGTCATTACTATTCTAAACTCCTCTGATTTTCCATATTGAATATAATTGGTGGCAGATGTGGTCTCACGCATCTGATCAATACGACGCGCGGTACGCTTGCATAATAAACGCGAGGTACATTCTCTCTATAATTTAATTCTACACCTCTACTTGGCACAAGAACACGCGTGACTGATTCTCGTTAGATTGGGATAACTTCGCCTAACGCGATAGCTGCCATAGGAGTTAGTTTCTGATTTTGATTTTCTCAGTTTGATCAGCAAAAATTTCTGTAATTTTACGTTTAAATGAAGGTTTTCAAAAACATATATTTAAACAATTTATTTTTCACAGTAACCTTCGATTCCAAGTAGCCTAACAACATAAAGAAGTTAGGGTGGCTTTGTGCTCTTGTAGTACTAGTTATAACTGCAATGCAGTCTATAATGATAATAATAATAATAATAATAATAATAATTTAATAATAATAATTTAATTTAATTTAATTTATTTATTAAATACTATTTATGTTACATTATTGTGATATGTCTCACGAATCTGATGACAGTACAGATTATCTGTGAGACATATTAATTATTATTTACAACATATATATAGATTATATTTCAATACAAGAGTGCATGCATTTTTTTGTAATGTTAATGATAATATATTAATGTAAATAATTAAAGACACAAAAATTACACTATGGTAGTTATATTAATAAATTTATGTTATGAGTTAATGTTTGGTTAAGTAATATTTTTTAATGCGACTTATAGCTAGTTGTTTGCTGTTAATGTTTGTCAGTCCAGGGGGTAGTTCATTAAGTAGTGATGGTATAATATAATTTAGTCTCTTGAAACCATAGCTATTTATACATAAAGGTTTTACATGTTTAGTACTTGTTATGGCTCTTGTTTGTATGTTGTGAGAGACCTTATGCCTGAATCTTGGATCATGTAGTAGAGATTCAGTACAGTAATTTGAAACAACTCTTTAATATTAAAATAAGGGATATCAGTGAAATATTTAAAGAACCTGTTTTGGCTATCTTGAAGATTATTAATTAAAGTTGTGTTTTGATTTCCCCAAGCTGCTATAGCATATCTTAATTTTCTTTCAATCAGAGCACTATAAATTGTTTTGAAAGTTTTCCTATCTACATAAAATCGGAGATTGTAGAAGGTGTAGAGGTTTGCTCTTAGGTTTTTTATTATGTTTACTGTGTGTGTGTTCATTTTAAAGTGTTCATCAAGGGTAATTCCTAGGTATTTTTGTGTCGAAGTACTATTTATGAAGGTGTTACATTTGCAACCTGCCAGGATGTTTTGGTGTATGCATGATATGCTGTGGTGCGTTAGTTTGTATTTTTCTTGTGTGAAGTGATCAACTCTGATGTGCATTATTTTAGATTTGGTTGTATTTATATACAAATTATTGTCATGACACCATCTTGTGATGTTATTGAAGTCTTCTTGAAGTCTATCAAAAGCTGTTTTAGAGTCTTTATGTATGGTATATATAGTGGTGTAATCAGCATAAATAAATATTTTACTGTGTTTAATGGCTTCATTCATGTCGTTTACGAACAGGTTATATAGTGTAGGTGAAATAATGCTGCCTTGAGGGATACCTTGTGTTCCTTCTACTGCGTCACTGATAGTGTTATTGACCATAACTGCCATTTCCCTGTTTTTCAGATAGCTTTCAAATAGTTTGTAAGTCGTGCCTCTTATTCCAATATCGTGTAATTTAGCAAGTAGTTTATTGTGATTTATTGTGTCAAATGCTTTAGAAAAGTCAAGAAAAAGTACCATTATGTGATTGTTCTTATTTAAGGCATTACTTATTACATTGGCAAATTCAGCCAGGAGTAGTTCAGTACTTTTTCCCTTCCTAAAACCGTATAGGTGTCCCTTTAAAATATCATATTTATTTAGGAAATTCTTCAATCTCTTATCCAAGCATTTTTCCATTATTTTGTGTAGGATTGATAAAATGCATATTGGTCTGTATTTGCCAAAGTCTAAGTGATCGCCATTCTTATATATTGGTTTAATAATTGTGTATTTCAGATATTTTGGTATTATGCCTGATTCGAATATCTTGTTTATGAGATGTGTTATGATTGGTATAGTTTTTTTTGGATGTTGCCTTTATGTCTTTCAAGCGTATATTGTCTGCCCCAGGCGATTTGTCTGTTTTTAATTCCTTAATTATGTTTTCAATTTCATATTCATCAGTTTCAAGTAATGTAAAGGAATTCATTAAAGTGTTTCTATTTGATTGCCATATGTTGATACTACAGTTATGAGCTAGGCTGTTTATTTTTTCACTAAAGGTATTGATGAATTTATTGACTATCACTTCGTTAGTATAATGTAATCTTAAATGTTTGTTTATGACTTCATTGACAGTTTGTGTTTTCCGACCTGTTATATCATTAATGACTTTCCACATTCCTTTATTATCGTTTTTGGAACTATTTATCTTATTTTTATAATATTGATGTTTTGTTTTGTTTATTAGCTTATTTAATTTGTTTCTGAAAGCTTTCTATTAATTTTTTATTGTAATATTATCCTTGTTTCTGAGCATTGTTTTGTAAAGTCTGTCTCTTTCCTTACATTGTATTTTTAGATCATAAGTGAACCATTGTTTGCTTTTTCTGTGTTTACGAGTGGTTATGTAAGATGCTTTTTGGTGGATTTCCTTAAATTTGGTTGTTATATTGTTATATATGTCATTAGGATTTTTTAATTCAAGGCAATCTGTCCAGTCTGTGTTGTTAAGGTTTGTGTGTATTATAGTATCGTTCATTAGCGTAATGTACGATTCATTATCTTGTAATTGTGTCTTATCATTTTTTGGCCAAATACCTGCATATGTTATGTAGTGGTCAGAGATATCTGATTGTATGACTGCAGAAGTATATTGATCTAGTCTGCTACGATAGTATATGTGATCAATACATGTTCTCGAGTCTAAATTTGGATCATAACGAGTACATTGAGTGATAAGTGGTAGGAAACCATGAGTTGCCATAATATTTGTATATTTGATAGCTGATAGACTGCTGTCATTAGATAAAGTATCAATGTTGATATCTCCTAAGATGGCGTATTCGCTGTACTTACTGATGTGTTGTGTTATATGTGTCTCCAGTTCATCAAGAAAGTCATTTATGTTATTGCTACGTGGTCTGTAAATGCATGTTAATCCAATCTTTTTGATTATGTGAAGTATTTCTATTACCATTGATTCATGAGTATTGGAAATGTATGAATTGTGTGTTCTAATAGCCATGTTGTTCTTTACATATATGGCTATGCCTCCTCCTTTACGATTTGTTCTATTACAAAATACAACATTAAAATTATCCAAAGTAAATAGGTAATTATTAGTTTCAAGTATGTTAATTTCTGTTAAGCAAATAATATCCAGATCATTAATTTTCTTGCCTAAGGTTATGGTTAAATAATCCCAGTTTTTTTGATATAGATTGAATATTTAGAGAAAGGATATTGATTTCAGCATTATTTCTAGTCTTATTACCATTTTCGATGAAATCGGGTATATTGAGAAATGTGAGTTCATTTTGTATTCCAGAAACATTTATATTGCTATCCCAACTGTTCATAATATCAATTAATATAATAATTCAATAATAATTCTTTCTTGTTGGCGGGGGGGGGGGGGGGACCTAATTTTGTTAATGTCTTCCTCACGGGAGATTCTCAATATACCAGATTCGTCGTTTTTTCACGCTAGTATTTTGCCGTTTTTAACCCAAATGAATTTCCAGTTATTTTCTCTGGCCTGATTTTTAGTTTTCCATAGTTGCTCCCTGTAAAATGACGTTAGACTTTCGTTAATGAAAAACCTAGATTTAGTGTTCCCATGAGTGAGGAAATTTTGTCCTTTTCTTTTCTGTAAAAATTCATTCTTTTTGGATATAGAGTTGAATTTTACCACTATTGTGGGGATTTTGTTCTTTCTTTGCAGTGGGGGCCTGTAAACTTCCTCTACATCAAACATGTTTAGATTTACTTCTAGAGTCTCAGCAATTTTGTGGACGATTTCATCCAGGCATTCATCTTTCGCGCGTGGCACATCACATATTCAATGTATTGTTGCCTACCGTTCTGTTCCATTGAGTGCACTTTCTCGTTTAGATCTGATATTATTTTGTCTTGTAGATTCTTTTCGTCTTTCAGGGTTTTTATTTCTGCTGTAAGTGATTTCAGAAGAGTTGCATTTGACTTAGTTTCCTTAATCAACTCATCATATTTCTGCGCAATTAAGTCGGCACTTTTTACACTTTCACTCACTTGGTTTTTCGGTTCACTAATCTGTTTCTTTAATTCTAAAAACATACCTTTGATATCCGCTGCATGTATTATCTCCGTGTCCGGTGTTGAACGTGGAGTCGCTGTGTCATCGGTGTTGGCAGCAGCTGGTAGGGTCATTGTTCCACCGCTTGCGACGACAGGTGCTGACGTTGTCTTCTTGAAGCAACGCACTGTGGACACCGCCATGACTCCTTAGCTTGTTTTGCCATACCTTTCCACGTACGTATTGTTACTGATGTACATTCATAATGATATTTCCCTTTGCATCCCGTGCAGGATACATAGTCACCATCACTTGGGAGTCCTTCTTGACAGCGGTCGCAAACCATTTCCTTGCTATACTTAACTTTTTTGCGGAGCACTCAGGTGCACGTCTACTTCCTCCGGTGTCTCACTTAATAATAATAATAATAATAATAATAATAATAATAATAATAATAATAATAATAATAATATCCCAGCGGGAAGCTGGGTCGGCGAGCCAATCAGTTCTGGGGACTCCAAGGCTCACAACCTTGGCAGTACATTGGTCAGTGTGCAATAACACTGGCCCCCTATCTACAGTTTTTTCAACTGTGAAAAGCATGGAGGAAACGTCTGCTGAAGCAACTACCCCAGGTGGTAACCAATCCACCGTCGTCTTGCACGACGCATGCAGGCCTTCGGACTCTGGGGAGCCTGCAACGACATGCTTGGAGGTATCGGAGACTCCTACAAACAAGATCAGACACAAACGACGCAACTTCTTCGCAACATTCAACGTGAACTCCCTTATGAAGGTCGGTAAATTGAAACAACTGATTGACACCCTACAACATCATCAAATCCTGATCGCAGCAATTCAGGAAACAAGGTTTGTTGATGCAGAAGCTTTTGACTCCCAGGGGTATAGAATCTTCAAAGGTAAAGTCGGAAAACGTGTAGTAAAATCCATCCCCCACCTTGGCACAGGATTTGTGGTCAGTAAGAAGATTTTAGAGTCCATCACCAACTTCACGTCCCCCAACAGTCGAGTCTCGATCCTTTCGTTTCGGAGCACAAATAAAATCTACACCATGGTGAACGTCCATGCCCCAATTAATCAAGCTAACAGAATCGATCCACAAGGGACGGAAATATTCTGGGAAGAGCTTGAAGATATTCTATCCAAGATTTCCAAGGAACACATCATCGTCCTTCTTGGGGACTTCAATGCTCAGCTCGGTAAGGAAAAGAAATTCAAGAATATTATCGGAGAATACCCGGCCCACAGAAGAACAAACCGCAACGGAGAAAGGTTAGTGGAGTTGTGCAAGGCGTTCAACCTAGTGATGAAGTCAACCGCTTTCAAACGACTTCCTGCAAAACAGAAAACATGGACATCCCCAAATCCCCATCTCGGCGAATTCCAAATTGACCACGTTGCTATTTCTCGTAAATCTCGTAGAGAAATCCAGAATGTAAAAGTCTTAAGAAGCGCGAATCTTGACTCTGATCACTATCTTTCAAAGATAAAATTAAAACTTCTTCCAAGATCCACCAAGAGATTTCAGGGAAGAAAGATCAACAGGTTTGATGTGGAAAAACTGAAAACACAAAGCGAATTCAGTCAGAAACTTGAAACACTTGAGCCACAGAATTGGGAACAACTCAAAGAAGCAATTCTTGAAACGGCACAGGAAACTATCCCACTGACAAAGTTGAGGCGGCATCCTTGGTGGACTAATGAATGTGACGATGCCATTCACCAAAGGCGGCTTGCCTGGTTGCGATGGAACAAACAGAAGAATGAAGAAAACAGAGAGAGATTCCTGGTCGTGAGAAAGCAGGCTGATAAAACCATACGCGGGATAAAACGAGCATTCCAAAAAAATCAATTGGCACAGATAGACCAAGATTTCAAAAAGAACAACACCCGTGATTTCTATAAAACCTTCAAGCAAAATCTCAGTAAATACACACCACCCAGTCTTCACTTTAGGAATCCCGATGGGAAAGTTGCTTACAATGACAAAGACAACTGCCAGATCCTGGCGAAATACTTTGAGTCCCTTCTCAATTGTGAGGCTCCAACATCGAAATTTTCCTTTCACAGTAATGTGCTCGTCAATCCAGACTCAAGTCCACCAACTAGGGAAGAAATCAAGCAGATCATTCACTCACTTAAGAACAATAAAGCACCAGGTGAGGATTCAATAGTTGCCGAACTCTGGAAATACGCAGGTGAAAAACCAGTCGACAAGCTAACGGATATCATCCGGGAGATTTGGGAAACAGAGAAACTGCCCAGTGATTGGACATCGGCCCTAATTCATCCCCTGCACAAGAAAGGTGATAAAGCGGACGTAAACAACTATCGTGGCATATCACTCCTTTCGATAACATACAAGATTCTCGCGAAAGCGCTTCAAACGAGAGCGGAAGCACAGCTCGATCAACACCTGGGCGAATACCAAGGTGGATTTCGAAAGGGGCGCTCTTGTGTTGAGCAAATCATGAATCTAAAATCAATTCTATCGTACATGAATCTGAGAAGTAAGAAATTTGTTGTGACTTTTGTTGATTTCAAGAAGGCTTACGACTCGCTGGATCGAAGTACCCTGATCCAGGTTTTAAGAGAATTTGGTTTAGATAATAAGACAAGAGCAATCATTCACCAATCCCTATTGGATACGGCTTCCAAAGTGAAATTCAGGGGAGAGATTTCTGAATCCTTCGCAATACGGACAGGGGTGAGACAGGGAGATGGGCTCTCGCCTCTTTTATTCAACTGTGTTCTTGAGAAAGTTATTCGAGAATGGCGTAAAGAATTGTGTAAGGATGGTATAGAGAATGGGGTCAGACTAGGTTGTAAGAACAAAAACCTGACAATCGACTGTTTAGCTTTCGCAGATGATGTTGCAATTTTCTCTAATTCTCTTGACACAGCCACACAACAAATCAATCAATTACAGGTGCAAGCAGCAAAGGCAGGTCTTCAGATTTCGTTTGAGAAAACGCAGTTTATAACGAACATCAAGTCGGAACCCAGAGAACTTACGGTGAATGGAGGACAAATAAAACAGGTAGAGAAATTCAAATACCTGGGTGAATGGATTGAGCCCAACATTCGTGAAAAGGAAGCCTTCGTGGCACGGATTAACAAAATGGAAATGGCTTACCATTTAACCAAAGACATTTACACATCACGATCAATGTCCTTCAAGGCCAAACTGAGGCACTACGTTACCGTTATTCGCCCGGAGGCGTTATATGCATCAGAATGCCTGGCGATGAATAAGAAAGGCCTGGCAGAACAACTCGAAGCCAAAGAGAGGAAGATTCTGAGAAAGATCTTGGGCCCGGTCAAGGAACGAGGAGAGTATAGAAGACGACACAACGATGAACTCTATCTACATGTGGAGAAAATAACGGACACCATTCGCAAAAGAAGACTCTCCTTTTATGGCCATTTAACACGAATGAACTCCGGAAGATTGTCCAATCGAATCTGTGCCTACTTTGTGGGAAAGAAAACCAAAGGGATCTGGTTTACAGAGGTGGAAAAAGACCTACAAGAACTGGGGATATCACATGAGGACATCTTGGAACGTGACTCTTTGAAGAAGAAACTTGGGGAGATACGGAGTTTTCAGCCAAAACCTATATTGAAAACTGGCAAGAAGTGGACCGAAGAACGAAGGGAAGCTCACCGAAGAAGAATGCGCAAATACTGGGCCAATGTGAAAGAACGAGGGAAAAGGCAGTTGAAATAACGTGGTCCATAGACGACCGAAACGATAAAAAAAAAAAAAAAAAAATAATAATAATAATAATAAGTTCAATTTCTAGTAGTTCCAACTTTTGCTACCAGATGCTACTGACACACATAGCTGCGAACGTTTGAACTTGATAGAGCGTTTCTAACTAGCCTACAAATTTTGCTACACATTACGATTTGCAGTGGTAGGTTCTTTTACGTGGCATAAATCTATGACGAGGGCCCACTGGCTTTACTTCTCCTCCGAAGGAAGGCATACTGAAGGGTTTTAACGCTCTTAAAATCCGACGACTTCGGCCGGGTTTGATCCCGCGATCTTGGGCATAGCAATTCAGCATGCTACCAACTATGCCACCGATGGAAACGATATAAACTCCTTCAAGCTTTTGGTTTGATACACAGGATGCTACTAGGAAATTGGCGTCGTTTATGACGTTATTCAAGGATGCTGTTAATACACTGTGAAATATTGAAGAACTGATTTATTCGCTTCGATATGGAACTAACGGAGTGAACTCAAGTGTTACAAAGATAACCATAAATTTAGAAAATACCGTAGCGTAGAACTTGCCAACTGGAAATTGTCACCATTAATGATCTATTTTTATGGGAGAAATACTTTCGAAGGCGAACCAAACGATGAAATCTGTGTATGCTGGCAATATGTATAAGGTGCGTCCAAAAAGTAACGAGCCGGAGGCATAATTAGAAACCAGTACCTGTATGTTAGAAGTATTGGCCCTGGCTGTTGAGGCACTTGTCCCACTGTGACACGAGGCGGTGAATGGCTGTCTCATAGCATTCCTTGAGCTGCGATGTGAACCAGGTCCGCACGTACAGCTGGACGTCGGCGTCCGAGGTGAATCGTTGGCCTCGCAGAGCCCTTTTCAGGGGACCAAACATGGCGTAATCACAGGGAGAGATGTCTGGACTGTGTGGAGGGTAGCCTAGAACCTCCCATTTGAATTTCTGCAGGAGTGCCGCGACTGTGTTGGCCGTATGAGGAGGGACCACAGCGGCTATGACGTTCACTGTCACTCGGCGGTCCTGGGTAATGAGTGCATCAACCAGCTGGACGTTGACATAGGTAATGCAGGGGGGTGCCCCAGACTGGGCATCATCGGATAACGACATCCGTCCTTCCCTGAAGCGCTTGTGCCACGCCTTGACCCTTGCAAGGGACATGCAGTGTTCGCCGTACACTTGTGACATTCGGCGATGAATGTCCGTTCCCCCTACTCCTTCCGCTGTCAGAAACCGAACAACACCTCTTTGCTCTTCGGTTGACGCCTCCATGTCACTGTTTGCAATGCGACTGGCAGCGTTGGACGATTGATACATGCTGCTGCTCGCTTTGCATCGTCACGTGACGTGCACGCGTGCCCTCTATCGACGGGCTGTGACCTTCCATGCTCTGGTCGGAACCACACCTCGTTACACACGCCACGATTAGCCGATGTGGTCACCGGTTTGTGATTTCCAGCCTCCGGCTCGTTACCTTTTGAACGCACCTTATATCATGCGTGTTTCTAAATATTTCTACATTCTCGCCACAGTTCCCTGCGTAAACTTATCATTTTCCTATCGTGCTTACTCTATAAATTTTATGATGAGTCAAATCATCACTAAGTGATAATCGGGCATACCTTTTGATTTGTAGCTATAAGAAAATAAAACCCCTTAAAACTATTTTCTAACACATATATGTCCACCTAACGTACATATGAATGAAACATAATTACACGTTTATTAGTTAACATTTGGCTAGACCTAATTGTAATTTTAAGCACATTAATTATGTGCCTCTTCATGAATTTACATATATTTGTATAACACCACAATTACAATAACATTATTTTACATTCAGTAATAGTATCAAAGACCATCTTGTGGCGCAGTGGTTAGCGTTGTTGGCTGTCATCCCCGAGGTACCGGGTTCGATCCCCGGCTCCGCCAAGAATTTAAAAGTCTTGGTATGGTCAAGTACGGGGTCTCTCAGCCTCATGACGCAAAATGGGAACCTACCGGATGCTATGGCAGGCGGAGGAATGGAAAGGAACTGGCCACCCTACCACACGCAAACTCCGGCTCGGGATGCCTGGTTAGTGATCCTTCGACGAAGTCAAGGGCTCTAATTCAGGTCGCCTACGTCCCTGGAGAGGATATGGCACTCTAAAACAAGTAGTTCCGTGAAGAACTATACAGCCTATTTTCATATAGCCCACTTATTGCAACTATCAACATACACAATTTCAGTTTGATTGCTGTAATAGATTCGTAGATATTGAGAACCGACTAAATAATTCGGATGGTCACCATGTTGCATTTTATATATGTAGGTCCTAGAGTTATGTACTGTTACATGCAGATTATTGTGTACGTGTGGTATTCAACCTTCAATCGCATAATTAGGACACTACAAGTTACAAGGAGATTTTAAAATTTCGCACAGCTGCCATCTTTAGGTTATGGAAACAATTGAAATAAATTAGATGCTACTGGATTACCATTCGTATAAGGATTTACTGTACCAAGTTTCACTGCTCTCGGATGGTTAAATTGCGATAAACGTCCATGTGATTATTTATACTTCGCGACGTCGCCATGTTGGATTTGTGATCACCAGGTTATTTAAAGTCCTATAAGTGAACTTGAGTTCATAGCCCCTATGAACAATAAAAAATTCAGTTCGATTGCTACAATAGATTCGTAGATATTGAGAGCTGTCTAAATATTTCGGATGGTCGCCATGTTGGATTGTTAAATGTATAGGCCATAGAGTCATGTACCATTATAGGATAATTATTGGGTAGGTTCATTATTCAAACTTTCACTTTGATCGCATGACTACATCACAAGAAATAAAAACTTAATTTTAAAATTCGCACAGCCGCCATCTTGAGGTTATGTAAACAATTGAACTAAATTAGATACCAGTGCATTACAATGTGTATAAATATTTCCTGTACCAGATTTCAGTGCGTTTTGGAGCATTAAATCGCGAGAAAGGTTTATTTCAAATTTTCTAATTCGCTTGGCCGCCATGTTTGTTTTGTATATAACCGGTTTTTTAAAGTCGTATAAATGGACTTCCAGTAGTGCCCTTTATCTCCGTACAAAACTTCAGGGAGATACCGCTAATAGTTTCAGAGATACAGAATGCCGGTGAAATATTTCGCACATCCGCCATCTTGTGGTTATGTAAACAAATGAACGAAGTTAGTTGTCGGTGCATTACAATGTATATAAACATATACTGTACCAAGTTTCATTGCGTTTGGTTGGATAAATCGCGAGAAACGTCTATTTAAAAGTCGCAAATTCGCTTGGCCGCCATGTTAGTTTTGTAGTTACCAGGTTTTCAAAGATCACATAAGTGAACTTATAGTAGTTCCCTTTATCACCATACATGATGTCAGGGTAATATCGGTAATCGTTTCGGAGATATTGAATGCCGGTGAAATATTTCGCACAGCCGCCATGTTGGATTGGTGAGTCGTAACAAAATTTGAAGGGCACGGTCGAGGTCGCCCGGAATAGTGCTATGAACTTACTGAGTTTCATTGAAATCGCTCCAGCCGTTTAGATTTTATTAGGGGGGACACACACACACGAATCACACACACACACACACACACACACACACACACACACACACACACACACACACACACACACACACACACACGGACAAAAGGTGATCTCATAAGCCTATTTTTTCAAAATTGAAAATAGGCTAAAAATAGTATCAAAGCAGTCAATACTAACCTATCAGTTTTTAAAACATTTCTCTTCCATTTTTAGCCTATTTTCAATTTTGAAAAAATAGGCTTATGAGATCACCTTTTGTCCGTGTGTGTGCGCGTGTGTGTATGTGTGTGTGCGTGTGTGTGAGGTGTGTGTGTGTGACCCCCTAATAAAATCTAAACGGCTGGAGCGATTTCAATGAAACTCGGTAAGTTCATAGCACTATTCCCGGCGACCTCGACCGTGCCCTTCAAATTTTGTTACGTCTCTCCAATCCAACATGGCGGCTGTGCGAAATATTTCACTAGCATTCAATATCTCCGAAACTATTACCGATATCGCCCTGAAATTGTGTACGGTGATAAAGGGCACTACTAGAAGTTCACCTATGAGACTTTCAAAAACCTGGTGACTACAAAACCAACATGGCGGTCAAGCGAAATTGAGACTTTTAATAGACATTTCTCGCGATTTAACTATCCAAACGTAATGAAACTAGGTACAGCAAATGTTTATAGACATTGTAATGCACTGGAGTCTAATTTAGTTCAATTGTTTACATAACCTCAAAATGGCGGCTGCGCGAAATATTTCACTGCCATTCTATATCTTCGAAACTATTACAGACATCATCATGCAATTTTGTACGGTGATAAAGGGTACTGATACAAGTTTACCTATGTATATTTCATAAACCTGTAAAGTACAAAACGAACATGGCGACCAAGCGAATTTGAAATATTTTAATAGACTTTTCTCGTGATTTAACTCTCTGAGCGCAGTGAAATGTGGTGCAGTAAATGATTTTCCAGATTGTAATGCACTGCCATCTAATTTAATTCAATTGTTTACATAACCTCAAGATGGCGGCTGTGCGAAATTTTAAAATTAAGTTTTTATTCTTGTGTCGTAATCATGCGATCGAAGTGAAAGTTTGAATAATGAAGCTAGGCAATAATTGTCCTTGAATGGTACATAACTCTATGGCCTATACATATAACAATCCTAAATGGCGAGCTTCCGAAATATTTAGACGGTTCTCAATATCTATGAATCTTTTACAGAAACCAAACTGAATTTTTTTATGTTCATAGAGACTATGAACGTATGTTCACCTATAGAACTTTCAGTAACCTGGTGAGCACACATCCAACATGGTGGCGAAGCGAAGTATAAATATTTAAATGGTCGTTTCTCGCGAATTAACTATCTGAGTGCCGTGAAACGTTGCACGTTAAATGCTTATACAAATGTTGATCCACTGGCATGTAATTTATTTCAATTGTTTGCATAATCACAAGATGGCTGGTGTGCGTACTTTTAAAATCTCGTTTTTACTTCTTGTGTTCTAATCATGCGATTGAAGTTTGAATACCACGCGTACACAATAATCTTAATGTAATAGTACAAAAATAAAAATCCATCCTGGCGACCATATGAAATATTTAGACGGTTCTCAATATCTACTAATCTGTTACAGCAATTAAACTGAAATTTTGTATGTTGATAGAGACAATTAACATGAGCAGGATATATGATAATAGGCTGTGTAGTTCTTCACGGAACTACTTGTTCCATTCTGCTATAGAAATATATTCCAATTTCATCACAAAATCACTTAATAGTTGCAATGTATTCACAACACTTCAATTCAAAACAAACAGCTCCTCTCAAACACAGAACCAATATGGCGACAAATGGGAGGCTGCCATTGGCTGGCACTAACATGGAGTCATTCTGCACTTTATCCGGGGGGGTGCTGTTCGTCTCCAAACGGTGATTTTCTTGCCTATTTTAATAGGGATGCAGTGCAGTTTGACACCAACGGACCAGATTATTATTTTATTCAGACAATTCCGCATTGAAACATAAAATAACCTCATTTTCGTTAATTTTGGAGAAAGTGCGGTTTGATTCTAGACTTCTCACTTCATCGAATCAATTAGTCTTATTAATAGCTGAGATATTCTTTGAACTTAATAGGATAGAACTGATGACCTGACTAATAATCTGGCTGCATCTCTCGTCAACTTTCTTTCTTGTATGTGCCTGTCAAATTTGAGGAATAAGGAAAGACGGAAAGAAGTGGTAGATAAAGAAAGAGAAGGATACGGTACGAGTAGTAGGAGATTTCGAATTAGGCGAACGGTATAATCGAGGAAGCAGGCTGATGGAATTCTGCACCGAGAACGAGTTGATCATATCTAACACCTTATTCAATAACCACAATAGAAGAATATACACATGGATGAGACCAGGAGATATAGGACGTTACCAAATAGACTTCATTATGGTCAAGCAGAGATCTGAAACCAGATTTTGGATTGCAAACCGTATCCGGGAACTGACATAAACTCTGACCATAACCTGGTTGTTTTGGAATGCACATTGAAATTAAAGAAACTGAAGAAACGTCAAAAGACAACAAGGTAGGCAATTGACAAACTGAAAGAGAAGGACGTGAACGAAAGATTCAAGACGAGTATAAGGGAAGGACTAATTAGGAACCCTGCGCAAACTTCACTTGCAGTGGAATGGGCACTTTTGAATAATGAAATAACAATACTTTACTAATTGAGAAACCGTTGCGGGAGTGTGCACAACAACTCACCAAAGTTTCATCACATTGAGATGAATGGCATATCAACGCATACGTGACAAACACACATACAAATATACATTAATTTTATATTAGCTGTACCCGGTATGCGTTGCAATGCCAATCAAAGAAATGCATTTACTAAATATGAAACTTTCACGGGCGTGCACACGATAACTAACTGAAGTTAATTTGTTGAAACAATTCACGTGGCAACACACATTTGTAGAAACAACTCACGAGCCACCTATTGTAAAATGGATTTTTTAAATTCAGAAAACATCCTGGGAGAACTCCGTCATAGCCGGACCCAAGCCTGTGTTGAGAAAGGAGGAGGGGAGGAGCTACAACCTGGAGGGAGGAAAGAATTCTCGTCCCAGAGAATAACTTGAGTTTGAGCACCGAAATACCCTGAAGTAGATCCAGGGCAGCCTCTTGTCCAAGATGGCAGCCCCATCATCAGGCTTGGGGGCTGTAGGCAAATAAGCTGCACCAATTAAATTTACTTATTACTGAAACTCAAACAAGAGCAAACCGGACGGATCTCACGATCACGACTTTTAGTATAAAGAGGAAAACGAGAATTGGCTTATGGAATGTGAGAACAATGTGGAAAATGGAGGAGGATAGGCCACACCCTAAGAAGGAGAAGACGCAAATCCCGAGGCAAGCTTTGGATTGGAAACCACAGGGCAGCCGGAAAATAGGGAGACCATAGAAAACCTGGAGAAGAACTGTGGAAGAAGAACTTTCCTCCATTGGGAGGTCCTGAAACGGGGTGAAGAAGACTGCTGTCAACTGAGTTCGCAGGAAAGCTCTTGTGGAAGCCCTTTGCTCCTTGGAGGAGCTTAAAAGGACATAAGTCAAGTAAGTCATCCTGGGAGTGTACACGACAAATTACCAAAGTTTCATCGCAATCGCATGAATGGTATGTGAGCACATATGGGACAAACAGAACGTAACATTCATTTTATACGTAGAGAAGATGATAGAGATAACATGACTGTATGTAGGGGCAGAGGACCTCGTAGTTCCGCCCCTAAAAACAACAATAACTAACTAACATGTATGTATTGCTAGTGGCAAGTATAGGAAGATATCATGGCATCGTATATTCTATTATGGATTATATGAGAATAACCGCAGGGAATTTCCTATAATTGGTTTGCAAACCACGAGTTCCGATGGAATTCCTAGAGATTTAGGCTCCTGGTCAATCTGAGCTATTCAGCTGCTATGATACTTTTACCTGGCTATCATTCATTGTATGCGAGGCATTTCGAGGGGAGGTAACTAGTAACTTACCTAAATATTAACGCTCGGTGGCGTAGTTGCTAGCATGCTGAACTGTTGTGCCCAAGACAGCGGGTTCAAACCCGGCCGAAGTCGTCGGATTTTTTAAGAGCGTTACTATGCTTCAGTATGCCTTCCTTCGGAGGGGAAATAAAGCCGGCGGTCCCATGTCATAGATTTATGGCATGTAAAGGATCCTTCCACATACTAAACTTGTGTGAAGCTAAATTTCGAGGTTAGATTTCGTTGGTACGCTCTATCAAAGTTCCAACGTTCACCACTAGGTGTCATTGACATCTGGTAACGAAATTTGGACCTTCTTGAAATTGAACTGAACTTGTAGCTCACCCTATCGGTGTCCGCTCGAAGCAGCTACAGCCTCTGATGAGCCGAACATGTCCTCGGACACTCCCGGCACCAAAGGCCGTACGATAAATAAATAAACTCACTATTGCCCTACAGTTATTCTCCTTTCCAACAGATTTAACCCTTCGACACGACTCACTCGATTGCTCTTATCGTCCCATTGATATTGAATCCACCTTGAAACCGCGAATATTGGAGTTCGATTCGCGGTTCTGCCAAGAAATTTAATCGCATCTGGTTGCTGGAACAGGGTGAATTCAACTTCGGAGGCAAAACAGAGAAGATGTATGTTTTACAAAATTCACAACAACTATTTAAAGAAACGTCAGATCAGATTAAAACTTCATACACGCGTTAACAATAGCCTAAGTTCCTTTAGGACGTATTAGAGTTTCGTTACGATCCGATCAATACTTTTAACGTAATGATTCTTCTAAGTGAGCGCTCCGTGAACTTGGTAAGAAAAACCTGTATTTTTTTTGTTCAATCTGCTATAAAATGTTAACGAGATACAATGCAAATATTTACTCTATATCGTTAAATGACAAATAAAACAAGGAAAATTTTGGAATAGGTTGTTCTTAT